>CM048755.1:38415931-39049264 GCA_026315105.1 Locusta migratoria | reverse complement strand
ATCTCCCAAATAAGCAGAGTCGGCAGTCGGTAGTATTGGGGGAGGGGAGAGGATGAGAAAGACAATTAAGAAACTAAGAAATAATGGAACAACGATTGAAGCAGGTAAACTGTTTATCCAGATGGTAAGAGCCGCTCCATCAGGAGTTTGTTGGTGTGCTGCAACCATCCTCTGCAGCAGAACGATTCCTGGGTGGACTACGTCCAGTCGGTCTGTGGAAGTTGCCATAGTCGATAATGTCTTAATGCGGGCATTAGTCATTACAGACGCAAAGAAATTTCTTTTCAATGCCATTTTTGTCGCCACCTGATGCATTCTGGTCTTAGAGCATACTCATTAGGAGCACAATAGTGTGTGCTACATCCTCTATATTTATGGACACAATGAGCTGATCACAACTGGTCTCTGTTGACCGTCACAAACATGTAAAACCTGAGACCTTGAAATTAACGTAAAGTAATTCATAATTGAACACAAGTTCATGAATTTTAATCCTTGTTATATGAAACAAAACAACAAATCCTCATATAGTCAGAGTTAGTTCTTCACTATATGGAATACTAAATGACTAGCTCTTCGCTCCCCTTGAGAACCATAGTTCTGAATAGAATAAAATATTAAGTCAAGATTGGTATAAGTTCAACGTTTATACAGTCTCGCCAGTTGACTGACAGAATACCAGCAGTTCTATGTGCACCTGGCTGAGCTCCTTGTCGACCTTTTGCGGCTAAGGTGGTGTTCAGTCGAGACGGCACTGGATCCGTTGCAGATGTCTTCACTGACCTGGTCTCTGACGCGATCCGCAATAGCCGCACGGCACAGCTGTTGATGACTGTCTGCATATGACATGGTCCATAACATGAGCGACCCCTCTTGCAGAAATGCGCGCCCCACTGTTCCAGTGTCCATTGTAGACGAAGACCCCACTAAGGCACCAGCAGAGGTCGAGCTGCGGTGTGTGCTGATCCATGCAGGGGTCGCGCAGGCAACCCACCAGACAGAGCTGTGTTGCGGTACCTACGGCTCGTGCCAAAATCACATCGCACCTCGCCGTTTGTCTTTCCCAGCCTCCATAGTCACACACAAACTACTCGTTGACCTCATATCGAGCGCATCTAACAGACAAATAGAACCATGATGAATGTTCACAGTCTGCCTCCCTGACAACCAATATAAGACACTTGTATACATACACCTAACTCTGTTACTAACATGATATGTCCGTGATATGGTCTGCCTTGTTTCCATTGGAATACCCCTTATAAACATAGATTTAGAGCAAAAATATCTTTATTATCAATTTCAGGTTGTAACCACATTTGCCCTGTCTAGTATTATACAAGACGCACTGCTTTTTAAAAGCACATCAACTATAGCAATATATTGCCAAGCGTCAACAGTTAATTACAAGGCCTTTAATACATTCAACTGTGGGAGATATTTCTTCCGATCATACAATAATATTTGGAATTTCCTACATCTATCATTATGACTGCTCAGTGGAATGTCACCTAACTTTAAATCAATTGTATGCACCTTACACAACCGTATAGCTGGAAAGCAGCTTCCAATGTGTAGTTAAATGTTTGTAAACCTATTGGACCAAACTGCTATGGTCATCAATCCATTGATTTACAAACTACTTAAACTAACTTACACTAAGGACAACACACACACTGCCAATGCCCGAGAGAGGATCCGAACCTCCGGCAGGAACAGCCGCCAAGTCCGTAACATGACGCCTTAGACTGCGCTACCATTTCACATGGCGATATATAGTTACTACAGAAATATCTGATAACTTGGTTCGTGTTGTGGCGTAAAGTCAGCGCCACACGCCAGACGCACGAGAACGATCGTGCAGAAGGCAGCAGACGACCGGCAGCCAATCACACGCCGGCACCGCGCCTCCTGGAGGGAGCAACTGGGTAGCGCGCCCTCTACAAGCGGCTATATCTAGGCCGACATGCGTCTGGAAGAGCCCATCTGAACTCGGCTCCGAAATAGGCAGTCAGTAGGAGTCAGGGCGCCGCGGTGGAGTAGCCGAGCGGTCTAAAGCGTCTCGCTGCGGAGTGCGCGGTTGCTCGCCATGGAGGTTCGAGTCCTCCCTAGGGCATGGTTGTGTGTGTTTATCCTTAGGTTAGTTTACCTAGGTTTAAGTAGTTTGTAAGCTACAGACTGATGACCATGCGGTTTGGTCCGATAGATTTACAAACATTTGAACATTTTTTTTATTTTTTATTGATTTATTTATTTATTTATTTTTTTTTTTTTTTTTTTTTGGGAGTCATGGCTACCGCGAGAAGAAACTTAGCAGAGACTTTATAGAAGTTGAGTATATTGTATACTTCAGTAAGCAAAACTTGTATTACTAATCAGGATAGCTGTTTTAGATGTCAACGCATCCCAAGCGTCCTGGATAGAAGCTTTCGTGAAAGACAGGCCGAGAAGGACAAAACACATGGCGACGAGGACGACTAAACAGTTCGGGTTATATAGGGCACATTATTGAATTCTTTGAAGTATGCTGCTCAGATTATACCTATTCCAGTCCAAACAAGTCCACAGTTGTCAGTAATTTCGTACAGTGTGCACGTAAAAATACGAAAACTAAAAATGCAACACACTGTTAGGCCTAATGTAGTATAGAAAAAATCGTGGGTATTAATAATCTTCTAATCCTCTTAGGATATATAAATATAGCTATTGGTTGGTTTCAAGCTAATCACGTACCATTTTTCCTGCAAGTTAATTGAAAATCCACAAAACAAATATGGTAGCGGGCAAACATCACGTACTCTTCCCTCCAAATTACACCTCAAGGGCTTAATAGTGTTGACGAGGGACACCTCTGACCTCGAAAGCTCGGAATCGCACGAAACCATTCTTGGCAATCATAAACAGGAGAGTGGTGTGCGTCATTTCCATGCAAGACACTGCATTGTACGTCAAGTAACATTTTAACAGAGAGAAACAAAATAACAAGATATCAATACCATAGGAAGGAATTTATATGCAATTTAATGGCGTCAGTGTATCATTACATACTCAATCAGCAGCGCCAAAAACTCTCTGCTTAAAGTACTTATAATAGCGCAAAACACACATATACAGCAGTACCACAAACCTGGAAGTGCTTATATTAGTCCTCAAAGTGCAGATGCGAGATTTCTATGAAGTGGTTAAAACAAAGTGGGAGAGAACAATGTGCACACCTCACTACAGCTACGTTATCACATTTCAAATCACTTTCGCATTCACGCAGTCCAATATCAAGAGCCACAATAATTACATTTTCAAATTATGGCCTTGGTACGTCAATGTCATACCCTGGCTTTCGCAGAGCATATTGCAACATAGGCTTAAATGTAGGTGCAGAAAATTGATTGTAAATTACAGAGTGAATTTTTACGATTAAATAACGATCATGTACCTTCACGTGTGGTATGGCACATTGTAGTCTTAAAAAATCAGTAATTCTTTTGATATATAATTTATATTGCTATTTTCGGTGGCCAGATCTTCAGAGTAACATCTTTGTTTGGAAAACTTGCATCTAGAATGGTACGATCTGTATGAGACAATAATAGACACTTCTCATTTGTTAGAACCGAAGTTAGAAAACGTTTCATGTGTTCTTTGGTCATTTTTCCACTTTTTCTTGCCTTCTCATGAATGTTTCTTTGTAGGTTGTTTCAAAGTTTCTTTGAAACACTTGGACCGAAAGCGTCTTGTATCTCTTGAAAATAGCTATACAACTTGTTTGCTAAAACTGCCTGCAATGAAAAAAGGCACTTAAATTGTGTAGCTGTGCATACAGCTATGTACAGACTTCAATACACTACCTGAAGTTTTCTCTTCTCTGTAGGACACTGTTGATGCTGAAGAAATTTCATACTGGAATTGACTCTGGTTACTGTTCCAAACATTACATTTCTGCACACCATGTTCTATTATAAACGTGTTCACGTCCTCCAATAACTAATTATCGTCTTCTACGTCATTACGTGAGACAAATATAGCAATATGCCTGGATGAAATGCCATATTAAGCCTTGAGATGGTCGCTAAAGGAAATGGACGCCTTGAAAATGACCAAGCCAACCATTTAGCCCCTTCTAGTGCCCACATCTACAGATCTCAATAGCGAACTGTAGATCCATACCTCCTTGGACCATAAAATTGTGATATTACATACTGTTTATCCTTTGTAATTGCGACAGTGTGTTTGCTTTGAAACGAGCACCTGCTCACCGTTTTCTAGACACATAATTTGGAATTAATGTGCAATTTGATTTACTTTTGATGTAGTTATAGTGCTTCATTAGTTTGCTATAGTAATTAATGCCAAGATTGTAATAGTCCTAAGAAATGTTCTCTAGTACGCTGTCATCAATATCTTTTGATACATTGGAGCTCATCTTTTTTTGGTGACGAGGGTTATTACTGACAGTGACTTGACTGTTCCTGTTGCTCTGGAGATGAATGTCGTGTACTGCTTCAAGAGCCTCCTTCAGGTTCATGTTCCTCCTGTCCTTCAAATTCCGCACATCTATCCAGCGTATCGTCGTGTATTTCTGTGTCGTCGTCCTCGGCCCCGATGTCATTTGCATATTGAGCACGTCGCAGCTTGGTTCCTAATGTTTGGGCCACATGCTTAGGATTAACTCTTGGGGGACTGATAACCTTAGCAGTTTAGTCACCCTATCCCAATCAAACAACACAACCAAACCATTAATTCTCTTCATGATACCACTGCACTGTACATAATTTACATAGTAAATCGCTCACGAACACTCCAAGAGACAAATACATACCGCAGCTATACCAGTCACGCACCTGGAGCACTGGTTAGTGCAGCTACACTATGCCACCATCTAGTGGCGCTAGCAGACAAGTGCGGCGTTTTGCATGGAAATGACGCACACCACTGTTTTGTTTATGATTGTTTGTTATTCTACGCATGATTTGGTGCGGTTCCGAGCGTTCGAGGTCGAAGGTGTCTCTTGTGAGATCTGGCAACTGTGGTGGCCAGAGGAGGTGGGAAAATTCATCCCTGTGCTCATAAAAAAAGTCCTGGATTATTTGAATTCAAATGTTTATTTCTCATCATCGTATAGGAAGGTGTGTATAACACATTTCTGTATCACAAATTTAGCATTATATAATTAAATGTTTGCCGGCCTCGGTGGCCGAGGGGACAGAGGCGATCCAGTCACGGTCTGCACGGCCACTACGGTCGGGGGTTCGAATCCCCCCTCGGGCATGGATATTTGTGCCGTCCTTAGTATTAGTTAGTTCATAAGTAGTTTGTAAGTTTAGGGACTGATGACCCCGTAGTTAAGTCCCATAAGCTATACAAACATTTGATTTTTTTTTTAAATTAAATGTTTGGAAACAGTCTGCATGATCATTTCTTTCAAATAACAAAAAAAAAAAAAAAAAAAAAAAAAAAAAAAAAAAAAAAAAAAATCCTGCAAAACATGTTTTATTTTATACTGGTTAATGTATTGTATACTAATGTGTCTGAAAAGAGATTAACGTAATTGTATTTTCGTTTAAATAATACGTATCACTGTTGATTTATCATCCTTAATTTATGGTAACCATAGTGGGTATCCCTAACAGTTCCAAGACACAGAAATAAATGAAAAGTAATTCAGTTCTTCTACTTTGTTTCCTTAAATTTTGAAAATCACGGTTTTATAAATGGGGCTTATGGATTCATTTGTATATATTAAAGTATCTACCATGTACTGGTATAACTATGTTGATAAAAGCTCCCTATGTTTCTGACTTTTCTTCAATAAGCTGAAATGTGTGGCAAATGTACCAGTAACCACTACGCTATGTACCTCAAGAAATTTAGAGAATCCACAAAAAGAGTGCAAAATGTTAATATGATGATTTTAATTATATTCTTTTCAAGTAAAATGAGACGGATACATGAATTAATTGTATACAGGGTGTCGGAAATTCCTGTTAGTAACTTCAACAACTTGTAGAGGGAGTATGTTCATAATGATTTGATTCCTCTCAGAGGACACTGAAGCAATAGCTCCATATTTAGCTATCATATACAGTCGATCACTCAGCGAAAGATCCGTACCCAAAGACTGGAAAGTTGCCCAGGTCACTCCAATATTCAAGAAAGACAATCGGAGTGATCCCCAAAATTACAGGCCCATCTCATTGACGTCGATTTGCAGTAGGATTTTGCAACATATACTTTGTTCGAACATTATGAACTACCTCAAACAGAGCGACCTATTAACCAATAGTCAACACGGATTTAGAAAGTAATGCTCTTGCGAAACACAGATTGCCCTTTATTAACATGCAGTGATAAGTGCCATTGACAAGGGATCTCAAATCGATTCCATATTTCTGGATTTCCGGAAGGCTTTTGACACTGTACCCCACAAGCGGCTTCTAATGAAATTGCGTGCTTATGGAATATCTCCCCAATTGTGCGGTTGGATTCACGATTTCCTATCAGAAAGAACACAGTTCGTTGTAATTGACGGTAAGTCATCGAGTAAGACAGAAGTGATATCTGGCGTTCCACAGGGAAGCGTTATAGGTCTTCTACTCTTCCTCGTGTTTATAAACGTTTTAGGAGACAATCTGAATAGCTCCCTTAGATTGTTCGCGGATGATGCTGTCGTTTATCGGTTAGTGAAGTCAACAGAGGATCAAAAGCAACTGCAAAGCGATTTAGACAAAATTTCTACTTGGTGCGAAAATTGCCAATTAACACTAAATAATTAAAAGTGTGAAGTAATATATATGACCACTAAAAGAAATCCCCTGAACTTCAATTACACGATAAATCAGTCAATCTTATTGTCGTAAAGTCTACCAAATATCTAGGAGTTACAATTACGAACAATTGAGACTCGAGAGAACACACAGAAAACATTGTGGGGAAAGCGAACCAAAGATTACGTCTCATTGGCTTCGAAGATGCAAAAACTCTACTAAAGAGACTGCCTTCATCACACTTTTGCGTCCTCTCCTGGAGTACTGTTGCCCATTGTGGGACCTTCATCAGGTTGAGAAGGTTCAGAGAAGGGCAGCTCGTTTTGCTTTATCACGTTACAGGGGGGAAAGCGTCAGGAAATGTTGCACGATTTGAGGTGAAAATCATTAAAAGAGCGACGTTACTCGTTGCGGCGAGATCTATTTGCGAAATTTCAATCACCGACTTTTACTTCTGAATGTGAAAATATTTTTGTAGCGCCCACCTACACAGGGAGACATGACCATCCCAATAAAATAAATCAGATCGAGAACGGAACGATTTAGGTGTTCTTTCTTACCGCGCGCTATTAAGGAATGGAACGGTAGAGAAATGTTATGAAAGTAGTTAATGAACCCTCTGACAGGCACTTAAATGTGATTTGCAGTGTATCTGTATAGACGTAGATGTAGGCATCCATGTCCAGAAATGCCATATAACAACACAATGAACACTTCATTATCTTTGACACTGTGAAACAAATCTCTTCTACTGCAAGCTCTTAGCTTTTCATATTTTGTCAAGAAGTAGTATGGGCGACACCAAAACAATTCTAGTAATGAATGACTGTAAAATATATGCTTTTAAGAGCTATGAGCACTATACCAGTACAAGTGTTAACAGTATCGAAGATGTACTCATAGCTCCTAAGACAGGAATTTTACAGCCCATGTTTATTAGACATTTTGTTTTTGTTTTGATCCGTACTGTCTCCTTCCAAAATACAGAAAGTAATGAGCTTTCAGTTGAAGATACGTGTTTCACAACATCAGACATAAAGCAGTGCTCGTAATATCATTGTATGACCTTTCTGGACATGGGTTCGATATCAAATAGTAACGCACTTACCATCCTCTACAAGTTCTCTAAGTTCGTAATGAGAGTTTTCTAGCACTGTTTGTAACGAGAACGCTGTCGACAGACGTTAAACCCTAAAATAACTTACTTCCTTTTTTATATTAAGTTGATGCCTTTCTGTTCATTAACCCTTTCGTTCCCTGTGTTGCTCCTGGACAACAACGCATTAAAAGTTGATTGACACCCTGTTTTGTGCATCAATCCTTAAAGTTGCATTTTTGTTTATTTATTTATTTAAGCATCCACTTCATCAAATTATTGATATAGGATATAGCTTACAAGTTTTTTACACAAGTATACAGATTTCTATATACAAATACGTATATATCGCACACCACAACAAAAATGAGTCATTACTATATTACATTTATTAAGTAGTTTTTGGTATGTCTAAGTAAGAATAAAATCAACATCATACAATAGGTAACAATAGTTACAGTAGTTATATGTGAGAAAACATGACATTAAGTTTAAGTTGACAGATATTCATTGACAGTGTAATAACATTTATCTTGCAAATTTTTTACAGTCAGTTTGAACTTCTGGTGCTCTTTGATTGTTTTGATATAGTGAGGAAGTTTGTTGTACAATTTTTCCCCATTTGAAGAGCTCCATTTCGTCGGAGAGTTGTTCGTAGGTGCTCACTATGAAGGTCAAGTGTTTGTCTTGTGTCATGTGTGTGAACTGATTTGTTTGTATATACTAAATTGTTTTCTGCTACTGAAATCTTCTTAATATAAGTAACTATCTCAAGGATGTACAGACATGGCAATGGTAGTATTTGCTACGCTTTAAAAAGCGGTTTGCAAGATTTCCTGGGTGTTGCATTTTCAATTGACCGTATGATCCTCTTCTGTTCTACAAAACAGTATCTGCTTTCTGGTCAGTTCCCCCAAAAAATTAACCCATATCGCAGCAGTGACTCTGCTTGGGCATAATACACATTTTTAATGTTTATTTTGTCGTGCACCTAGCAAGTATCCTTACACGATGAACAACATGCATTTTGTCGCTTGGTACGGCCTGTAGCCACTTCTGAGTAGGGTTGGGAGTGTGAGAAGCGGCGACTCGAGCACATCGAGAATTTCTCGATCTGCCGGCGCTCGAGCAGTTCTCGACGCCACGCCACGCGCTGCGGTTCTTTGCGACGCTCGCAGCTCGCTGTGTTTCTCATTTAAATACCGGCATTGGACATACGAAAACCAAAGTCACGGAACTGGCAGTACTTTACCGAGGATGAAGACGTCTGTTGCAAAGTTCCTTAGTGGAACAAAAAATACAACTGGCACGATAAGACATTTAATATTACATATTATATGTATTAATCAAACAGATACGTTCGCGGATACAAGTGTGCATTCTTATATTACAAGTCAGACAAATTACGTAGCTATTTTGTATGTTATCCATTCAAACTACATTAAAAGGAAATTCTGCAAAATGATTGGATAGCGCCTCAAACAGTTCGCTAGTGTCGGAAAAGTGTAATTCTTAATTGGTTGCAGTAACATGCAAAATGCATCGAAATTAACACTGTCCAGACTTTTGAACAGAGTTTTAAGCTGAAATAAGGACGAAAGTACATAATGCTGGCTAATACTGTAAGCTCTGCCGAAATTTTTTCTACAATTACTAAATGTAAGGAGTTTCTCGATGTAACATTTTGTAGCATTTTTATTTTATGTTTAGCATCAATACATGCGGAATCCATATTAGCTTTGTTTCGTGAAAGATATGTGTTTTAATAGTCATCCTAAGATTTTTGCTTCTGCAAAACATTCTAATAATAATAATTCAGTTTCTTCCTTGCACGTACAGAAGACAGCGATTACGACTGCTCTGTCGTAATGTTTCCCCATACTTTCGCTCAGCCTCCAGAGAGCGAAACACTGTCGACCACTTCTCGAGAGTACTCGAGAATTTCTCGAGAATTTGCCTTTAGCGTCGCGCGTTTCTCGAGAGCGCTCACAGCCCATCCCTACTTTTGAGGCGTTACTCTGTCCATCTTGGAGGTTGTGTTGCGTTGCCCTCTGTACGTGGCTGTGATTGTGGATCCTTTTATTTTATTCCAGCAGTAAATTGTCTTGTCTTTGGTGCTGTGACAAAGATTATGCTAGCATTATTGATCTGGCAGTGTTAACTATCAACAAAATAACGTTCAAGTAATGAAATACCTCGATACAAACGGCTGTGTTCTGAATGAAATACATGACAAAAATCAATAGTTCGACCCAAAAAACAAAAAAACAAAAAAAAAACAAAAAAAATTATATATATATATATATATATATATATATATATATATATATATATATATATATATATATTTTTACTGCACTGTATTAATACAGAAATCACTGAATTTTAATTTTTCCAAAGCTGATTTCATAATGTGGGATTGAAATGAAATTAAAAAAAAAAAAATGTTAAAATGAACCCCCATCCCGCTTTTATTTTTTATTTCCACAATGTTAGTGATACGTTTTATGCCATCTGTTCTAACAACACGTCATAAATTACCAGTACTTTATTAAATAATTTAAAACCATATGTAGATCTTTAGATAGAATTTGTTGTGTTTGCGAATTTAGGGAACTAATATTTCATACTAATAAGTGAACATTGACATTACTAGGTAAATAATAAATTCATACAAATTTTACTTACAGATATTTTGATACTTTATTTACAAAACTTTTTTACTTGTAACAATAAGTAAATTTATAATGGGGTTGTTTCTCATCTTTTATTTGCGTATATAAGCACATCTTATATTGATTCTTAACAGACACACAAAGTAATCGGTTAAGTCTACACAAGCCCTCTTAGCTACCTGCTTCTCTGCGGCTGCGTGAAAATAAACACTTTACGAGCCAGGCTCGGACGTAAGTGATCCATCGATCGCATCTAGCGCCTCACTCACTGGCTTGGTGTTCTACCAGCTCTTCCGCTACTCCGTATAAGCCCGGCCGCCAGTGTACATAAAAGAAAAGTGCCGGTCCACGAGCAGCCCGAAGAGCCATTTAAGAGTAATAGGCTTAGGAGGAGCAGCGAGTGAAGGATACCTGACATCGCGGCTTTCTTGCAAAAAGAGGTTAAGTGCGGAGGCAGCAGATCGATGGTGTTGTGGGGCGATCGGCCGGGCCGTGCCGAGCCGGCGGGCGGCGGGGAGGCGCGCCGGACCTGGCCGTGCCGAGCCGACGCGTGGCGCAGCTGTGGCGCTGGCGGCGGCGGCCGCTCGGCATTCGCCCGCAGCCTGCCCTCAGTCGCGACTGCTTCCTCTGTAACTACTGGTTTGTTCTCTTCTGTGTTGTGTGCCAGTGTCCTCACAACATCTCTGTCCTACACGTAATTACAGTTATCAGTGGTTGAGTATAACTGTCCTACAGGCCTACTACTATTTTCTCTCTCTTACGTAGCCTTCCGAAAGAATGCTTCTTTAAACATTTTACTACAATACTGCCATAATCTTTTCTTACGTTGTAAATATGTTTCTCCAATGTATTCAGACAGTTTCGTGATGCAGCTTTACGAGGTAACGGAAGTCGTTGGGCGCAGCCCACAGGCGACCAAGTATTTTAGTCAATATACCTACTACATTCCCTTTGTAGCAACCGCAGTAAAAACTACCACTCGCTCTTTAAAACCAAGCTACTACTATGCGTGCATGATAGGATTACACCCCATGCATTGCACCGCTTCATTTGAAATACATTTGCTTGAATTTTTATTAGTAATGTACGGCTCCCTATATGCTGCAAGCTGCAGTAGAATATTATACGAAAGGAAAATTTTTAATTCCTACCGAGGCACGCACTGAAAGGACTCGTACGGAAAGATAATTTTACCTTAGTGACATTGAAGTAAAAGAGGAAATGAACGAAATTTATATGACTTTTTTCAAATCGAATCTGATGAATAATGTCGACAGTCCAAAGTATAATTTAGTTGGTACTTTCTTGCGTCGAGTTGCTGTTCATTGATTTTTCGCTAACAGTTCTTGTATTACAATAAAAGCTTGAGTTCGAAAATTTGGTTCCACTATTTCTTGAAGACCGAGAAAATGATGCCTACATTTGAAACAGCATGAATATATTCAAGCTTGCTTTGCATCCGTTAAATGAGAATTTAAATACAATATAGACCCAAACACATCCTCATCTTTGTTTTCTATATTAGACTGAAGTATTTTTTCCACGCCTGCACATAACACACTGTACAGTCAGGAGACTTAATGTAATTCCTTAAAATTAACACCTGATCATCAGTAAATAATTGTTGAAATATTACTCCAAATACACTTACATCGCATCAAAGAAACTTAATACAGGGAGACCAGCAGTAACTGTCACTTTTCACTAAGAGTTACCAATAAACTTTTCTTATCCCCTAATCGAAACCTGTAACTGTGTCGAATTTCCATAACGAGAATACGTAAATGATCCCCTTGTTATTTTAATAAATACCTTTTTATTTTCCTTACTAATACCAATATCATCAATATCAATTTCACCTCCAACAAACTAACAGATACATAGAGCATTAAGATTTCTAACTGCTACATGTTTGTGTTGACATAACACGCAGTCCATTGTCATTAAATTTCAGTGTATGGAATTTAAAAATTATAGTTTACGTTTGATATATCACAATTAAACCCTATAAAAATTTAATGCTCCATTAACGACGTGAAATGCTTATATGTTTCTCTTAAATAAAAATTATATCATTAGCGTATTGGTTAATCTAGAATACTGTAATTCTTGTAGGACAGGAAAGATAATGTAACTTGCATGTTGCTGTAGTCATTAAATTTTGTACTTAACTTACAGAAAGTAAACTATAAACTTTTTCTTTGTGCCTGTGGTAGTAAACACAAGTAGTTATGTTTCTTGCACTTAACGTAGTTCTTCTTCTCTAGCTTTATTTATTTATTCTTTCGCACCCAATTGCATTCATAGCTAATTATTTTATTTGCTTATTCGATTTTCGTACATTGAATTACATGTAATTTTATAGATGAAATACTCTTATTGTCTTATAGCAAGTAGCATTACTAATCATTCTGTGGCCCATACATGAATAAAAATAATCTTCATTTGTGACAAAATGTCTAAATGGAGATAATTTTGTGCTGTGCATATACCTTACGTGTTCATTCGGCGGAAATTTGGAAGCCAAAGACTTTCTTGTTGGTGCTATGGACGCAATTGATAAACAAAGATGTTAACAGACAGAGAAAAGATGTCCGCTATTATTTACGAGAGATGTTTGTCATCCTGCAGTCAGAGATAATCACAGATCATGCTCTTATATGTGTGCTTACAGTATTTGTGTTTGTTTTTATTTCGGAACTGAAACTAAGCAAGTTTGTTAGGTACTCTCGATTCCTTATTTTATTTTATTTTTTATTTTTTATATATTTATTTATTTTTGCTATAAGATTAATGCTCTGTTATGAATATCACCTTTATGAGCGGCTTAAACTAGCTCAACTTTTAGTTATCCTTGACTGTCTAAAGTTTGGAAGTTAGTAGGAACTACTGTAGGTCAAGGAAAACTTGTTCTGCCGCAGCAACCTTTTCCAAATATTTTGGCACTGCCTTATGATCTCTTTCAACATTTGTGGCATATCTGTATCTGTAACTCTATTTTTTCCTGAATATCATAATTCAGTTTGATGGCGAGTAAAACAGAATTACTTGTTTGTGTATATGACTAAATCGAGAATAGAACTGAGACATGTGAATACATAGTTCACAACTTCCCTTTTTGTTCTTCGAAATGGGATGTTTATACTAATCTCAGTCTTGTTTTTTTACTGTTAAATTCTATCCAAAAACTTACATGTTATGAATACATTCCTAAAACAATGGTTACCCTTAATGTGTGAGTACAAAAATACTTTTGATGCTGATAACTAGTAATATAAAACAAACAAAATGGTTTAAAATAATTCGAAATGTTCAGATTTATCTTCTCTTCTGTGTTCTGTGCCTGACGAAATTTAATCATTTCGTTTCAATAAACAAAACCTTTTTACACACTATCCAGCACCATATGTGAGGTCAGATGAATCTTCTACATTCATGCAGTTACCTTAATTCGCAACAAACCATGTTTTCTTTTTTTGCACATAATACTTATGGCTGACGAAATTCTTTCAACTGTGCAGTTCTTATCTACAAAAAAGCTGGGAATGGTGCAATAACACTAATTTATATCTACAATGAATTGATCATCTCATTATTTGTTGTATCGTAAAGCACTTTACATAGTTAAAAGATTGTCTCTTGAGACTTTTCTCATGTTTTACTTGTTCCCTCAATAGAAATTTTTTATATGTCTCTTCCAATGTCTAAGAGATAGCCTTTACATCTTGTGTACTCAATTAATTTTATCAGGATATTTTTAAAGAGATTCGCTGATTACAAACATTACTTCTCAGTGCTTAAGTAAGAAAATTCTGGGGTTGCTATTCCAACAATTTTCGCCAAAGTTTAATTCTCAGAATAATGTACTAAAATTTCTATAACTATTTTTGCGGTAAGTTTAAATGAGACTCTGAAGGTGTCATCAATTTGAAGATTGGTTTGAACCCCCAGTACTTTACAATGCATGGTCGTGCTGGCAGCTGTATGCGTTGTCTTCCTCCTGCCTTTTTTACCCAAACATAAGGTGAACTACCATGTAACACAGACTTCGAATCACAGCAGAGACTGCAAACCCATCTTGGAACTAGACTGATACTGATTTAGCTTTTCCATGTGTATTTTTTAAAGTAAATAATATTGTCCACTATCTATCTGAGTGAAGGGAATTGCCTTTCCCTAGATATTTATATATGTGACGAATCCCGTGAGATTAGAGTAGCTGTTAGTTCCGTATATTCATATTGAGGAGAGCCTCGTGGATCTGAAACAATTCAATCTATTTTTTTTTAAGTTTAAATGATAGTACTAATAGTATGAATACATACATCATTTGATTCTATTCAGAAATTCATCAATGGACTAGAAGGAGGTGGCTCCTCTTAAACTGATATTTAGTTGTAGCTAAATTTTTATGGTTGCTAGTAAATTATTGAAAATGTGTGTTACTGGGTAGTTAACTTATTTTTGAACTAAAGGAAATGCTTTTAAGTCCTTATGTAGGTCGTTTTTGTTCCTAGTATTGAATGTTTGAACTGAGCTGTTTATTCGAAAAATGGATATATCATTTATGACAAATTTCATTCATGAATAAATACAGTTAGAGAGTAATTAGTATACCCAGTCAATTGAAGAGGCTTTTACAGGATGCCCATGAATTTACTATACAATAATCCATATTACGTGTTTTTGGACTCTGAAAACATTTGCTTGACTTGAAGAGTTGCCCCAAAACATTATAAAATGATAGTAAGCAAAGTATTGAGTATCTTTTATTTTTATGTCATCTACGTCTGGTAACACTCGAACTGCAAATATAGATTTGTTAAGGCATTTTGCAGTTCTGTGGTGTGCTCCTACCATAATATCAAATAAACTTTTTTCATTCTTGTTTACTGTGTTTAACGTGCAATATGTGCCTGACTTCTTCGTAACTTCTTTGTTATTTGAATGTAACTTTATTGGCTTCTTTTTTCAAAAGATAGAGTATTAAATAAGTATGCATGTTTTGATCAGAATCTGATATAGAGTATTCACTTACTAACGTCCGTGTCGAAAATTATACTTCCTTTCACACTGCTTCCCATGAATGTACGATGGAAAGTACTAACTGGATAACACGTTATCTTTCGCGGGTCTTTTCGTGGTGTGTGCATAAGTTCACATTAGTGAATGATAAACAAATTTCCGCCGTCACAAGTACAAAGGACATCTGTGCTCTACCAAACGTTCCAATTCAGAAAAACGTGAACTGAATCCCTCATATTAAAACATCACTTATCCGCAGTGGCTTTCAGCGTTACACCTTAAAGCTTAAGTAAGTTGAAGTTGATCCATTGAGCACTCATTCAGTAAGTGCAATCCATCTCCTTGCTCAGTGTCAATGTTACAATACCAAAAAGTAATACCAGTCGCACAGTTTTTGGTACACGAGTTTGTTATTAATCTGCTGTTGAATAGTTTGTCAGTTGAAAATAGATACCTGCTTGCGAATTTTATCTTCTTCTCAGTGCTTTTGTATGCAATGATGGCATCATCTACTGCCAGTGATCCTTTCTTCATTGTATCTTTCTAGAATCATACACTGTTTTATCTCGGTTAACCCTCGAATATTTTCAAATACTCTCTGTAAATAACAAAATTCTATACAGATCTTTCGTTTTCTTTTAATTAATGAAAACGGAAATCCACATGCAGAATCTCATAGGGAAGATTTTCTCGACTTAAAAAAATTACGTATTGTGGCTAGTAGCTATGTTAGGAATTCATTCAATTAAAAATATATTTTATGTGCGCAAAAATGTAGTGTGTGAAATTGTGTGTATTGTGCCGTTGACTATGAGATACGATTCTTCCAAGTGCAGAAAATAAACAGAAAATTAACAATTACTGTTTGCAAAAAATTGTTCCCATGAGAATTCTTATCATTTTTTAAATATCCAAAGCCTTTACCTACGTACAATACATATGATTTGAGATAGATCATAAGTTACAACTATTTCGACAAGATTCAGTAACCTAAATAAGGTGAGCTAAATCCAAAAAGATATTCATCTGTCAAAATTATTTATAAAAATTTTCACGATTTTGGGATACAATTATTTCGTACTGATGCAATAGAAGTAGTAATTTTCAATATTTTTAGTTTAATGAGGAAGTTATGACGTTCAAAGAACATGTAATTTCTCATTCTGCAAATACACCTTACTGGACAGACATTATGACAAATCGTTGTATGAATATAGTTATTAACCATGTCCGTCTGCGATCCTAATCTCTTTCATCAAACGCTCCAAAGTACTGTTGTGCAACGAAATGTATAAAATTTTCGTTCAGAGAAATCCAAACTTACGTAATATACAGATACAAGTAGAATCCACATTCTTTAACCTGACTACGCAGTGTAATGTGCGCCTAGTCCCTCTGTTACAATAACAGCTGTGTCCTGCAAAAGAACACGACGGAACACTTAATTTATCCCAAATTTCTACTTGCTTTCCATCACAGATTGAATAACATTGAGGATAGACCACAACCTTGTCTTATTCCATTCTCAACGAATGCTTCTCTTTTATGCTCTTCCACTCTTATAACTGACCTCTGTTTTCTGTACTAGTTGTAAATAAGCTTTCGCTCCCTGTATTTAAAACATGCTACACCTTTACAAATTCATCCATTGAATTCCAGTCAACATCGACAAGAACTTTCTACGACTCTACAAATGCTACAAACATAGGTTTGTCTTTCCTTATCCTATATTCTAAGATAAGTCGTAGATTCAGTACTGCTTCGTATGTTGCAAAGTTTGCTATGGAAACAAAACTCATCTTCGCGAATACGGCTTCTATGTTTTTCCGTTCTTCTGTGACTGATTCACGTCGGTATTCGGCAACCATGACTTATTAAACTCTTAGGTCGGTAATATTCACAACGGTTAACACCTTTCTTTGAAGTTGGAATTATTACATTTTCTTTATGTCTTATGGTATTTCCCTGTCTCATCTTGAACACCATGTGGAATATTTTAGTTATGGTTGGCTCTATAAGGGGTATCAGTAGTTTGGGGGGAACGTACTTATTCGAGGGGCCTCGTTTCGGTTTAGATGTTTCAGTACTCTGTCAAATTTTTCTTGCAGTATCGATCTGCCATCTCGTCTTCATCTACTTCCTGTTCACTTTTTATATATTGCCTTCAAGTCATTTACCTTGTAGAGCTGGCCAATGTATTCTTTCTACCTTTCAGGTTTCCCTTCTCTGCTTAGTGCTGGTTTTCTATCTGGGTCTTCATGTACAAATAACTGCTTTTCTTTTCTTTTCTTTTTTTCAAAACTCTCTTTAATTTTCGTGAAGGCCTATCTACCTTTCCACTACTTATATAGACTTACATTCATCTCCTTGACATTCCTGATAAACCATTTTGCAGTTTCTGTCATTATAATTTTTAGACTTCTTCATTTGTTCGATTTTTTTATTTTGCCTTTCGTCAGTTAAATAGAGTAGCTCCTGTAAAATCAAAGAATTTATACCACTCCTTAACGTTTTACCTATTTCGTTACCCGCCGTCATCACCTTTTCATTTCTCAAAGTCATCCATTCTTCTTCGACTGTACTCCTTTCCTTGTTTTAGTCAATTGTTGCGTAATGCTTCCTTTGAATCCCACAAAAAAGTTTGGACGTTTCAACTTATATCTTTAATTTCTAATTTTTTGTCAATTATTTAGTTTTAGTCTGCAGTTCATAACCAATAAATTTTTGTTAAGCTCTATATCTGTCCCTGGAAATGTCTCACGGTTTAAAATGTGGTACCGCAATCTCTTCCTTAACTTTACGTAATTAATTTGAAACATTGCAATATCCCCAGGTGTCTTCCATGGATACAGCCTTCTTTCCTAATTCTTAAACCAAGTGTTAGTGATGATTGAACTGTGCTCTTCAGAAAATTCTAGCACGCAGTTCCGTTTTCGACCCTTTCCCGCAGTCGATAATCTCCTCTATTTTTCATACTCTTTGTTTTCCTACTATCCCAGTTACCCATCACAATCAAGTTTTCCTCTTTCAATAACTACATGAATAATTTCTTTTATCTTAACATACATTCTATCAATATCTTCATCTTCTTAGTTAGTTGGCATATAAACCTGTACTATTGCTATGGGTGTTGGATTTGTGTCTATCTTGCCTATGATTATACGTTCACTACGCTGTTCATAGCAGCTTATCCGCATTTCAATATTATTATCATTAGTGTACCTGCCACAGCATTATCTATATTTGATTTTTTATTTATAGCCATCTACTTGCAAATTATTAATTAAGGAGTGGAAGGGAAAAGGATTAGGAAGGAAAGGATTGACATTAGCTGCATTGGGGTATATAAATTATACAACGACGACAAGTGAAAATGTGTGTAGGATACGCGTATTTGCTTTCTGTGGGAGGAAGGCAGAGGGAAAGGATTTTCTTTGGTTGCATTAGGCCATTGAAACAATTCAACGGCTGTAATTGAAAATTTTCTTCCGGCCCGGGATTCGAACCCTGGTCTCACGCTTCTGGCCAGCGGTTACCTTAACCACTTGGCTACCCGCTCTCGCCTGCCGTTCGTCTCAGACTTCCGCAAGTCGCGTGCTGCGGCTGTAGGGCCCCACCGTCCATCGGATTCCCGTATGAGGTCAAAAACGTATAACCGCATCTGCGGTGAAGTACATGAACCAAACGCAGTGTTCGCTTGTAAATTGTTGTGGTGTCTGTTCTTTCGGAGATGTCAAAAACAACAGAAACCAAACCAATCTATGATTTTAAAAAAATTTAAAAAAATTTACTTATCTGACCAGGAACCCCATTCATCCAACCACTAAACTTCGCTAATTTCCACAATATGTAACTTCAGTCTATCCTGTTCCCTTTTCAAATATTCTAACTTACATATCCAGTTGAGGGATAGAATACTGCATGAGCTCATGCGTAGAATTTCAGTTTTGTTCTGCCTGATGGCAGTATCCCCCTGAGCAGATCTTGTACGGAGATCTCTCCGGGGAACTACGTTGCTGACTATCCAAAATGCCACAGCAACAATGACTAGACGTATCACAGCTAAATGTATTGGGGAGGTAACACATTGTACAAAATGTTCAAATGTTTGTAAATCTATTGGGCCAAACTGCTATGGTCATCATTCCATAGACTTAGATTATGAACAATACATACACCCATACCCGAGGGAGGAATCGAACCTCCGTCGGGAATGGCAGCACATACCTTAGCATTACGCCTTATACCACGTGGCCATTCCGCGCGGGAATGTTGTACAAAGATCACGTGATTGAATACGGGGACCATGTGAAGTGAGAAAGGAAACCGCTATTCTGCGCCTCCGAATTGAATCAAAGAGGCTGTGGATTCGTTGTTGTGCTGCTGCCAAAGCTGATCTGCTGTAAAATCGGATCGTGTATACCGTGTCATCATGATGCAGAGTGCATGACCAGTATAGAAATGCTTAAGGCAACGGTCTCTAAGGTGTCTCCGGATTCAAATCGGACGATTCGTCGAGAAAACAATATCGTCTCAATCTCGATTCTGCCGCACCACCATAGTGGTCGCCTTTCAATCTGGTGAGAGACTTATGAACTCTTCCTTATACATCCCCATACTGGTCCTACACCCTGTGTTATGTTTTGGTTAGATATTCGATTCCACTCTTGCATCCCAAAAGCACTCTAACCAGCCAGCACTACATCTCTGAAGTGTTGGGACCTGTTGTCCTCCCATACGTGCGGAGCTTGTCGACGGACACACTGCAACAGGACGATACGCGACCGCAGCTGGCACGCCATGTTAAGACTCGGCCGTCACCCATCAGGTTACATTGCTGCCTTGGCCTCCCCGTTCTCCAGACTTCTCGGCTATCGAAAACGTATGGTCGGTGACTGCGGAACTACTGGTTCTAGACGAAGCACTCCCTGCTATACCACTTCATCTTTGGCAAAAGGTAGAAGCAGTATGGATTGTTGTACTTCATTATCACACCCAGAGCCTCTCTGATTAAGCTCCGAGGCATGTAGTAGAGGTTACACCCAGCAATGGCAGCAACATTCAATATTGATTTCATCATCTTCCTCATTTCTCATGAGCCTGTTTAGTCATGTGATATTTGTATAACGTATAATGTCACCAATAAGTTTGGTTACGAAACCTCTAGTCCTTGTTGTTACTTTTTGAATAGTTAGCAGTGCAGTTTACCTTCGGAATATTTTATCCAGAAGTAAATGATCATCATTTCATCAAGCCGAAGAAGTGGATGTCCTCAGCAAAAGCATATCTTTAGTTTCCCGTTGCTTTCATCCGACGCTGGTACCTGAATACCAATCCCATGTTGGATATTACGAGACTAGTTCAGGCAACGACTCAGAATCTTTGACGTGTAAAGACTGAAAAGACTATAGTCTCTGTTTTGTCGTCCTAGTCAGCCTCTGTTTAGTCGTTCCCGGCCTAGATTTCAGGAAAGGTTCCGTGCGGGATGGGCTGACATCTATAACAGCAATTCAGATTAATAGTACAAGTTTTATTTACTGAACTTTTTACAATTACTTAAATTTTGTAAAGTACCGGGTGATCAAAAAGTCAGTATAAATTTGAAAACGTAATAAATCATGAAATAATGTAGATAGAGAGGTAAAAATTGACACACATGCTTGGAATGACATGGGGTTTATTAACCACATCTACCGTATCGGGCCTTTTTCCTTCGAGGAACTGCGTGATTCTGGTTTTGTAACTGCTACCGTGTCGGGTGAGAGGTACGCCGATGTGTTACAGAATCGCATCATCCCCAGCCTGGCTGATAAACACCTGCTGCAACGTACGATTTTTATGCAGGAGGGCCCTCCACCGCATACTGCTAGACGCGTGAAAGATCTCTTGCGCGCGTCGTTTGGTGATGATCGTGTGCTCAACCGCTACTTTCGTCATGCTTGGCCTCCCAGGTCCTCAGACCTCAGTCCGTGCGATTATTGGCTTTGGGGTTCCCTGAAGTCGCAAGTGTATCGTATTGGATCGACATCTCTAGGGATGCTGAAAGACAACATCCGACGCCAATGCCTCACCGTAACTCCGGACATGCTTTACAGTGCTGTTCAAAACATTATTCCTCAACTACAGCTATTGTTGAGTAATGATGGTGAACTTATTGAGCATTTCCTGTAAAGAACATCATCTTTGCTTTGTCTTGATTTGTTATGCTAATTATTGCTTTTTTGATCAGGTGAAGCTCTATCTGTCGGACATTTTTCAACCTTTTTTTGTTCTATTAAAACCCCATGTCATTCTAAGCATGTGTGTCAATTTTTACCTCTCTATCTACATTATTCCGTGATTTATTAAGTTTTCAAATTTATACTGACTTTTTGATCACCCGGTATGTCTCTTCTCGCGGCGTCGTCTTCTGTGCGATGCTAGCTGCGCTGAGTCGTAGTGACTGCCTATTTCGGAGCTTAGTTGAGACGGGGGCTTCCAGACGCATGTCGGCCTAGATATAGCTGCTTGTAGAGGGCGCGCATCTAGGTTTGTCCCTCCAGGATGCGCGGCGATAGTCTGCCGGTCGTCCGCTGGCATCGCTATGATTTGATTACACCTACATTAGGACTCTTTGCATTACTGAGGCACACAAATTCTACACCTCGACGATGTATGTTTCTCATGTAGGTGGAATAGAATCTTATGTTTAAAAAATCTATATGTAAGTGGTAGGATGACAGAATATAAAACCAAACGTCTTGGCTTCAGTCCCTGGTCAGTCTTAGGATTTTCGTCTGTCAAGTTGGTCTGTGACTCGGAGTCTACATTACAGTACAGTTCCCTCTAAAACTAGCTAAGTATGTTAATCCAAAAGTCGAAGGAAGCCAACAACAGTCGGGTCCAGCTTAATAATGCAGAGATGCTCAAAACAGCCTTCTGGTTGATGACAACTGCATCTATCTATTTTAGCTGAATTGAAAATATAGGTGCTTGACAAACTGGTGTAGGAAAAGTCTTGGCATTCAAAACAGCTTTCACGCCTCTAGGAGTGGATAACTGCAGGTACAGTATTGTATCTCCTACTTTTCTTCTTGCAAAATAGGGGCAATTTTACATGTTGGATAGCAATCGCTCCTCCTTTTCTCCAAATTAGAACACACAGGCTCAACAATAGTGAAACTTGGAACTATGGTGGCCGGGGAGATTCGAGCAGTCTTGTACTAGAAAAACCAGTCATACACGATACGAGCTGTGTGAACAGTACCCGCGCCTTCTTGGAACACACTATAACCACCTTGGCTACAAAGCACCAACAGATCGTACATGTGGAATTCACTTACCTCCGGCATAAGGCCCTCACAACTACACAGAACACCTTTCTGATCTAGACCGACACCGTATGGGGGATATTGAACAGGTGCCGTTCGTGGTCAAATACGAGGCGCATCAGCAAAGTAATTTTCCCCATTTTTTTCAAATCAAAGTTTTGTATTCCTGTGTCGTAGAAGTCTGCCGTCTGTGAATGGAACCATCGTGTGAAAGTCGTCTTCAGTTCTTCGTTGTTGACAAAGCGCTAGTCGGAGGAGAGGAATTTCTTGAGGTGCAAGAAAAGATGGAAATCAAATCGTTGGGAGCAACATCAGAATTGTATGCTGGATGATCAAACGCCGGCCGCGGTGGCCGAGGAGACTGAGGCGCTACAGTCACGGTCTGCACGGCCACTACGGTCGGAGGTTCGAATCCCCCCTCGGGCATGGATATTTGTGCCGTCCTTAGAATAAGGTAGTTGATAAGTAGTTTGTAAGTTTAGGGACTGATGACCCCGTAGTTAAGTCCCATAAGCTTAACAAACATTTGAACATTATTTGATGATCAAACAGCTCCCACAGTTTCAAGCCCAGCTATGTAGAGCGAGCACTGTCACGCAGCAACACAACGCCTGCAATAAGCATTCCACGCCTCTTGTCCTGATTGCACGTCACAGATTCCGCATTGTTTCACAGTAAGATCTGACGACTATCATACGTTGGTTCCATTCACAAGTGGCGGACTTCTACGACACAAAAGTAGATCACACGACCTTACAAGTTCAAACGTTGTTGTAACTATGTTTCTCATGTAACTATGTTGTGTTTGTTTAGAAACACAGCGAAACTTCTTTTCTGGATTGGCCTCGTACAACATACTTGTAAACGACGGTCCTGTTCAGGCATAAATTTTTCGTGGTGTTTCCACATTCTGCTGAAACTCCTGTATATTTGTCACAATAAGTCAATTGTAGTAATAATAATATTTTTACAGCCAAGATCGCTTGTTGTATTATTTTTATTTCCATATGACTGGTGTCGACGCATTTACTTTTCATCTTTAGATCTTGAAGACAGTATTCTATAGTACAAGAATCTTGTACCCATAAGGAGAGCACATTTCATCACTAAAGTGAAAGCGCCGCATAGTCTTGTCAATCACATAAAACAGAAGGCACATAGCACATATAGCTCCCAACTGAGGATACGTTATAGCCAACCCACATCAGGTAATACTTGACGTATTAGTTGTGGCGTAGCTATAACGCGTCCTCTGACCAACTCGCCTCCACACTAGCGCACTTTAGTGATATGGGCTCTCTATTTGATATAACTGACAAACCTATGTGGCGCTTTTGTTTAAGTAGTGAAATGTGCTGGTGCGAGATTCGTGTACTATAAAATGATTTCCTTGAGATATGAAGATGACAGTTCGATTTTGTCGAAACTGATCATCTGGAAATAGCGTAAAATAGGAATAACAAAAAGTCATCTTTGCTCAAAATATTAATATTATTATTATAAATAACAGATTGCACCAATCAACTCATATAAGTGACTTCACTGCTAGGTACTCCAGCTTCTATTTCTTAATTAATGAAAACAGAAAATTATTTACAACCTTGATTGTTACGTATACCTTATTCTTTCTCGTTGTGGCTTGGTAGCACAGCGGTAGAGTGCCATACTATGAATCTAAAGGTCTCGGGTTCGAACCCCACCAGGTCCTAAGATTTGTCTCTCTTTCTCCTCTGCCAGTGTTGCTGATGTGAAGAGTAACACCGTGGTTCGGAACCCACGTTAAACTGTAGGTCTCACTATAATTGCCTGGGTAAGTCAGTTCGAAGGTCGGACAAAGGCAGCGGCATACCACCTCCAAACAGGACCATGCCTGGTGAAGCACTGTGGTGTTCAACCCAATCTTCGGATTGTTGACTGCTTTACCTTTTTACTTTTTCTCCGAGAAGAAATAAAAAGTATCATAAAAAAGTCAATATACCCTGAAATCTCTTTACGATGACAGTAGTATCGATAGATAATGTAGGAGATTTTCAAAGAAATACAAAAATCTAGAGTGAAACTATCACTCTGCAGCGGAGTGTGCGCTGATATGAAACTTCGTGGCAGATTAAAACTGTGTGCCGGAAACGCGACTCAAACCAGGGACCTCTGCCTTTCCCGAGCTAGCTACACGTCACGACTCACGGCCCGACGGCCACGATAGGCAAACGCCCAGGTTCGAGTCCCGGTTCCGGCACACAATTTTAATCCGCCAGGAAGTTTGATATAAGCGCACACTTCGCTGCAGAGTGATAATTTCATTCTGGAAACATCCCTTAGGCTGTATCTAAGCCATGTCTCTACCATATCTTTTCTTCCAGGAGTGCTAGTCTTGCAAGTTTCGCAGGAGAACTTCTGTGAAGTTTTGAAAGTAGGAAGTGAGGTACTGGCAGAAATAAAGTTGTGAGGACGGGCCGTGAGTCGTGTCGGGATAGTTCAGTGGTAGAGCGCTTGTCCGCGAAGGGCAAAGGTCTCAGGTTCGAGTCCCGGTTTGAGGAACACAATTTTAGTCTGCCAGGAAGTTTCAATACACAAATCTCTTCATTTCCTGGCCAACAGCGAACGTTTGGATACAGAAGTAAATGAAACTGTGACTGAATATGCGCAGCTCGTGTAGGGGCCACAGAGTGTCGTAGGCTAGGTTGTGATGTGGTGTAGTGTGGCAGGCGATGGAGGAGCGGTGATCGGCGAGGCGCGGCGATGCGGGAGCCGTGACTTCCACCAGCGCTGCCATGGCGGAGGAACCCGAGGTCATCCCGCCGACATTCTTGCAGAAACTGCTCTTTTACACCACGGCGTTCTTCATCCTCCTCGGGACTTTCAGTCTCTTCGCCTTCCTCTTCCTCGTGCCTTTCGTGATCGATCCGGCCTTCACCACCATCTTCATGGAGTTCGACACGAACCCCGCGTGGTGTCAGACGGTCGACACGCTAAAGCAACAAGGTGTGTCCAATTGCTCCTGGAGTTCGTGCAGAGAGGGTTGCACCAAGGAGGTGTACGAGTGCACGCAAATCAGGGTCAACTACAAGCTGAGACCATCGGAAGAGGAAGAGGGAGGCGAGGAAAGGAAGGCCGAGGAGGACGGAGGCGCGCGGGTGGAGCGCGCGCTGCGCGACTACGAGTACTTCGAGCCGCCCAAGGAGGAGGAGGAAGAGCTCGACTTCTCCGGCGACGAGGACCAGCCGCTCGAGCCGCGCACCGGCCTCATGGGCAACGACTCCGAGTGGTACTTCACCTTCGCCAAGTTGTACCCCAACGTCAAGGGGTGCGGCTACCCGCCCATGCTCAACTGCACCATCTTCGTCGGACTGTACGAGACGCCGGGGACCAACTTCTCGTGCTACTACAGCAAGGTGGACCCCGGGCTCGTCATCAGCGACCTCGACATGCACCAGGTGTACATGAACCTGGTGTACGCCATGGCGATCCCTATCCCCTCCTTCATAATATCCGTCATCTACCTGACGTTCGCCTACTTCGTCATCTACAACGAAGAGCCGGAGGAGGCGCTGGTGGACGGCGGCGGCGACGCGGACGTGGACGGCGAGGGCGGCACGGCGACGCCGCTGCCCCCGGCGCTGACGCCCGCCAGCGACGCCTTCCGGGAGGACCTGGCCAGCTTCGGCCACCAGCTCAAGGTCGCCATGGCCGACGAGCTCAGCCGCGAGAGCGTGCCCGACGTCGTCGCCAACTCCACATCCGTCCCCGGGTTAGTATACGCTGCCCTCTGCCTCGACAATTTCTTTCCTAGCTGTTCGGATGAGAATCATTCAAAAAGAAACGAACCGGAGAGAAAACATCGTAATGCCGTTGCCTCCGCGAGACAGTGTAGTCCTTACAAGAACGCAGAGGCCTTATACCACCACCGTCTAGAGGCAAAGTTTGAGCGTAGACGGCGATCGCGTAGCTGGCTGGCTGGCTGGCCGCTATGAGACTCTAGGCTGTACCCCGACAGTCAGACATTCAGCCGCGCGGTCGCAACCTACTCCGGGTGGCGTGATAAGACTGCGCTCAGGCACTGTTTCCTCAACTGGCGGCTAGAGAGACCACCAGACCAGAGAGAGACACTTGCGCGACTCCACCGTCCACTCTACTGACAAGCGACACCTTTCAAGTCGAACACTCGTAACTGCACGAAACCGTGCTTATAACAACACTCGATCAAGAAAACAGCAGTGATCAGTGTCATTTCCACGCAGAACGTTGCATTCTACCACAAGTGACATTTTAATAGAGAGAAACAAAGTAACAAGATGTTCATAGAAATTTCGGAATTGCTGTCGGTTATCGTCTAATACAACACACGATATTTCAACTGGGCACCTGCCAGTCACCCTCAGGTGAGCCATTCAAGTCCTCCATAGCTCGCCTGAAGATGACTGGCAGGTAGCCAATGGAAATATCATTTATTGTACCAGACGACGACCAGATGGAAGCCTGAAATTTCTACGAACATTCTATTTGTCGAAAGATTTTAAAGTTCACAAAGTCACAAGATATCAGATACGACAAAAGAGAAATTATACGTAGTTCAATATCAGTATATTATTACATTTTCAATCAACAGTGCTAAAACCCTCTGCTTACAGTGATTATAGCGTTTGATGTAGAGACTGTTCTTTCGAACATGTCAAAGAATAGACATTTATGGCGTTAGGTTCATTCCTTCTTGGGGTGTTTGTTTAGTTGTGTGTAGGTACACTTTCCACAAAGATCCCACAACTTTAATAATACATGGAGGATAGGTGCTCTACATCTTTAGCGTGCGACTTGTGGGAATTTGGGACGGATGGCAGACGTGTGCGGGTATGCAAGTGGTTTACGCCCTCACTGGCCCAAAGTGGGAAATCCGAGTTCGAGTCCCGGGCAGGCCTAAATTTTCAATTGCAGCCGTTGAATTGTTTCAGTGGCCTAATGCAACCAAAGAGAATCCTTTCAACCTTTTCTCCCCCCCCCCCCCACAGAAGGCAAATAAGCATATCCTACACACATGATAGTGCCTACATTAGCCCTCAAAGTTAAGATGCGGGATCTCGATGAAGTGGTTTGAACAAAGTGGAAGAGATACGCGATCGTCACTTCATCACCAAATTTCGCACTATGATTTACAATCAAATTTCTGCAGCAAAGTATAAACCTATGTTGTAACATGCTTGTAATATGCTCTCAGTTAAAATATCACTTGTGGAAAAACGCAAGCTTTTGGATGGAAATGACACAGACCACCTGTTTTAATGATGAAGTGTAATTCTAAACATGGTTTCGTATGATTACAAGCGTACGAGGTAAATGGTGACCCTTGTCAGTCGTGTTGAAATCAGATAAATGGAGACTTAAAAAGAAGAGGAAATTGGTGCAGTTATTTCCCTTACAGTGTAATAAGCGCGGAGAACGGAACGTTACTTTAAAACGACACAGATGTACCAAGGGCACTAATGTCTGTTGCGAGTTTCAAGGAGTTGCGTCAGCGATTCAAGGAAGAACGGATAACGTTGCCTGATGACACACTTTCTGAATAGTTACACGGCATTACCGATACGATTGTGCAGCAAATACATGCTCTCATTATTCATGACTGGCGATCTGGCAGCCACTGTCCCAGATATCGGCTTTAAGTATGGGAAGTGCAACGAACATTTAGTGCTCTGCGTACACTTCCTCGATGAATTTCCGTTCCCTGCATTCCTAACAACAAACCACAATCACTTACTCTTTTTAAGCATCCATTCCTCTGCTTTCATCACGACGTAGTGCAGAGACGATGGACGCGTAAACATGCTTGTTCTGTCGTCACGTGGCTGTGCGCCTGTAGCCTCACCGCTGGTGTAGGAACCACACCTTCTCCCTTAACGGTGGCTAACGATCCCTTCAGCGGCGTCGTTTTTCAACCTAAGGCTCGCTTCTTTTTAAATGAGACTAAAATCATGTAATAATTATTACTTTTTCCTTTGTGGACTCAGAGCTTGCAAACACACTTGGGAAAACAACAAATTACACTTTTACTTAAATGATGTCATGTACCCCCCTTTACACTTTCTTGGCACTTTTACAGTTGTTTGCGTAAACAAGACACTTTCTGGTATGATTCAACGAATGTGTCTTGAGGCAATCAGGATGTCTCACTCAATCGTATCGTACAGAAAAGGGGAGCTAAACCAAGATACACTGCTCAAAACAGTTAGGGCATCAGGTGAGATACCATATACAAAATACATATGGTAACGTATTTTATTCGGCTGTTGGTTACAATTGTAATTTTTGTTTGTTACATTACGATATTTTGCTGTCTATTTACTTGAAGTTTATACGACGTTTACGTAGAGTGAGGCACCATGGAACTTCCATAATAGTAAAAAGTCATTTCGATGTCCTCTAATATGGTGTGTAACCACCTCGGACGGCCAGTACAGTTCCACACCTGCATGGCATGGACAGTATGAGGTTATCAGTCAGCTCTTGCGGGATATTTGGCCATTCTTCCATGAGTGCAATATCCAGCTCTGCAACCGTTGTGGGAGGTGATGGTCTTGCTGCAATGCGTCTGCCAGATGCATGCCAGACATGTTCAGTCAGGTTTATATCTGTTGAACAAGATGGCCACTCCATTCGTTCTATTCCCTCAGCTTCAGGCATGTTGTCCACCACTGCAGCTGTATGGGTACGCACGTTGTCGTCCACCAGAAGGAACCCTTCTCCTATGACACCAGCGTAGGGCGCAACAAGAGGTGGAACGATCTTGTCTCTATACCTCTGAGCAGTCAAAGCGCCAACCAATTCGTCCACCACCATGATATGGTGACATTTTCTGCACATAAGCAGGATTATTACTCGTTCCATTTTTCTCCAGATAAGGAAACGACTATTGTCCGGCTCAACACAAGATCTTGACTCATCTATGATCAGAATCCGGCGCCATACGTTACGACTCCAATCCTGATGTTCCTCCGCCCAGTTTCTGCGGACTAAACGGTGTCGTCGTTTTAATGGGACTCACACCATAGGCCTCCGTGCGTAGAGGCCACATTCCTGAAGGAGATTTCGTACTGTTTGTGCCGATATTGCGCGTCGTGTTACTGTCAGGGTTAGGGGGGTTGGTTCGTTGCGGCTGAACTACTGCATTCAGCCCCCTGTCGGGCTGTTAATCGGAGATGACTGTCATCTCTTGTTGATGTTACCCGTGGACGACCTAGGAATTAGAATTGTAATGGTTCCTGTTGTCTGAAATCGAGTCCAGGTCCTGGAAATTACATTTTGGGTCACTCCAATAGCTGCAGCCACCTCCGTCTGGGTCTGTACCTTTCTATGGCTCTCCATGCCATAGCTTCGGATAAGTCGCGTTGTTGTTGCATTGCACTAACAGCGCGTTACACTATCTGAACGCAACTGCTTGTCTAATTCCTTTGGTAGAGTAAATACAAGCGAAAACCAACCTCTCTGCAGCAACTTTCTGATATTACCACTGTCTCGGTTGCCGTAATGTTGTCTCCACTCCGTAGAACCTACAGAAAGACTTCGAACAAATTTAGTTCATTCTACCGATAATAATACTTCAGAACCTAATTGTTTTGGCCATTGTACATGCATGAAGAATACAAATGAAAAACGTTATAAGTGCAGTTGTTTTCACGGAAGTACGATTGTGTTTTGGTACTCTGTGGCACGTATCGTAGGCTTGATACGTATCTTAGACTTGATACGAATGAGCTATATTGGCCCATGCATACACTACGTAGCCCGTCTTCTTTTGGAGTACTGCTGCTCGGTGTGCGGACCGTATCATAAAGAATTGGCGGAGAATATCGAAAAATTACAAAGAAGGGCAGCTCATTTTTATTATGACGACACAGGGGAAAGGGTGTTACGGAAATGATACATGGGGAGGGGTAGGAATCAAGACAACAACGGCGTTTTTCGTTGCTTACGAAATTTCGATCACCAACTTTCTTCTCCGAATGCAAAAACATATTTTTGGCTTCCATCTTAATAGGGATAAGTGATTATCGTATTAATACAAGGTCAAATAGAGCCAGAAAGCAGAGAATTAGATGTTCTTTCATCCCGTTCATTGTTCGAGAATGGAAAAGTAGATAGCCGCGCGGGACTAGCCGGGCGGTCTGGAGCGCCACGTTGTGGATCGTGCGGCCTCCCGCGTCTGAGGTTCGAATCCTCCCTCGATCATGGATGTTTGTGTTGTCTTTAGTAAATTAGTTCATACGTAGTTTGTAAGTTTAGGGACTGATGACCCCGCAGTTAAGTACCGTAACCTTTACAAACATTTGAACATTTGAAAGATAGATAAATAATCTGAAAGTGGTTCGCAGGGTACCGAAGTAGATGTAGATGTCTACAATGATTCCGACATGTAGTTCTCTCTGTTTATCTTTTAGTAATATAATATAATTTAACTGCCACAACTCTTTCCCACTGGAACAATTTTTGCGTTTTTAAATATATTTTACTTACTATGTATGTGTGAGTAGGCTTGACATATGTTCCTTCGCAACTTATTGTAATTTATGTTACTACGTATAGCTGTTCCAATCCGACTCATAGCTGCAAAAATACATTATCCGTCATGGATCTTCCTTTGTGTGCTTCCATGCCTACACAAAAGATGGTTTATAAGGATAAAGACTGAAGTCCTTGACATTTTGACAGAAGGATCTTTTAAATCTCAGGTTTAGAGCGGATCAGCGTTGCAATTTTTTCGGACTTTCTACATGATTTCTATCACTTGAGCAATATCTGAGTGTACGAACACGTTTAAGATCGTTTTCTGAAAATATGTTTGCCATTTTAATAAAATTTCAGTAAAAAACAAAAATTATCCTCAAGCAATTTGTCGTTTTGCCAATATATATATATATATATATATATATCAAATATAGTATTAAAATATCTCTAGTAAGCTTATAAAATGACGTTTAGGGCCGAGGTGGAGAAGCCGAGCTGTCTAAGGAGCCTCGCTGCGGAGCGCGCGGTTGCTCGCCGTCGGAGGTTAGAGTCCTCCCTGGGGCATGGGTGTGAGTGTGTGTGTGTTGTCCTTAGGTTAGTTTACCTTAGTTTAAGTAGATTGTAAGCTACGGAATGATGACCACGTAGTTTGGTCCGATAGATTTACAAACATTTGAACATTTGATTTTGACGTTTCGAGTTATGTATAACGCGTCATTCAAGGTGGGAAATAGCAGTTAGTTATATCTAGCTGAGATCTTCAGTACACCAGTTCGTCACACCAAAAAAGAAAATAGTATGCTTAGAAGCCCTTTTTTCCGGATGTTGAATATAAAGATCTTAGACCAGTTTGCGGAGTTGAGAGTGGGGTGAAAACTGAAGAAAATATGGTGCAAGCGAGAATATTCAATTTGCGCTTTTAACAATAACGAAAGGAGCAGCAGAAACTCTAACTTATAGAGCAATTTAATAAATTGCTGGGCACAGTCTGGTCTCACAAGTAATGGTCAACCTCTCTCGGAAATTGGTGAAGTTGCTGGAAGGTGTCTGGCAACAGTGCAGAACATTGCTAACCGAATAAGAGCTCAAACTTCGTCATATGTGGAAAAGGCGAGTTTTGCTGTAAAAGTTATGCTTCAGAGAACAAAATTACTTGGTAAATCTTGTTAAAGAGCATCGGCACACGGCGTCTTCTGGGATTTGTGCAGTAGCGCAACTCATTTGTCTGAATTCCCGCAGGAAGTAATTCTTGTAGCAATTTGTGCAAGCCCTCATGCTGCGGCGGTGCACCGCTTCAACTGAAACGAACTTCTTATACGCCAGTGCATCTTTTTATGGTCCATAAACTTGTAAATTATTCGGTAAACGATTTGGGATGTATTGTGGATTCTGTAGCCTGTAAGGACTCTTTGTACATGGAAATTTTGCTGTAATGTCATAGGTATTTTTATTATCATTATTCACTCTAAAATTTTCCATGTCTTGTTTAATGTTGGATTGTTCATGACCATTTGTTACCAAGTGGTCGTTATAGGTGAAAAAGCTTTTTCATATTTCCAACTTCTTATATTTTCTTTACATCTAGTTTTGAAATTACTGGCTGTCATTCCTAATTCGAATGTTTGTTAAGCTTAAGGGACTTAACTGCGAGGTCATCAGTCCCTAAACTAACAACTACTTATGAACTACCTTACACTAAGGACGACACAAACATTCATGCCCGAGGGAGGATTCGAACCCCAGACCGCAGTGGCCATGCAGGCTGTAATTGGCGCGCCGCAGACCGCTCGGCCACTGCGGCCGACTCATTCCTAGACACACTTATATACATTCCTGGCATTGTTGTTGGTATAGACCTGCTCCTTGATATTTATCTAATTTTTCACCGTTTATAAATATGACTGGAGTATGTTTCTTGTAACGTAAGCATTAATGGAGACTAAAATCTAAAACTTCTATTTTGTAGCATTAACACTGTGAGATTGAATGTTAAGCTCGATTGTGTAATGCTTCGTAAGTGCGGCTATTTTGTAGCTTTAACATTGTGTGGTTGGAATGCTATGTTCAGCCGTAAAATCCTTGGTCATTGGTGGCTATGTAGAAGGTGCACATGCAGTGATGTTCCAGCTGGTATATGGGAGAGTAGGGAAAGCTACATTCTGGTGTTGTCAGTGTACTTAGCAGGGCTGAGAGTCCGCATGTAGGTACCTACAGGTGCGCGTGGGTTTCCTATAGACTGTGTGCCACTACACGTTCTGTGCACTGCCACATCCAGAAAATGAATAGCTCCTTTGATTTCAGTTTCAACGGAACCTATATGTTCCTAGTAAGCTGTTGAGGTGCTGGTGGGATCAGAATTGTTGTGCTTCCTCGTGCGGCCATATGACGAACGCGTCGTCCATGTCATTCAGCCAGCAGCGTGGGCGTGAAGGAACTGAGCTTAGCGTTGTGTCTTCGAAAGCTACCATGAATTTGTCAGCTGCTGCAGCTGAAAACGGAGAGCCCAAAGCCTTTCCATCTTTCTTCTCATAAAACCTGTCAACAGAAATACATTGAACAGAAGCATGATTGCACCATGCCGCAGATATTTGGCGGCATTTGCTCCTGTAAGATGTTGATGGTTTCGGATATAGGCAAGTTGGTGAACAAAGATCTTACGTCAAAGCTAACAATAAGATTTGCATGTAGCACTTGCTGTTCCCGTATGAGTTGAATGAAATATGTGGAATCTTGTACGGGAGCCTCCATGTAACCTACCAGTCTACGCGATATGTAAGTCAGATGTTTGGCCAGATAATATGTGGGCAAGTTTATCACATTAACAGTCGGTCTCAGGGGACAACCATTCTTGTGAATATTTGGTATCCCAGAATTCTCAGAGCCACAAGAGCTTTAGGTGTGAGCTCCCTGGCTGTGTCGACATAGAATCTAGAACTCTGATGTAGGTTCTGCGTCTGTGTTCGCTGTGGGGTCACTTTTCAGTTATTTGTACTTGGCGTCATTTAGCATCTCGCTGCTTCTGGAGTCACAAGACTTAGTGCCCTGCGAAGAGTAGATAGAGTATGTTTATACATTCTTAGTACTTTATTTTAATTTCTGTGTGAGTCATGGATAAAATTTCCTATTTTGATACCAACATTACAAATCCAAATATTTATCGTTTGTACATCGATACAACCCGAAGAGTTTACTGATCGTAAAGTGAAGGGAATATTCCTGATTGTTGAGCCTGCAGTGTGATAAATGTCGCTGAAGAACATTGTAATAAAAGTTCTAGATCACTGCTTACACTTTATTATATAACGCTGCAGCTCTTTCAGCTTTTTGCCATTATTAAACGCCTGCGTATATAAGAATTACATTCGTATGCTTTCAATGGTCTTCATAAGTTTTTATTACAATTTCCTTCAATGAAGGTAATCTGTATTGCAGCAAGTGTAATGAAGTTTTAACAATCGTTTTCTTTTCTTCGCTGATTTTCCCTCTGCTGACGGGAGAGAAGAATATGCACTAATGCAGCAAGCTAGCAGAGTTCCGGATTTAGATGTGCCCGGCCAGGCGGCAGATATGTAATTAGAAGTAATGGCGCCCCTCGCCAACTGCTTCTTCGATCCAAACAGGAAGCCAGAAGTTCACTCCTCATTCACCTAATGGAGGACGGTCTGCAAGCTCTCCAGTCGGGGAGCACAGCGCTTTCTTTTCACTTTTCTGTGTAACAGACCAACAGCGCGAGCTCAATGTCACAATGACTCAGTGGATTTACCATGCCAAGGTTATTGATTGCAGACAGTTTAATTTTCCAAGGGTCGCTAGGGACGTAATATCGTGCGCCTTTACAGCTGTTTTCCTCTCATACATGTACAGTGATCTTCTTGTTCCTTAGTGTTTGTCTCGGAATGTAGACTAGTCCGCACTTTTGGTTCTATGTCTCTATTTATTCTTGGTCAGGTTGAATGCCCACTATTTTGCGGTTTACATCGAGGTTTTATAGCCAGCGTTGCCTTGTTTTCTCAACAGTGTTTTCCGTTGTTTCAACGAAAACCCGCTTTTTGCTCTTGTATTTTAGTCCGTGTCCATACCATCCTAGACATTTTATCTCCATCCAGTGGCGCAGACAGTATTTGGATCCGGTGGGATATATTTCTTATAAGTGAAGCCTAATCTGTGACTTATTTTTACACTTTTTATAATTTAACCAAGTATACTCCGAAAACAATTGCACAAGCAGTATCAATAGCGGTAGCATCAAAGGTGGTCGCGGCGGCATTAAAACCGCTCACAGCAACAGCAGCACACGTTCTCAGTGGCGGCTTCACGTTGGCGACCCATTGTCACGTTCACTTGTGCTTTTCAAATTATAGTTACGTTGTGATTTATTTCACGTGTACTATTTCAAATTTCCGGATCCGACCTGCTTAAAAAAATAAAAAATGAAAACAATAAAAAATAATAAAAATAAAAAATTCTTTTGGTGGTGCTGAGGGGGAGGGCTTCAGCACCATTAGCACCCCTAACACCCCCCACCCCCACCACCGCCGTGGCTGCGCCTCTGTCTCCATCTTCTCGGCGATCGGAACCACTCTGCACCGCTTGATAATTTCGCCATTGGTCCCAGACGGACGTGGCAGGAAAGATATCATCTCCAGAATTTCGGTTTCCATTACAGCAACTCGTTGCTCTGTTTCTTTTGATGTGGATTAAGATTCTGCGCTCTGCAGGCCAACTAGGAGGATCACAGAGCGCTATATTTCCGATTTACACCGGCCGGGATTATCAATCGCTGAGCACAGTGAGCTATGCTCAGTGATTTTTGAGACATTATACTTGAAGATGTTAATCTTTAGCAAATCTATATCGTCAAAAAATGTTCAAATGTTTGTTAAGCTTAAGGGACTTAACTACGGGGTCATCAGTCCCTAAACTTACAAACTACTTATGAACTACCTACAACTAAGGACGGCACAAATATCCATGCCCAAGGGGGGATTCGAACCCCCGACCGTAGTGGCCGTGCAGACCGTGACTGAAGCGTCTCAAACCCCTCGGCCACCGCGGCCGGCTCTATATCGTCGATCTTGAATGTTCCGAATTAATTTCTTGCATCTGGGGACAGGTTTCCAGTTTGCTTTATATTGAAGCTAGTCTAAGGTGTTCAAGCTGCTTCTTCCATGCTTGGACTTGTCACTGAAGGTCGTTCTTTTGTCCATTAGACGCTGCAATATTATCAGCTTACTGCAAGGTCCAATATGCTACATTTGAAGATCTCTGGTGACATCTACAACTTCATCTACACTCCGCAAGGCACCTCATGGTGTGTGGTGGAGTGTCATTTCTGTACGCTCTGATTATTTCCGCTTTTCCCTGTTCCATCCGCGTATGTTTCGCGGAAAAGACGACTGCAGGTAAACCTCATTGTGGAATTTAATTTAATCCTTGTGCTCTTCTTGCGAGAAATACGTACCACGCTTGAATAGCACGTGGAAAAAAAGAATACCTATATTTTCGATGAGAGCTCTAATTTCTCTTATTTTATTACTATGGTCAATTCTCCCTTTGTATGTGGGAGTGAGAAAGAAAAGAATTTCTTATTCGGTGGTGGTTGAAATTTTGTAAAGAGATTTTGCATCAACTATTAATATTCCAGTCTAGCTCGCTTATCATGTCCGTGACACTCTGTCGCCTATTTCGCTATAATAAAAAACGAGTTTCCTTTTTTAAACTTTTTCTGCTTCCTCCGTGAATCCTATTTGCCAAGGATCCGATGGTACGCAGAAATACAAAGATAATCTCTTTCTTTGAACCGGCATCATTTTATCCATGCTAGGGCATTTCGTTCTTTATACAATGACAGTATCCGTGTTTCTACTGTTTAACCAATGGAGTGCTCTTCACACATGTATGCTTGTCTGAAGAAAACGGACATCGCAATGACTACAGCTGTCGACAATCCAAGAAATGTAATCGCAGTTGTGACTGTGATTAAGCTGGACGACTGATTAATGAGGTTTGAAAATCTGCGTCGGAACGGGATTCCATTTTCTGCTTACACGAGCGGTCGCCTCAACTTTTAGACTATCCATACCCGCCACCCGAACCGACCCAAACTTACATATGCCACACATAGCATACTGTCGCCTTATAGTACTCGCACAGTATCTGTGATACCTGCACTGGACGAGACATTTATGAATTGTACAGCTGAAGCTTAATCATTATCGCAATTGTGAAAGCATTTCTTGTATTCGTGATAGCTGTAGTCGCAGCAGTGGCCATTTGCTTCAGACAATGGTCAAATCGTAACAGCACTGCCACCACACATTGTATTTGAGCATAAAGCAATGCCTGCGTCATCCATTTTATGTTACTATCAGATCTGTTCTCCGAGCATCTCCCAAAAAACGGTCTTTTAATATCTACAGGGAACCAGTCCTCTAGCGTTGGATCCGAAAGTAAGGATAATCTAATTGTCTATGGATAAATATCTTCAAAAGTCTACCACAAAATCACTCTACATTAGGAACAGAATCTTGAAATATCTCACCAACACTAAATCTAACACGGTTAATTGTTTCCAACTGTCCCTATAAATGATCTTATACCCACCACCGATGTCATGTTACTTTAAACCACTCGATTTTGAACCACTCCATCTTGTCTTGGCACCAAGATGATGTACGTTTTCTTCCTTCTTAGCGTATCAGCTATTTCACTTGCTCGTCTTGTCACTGTAGCAATACTGAAAGAAGCAAGACCAGTATTTACCCGACACTGCTCCAACATTCACAGTAACTCTTTCTTACTTCTCAAGTCGATTGGACAAAATAGACACGTATAGCGTTCGAGGGTCGCGCCAACTTCGTTTCGATTCCAAATTGTTGACATTGAGCCATACTGAAGTGACCAAGGTTATAATCAGGCGACTTGTCACCCAAGTGTACCACAGATCCAGAGTTGTAAGCTACGGTCCTGTCCTTGATGATCCAACCACGTCGTTGCTTGCTCCGAGACAGGTACCTCAATTCCTGCAGCCAACCACATCTGGGAACCATCCTCTGTCCATCACGTAAGGAGGTGATCTCTAAAGGTTGAACGCAACCCAACAGGGGCACAATCACTCAGAATAATTCAATTGGAGATATTAGCTACCGGGCATCAAAATTGCAACAGAAACGAAGATATCACAGCCAAATTTATTTGAAAGACAACATTTGTAAAAATAAATAAATAAATAAAAATATAATCACATGATTGAAAATACAGCCCCATGTGAAGTGACGAAGATGATGAAATAAGTATTGAGTGTTGCCGCCATTGCTGATTAAAAGTGTTGCTACACGCCTCGGTATTGAATCAAAGAGGCACTGAATGTATTGTAGGGCTATAACAGCCATGCTGCTTCCACATATTGCCAAAGCTGATCTGATGTAGCGGTTCGGTTCTCTGCAACCATCTTCCAGATAGGCTGAATATGGTGGCCAAGGGCGCGATGCAGTCCGATGGCCTATGAAGAAGTCCTGAACATTGCGTGTCACGTGTGGTCGCACTTTAACCTGTTGCAATCTGGTCGTTGGCCAGCTACGATGGAATGGGTGGAGAATAGGCTACAAAACGGCATATATATATATATATATAGTCAATGCGTCCTAGGAGGGTGCAGGAGCGGAAACCAATAACACCCGAAAACCATAACACCTTGTGAAGGACCAGTTCTGTGGGACATACGGCAACTGTTCAACAGTTTCTACCCCGGTATATCAAGACTCCAATCCGATCATAGTGTAGGTGCAGGCAGAATCGAGATTCCCGGGCCGCAGCGGAATAGCCGTGCGCACTGAACAGCCGTACTGCGGTGCGCGTGGCCGTTCGCCGTCGGAGGTTCGAGTCCTCCCTCGGGCATGGATATGTGTGTGTGTGTGTGTGTGTGTGTGCGTGTGTGTTGTTCTTAGGATAACTTAGTTTAAGTAGTTTGTCAGTTTATAGGCCGATTACCATTGCTGTTAAGTCCCATAACTTTACAAACATTTGAACATGTGGGATTCCCGATGAATATCTTTCGTCGTTCCTTGTACCATTTCCAGTGCAAGCTCCTGTGGCATTGTCTCTGTGGTAAACGCAAAAATGGACGCCTTGTGGACAGTTCAGTCTACTAAAAACGAGGGCAAATGGTTCGCGAGGAGACTGCTTGTTATGCAACAGACAGATTTTTTGGTGTTATGATTCGTGATGTGACAGCGCGGTCAATCGCTACTATGCGCACTATATGCTTATCATCACGTGTAGTGGTGCAGCGATGTGGGTACACTTGGTCTCGTCAGCTCGTCTTTTCCTGCTGCATCGAGCGATTACAGATTCACCTCAGACTGTCCTCGACGATCTCGAGTCTACTGTTTTCATAACTTTGGACGCCTTTGGGGTAGCATGCGCACACAGAAGGGTTATCTCCTCCAGATCACGTGCTCTGAAACACCTGAACTGTTGCCGCTGTCATCAGATATGCCACATATCACCGCCAAAACCTTCTTTACAGAACGGGCAAGCCTTAAACCTCCACTTTGAGCGATGAGACGTGGACGTCTAACACTTTGTCGCATAGGTCCTTCACTCACTTTCTGGAGACGTTCAGTATAAGCCTTGTCCCCTCGGCCTATGGATTGATGAGCCTCATCTGAAGTATGTCATACGTCACCCCCTGCTCCCGTGAATTGTCGATAAGCACTTCACACGTCAAAGACTTGCAGCTCGATGGATAACAAGGATTTGTACGGCTCGAGCAGCCGTTATGTTGTGGTCCAAAGGACTACTTATGGTGGTTTTAGGCCTGCATGAGGGTTAACCTATTTGGAACCCATAATATACTAACCATAAAGATAGAAACAAGATGTATGATTCTTGGAGGCAAGTAGAAAGCAGCATCAGAGATGAATGTTAAGTGACATCTGTTCGTGTATCGTGCCCACTCGAGATTCGCGAAGCCGCAAGTCTTTCCACGCCGTGGGAAGGCTCGAGATCGTAATTCAGTAAATCTAAGGAAATAGTCTGCGAAATATGAGTAAAGCTTGTGTGATGTGCACAAATACGCGGAAGAGAAAAATGTGCGTCAAAACCAACCCATGACTACGCTACCATTCTATAATTATGTAAAACGAGATCTAAAAGACCAAGAAATGTATAAAACCAAGTCATAAATAAACCCACTGATGATGGCACAGTGGTGCTGAAACAGGTATAGGTGGAAGGTAAAAACAGTGTTTTTCATATTAGGTGGACCTCCTGCCCAGAAATTTTAGTTGCAAACACAGCAATCACAAGAGCTGCACACCGTAAAATAATGAATAAGGTTGTAGCTCTTTTATTAATTTAAAAAAAAGCTAGCAGGCTTTGGCTTTTTAATGAAAACACAGCTACTTACAAAGGTCGAGTGTGGACTGCAATTATCATACGGAACATAAACTTTGTAGATGTGCTAATAATGCATTGTTACGGAAACTATTTACGCTGTGAGAAAATTAGTTTAAATAGTGGCCACCAGGTTCAATCCGGCGCTATGGACTCTTTTCGTGACGTCACCGGCGCTTTTCCAAATTGGGTCAGCGGTGGTTAGTAATGAAATGAACTTGGATACCTTTTTCTGCCTGCGTCCCATTTCTAGTCAATTAAATGGGGCAACATTTCTTTACGACTTTCTTACATTGATGGCGCCAAGTTTGTGCCCATTTGGAATATTTGGAAACTTTTTCAGCGAAAATTGGTTCCCCATTAACGCATTAGCGTATCTTCCAAGTTCCGCTGTCGTACGATAATTACAGCCCACGCTGGACCTCTGTGAGTCGCTGTACTTTAATTACAACCGCCAGGTATTAGATTAATGCCCAATTAATAGACTTCCTGACTTCCTATCTTAATTAGTTGCTAAAACTTTGCTAAGTATCAGTAACATCCTTAGTTAGAGTTTGAAAAGGATTAACTACATTATCCGTGAGCAGAAACGCAGATTCGTTTTCAGCACTGGGAAAGACAACCTATGCCACCTAAATAGAGTGTGTGTTCTTTCAGACCTGCCCGAAAGAGTAGACACCACACACTCTATATATACTAATGTTCAGAAGAACGTAACGGCTTGCAATACAGAAAGATCATATTCACAGTACATCTTCACTAGTATGTTTTGAAGAAATGATTGGCATTTCAGTCACCTCGGTTGCGCATATGTCTAGTTGCCGTGGTATGACCGTGTGGTTTAAGGCGTCATGCAACGGACTGGGCGGCATTTAGCCGGACGTTCGAGTCCTCCCTCGGACATGGGTGTGTGTAGATGTGTGTGTTGTGATTAGTGTGAGTCAGTGGCGGATACAGAATTTTTGTCTGTGGATTTAAAGATGGAATGGAAACACACAGCAACGGAACGTAGCAGCGCGACTTCACTTTGTTACAGGAAATGTTCAAAATGTCCTCCGTTAGCGAGGATAAATACATCCACCCTCCCTCGCATGGAATCCCTGATGCGCTGATGCAGCCCTGGAGAATGGCGTATTGTGTCACAGCCGTCCACAATACGAGCACGACGAGTCTGTACATTTGGTATCGGGGGTTGCGTAGACGAGAGCTTTCAAATGCCCCCATAAATGAAAGTCAAGAGGGTTGAGGTCAGGAGAGTGTGGAGGCCATGGAATTGGTCCGCCTCTCCATCGGTCACCGAATCTGTTGTTGAGAAGCGTACGAACACGTCGACTGAAATGTGCAGGAGCTCCATCGTGCATGAACGACATGTTGTGTCGTACTTGTAAAGGCAAATGTTCTAACAGCACGGGTAGAGTATCCCGTATGAAATCATGATAACGTGCTCCAATGTGCGTAGGTGGAAGAACATGAGGCCCAATCAAGACATCACCAACAATTCCTGCCAAACGTTTACAGAAAATCTGTGTTGATGACTTGATTGCACAATTGCGTGCGGATTCTCGTCAGCCCACACATGTTGATTGTGAAAGGTTACAATTTGATCACATTAGAATAAAACCTCATCCGTAAATACTAAAATGAGCTCTGACATGGAAATTAAGTGTTTCCGGACACATGTCCACATATTATAATTTCTTTCTTTGTGTGTGAGGAATGTTTCCTGAAAGTTTGGCCGTACCTTTTTGTAACAACGTTACAAAACGTTACTCTGTCCCTAGACGCAAAATATTACTGCACACATTGTTACGGGCAATGTTTCCAACACTGCGACGCTGCCTTCCGCTCACTGCTCCTCGCCTCCCGGCAGCCATGGTACACGCCTCCTGCCGCTGCCAAAAGCCAGCGCACGAATAGTCAACTTATCGTGGACAGACAATACTGTATCCGGCGTAGCAGTTTCATTATCAAACAATGCACTGAACAACCAGCAAAGGGCCAGTAAATATGTCGCGCTAAGTCTGATATTCCCTCAAAACCTTAAAGTGAGATTTCCTGTGTTTGCGTTGTACTGAATCAATTTCTTGCTCTGTAAAGTTGCTACGCAGAGAGGTTTTCAAGAAAGCTTTCACGATCAACAAAATTACACTTGAAACTTCCTGCCAGATTAAAATTGTGTGCCAGAAACGGGATTATAACCTGGGACCTTTGCGTTTCGCGGCAAGCGCTCTACCACATGAGCTATCCCGGGACGCTTCACGGTCCGGCAACACAACTTTACTTCTGCCAGTACCTCGCCTCCTACTTTCCAAACTTCACAGAATTTCTCCTGTGAACCTCTCAGGATTAGCACTCCTCATTCCAGAAACAACCGTTAGGCTGTGGATAAGCCATGTCTCCGCCATATACTTTCTCCCAGGAGTGCTACTCCTGCATTCTACAAGATTTGCAGAAATTGTGTGAAGTGTGGAAAGTAGGAGTGGCAGAAGTAAAGTTGTGAGGACAGACTGTGAAGCGTCCCGGGATAGCTCAGACGGTAGACAACTTGCCCGCGAAGGGCAAAGGTCGCAGGTTTCAATCCCGGTTCCGGCACACAATTTTATCAGCCAGGAATTTACATATCAGCGCACACTCCACTGTAGAGTAAAAATTTCATTCTGAAAATTACATTTCACTGTGTTTTAAGATGAATTTCTTCTACCATGAATATCCTTTATATCTGAAGTGTGGAAAAATGCCGTTGAAATTTCTAAATTGCTTCAATAACTGGAAAATCGAAACGTGTAGCTTCAAATAAAACCGTTTATATTGGATGTCAGTACTCTCTCTTAGTGTCAAGGAAAAGAATCCATAGAAATGAACCGTTTACCGAAGGCGCGAATGGCGTGCTGTAGTACAGCCATCCATGCTGCATTTGCTTGGTTCCAAAATCCATCTGTTGTGGTTCGCACTGGCTTACATCGATGCACCTGTCGTTTCACCATATCCCACACATTTCTGATTTGTGATCTGACCCATCTCGTCGTTTTCTACGGCCTTCCGTGAACGTCTCTGCTCACATCCGTTGCACTGCCAAACGATCAAAAATTTTCCATATGGATGCATTAAATTATCTCTGACCAATAATGCGCTCTCTTTCAATCTCATTGATCTTACGGTACGGTTGGTGTGAACGTCTGCGAGTCGTCTTGCACGTCTGGTCAGGTCACAATGATCCATATCTTCAGTTTATAGCGGCAATGATAGCAGCAGACACATTCTGTCGGTAGTTAGTGTTGCCTTGCAATATAGATGCTGAATGTGAACCCAAGGGAAGACTGATGATCATTTCTACAGACCATACTATGTACAGCTCTTGTGAATATGAACTTCCTGTATACAATCCTTGAAGGTATTCTGTTTTTAGTAAACATGAGTGTATGTATTTCCACGCAACGACGCACTATGGGTCATTACTTCACCGCAAATGCGGCATCATCTTTCGACCTCACGTGGGAATTCGAAAGGCGAGCATAAAACGATATGGACGATAGAATCGCTCAGTGATGTCTGTACAACCTAGACACTCTGGTGTCTGAGGACAGCAGCGCAGCGCATCTACACATTCATTTGTTTTGGATTGTCCGCCGTGTATTAGTTTGGCAAACGAACTGATATCATTTATTATATTGGTGTGGTGTATGTTCTTTCGGACATGTCCGAAAGAAGAGACACCACACCTGCTTCGCAGCCATATTACATTTGCAGATTATTGATGAAGGAGGGGAAGGAAGAAGGTTTAGGAAAAAAAGGATTGACAGGGCTGCATTTGGGCATTGGCATGAAACAATGGCGACAAGTGAAAATGTGAACCGGACTGGGAATCGAACCCGGATCTCCCGCTTCGGGCCAGCAGTCGCCTTAACCACTTGGCTACCCATGTTCGCCTCCCGGACGTTTCAAACACCCACAAGTCGCACGCTATGGCTGTAGCGACCGTATCGTTCATGCCCTCTTACACTCGCCATTACGGATTCCCGTGTGAGGTCGAAGATATGACCGCATCTGCGGTGAAGTAATTGAAGCCAACGCCGTTTTCGCTTGTAAATACTTATTATATTGGTGTGGTGTCTATTCTTTCGGAGATGTCCGCACTACTGTCGTATACAACTCCCACTTAGGAACGGCCGCGCATTCTAAGGCGCCATGCTACGTATTGCGTGGTCGCTCCGCGGAAGAGATTCGAGTCCTCCTCGGGCGTGTGTGTGTGTGTGTGTGTGTGTGTGTGTGTGTGTTTGTGTCTATGCGCGTATGTGTGTTGCTCTTGGATTAAGTAGTTTCTAAGTCTAAGGACGGATGATATCATCAGTTTGGTCCCTTAGATTTACAAAAAAAATTTAAAATGTTTGTAGAGCTTATAGGACTTAACTACGGGTTCATCAGTCCCTAAACTTACAAACTACTTATGAACTAGCTAATACTAAAGACGGCACAAATATCCATGCCCGAGGCGGGATTCGAACCCTCGACCGTAGTGGCCGTGCAAAACGTGACTGGCCACCGCGACCGGCTACAAAAATTTAAACAACATGTCATATGTAGCTTATTCTTGTCTTCCTGGGAGACAATGCCAGGGTTTTATATGATGTTTAAACAGTAGTATTCCGATTTTGCATTTATTATTCTTTGTCAAAATTCGTTCTTTATGTCACATTTATTCGGCAATACTGAGTCAAGGAAAGTTGCGTCTCATTCAAAATTATGGCCGTCTATATATACTGGTTGTGGCCATATATTTTGTTGAGGAAAGACAACCATAGGCAATACTTTTTTCTCATCACTGTAACCTTAGTTTGGTCGCTTCTAACGTGAATCGAGATGTATCTGCTATCAAATTCCAAATTTTTGTAAAGCTATGGGGCTATAAAGCAATGGTCATCGGTACCTAGACTTACAAACTACTTAAAGAGACGTAGGCTAAGGACCACACACACACACACACACACACACACACACACAGACACACACACACACATTCCCGTAGGCCGGCCGCGGTGGCCGAGGGGACTGAGGCGCTCCAGTCACAGTCTGCACGGCCACTACGGTCGGGGGTTCGAATCCCCTCTCGGGCATGGATATTTGTGCCGTCCTTAGTCTTAGTTAGTTCATAAGTAGTTTGTTAGTTTAGGGACTGATGACCCCTAGTTAAGTACCATAAGCTATACAAACATTTGAAACATTCCCGTGGGAGGAGTCGAAATTCCGACGGAGAGCAGCCGCGCACACCACAGCAAGGCGCTTTAGATCGCAGGGCCATTCGCGCACGGCTGTCTGTTATCACCTCAGGCAGAGTTTCGCCCATAATCACCACATAATCCGCAAATGCAAGAATTGCCAACAAAATCAGTCACCCGTCTACGGCAAATAGTTATTCAAATAAATCTTACAAGGTAAAAATAAAATTAATCCGTACTGCGTGTACCGCATTGAAAGTTTGAAATTACAGAGTTTCCTTTTTTAAAAGCCAGCTTCAAGAAGTAAATCTGGACAATTTTCTTTGTCTAAAATCGTTGAATTGAAGTACTTATAACAACACCAAAGAGTACACAAAAGCGTTACACCATTGCATAAGAAGTTCAAGATCGGTTTGAAGATATAAAAGAACTGAAACCTGCCCTCGAAGTTTTTGACGCCATCTGTTCACCCGAAGGATACCTCATCAAGTCTTCAAATCGAGTTGATAGAATTACAATGCGACTGAATTTTGACAGACCTGTATTCTCATTAAAATGGTGATTTCATTTCATAAAGGCGATAATGAACAAGAATATATGAATATTAACAAAACAAAAACAAGGTCAAGTTTGTCTCTTTCTTGGAATTGCGAATGACAAAATGATTGGTACAAATATGGGAAAATTAGTAGCTTGATAGAGATGCCGAAGATCATAAAAGAATGTTGAAAATTTGTGCAAAATAAGTAGTGCAATGAAAATATTCTGTCTGTAGACAAAATAGGCATTATTATTATTACCCGTTTTAATACCGGTACGCCAACTGGCGCACACTAATTGGCCCAGCCCCATTCACGATCCCCATCGGATCGCTAAGCACTGCGACTACACTCGCTTCTCCTACCACATAACGGTGCTGTGTGTGCCTCGCTCATGCCCTCCATCCCACCGGCGCTACAGCAGATCACCTGTGTTTCTGTCGGTGCGGCCAGAGTTGGGTGTGCCCTGTGATATCCTGACCAATAAAAGCCATGTTACCGTTTCATTTCATCGTGTAAGCTATCGACGATTTTACTCCTAATACCTATAGGTTTTCAAAATATACAATTTTGGACACAATCAAGCAGTTTCCCAAGATTTTACGTATGAGACTGCAAGAATACGTTTATATTGTAGATCGAAAAACATGCGCCATATCTTTTACTCCTGCCTTTTTCAACCGCTAAAAATTTAATTCACCTATTTACAATGATACTGTATTTTGATAGTCTCATTGTGATAGTCATGGATGGCATAAAATTCTTAGGTCAGAATTAATAAACGATTAAGGTAAACGTTCAATCGCGTGAGATGTCAGCATAATTTAAAAAATGTAAAATGAAAAAAACATTTAAAAGACGCAACATAAGTACTAAAGAAACTGCATACACTGGCATATCCGTTCTTTTTTGGAGTATTGCTGCCTAGCGTGGGATCCCTATCAGGTGGGTTTGCCGACAGAAATAGTCCAAAAAAGGGCAGCTCGTTTTCTACTGTCACAATACAGGGAGAGACAGCGTCACGGAAATGATACAGGATCTGGGATGAGAATCATTACAACAACAACGTTTATCGTTGTGGCATGGGTTACTTCCAATCGCCAACATTCTCCTCTGAATGTGAAAATATATTGTTGACTCCCACTCACATAGGTAGAAATGAACATGAGAATAAAATACAAAAGATCAGAGCTCGGACGGAGACATTCACGTGTTCTTTCTTCCCGCGCGCTATACGAGAATGGAATGGGAGATAAATAGTATGAAGGTGGTTCGTTGAGGCGTGGCTGAGCAGCCGAGCGCATTAAGGTGCTATGCTACGATGCGTGAGGCCGTTCCCCGTTGGGGGTTCGAATGCCCCCTCGAGCATGGATGTTTGTGCCATATTTAGTATAAGCTAGTTCACAGGTAGTTTGTAGGTTTAGGGATTTATGACCCCATAATTAAGTCGCATAAGCTCTATGAACATTTGAGTTTGGTACGATGAACCATCTGCCTGGCACTTAAAAATGATTTTCAAACTATCCCATGTAGATGTACATGTAAAATATAAGTTATTTCAATACAGTAGTAGTATGTTTGGCCGCATCGGAGCGGACGAGCATATTTAAGCGCTATGCTACGATACGAAAGGCCATTGGTTCGTTGACCCCTCTGCCAGGCACTTAAATATGATTTTCAAAGTATCCCATGTAGATGTAGATGTAAAGTGTAAGTCATTTCAAGGCAGCGCTAGTATGTTAGACCACGGCGGAGTGGCCGAGCGCATTGAGACGTTATGCTACGATGCGTAAGGCTGTTCCCCGTCGGGGGTTCGAGTCCTCCCTCGAGTATGTCGAACATGGATATTTGTGCCGTCTTTAGTATTATCTAGTTCATAACTAGTTTGTAAGTTAGGGATTGATGACCCCGTAATTAAGTTGCATAAGCTCTATGAACATTTGAATTTGCTTTGATGAACCCTCTGCAAGAAACTTAAATACGATTTTCAAAATATCCCATGTAGATGTACATGTAAAATGTAAGTTATTTCAATGCAGTACTAGTATGTTAGGCCGCGGCGAAGCAGCAAAGCGCAATGATATGCTACGCTATGATGCGCGAGGCCGTTTCCTGTCGGGGGTTCGAATCCCCCCACGAGCATGGATGTTTGTGCCATTTTTAGTATAAGCTAGTTCATAAGTAGTTTGTAAGTTTAGGGATTGATAACCCTGTAATTACGTCGCAACAGCTTTAAGAACATTTGAATTTGGTTCGATGAACCCTCTCCCAGCAACTTAAATATGTTTTTCAAAGTATCCCATGTAGATGTAGATGTAACATGTAAGTCATTTCAATCAATACTAGTATGTTAGGCCACGGTGGAGCGGCCGAGCGCATTGAGACGCTATGCTACGATTCGCGATGCTGTTCCCCGTCGGGGGTTCAAATCAGCTCTCGAGCATGGATGTTTGTGCCGTCTTTAGTATAAGCTAGTTCATAAGTGGTTTGTAAGTTTAGGGATTAATGACCCCATAATTAAGTCGCATAAGGTCTATGAACATTTGAATTTGGTTCGATGGACCATATGCCAGGTACTTAAATATGACTTTCAAAGTATCCCATGTAGATGTAAACTTTAAGTTATTTCAATGTAGTACTCGTATATCAGGTGGTGGTGTAGCTGCAATGCGCATTGAGACGCTATGCTAAGATGCGCAAGGCCGTTTCCGTGGGGGGTTCGAATACCCCCTCGAGCATGGATGTTTGTGCTGTATTCAGTGTGAGGTTGTTCATCAGTAGTTTGTAAGTGTAGAGACTGATGACACCATAATTAAGTCGCATAAGCTCTATGAACATTGGAATTTGGTTCAGTAACCCGTTGCCAGGCACATAAATATAATTTTAAAAGTATCGCAAGTAGATGTAAAATGTAAGATATTTCAATGCAGTACTACTATGTTACGCTGCGGCGGAGCGGCCGAGCGAACGAGTGCATTAAAACGCCATGCTATGATGCGCGGGGCCATTCCCCGTCGAGAGTTCAAATCCTGACTCGAGCTTGCATGTTTGTGCTGTCTTTAGTATAAGCTAATTCAAAAGTAGTTTTTAAGTTTAGGGGTTGATGACCACGTAATGAAGTCGATGAATCCTCTGGCAGGCACTTAAATATGATTTTCAAAGTATGGAATGTAGATGTAGATGTAAAATGTAAGTTAATGTAGTACTGGTATGTTACACTGCGGCGGAGCAGCCGAGCGGCCGAACGGCTGAGCTCACTGAGACACTATGGTACGATGCGCGAGGTCATTCCCTGTCGACTCTTCAAATCCCCACTAGATCATGCATATTTGTACTGTCTTTAGTATAAGCTAGTTCAAATGTAGGGATTGATTACCCCGTAATTAAGTCGCATTAGCTCTACGAACATTTGAATTTTGTTTGATGAACCCCCTGGGAGGCACATAAATATGATTTTATAAAATCCCATGTTAAGGTAGCTGTAAAATGATAGTTATATAAATGCAGTACTAGAAAGTTACGCTGCAGCATAGTGGCTAAGCGGCCGAGTGCATTGTGACGCTATGCTATCATGCGTGAGGCCATTCCCCGTAAAGGGTTCGAATTACGACTCGAGCATGCATATTTGTGCTGTCTTTAGTATAAGCTAGTTCAAAAGTAGTTTGTAAGTTTAGGGATTGATGACCCCGTAATTAAGACACATAAGCTCTAAGAACATTTGAATTTGGTTCGATGAACCATCTGCCAGGCACTTAAATATGATTGTAAAAGTATCCCATGTAGATGTAACTGTAAAATGTAAATTATTTCAATGCAGTACTAGTATGTTACGCCTCGGCGGAGCGGCCGAGTGCATTGTGACTCTATGCTACCCCCGTCGGGGGTTCGAATCCCTCATCGAGCGTGGATTTTTATGCCGTCTTTAGTACAAGCTAGTTCAAAAGTAGTTTTTAAGTTTAGCGAATGATGACCCCGTAATTATGTCCCATTAGCTCTACGGACTTTCGAATTTTGTTTGATGAACCCTCTGCCAGGCACTTAAATATCATTTTCAAAGTTTCCCATGTAGATGTAGATGTAAAAAGTAAGCTATTTCAATGCAGTATTAGTAGGTTAGGCTGCGGCGGAGGAGTCGAAAGCATTGAGACGCAATGATGCAATGCGCGTGAGCTTTCCCAGTCGGGGGTTCGAATTCCCCATCGAGCATGGATGTTTGTGCCATCTTTAGTATAAGCTAGTTGATAAGTAGTTTGTAAGTTTAGGGACTGATGACCCCGTAATTAAGTCGCATGAGCTCTATGAACATTTGTAGTTTGTTCAATGAACCCTCTGCCAGGCACTTAAATATGATTTTCAAAGTATCCCATGTAGATGTAAATGTAAAATGTAAATTATTTCAATGCACTACTTGTATGTTAGTCCGCGGTAGAGCGGCTGAGAGCATTTAGATGCAATGCAACGATGTGCGAGGCCGTTCCCTGTCGGAGATTCGAGTCCTCCTCGCGAGCATGGATTTTTGTGCAGTCTTTAGTATAGGATAATTCATGAGTAGTCTGTAAGTTTAGGGATTGATGAACTCGTAATTTAGTCGCATAAGCCCTACGAACATTTTAATTTGGTTCGATGAACCTTCTGCCAGGCACTTAAATATGATTTTCAAAGTATCCCATGTAGATGTAGATGTACAATGTAAGTTATTTGAATGCAGTACTAGTATATTACACTGCGGCGGTGCGGCTGAGCGCATTGAGGTGCTATGCTGCGATGCGGGATGCTGTTTCCTGTCGGGGGTTTGTATCCCCTCTCGAGCATGGATGTTTGTGCCGTCTTTAGTATAAGCTAGGTCATAAGTAGTTTGTATGTTTTGGGATTGATGATCCCATAATTAAGTTGCATAAGGTCTACAAATATTTGAATTTGATTCGATGAGCCCTGTGTCAGGCACTTAAATATGATTTTCAAAGTATTCCATGTAGATGTAAATGTAGAATGTAAGTTATTTCAATGCAGTACTAGTATGTTAGGCCGTGGCGGAGCGGCCGAGCGCATTTAGATGCTATGCTGCGATGTGCGAATCCATTCTTTTTTGGGGGTTCGAATCCCCCTAAGAGCTTGTATGTTTGTACCGTCTTTAGTGTAAGTTAGTTTATAAGTAGTTTGTAAGTTTAGATACTGATGACCCTGTAGTTAAGTTAAAATTTTTGTTTTATCTTAAAGGATTGAAGTGCGGTGTCATCACTCCCTACATTTACAAACTACTTATGAACTACCTGATACTAAAGAAGGCACAAACATCCATGCCCGAGGGGGGATTAGAAACCCCGACGGGGAACGGCCTCGCACATCGTTGCATAGCGCCTCAATGCACTCTGCCACTCCGCCGCGGTTGCAGTTAAGGCCCATAAGCTTTACAAACATTTGAACTGGTATGTTTTACACTATTCATCTATACACTTAATACTCCCCATCCATGGATAGATAACAAAACTTTTGATTCAGATGATTTTGAGAAGGAATACATTTCGATGGGTTTAGTTATCGAAAGGTATTATCACGGAAAACGTGAGACTGCCGGATATCAATATCTTTCTAACTAAATAAATGACGACGATGCGTCTAACATACTGCATGATTGTCTGATGTCCCAGAACCTCGTTACGTGGTGGTATTTACTCTGAAGTGTGGTTTGACGCAGCCCTCCATTAAAGTCAATTCATTGTGAGTATATTCATTTCTGTATAGTTTCTGAAACGTTACGTTCGTTTCAATTTGCTTTCTTTAGTTAGATCTTCTTCTCCCTCTACATCGTTTGCCTTCAACACTTTCCTCCATTACCATACTGATGGTTACTTGCTCTTTCAGATTCTGTTTTAGTCAAACTGTGACGCGCGGGGAGGGACACGAGGTCTGAGGCACCGCCTCACGGATTGCGCGGGCGCTCCCGACGGAGGCTCGAGTCTTCCCTTGGGCTTGGGTGTGTGTTGTTCTTAGCATAAATTAGTTTAAGTAGTGTGTACGTCTAGGGACCGATGACGTTAGCAGTTTGGTTCCTTTGAGATAAGAAAGAAAAGTGAAGCTGTGTGAAAAATCGATTTCTCGCGCCTTTGACCTCTTCATTAATCATTCGATCTAAGATAATGTGGGACAAGGGCACCTTTAGGGTAAGTCCACAATCAGTTCATAGCTTCCATCAAATCAGGTGTACAGTTCTGCTACCGCGTGATCATTTAGTTAACCATATGTGTTTCGTTCTACAAAAATGTTCAAATGTTTGAAAGCTTATGGGACTAAACTGCAGTGTCTTCAGTTCCTATACTTACAAACTACTTATGAACTAACTTATACTAAAGGCGACACAAACATCCATGCACGAGGGAGGATTCGAACTTCCGACGCGGGAGGCCGCGCGATCCGCAACGTGGCGCTCCAGACCGCTCGGCTATTCCCGCGCGTTGTTTTGTTCTACTTTAGGGTGAGTTTATAACCTGCGATTCATCGACAGCTGTTTAGCAGTGCACGGTTCCATAGAAGGGAGCGTCGGGCGTGTTTAAGCAGCTGTGGTTGCGGTATGTCCGGCGTCAGAAAATGTGCTGCTGCGGCCGCACTTACGAACCGCCACGGCTGTGCGCCACCACAGCAGTCATTTGCGTCTGTCTGCACTGCCGCCTATGTGGCTGTCCGGTGCGTGTCCTCTGTCTGTACAGAGAACTGCGCCACTCTGCCACCGCCTCATAGTACTGGCTTCAGCAGCTCGCGGGCTGCACACAAATGTTTATTATCATGTGGATTTCATTTTTTAAGGATTCTGGTTAATTAGACCGAAAGAAAGTTATTATTTAATAATTCTTACTGTATGTTGACAATGCTATTAAAATTACATTCTAGAGATCACCTTAAACATTTTACGTCACCGTTTTAATTCAAGTTAGTACCACAATGTTGTTAATGTTTTATATGTAAGATTAAGAGCACGTTCAGTATTCTGCATTCCTGTAATAACGAGCAGTGAATGATATAGCGATAGTTAAATTTGGACAACAAAATATGTAATAAGTGAGTCTGTGTCTTTCAAGCCAGCAAAAAATAAGAGCCTTCTTGTTAATTAGACACATTCTTAAAAGTTCGATGCAAATCATCATTCATAATTCTCGTTAGTTTCATAGATTTAGATGTAAAATCCGTGCTGGTTTATTCAGAATATCATGAAAAACATGGTTTAGACCCTGGAAAACGCATGCAATGCCTATGCCGCTGCAGGTTATCTACCCCTAGGCTGACTTCTTCTGTGATACCGGAGGATTAAAAACAGCATATCTATCATAGGAATGCACAGACTCGGAAATATGTCTTGATTCACTGATATACAACTGTGAACTTTCAGTAACAGTTCATCAAAGGTTTCGCTGGATATTCTGATGGAAATTATTTTTTTTTTTTAATGTTTGTAATTCTATGGGACCAAACTACGTTGGTCATCAGTCGTTAGTCTTACAAACTACTTGAACTAAGTTAAACTAACCTAAGGAGAACACACACATCCATGCCCGAGGGAGGATTCGAACCTCCGATGCGGAGGACGCGTGATCCGTAACGTGGAGCTCCAGACCGCTTGGCTACCCCCACGCGGCAAAGTATTTTTCATCATCCTCCATAAACCTCCCATACATATTGCAACCTACACAATCAACAATCAATGTGTCTGGAACTGTCTATAGGGAGCACGTCCCATCTCCTTGTTTTACGTTTCCTCGCATTTCTACAAGGAAAACGTAGTACAGCACGGCAGGGAGCAGCTCCCACTGAGCGACAAAAGAGGTGGCACTACTGTTCGCCAGCACCAGTGACCCGCAAGTCGCTGGACCGAGGCTGTGTGTAAACGGAGGATCGGCACATCCCTCAGAGAGCACGGTGACCTGCTGGCGTGCTTACCCGTAGCAAATGCGACGAAATTTAGAACAGGGAGATGGAACGTGCAGCCCACCAACAGTTCCAGAGATATTGATGGTGCAGTCCGTAATATGGACGGACAGTTGAGGGAGGATAATTTAGATTGAAAATAGACCAAATATTTCGAGGAGCTGTCGCTAAAAGTTCCAAATTGTATCTCAGTGAATCAGGAACTGTTTCAGGGTCTGTGCTTTTGTACAGGGGAGTTCCTATCTTTAACAAAGAGTTATTCAGACCAGAGGTCGGCAACCTGCATATGTGAAGACATTGAGTGCGTTCTGCAGGGTATAACTTTTTCTCTCTCTATTTTGAATAAAAAAATGGATTTTAGATGTAAATCTGTGATGCGAACTAGAATTACTAATAATCAAATCAAATATTCAAAAATCTTTTGCCGCGGTGGAGCGGCCGCACGCATTTAGGCGCTACGCTTCGATGCACGAGGCCGTTCCCCGCCGGGGGTTCGAATCCCCCCTCGGTCATGGATGTTTGTGTCGTATTTAGTATAACGTAGTTCGTAACTAGTTTGTAAGTTTAGGGACTAATGACCCCGCAATTAAGTCCCTTAAGCTTAACAAATATTTGAACAAAAATCTATTGGACTTAACTGCTTGGTTATTAGTCCCTGGCTTACAAACTACTTAAACTAAGTTAAATTAACCTAAGGACAAGTCACACACAACCATGCCCGATGGAGGACTCGAACCTCCGACGCGGGAGGCCGCCCGATCCGTAACGTGGCGCTACGGACCACGCGGCTGCTAGTAATCATTTACATCGAAATTTTAAGAATGTGGTTAATGGCCATGAAAGATGTTATTTTTAAGCTGGAATGAAAGATGCAAACTCGCTTATCATAGACATCCTTGTCTATTTTTAACTATCGATTTTTCAATAACTGATAATATTTACAGGAATGGAGATATGTGAACGATTTCTTAAGCCTTTCTATAAAACATAAACAATTTTGCTGTTTCATCATAAAATAAAATGACGCTTTAAATGTTTAAGATATTTTTAATAAGTTAATTTTAGCAGAAATTTCAACATACGTCTAAAATTATTAAACAATAATCTGATGTCCTTGTAATTACCGAGAAACCATCACAAATTAAGTTGCAGATACGTGCACCACACAAGCTATTAATCTTTTTCTGAGCAGTCCGCGAGCTGCTGAAGCACGGTTTTCTATACTGGCGAAGGGCGTATGACTTCTGCCGAAAGCATAGCGTAGTCCTGTAAGTAGTTATGTAAACAAACGCCGCAACGATTTGAAAGTGCAGCCGAATGAATAAACACAGCCCTAGCTAGACTGTGCCGGTGTGGATATTTATTTCCAAAAGCATTCGAATGCATACACGTAATTACGATAGCGTTGGTGTCTTGACGTGCGTTTCTCTGTCATTATCATAGGAATTGTTACAATTCTTTCAGTTTCTAGAGCGTAATATATAATGTTGATATTGTAGAATAACAAATTCGTCAGCCTCTTAATCGTAGTCATCTCGTTGGTGACTTAAGCTTTACTCTGCACTTTCAAAATGTTCAAATGTTTGTAAAGCAATGAGACCTAACTGCAGTAGTCATCAGTCCCTACACTTACAAACTACTTACACTAAGAGCAACATACACACCCATTCCAGAGGGAGGACTCGAACCTCCGACGGGGAGCTGCCGCGCAGTCCGCAGGAAGGCGCTTAGAGCGCGCGGCTATTCCCTCGCGGCTCACCATGAAAATTCGCTAAGGGGTCAAGTGTACTCTAATGCGTGGCGAAACTGCGCAGTGCTGTGCACGAGCGTCATTACTGGATAGTCAAGGCCAAAATGCTGAATAAGAAAGTGAAGGAGTTGCTAATGAACAGAATTCTCGGTTAAATGTAAACTGTTCTTTTACTACTTTCAAGGTTTTTAATTAAAGATATTCTTTGGAAGAACGGAGAGACGAACGCAGCATTAAGCAAGAACTGCTTTCGAGGAAGTGAAGTTTGGCTGAATATATATGTACCGCGCTTCTGAGGTATACAATGTACCACATTTTACATTAAGAGATTATTTCAAAGGTAGAAGAGGGGGAAAAATCGTCCACTCAGTCACTAAACCAGGTTTTCATCTAACGTCGAAAAGAACAGGGCAGCTTGAATGGTAAAGTACAGTTTTGGAGTGTCAAAACAGGAGTTTTTGTCATTACCAGGCGAGTTCATTAACATTAATGAACAACGCCATTCCCGAAATACAAACCAATCTCTAACTGGCTCTAATCTTACATAAAACATAACAACTTTTTTATTTAATATAATTCGAAACATTGAAATCTACAGAGAAATCTGTGTGGTTTCTTTCATTATCCATCGCTCTTTCAAGCTCCTGGGAGTTATTAAAACAGTTCTTGGCCTTGATAATACACAATTTAGACGAAACAGGATTTGCTAGGGTTCTTTCAAAAACTATAAAGGTGCGGCATTTAGCTGATTACTTCCGTTAACAAGTTTTCCAGGAAGAGATATTATTTATATTTCGTTTCCTGTTTATGAAAACAAGAACAGTCATCCCCTTTGTAATATTTAAACGGAAATTCTTATGGAGTGATTGCAAAGCTTCTGAATAAGGAAGTTTTCTTGGACTTACTTATGTAATAAAAATTCAAATGTTCAAATGTTTGTAAATCTATGGGACTTAACTAGTCTGGTTATCAGTCTCTAACCTAACAAACTACTTAAACTAACCTAAGGAGAAACACACACACACACACACACACACACACACACACACACACACACATGCCTGAAGGAGAACTCGAACCTCCAACGGCGAACAACCGCACGCTCCGCAGAAAGCCGCCTTAGAACGCTCGGCTACTCCACCGCAATGCTTATGTAATTATCCTGCAACGGCAGGATGGAAGCTGATATGTTAGATTTTTCGTTTCGAAATATCGTTTCTACCGTCACTAGAAGGAAACAGGCCAGATTAGCTTATATTTGAGGGTCATATTATTGTTTTCTATGATACATGGTTAAAATAAATTCTTTGACACAATAATCTCTGTTTTGAGCTAAGGTAATATCTTCAGATTCGCAGGCATTATGGAACATCAAGGCACAAATGTTGCTAAGTTACAAAGTATTAAACCACAGAATATGTACTATTTGGGTACTAGTCCGGGTCTTGCAGTAAGCCCCAGCCGTACTTTTTATTAGTCAAAATAGTATTAGTCAAGTGAGAGTTGATTGTGCGGTCACTTTTACCGTGGTAGTTTTATACTGTCTGGCCACAATCGTTCTTAATGCTAGGCGGTCGTTGTCAGTTAACTTGGTGTTTCGTGCCCTTATCCTCTTTTACCATTTCTTTGGTATACAGTGTCGTCGGAGGAAGGAAGGAAGCTTAGGGTTTAACGTCCCGTCGACAGCTTGGTCATTAGAGAAGCAGTTTACGCTCGAATATTTGGGTAACGGTGGGGGAAGGAAATCGGCTGTGCCCTTTGAAAGGAACTAACCCGGCATTTGCCTGGAGTGATTTAGGGAAGTCACGGAAAAGCTAAATCTGGATGGTCGGAGGTGGATTTGAACCACCGTCCTTCCGAATGCCAGTCCATTGTGGTACCACTGCGCCACCTCGCTCGGTACGGTGTCTTTACCGAGGATAGTGTCGCTAGTGAAACGTTAAACAGTGCAGTCGCTTTCGTCACAGATGATCCCACTAACTGCCCAACGATGGGCGGCCTCTTTGGAAGTCTGAGAGATGACGCATGTCAGCGATCATTTGGGCAATGTTCACATCCGTAAATGTGAAGCAAACAGGCGCCATACTCAAAAACGTTCAAATGTTTGTAAAGCTTATGGGACTTAACTACGGGTCATCAGTCCCTAAACTTACAAACTATTTATGAACTAGCTAACACTAAGGACGGCACAAATATCTATGCCCGAGGGGGGATTCGAACCCCCGACCGTAGTGGCCATGCAGACAGGCGCCATGCCACGGGAACTCAGTCGTGCTTCCTACAGTCAGATGAGCGAGTTTGGAGGGGTCAAACTGCGGCCTTCCGAGCGGCGGAAAATTAGCACACAAGTTGAACCTGCTGCGACAGTAGTGCAGATGATGTTAACCCTTTCAGCTTTGGAAAAATTAAAGTTCAGTGTTTTCTGTGTTAATACAGCGCACTGCACATCAAAATATGCGTTTTAAAATTTTTGATCGAACTACTATTATGTCTTGTATTTCATGCACAACAGAGACGTTTGTATCGAGATATTTTATTACTTGGGACGTTATTTTGTTGATAGTTACCACTGTCAGATCAATAATGCTAGCATAATCTTAACCACAGCACCAAAGACAAGACAATTCACTGCTGAAATAAAATAACATGAACCACACTCACGCTCACACACTAAGCCTCGTGCAGACGGCAACGTAACGAAACCTCCAAGACGGATGAATTAATGCCTCAGAAGTGGCTACACGCCGTACCAAACGGCAAAATGTCGTACTAGAATCCTGTTTTTCAGTAATAACAATGCTACTTTCAAGATTGATACGCAAAATACGGTATAATACAGTTTTTAATACGTTGTTGTCCAGGAACAACATTGGGAATGAAAGGGTTAATTGTAATGGTCTCTCACCCGTAAACGAGGTTCTGGTTGTGCACGCCACGTAGATGTCTCCTAAGATCGTTGTATTATAATGGTAGAAGTGGCGGTAGGACTACTGGTACAAAAACTGTAACACGTCCTCTATACTACTTACGTGACAGCAATGTCTTTCACGACTCGATGCCATCATCACTAGGAAAATGGAATGGCGGCGATGAAAGGAGATTCTGCCAGCACGCGAGTGGTGGTACGACGTAGACCTGGCCAGCGATGTGTCGTAGAGTTCACTCGTCCCAAGCTCACTGGCCTTTATGGTCTGGGGTGCGATAACTAACAAACCTCGTTTACTTGTGGCGTGCCGGCCGCGGTGGCCGAGCGTTCTGCGGCGCGTAAGTCACAGTCTACACGGCCACTACGGTAGGGGGTTCGAATCCCTCCTCGTTCATTGATATTTGTGCCGTCGTTAGTATTAGCTTGTTCATAAGTAGTTTGTAAGTTTAGGGACTGATGACCCCCGAAGCTAAGTCCCATAAGCTCTACATTTGAACATTTGAACGTGTGGTGATGTGGGCAGTACGCTGGTCAGCGCTCGGTACGTGCAGAATGTTGTGAAATCCCTTCTTTTACCGTTGTTGCAATAGAATAGTGATAGTTGATCAAACAGGATAATGCTCACTCACTCACTGAGTATGATACTCGACGTGCTCTGCAAGACCTGCAGAAAATTTCCTGGCCAGCAGAACCTCCAGACTCGCTCTAATAGAGTATGTGTGGGATGTGACGGGAAGATCACTGACACGAGTGGCTCGTGAACTCGCAATTCTTCCAGAACTCCGAGAACGGCACGAGGAATAATGTATCCGTATGCAGTATTCATTACCTCTATGAGCGAATGAATGCCAGAATCAGCTCGCGGCGGAGTGGCCGAGCGCATTGAGGCGCTATGCTCCGATGCACCAGGCCGTTCCCCGTCGGAGGTTCGACTTCTCCCGCGGGCATGGATGTTCGTCTTGGCTTTAGTATAAGTTAGTATATAAGTAGTTTGTATGTTTAGGGACTGATGACCCCGCAGTTAAGTCCCGTAAGCTTAACAAACATTTGAACATTTTTTAGGCAGAATCAGCGCCCACATTCACTGCGTTTACAAACAACACATCTTCCGGACAACGAAACCCAATTTTCGTAAACGGTTTTTCGCTGTCGTGTTTACATGTTATAGCATGAATCGGATTTCTTAGCCCAGTTAAAATAGCGGCTGGAAAACTGCTGATTCAGATCTTCATTTAGTCAGCACAATCGCTATTTTTCTTTACTTAAATACACAGATCCATGCTCACTCTAATATTTATACTTTTATTTCATGGTAGAAAATGTCACTCTGTCCATATCTACATCTACATCTACATAGATACTCTGCAAATCACATTTAAGTGCCTGGCAGAGGGTTCATTAACCACTTTCATAACTTTTCTCTACCGTTCCATTCTCTAATAGCGCGCGGGAAGAAAGAACACCTAAATCGTTCCGTTTTCGATCTGATTTCTCTTATTTTATTGGGATGGTCATGTCTTCCTAAGTAGGTGGGTGCTAGCAATATATTTTCACATTCAGAAGAAAACGTCGGTGAATGAAACGTCGCCGAAAATGCTTAACAAGAAGACACAATAGGACAAGCCAAGAACGCTTCAAAAGCGGTTGCGTTTACATGAGCACGAAAATCTATTGTGAAACTGGAAAACCGCTTTCCCGAATGAATTTCCAGAATCGATTTTGGAGTGTTTACATGACCAACGAAAAGCGGAATTGGGAAATCGGTTCACGAAATCCGGTTTTGGGAGCCCATGTAAACGGGGTGATTGCCTCCCGTGGAGGCTACGCCACGAACTAATATGGGTATTTCATAACATGGGACCTCAATACCACTTGCGATGTTGATCTGTAAATTTTACCATGTCTGCGCGGCTGCTCCCGCAGAGAATCGAGTCCTCCCTCTCGCATGGGTGTTTGTATTGTCCTTAGCATAGGTTAAAGTATATTTTATGTCTTAGGGACCGATGACTTGAGCAGTTTGGTCCTTAGGTTTACAAAAATTTGAAATGTTTGATAATTTGGACTGAGAAGGGAGGTGTTCCAGGTAATACGTGTGGTTTTACTAAGCCACTATGCCAGGTTAGCGTAGCGGTTAGCGGAAATGCGTACTGAGCGTATGCCCCGGGTTAGCATCTCGGCCTTGGTATAAATTTTCATGCTATGCTTCAGTCTGCAGATTTATATACAACTCGATAGTGGTTAATTTTTTCTAATTATCAAATATTGTATCTACAGTAGTGGAAAGCCGAAGTCGTAAAGATACCTTCTTTTTCATTGACACTCCTACTAAGCAGTGGTCGTAATAGCAGTAATAGTTCTACTTTCGTCAAATATATCGTAATGGGGTCCTGTACTGTTTCCAACGAGCTTGGCAAATACACGCGTTACAGCGCTCTTTACAGTAGCCATCCTAAAATCGGCCGCTATTTTAACAGTCGTCAAATCATCGACAGTAACCAGTGAATGTGTTTAGCTTTCAGTTGGATGAATTGAAGTGACAAAACGCAAATCAAATGTGGGGAATACTGTTAAGGAGTCTAAGTCCGCCTTTCGATTTTAATTACTCATGTTATGGCCGCGGCGGAATAGCCTGCGCATTGAGGCGCTGTGCTGCGGTGCGCGGGGCAGTTCGCCGTCGGAGGTTCGAGTCCTCTCTCGGGCATAGATGTGTCTGTGTGTAGTTCTTAGCATAAGTTAGTTTAAGTTGTTTGTAATTTTAGGAAACGATGACCACTGCTGTTAAGTCCCATAACTTTACAAACATCTGAACTCATGAAATAAGTGTAGGCAAGCAATTAGCTTTGAAATAATTACAGTTTTCCTTTGAGAGATAAGAAGCTAGCAAATAGATGGGTACATCCACTCAATTCCATTGAAAGATAAATATATGTACAACGCAAACGATAAGCGGTGTCTTTTGCCCAGAGCAATCTCAGTTGTTTTTAATTTTCCACAAAATTTACAAATAACGAGTAAAACCTTACGACTTGGGTCCAGAAAGGCAACTTTCAATAATTTTGAAGTTAATACCGTTATAAAGTAGTCATAGCACGAGGTATGCGTGTAATTTCAATTTATGGTTAAACTGCTTTTATCTACTATCGCATCTCTTAATGCTCTATAACATTAATAGCTTTAACACCAAAAACCATGACGCTGAGTTTCCCTGGTCGATGGCGACGTATAGCCAACGTATGAAATTGAAACCCCTTGCCCCGCGATGCGGCAAGCGGCCCTCCGGCTACGGACCAGACGCCTCAGGCCGAGTGCGGCTCGAGGGCTGTCAGAGTGCCATCGATTCAAGCCGAGAGCGCTCAACACTGTTGCCTGCTCCCTGCTCGACACCTACAAAGGAAATGAAACTCGACCTACCGTAACAGTTCCCAACATGGCTGCGATTTCTCCGGCGACCGTGCTAATACTGAGCACCACGTTTCTCTCATCGATCTTCTCGAGGACTATAAGGAACACCATTGTACTGGGACTTGGCTCAATCGTACTTGCCGACATCGTAAGGTGCACAGACCTCACCGCTATATCTCGCGATGGATACACATATTGGGATGTCTGCAAGTATGACAGAGCTAAGCAAACAATACTATTTATACTCCAGCGCTGTGTGTGGCTTCTCCAAACACCGTTCGAAATGTTCAAATGTTTGTTAAGCTTAAGGGACTTAACTACGGGGTCATCAGTCCCTAAACTTACAAACTACTTATGAACTACCTACAACTAAGGACGGCACAAATATCCATGCCCGAGGGGGGATTCGAACCCCCGACCGTTGTGGCCGTGCAGACCGTGACTGAAGCGCCTCAGTCCCCTCGGCCACCGCGGCCCCAAACGCCGTTCGTTACTCCATATCTGCATATTAGTACAAGGCGACGTTCACTCTTTATTGCCCTGAATATGTCCGTGGCTAGTGGCCACGCTGTCGATGGGATGTTAAACCCAAATCTTTCTTCGTTAACCCTTTCATTTCCAGTGTTTTCTTCGACAACAATGTATTAAAAGCTGAATTATACCGTATTTTGTTTAGCAGTCCTTAAAGTCGCATTGTTTTTTTTATGAACAACATGTTTCTAGTACGACATTTTGCCGCTTGGTACGGCATGTAGCCACTTGTGAGGCATTAATCAGTCCATCTTGGAGGTTGTGCTACGTTGCTGTCTGTACGTGGCTATGAGTGTGAATGTGTTTCATGTTATTGTATTTCGGCAGCGAATTGCCTTATCTTAGTGCTGTGGCGACGATTATGCTAGCATTATTGATCTAATAGTGGTAACTATCAACAAAATAACTCCCAAGTAATTAAATACCTCGATACAAACGTCTCTGTTGTGCATGAAATACATGAATAGTTCGATAAAAAAATTTATAACTCATATTTTGATGTTTAGTGCTCTATATTAATACAGAAAACATCGAATTTTCATTTTTACAAAGCTGAATTCATGATGTCGGAATGAAAGGGGTAATACGTGGCGCTGATCCACAACTGGAAACTAGCACTGGTTTTTCTATCCTCTATATTAGTGCTAGTAAGTATTATTAAAGCCCTCTTTCCATAGATGAAACTGGAATTTAGAGCACAGGACTTCTCAGATGCTATAACGCACGTCGTTTTTGCACAAGGTAATAGAAACGTGCCAGTAAGGTAGTTATATCTCTTACGATTAATTCACTGTTGTTGCTCGTATGGGGTTTCTCATGATGTTGTCAGGAATCACTGCATTTCTCAGACTGTGAATATAGCAAGTGGGCGAAATGTTTAGAAGAAAACTGAGCTGCATTTTTCACCCTGTACTTCAAAGGAATCACGTCTAAATAAACAGCTAAAATTAATGTTTACCTATCTGTATGAATTTTGACTACAGTGAAGTCGTATTGTGAACAGACAACGTTCAGCTGCCGCAGTGACCTTACTTCAGAAGACTAGTTTCCGTAAGTCTCGACGCTTGTCACCCACATGACAGTTCCTTCCGCTCTGCTCTGTATTGTTAATGCGTCCTACATTTACTTGAACGTATTTGCAGGCCTTCTTCACCCGGTGTAATTTTTACCTGTGAACTTCCATGCATTAACAAATTAACTATTCCTTGATGTCTCAGAATGATCCTGTCACTCCATGCGGTCGTTTAGTCGAGTAGTGCCGTGAATTTACCTTGCCTTCTGTTAGATTAACTACCTCTTCATTATTCATCTAATCCGTCCATCTATAGCATTCTTATATACTCCCAAATATAAAAACTTTCTATTGTCTTCTTGTCTCTATCCTTTCTTGTATATATTTCAGCGCCATATAACGCATTCCGGAATAAAAATGCGGATTAAAATGTCTTATGATTATATTTTAACATATCTCTTCTTTCAGAAATATTTATCTTTCTATTGTAAGTCTACTTTTCATCTCATTTCCACTTCGGCCATTACCATTTACACTACTGTCCATTAAAATTGCCACACCAAGAAGAAATGCAGATGATAAACGGGTATTCATTAGACAAATATATTATACTAGAACTGACATGTGATTACATTTTCACGCAATTTGGGTGCATAGCTCCTGAGAAATCAGTAACAATAACAACCACCTCTGGCCGTAATAACGGCCTTGATACGTCTCGGCATTGAGTCAAACAGAGCTTGGATGGCGTGTACAGTTACAGATGCCCATGCAGCTTCAACATGATACCATAGTTCATCAAGAGTAGTGACTGACGTATTGTGACGAGCCAGTTGCCTGATATGTAGGGTTTCAAAGGGATCGAATGAAGGGTAGAGCCTCGGGTCGTAACACATCTGAAATGTAACGGCCACTGTTCAAAGTGCGTTCGACGCGAACAAGAGATGACCGAGACGTGTAACCAATGGCACCCTATACCATCACGCGGGGTGATACACCAGTATGGCGATGACGAATACACGCTTCCAATGTGCGTTCACCGCGATGTCGCCAAACACGGATGCGACCATCATGATGCTGTAAACAGAATCTGGATTCATCCGAAAAAATTACGTTTTGCCATTCATGCACCCACGTTCGTCGTTGCGTACACCATCGCAAACACTCTTGTATGTGATGTAGCGTCAAGGGTAACTTCAGCCATGGTCTCCGAGCTGATATTCCAAGCTGCTGCAAAGGTCGTCGAACTGTTCGTGCAGATGGTTGTTGTCTTGCAAACGTCCCCAACTCAGGGATCGAGACGTGGCTGCACGATCCGTTACAGCCATGCGAATAACATGCCTATCATCTCGACTGCTAGTGATACGAGGCCGTTGGGATCCAGCACGGCGTTCCGTGTTGCCCTCCTGAACCCACCGATTCCATATTCTGCTAACAGTCATTGGATCGCGACCAACGCGAGCAGCCATGTCGCGATACGATAAACTGCAATCACGATAGGCTACAATCCGACTTTTGTCTAAGTCGGAAACGTAATGGTGCGCATTTCTCCTTACACGAGGCATCACAACAACGTTTCACCAGGCAACGCCGGTCAACTGCTCTTTGTGTATGAGAAATCGGTTGGAAACTTTCCTCATGTCAGCACGTTGTAGGTGTCGCCACCGGCGCCAACCTTGTGTGAATTCTCTGAAACGCTAATCATTTGCATATCACAGCATCTTCTTCCTGTCGGTTAAATTTCGAGTCTGTGGCATGTCATCTTCGTGGTGTAGTAATTTTAATGGCCAGTAGTGTATTTTGCTCCCCAAATAGCAATACTTTTAGTATATCATTTTATCATCTCATTCTCCAGCATCGCCTGATTTGATTAGACTACACTCTATCACTCTTGTTTTGATTTTGCTGACGTTACAATCTATGGTCGAGATTCTCTCCATTCAGTTGAAGTGATTATCCAAGTTCTTCGACATCTCCGATGCGATATCAATGTCGTGGGCAAACTTCAAAGTTCTTAGATGTTCCCCCTGAACGTTAACTTCTTTTCCAAATTTCCCATTGATCTCTTTCATTACTTATTCAGTGTACATATTAAATAACGTCCGGAATAGGTTACAAACCTACCTGACTCCTTTCTATCTTCTGCATCTGTTTCATGCGTTTCAGTCCAATCATAGCGTTAGTCTTATTTATGCATAAGTTGTCTATAATCTTCTGTGCCTTGTATTTTATTCCTGCTATTTTCATAACTTCAAAGTACGTGTCCCATTCAAAATTGTCGCAAACTTCCTTCAAATTTACAACTTCTTTAAAAGTATAATAGCTATTTTTAGTCTATATTCCAAGGTAAATTGTAGTTGCCTCCTGTAGGAAAACTCAGATTGTGTGAGTGGTAGATATAGAAGCCTATTAATCACAGTTTTTAAAAAAGCATGTTTGTGTGTTTTCCGATGGAAATAGTTTGCATTTATGATGTTATCTGTTGTGGTAGGTTTCCTGTAGATTTAAAAAATGGGTGGGTAAGTCGTGAAGTCTAAAAAGTTTATGGATTTATTATGTTCTATCTTCATGGAAAATTTCACATTTAGGTGGAGTTTGTTAAGGGTATCATACATTGTTAAGATATCATTCTGATTACCGTCAATGAGGAAGATAGTGTCGTCTATGTATCTATAATAATATATAATTTTATTGTGAATAGTTTCATTGGTTGCAAAATGTTTTCTTCTAATGATTTAAGAAAAATATCTGCCATGGTACCCGTAATGCTGCACCCCATAGACACACTTTCTTTTTGAGTATATATGTCATTGTTAAATACAAAATAATTTTGTGATAGTACCGGTTGTAAGAGATTAAGTATTTCGTTCTACATGGTGAATGCGGTTAGGTTGGCCTTTTCTTATTTCAATGTCTAGTAAATTTGTAATTTGTACTGCGATGGTGTTTTGTTGCCTAATTGGCAATTTTGCTTTGTCGATAGCAAATTTTGTTGAGGCTATAATGTTTTTTATGATATTTGTGTTTGTTAGTGTTTGTATGTTATATTTTATGCCTTTGTACCAATGTAACCGCATTCACCATATAGAACACAACCTCATTAAACAAGTAAAGCAAAACCTTGAAACCAATAATGCAATCGTCTTACAGGCAGATAGGGAAAATTGTTCAGTGTTCCTTGACCAAAATGAATACGTAACACAAGTTAATGATTTTTTCAACACAAACATATCATAAAAATTCCTAGGAAGCCAACTAACAAATTTGCGGCACAAACTAAAAAACTAATAAAAATCTGTAACACTTTTTAACGGAATATGATAAAAAATCACTCAGTATCATGAACCCTAAAACAGCAAAAGTACATGGCCAACCAAAGATACACAAGAACCTAATTCCTATATACCCTGTTGTAAACTGTATAGATAGCCCTACCTACCTGATTAGTAGAAAACTAAATAAATTGCTAACAAAATATTGTACATACCGTAAATCATTCAGAATAACAAACCTCGAGAATACTGACCAACAAAATAAAACAACATCACAATACCAGTAACAGAAAATTTGTATCCTGTGACATAACCAATCTATATACAAACACACCAATTCATGAGACCATAAACATTATAGAAGAAAACTTATTGCAACACAAGAAAATATCATTACCTGGTATTTACGATATCCTTAATATCTTACAACTGGTACTATAAAAAAATTATTTTGAATTTAATAGTGAGATATACTGTGGCTATGGGATGCAGCGTTACAGGTACCATAGCAGATATTTTTCTTAACTTATTAGAATAAAAATTCTTCCAACCATTGAACCTATTAACAACAAAAATTATCTATCATTTTAGATAAGTAAATGACACTATCCTCATTGCCAGTAATCAGAATGACATCTTGGCAATTTATGATGCTCTTAACAAACTCCACTAAAATATGAAATTTACCACGTTGTTAGAATATAACATACCCATAAACTTTTATGGACTCCACCATCATAAATACTAACGACTTACCCATTTTTTTTAAATTTGCAAGAAGCCTACCACAATAGACAACTCATAAATGCAAACTATTTCTATCTGAAAACACATAAACATGCTTTCTTCAATACTATGATTAACAGTCTTCTACACCAACCACTCAAACAAGATGCAATTCAAAAAGAATTACAGACACTAAAATACATAGAACAACATAATAACTATGATCTAATATATATATATATATATATACTGAAAAGTAAAACACTTCACCAAGGCCTCAAAATAATAACTATAACTCAAATATGATTATGTAAACTAGACCGACAAATAAAACACTTCACCAAGACATCACTCTAGAAAGAGTTTCTACACCCACGTACTTACGTACCAATAAACTACACAGGGACAATATCAGATAAATTAAACAGACTTAAGAAAAAGTAAAATTTGCATACAGAACTGCACATAATATAAAAACCCTACTCCATTCATATAAAACAAAATTACCGATATACACCACCGCGGGAATTGATAAATTATACTTTACAGACTCTGACTAATTTTACATCAGACAAACAGGCCGATACTCCACCATCAGATTCAATGAACACACAAGAAATAGCGAAAATAAAACGTCCACTTTTTGTACACACAAAACAGTAATACCATAAAACGGGCTACATTATCGAAGCAATGGCAATACTGCACATCATACCCAAAGGTTTTACGATGAGCATTTTGGGAGAAATGGAAATCTACAAACACGCACACAAGCACCCAAATAAGATACCCAACGATCAAACAGCTCTAAAGAACAAACATTTTCTCGAAAACTTTATTATTCATCTGCAACTGGAAGCCGGATAAAACATAAACATTGTAATTCCAGCGATAGAAAAATTATAGCTAAGATACTAACCTCTGAAACTCTTCTATAGAACATATATGTCATCTGTCAACGTATATCGTCTTAGGTGCAATGTCAAATTCCTGTCAAATTAAAAAGCATATAAACAATAACGAAATTTTAGTCCACAATTAAAACAGTGAACGAAATTATTATCTAAAAACGTTCACATATCACATTGGACAAACTTTCACATATCACAGTGTAAATGTTGAAATAACCCAGATATTTCGACGCCTTCTAACGACAGCGACCGCATCAGATGTGTTATGTGCATGAGATCACACAGCCTAATGTAAGAAAAATTCTTGTGAACAATATAAAACCATCATAGCATAACATCATTGTAACTAGATCAGTTTCATCTCTGTTCATTATATTTCGCAGGAGCTTGACAATGGCAATATGATGCCGAAATAGATGTATCGTGCATTTATAAAATAATAAACATCATTATTGAGCAGCTACGTGGATTTATTTGTAATATAACATGTCTGTATGAGTCATCAAACGTGCTGCGGGCCCCCAATACAAGGGCGAAGATACAAATGTTGCTGCTTCACCTACATTCTACAATTCAAAGTTCAAAGGACCAAGTTTTTCGAATCATGTAGGTGTAGGTCCAGGAGGAATACGTTTGTGACATCCACAGGTGATGCGAAACTGTTTCTGTTGCGTGCATTTAACACAAGGAAAAATGTAGTGAATGCGTCCACGTCGCCATATTCTTAACAGATCGTCGGGTGATATTTAGGTGCTTGCAAACGTAGAACGACTATCGTTACTGCGCGTATAATGTGTGAAATGACCCCCCCCCCCCACACACACACACATACACACATACTTCGTAAGGATTTGTGAAAATTAGTTGGTGGTAATTGTCAGAAGTTGACTCATCTTGCTGCATGAGTTTCATGTCTGTAGAATGAATCAAAATAAAGGATGACAATGAGAGAATATGAATATTTGGCAGACCGCCTTCTGTCATCCTACACTGAGCATAATCTCATAAATATTCGTGTAACTTCAGAACATTTCTGCAATTAAGTTTTACAGTGAGTGGACCATGGAATTTCTTCACCTTTACAGAATAATCTCAAGGAAACATGAAAATCAAACGAATTTCTTCATTTTATTTCTGACAAAATGCTGATGCAAATTTCAGTGATTCCCCTTACTGAACGTTGTAAGAAATTTTCAAGTTTTTTTCATTTATTTCAAGGTTGTGGATTATGGTCTGAAAATATGTCGCCCTGTGTAGTTACGTTGGGAAAAGAGAGACGTCGGGTCCAATTCCATCAATTCGAAAGGGAAATTACTGGGCTGCTAATCTTCAATATGATTATTCCATAAAATATTGATCTACATCTACATGGGTTACTTTGCAAATCACATTTAAGTGCCTGGCAGAGGGTTCATCGAACCACCATTATGCTATTTATCTCCCATTCCATTCTCGAATAACGCGCGGGAAGAAAGAACACCTGAATCTCTCTGTTTGAGCTCTGATTTCTCGTATTTTATTCTGATGATCATTTCTACCTATGTAAGTGGGAGTCAACAATATATTTTCGCATTCGGAGGAGAATGTTGGCGATTGGAGTTCCGCAAGTAGCCCACGCCGCAGCGATAAGCGCCGTTGTTGTAATGATTCCTATCCCAGATCCTGTGTCATTTCCGTAACGCTGTCTCCCCTGTATCGTGACAATACGAAACGAGCTGCCCTTCTTTGGACTCTTTCGATGTCCTCCGTTAAACCCACCTGATAAGGATCCCACACTGGGCTGCAATACTTCGAAAATGGACGGACAAGCGTAGTGTATGCAGTTTCTTTTGTAGTTCTGTAGCATGTTCTAAGGGTTCTGCCAATAAAACGCAGTCTCTGGTTCGCCTTTTCCACGATATTATCTACGTGTTCTTTCCAATTTAAGTTTGAAGCAATAGTAATTCTTAGGTATTTTGTGGAGTTTACGGCCTTCACTTTTGATTGATTTATCTTGTAAACAAAGTTTAACGGATTTCTTTTCGTACTCATGTGGACGACTTCACACTTCTCATTATTTAGAGTCAATTGCCAATTTTTACACCATACTGATATCTTATTCAGATCGTTCTGCAGTTGGTTTTGATCTTCAGATGATTTTACTAGACGGTAAATGACGGCGTCATCTGCAAACAACCTAAGAGAGCTACATAGATTTTACCCTAAATCGTTTATGTAAATAAGGAACAGCAGAGGACCAATAACACTACCCTGTGGAACGCCCGATATCACCTCTGTTTTAGTCGATGTCTTACCATCACCATCGATTACTACGAACTGTGTCCTCTCTGACAAGAAATCCCCTATCCAATCGCAAATTTGGGCGATATACCATAACCACGCAATTCGATTAAAAGCCATTTGTGAGGTACGGTGTCAAAAGCTTTCTGGGAATCAAGAAATACGGAAGCAATTTGAGAACCCTTGTCGATAGCACCCATCACTTCGTGTGAATAAAGAGCTAGTTGTGTTTCGCATGAACGATATTTTCTAAATCCGTGTTGACCTTGGGTCAATAGATCGTTCTGTTCGAGATAATTCATAATATTTGAATACAGGATATGTTCCAAAACCCTACTGCAAATTGACGTCAATGAAATAGGCCTGTAGTTTAGTGGGTTACTCCTACTGCTTTTCTTGAATATAGGTGTGACCTGGGCAACTTTCCAATCTTTTGGTACAGATCCTTCTCTGAGAGAGCGGTTGTATATGACTGTTAAGTAAGGAGCTATCGCTTCAGCATAATCAGATAGAAATCTAATGGGTATACAATCCGGACCAGAAGACTTGTTCTTGTTAATTAATTTTAGTTGCTGCACTACTCCAATGATATCTACTTCTACATTACTCATTACGGCATCTGTTCGTAATTCGAAATCTGGAATATTGGTTTCGTCTTCTTTGGTGAATGATTTTCTAAAAGCTATGCTTAGTAACTCTGCTTTAGTAGCGCTGTCACCGGCAGGATCGCCATTACTATCACGTAGTGAAGGTATTGTTTGTGATTTGCCCCGAGTATATTTAACATATGACCAAAATCTCTTTGGGTTTTCAGTCAAATTTCGAGAAAGAGTTTCGTTGTGATAAATATTGTAGGCATCTCGCATTGAAATCCTCGCTACATTACGAGCTTCTGAGTACGATCGCCAATCCTAGGGATTTTGTGTTCGTTTAAATTTAGTATGCCTTTTCCTTTGCTTTTGCAACAGTGTCCTGACCTGTTTTGTGTACCAAGGGGGATCGCCTCCTTCTTTTATTAATTTATTTGGTATAAAACTGTCAATTGCTGTCGATACCACTTCTTTGAATTTGAGCCACATCTGGTCTACACCTACGTTTAGTGTTAGAAACGAGTGGAAGCTGTCTTTCAAGAAGCAATGTATTTTATTTCTATCTGCTTACCTGAACAAACAGGGCTGACTGAAACAGCTAATATTAAAAATCGATTGTGAAAGTGAAATATGCCATCAGATACATAACTGAAAAACAGATTTTTACGTTGTGAATACAGCTATCAGCCACTACCAAATTCTTTTAAGAACAAAAAGTATGCCAAAACTTTTTCTTAACTAAGGCATCTAACATTAGCATTAGCGCATCTAGCAAGAAAATTAGCATTTTAATGCTGTAAGCCAAATACCTTACAGCAGAGTGAACTGCTCAAAAGTCAGCAACTATCGTCACAGGGTTGGACTTCACAATGTTCATCCACTGTGGCTATGTGCTGTTCATATTTGGAACTATACACAGATCTGCAAACCCTTTTTAGTTTTATACCTATATGTAAAGCAGATTACCTTTAAATTCTGCGTTACAAGTTGCTAATATTAATTTCATAAACAAAAATTCGAACTGCAGTGAGGTAACTAATCTCGTGACCCCAATAGTTATTTTTCACAATCACAAAATGGAACTTTTTGAACTTTCTGTCCACCAGTACTGATTTTAGCAGTTCCTTTTTAAGAGCTACCAGTATTGTATAAGCCTGTTATTTACTTCATTCAATCCCATATTGTATTGACTAAAAGTCTGTTAAGCAAGAGTAACTATCTCTGAACACAAGTAGTAGGACTATTTGTATTCCTGAGATATATAAATGGGAAGCAGTATTCGATCTTTTTATTCTTTCTTAAATTGATTTATGCTTTACCATCGTGCTTCATGTACACTGCAGTAGTCAAACAGTACAGACGTGACTATCAATTGTGTATATATACCGCAGTAGCTATTTAATACACGATTTACCGGCCAACAACACTCGTATTTCTGTGATGCTTGCCACTACCATGGCGGCCGGGCGAAGGTTCAAATTATCCCGCGACAGCAGCGCCTTCAGGGAGTCTAGTTTTTTTTACAAGGCCTTTGTTCGCGTCAGAAATTGACGATTGTCAGTTCAGCCGTCGACACATGCAGTGCAGCACCTATCGCAAAGGTCCCCTAGCGTGAACTCCATGTGTTTTCCTCCCGTACCTTCGGACAGTGTCGAATCAAGGCTTTTAGTGTCTAGAGGGCTAAGCTCGTAGAAATTTTGTGGCGTCAAACGTCAAACTGATGTCTAAGAAAGAAAAAAGCTCATATTACATATGTCAGGAGGTTTTCCTCCTGATCATGCTCGAGAGAGTCTGGGAGTCAACAATATATTTTCGCATTCGGAGGAGAATGTTAGCGATTGGAGTTCCGCAAGTAGCCCACGCCGCAGCGATAAGCGCCGTTGTTGTAATGATTCCCATCCCAGATCCTGTATCATTTCCGTAACGCTGTCTCCCCTGTATCGTGACAATACGAAACGAGCTGCCCTTCTTTGGACTCTTTCGATGTCCTCCGTTAAACCCACCTGATAAGGATCCCACACTGGACTGCAATACTTCGAAAATGGACGGACAAGCGTAGTGTATGCAGTTTCTTTTGTAGTTCTGTTGCATGTTTTAAGGGTTCTGCCAATAAAACGCATTCTCTGGTTCGCCTTTTCCACGATATTATCTACGTGTTCTTTCCAATTTAAGTCTGAAGCAATAGTAATTCTTAGGTATTTTGTGGAGTTTACGGCCTTCACTTTTGATTGATTTATCTTGTAAACAAAGTTTAACGGATTTCTTTTCGTACTCATGTGGACGACTTCACACTTCTCATTATTTAGAGTCAATTCCCAATTTTTACACCATACTGATATCTTATTCAGATCGTTCTGCAGTTTATTTTGATCTTCAGATGATTTCACTAGACGGTAAATGACGGCGTCATCCGCAAACAACTTAAGAGAGCTACTTAGATTTTCCCCCAAATCGTTTATGTAAATAAGGAACAGCAGAAGACCAATAACACTACCCCGTGGAACTCCCGATATCACCTCTGTGTTAGTCGATGCCTTACCATCGATTACTACGAACTGTGTCCTCTCTGACAAGAAATCCCCTATCCAATCGTAAATTTGGGGCGATATACCATAACCACGCAATTTGATTAAAAGCCGTTTGTGATATACGGTGTCAAAAGCTTTCTGGAACTCAAGAAATACGGAATCGATTTGCGAACCCTTGTCGATAGCACCCATCACTTCGTGATGATGATGATGATGATGATGATGATGATGATGATAAGGGGTTTTGAGCGCTCGACATCTAGGTCTTCAGCGCCCCATAAAATAGTGGTCGGTTCGATAAGCACTTAGTAAGTAGTTGCACTAAATATGATTACAAGGAAACAAATATTGATGCAACACAGAATAATTTATATATAAAATTAGTAGGCTTTTAGTTAAATTTGTATGAACGTTAAACAAGTCTTTCTGTTGCCTGGCTATGGAAATTCATTTCTTGGACCACTATGTGTTGGCGCTTGTCATTTATAAATGATCATCCAGGCAAGAATTTCGTTCTTTCATTAATATAATACTCCGACTTTATAGGAATTTTATTTTGCACACTACATAACTTTACAAGCTTCCGCTTAATCCATCATGAGCGTCAATTAGATAAGGAAGTAACAAGGGAGGAGTAAATTCTTTACTTGTGTGAACGTAGTAGTCGAAGTTCCCTTACGATTGTGATAGGCTTTTGAAATCAGTTTTCAACTTCTAAAAATGATAAAGTAGATGCGCAATTTTAATAGCTGCAAATACTATTGATAAATTAAAAGTTGTTTCATACTGTGAAGAACTGACCCATCTTTGTTTCTATCTTGTCTGACAGTTTTTGATGATCGTTTCTGCTTATAGTTTGTAACAGAAATGGTGATCAGGCAGGAAAATTCTATTAATTTGCGCTGTTATGGCTGGGGACTCATATAATAATTTTACACCATTTGTTGACAAATTATATTTTTTTGTCTTTCAAATACACGATGATCGCTCATCCTCATAGAACATACATAGTGATAGACACCGACAAGGCAAGTTCTGGCAGCTCTAAAAACGTAGCCTTCCACAGAGCAAACTATTGAGCACGACTCTACCGTGACGTCAGACTGTTAAATCCGGCTATTCCTGGCGGATGGCTGGCACACGGGTTAATCAGAAATGTTTTATCGAGCGAATCCCACCTCCGGTGGCGAGGTTTGTGACGCAAGCCAGTGCAGTGCGCTCGCTAGCGGTAGCACAGGTTTTCACTCAAATTATTTAGTGGGCAGGGAAGCTGAACCCGAAATCTATTCGTGGCGTCTCACGAAGCGAAGGCATGTCCACGTTTACACTGATCTTTCGCTGTTTTATGGATAGCCGCGTTATCCATATTTCAGCGGAACGGTCTGTGTATTTTTGTTCCATTTTAATCCACAATAAAAGAAGAATTATAACTGATAGCAAAAGCGGTCACAGGCGGTAATATATAACAATATAAGTAAAAATACTTCTATTAAACCGTGCGTCAACAGACGAACGTTTACGAGATCATAGCCATGGGCATCAATACACTAATATTAAATATTTTCCGAATTAGTGTAAATGTATACGTACTTGAAATATAAACTTTTCAATTACGTCCTGCATCAAATACGACTTGGCGTATCTTAACAAGAAATGTTACATAACTTCAACATGATACAATTTACTATCCACTCATAAGTCTTACAGGACGTCTTCCACTTGTCATTCACTGCATTCCATTATTCACTGAGTTAGGAATTCGTTCAGACAACCCAGGGTCTATTCGTAAATATAAAAAGACTGTACAACAGATCTGTTACAGAATTTCACTGTGTCCAATCACGAATACACCACATTTTCCGAAAAATGCGTCATGGTTGTAATTTAAACCCAATTAGATGGGGGCTTAATCAAGCACTTTACATTTCAGATAGTCTTTACTAACTAGGATAATAAGCAATACCGAGGTCAGCGGCAGCGCCTAACTACACGTTTGTGATTATCCAGCGAATGACTCGTTTGCGCACCCACGTTTACAAGAATGCCATGGCTTCTGTCGTATACATTCAGTCGCCACTGAATTCGCTGTTAATTATGATATTCAGTTCTGATCCACAAAAACATAATAACAGAATTTTTACGCTTCAGCTGCCGCCACAGCCACCCATATACAGACACATGTTTGACAACATTTTCCAAGCCAAACACAAAAAGACCGCAACTAGAACTATTCGTAGGACCGAAAGGCAGAACTTCTCAAAGTTCATCGACAAGTATCAGAATGACACTGATTTTCGACGTAGAGTGCTGCGGAATATTTCCGTTGCATTACGGTGAACACTGTTGTTTATGTGTTGTGTGACTCTTGCAAACTATTTGACGCGAACGATGAGGAAATTCCTCTACAAATCCCCAAAACACTTACTTTCCAGGTCAGAGGGAAAATTTAATTGTTAGCACCATTTGTTTGTCGATTTCTCCCAACAACGATACTGAGGAAAGATTCCGAAGCTTCCACGTAAGAAGCAATTAGCAGAAGAGGAATATAAACTCGAAGAAAACTAGGAGCAGAATGGCCCTATCGTATTACAAACTGGCTTTCCCACGACTAAATTATGGATTTATATACCAGCTTCTCCATAATAAGTAGTATATTTTGGTATTTCCTCTGTATGATCTCGTATTCTTCTTCATTCTGTTACAATATTCACTAAGTTACTCTTCTACTATCCTAGATAGAACAAGACGCATTCAAAAATATTAATTTAAAGCGATTGTTTCATAATAATTGGCACGAGTAAAAAGTCATGACTAATTTCGAAATCAACTCGTTTATCCTCATTTATCTATATGTAAATCTTCATCCATACGTGACAAGCCACTTCACGGTGTGTATCGGAGGATTCTTCTGGGCCAGTGTGGCTCCCTTTCCTGTTCTGGTCGTGTATGGTTAGCGGGGAAAATTATTGTCTGGAAGCCTTCATGACGGCTCTAATCTCCTTCATTTTATCCTCTTGATCATTTCGTGAGTTATATATAGGAGGAACAAATGTATTGGATGCCGTTTACAGAAACTTATGCTCTGAGAATTTCTAAAGTGCCCCACACCGTGATACAGAAGGCTTCACTGCCTTTCGGGTTGGCCGATCGTTGCCATGATTGCTTCTTACCTGCTACATAAATCTGTAACAAAGGGTTCTGGTCATTTCTGGACCTTCTCTATTGTTTCTATCATACTCAGCAATACCGCATTGGCCAGCAACATTTAAGTATTTGAAGTATAGGTGGACTGAGTAGTTTCATCAAAATGTTCAAATGTTTATTAAGCTTATGGGACTTAACTGCGAGGTCATCAGTCTCTAATCTTACAAACTAATTCTAAACTATCTTATACTAAAGACAGCACCAACATCCACACCCGAGGGAGGATTCGAACGCTCGACGGGGAACGGCCTCGAGCATCGGAGCATAGTACCTCAATGTGCTCGGCCACTCCGCTGCGGCTGAGTATTTTCTTGATGGACTACTGTCCTTACGTGTTCTTTCAATAAATCTCAGTCTGATGTCTGACTTACGATAAATTTTATGTGGTCGTTCCACTTCATATCAGTACGAATGTATATTCCCAGATATTTTATGTAAGTAAGTATCTGCTTCCACTGATTGTTGTCGCAACTGGGTAGTCGTGTATCAAAGGCTTTGGCTGTGTAAGCGTCCGCGTCCGTAGTCTAGCAGGCAGCGTGCTGGGTTGCCACGCAGGGGGCTAGGTTTCGATTCCCGCTCGGGGGCTGTTTTTTGTGCCGTTCTCATTATCATTTCACAATCATCGACATGCAAGTCGCCGAAGTCAGCTAAAAAGATTGCACCAGGCAGACCGAACACGACCCCAGTTGGGGTCCAACGCCCATAACTGGCACATGATCGTCATCATGTTTCTATGCTTTGGAAATGCGGTTCATTTGAGTTTATTGAAGGTCAATTAGCACTCCCTGCAGCAAGTGTCGATACGCTACTGATGCACCTGCACTTCGGTATAATTTTCTAGCCTTGCTATTTAGATTCATAAACATATGAACGTTCTTTTTCTTTTTTAACAACACACATACCCATGCACGAAGGAGGGCTCAAACCAGGCACCTCAGGCTGCGTGGCCATTCTCGTGTGGCATTGATGAACAATATTCAAATATTAGTCGAACGAGTTGTTTGTAAGTTACGTCATTTGTTGATAGACTACACTTCTTGTGGTTTCCTCCGATGCATACGTGTCACTGTTTTGCCCACGATTAATTTTATGTCGTGGTCCAAATTCAAATCGCCCCTTACGTCTTATGCCAGATAATTCATGTAAACTTCGAGTAATTGTTCTGCAATAGCGTAATAACATGGTAAAGGATCTTTGTTTCTATGCATATGCAATACTTTACAATGAAACGATAAATCGCTATTTTACTTGCACCTTGCAACAGGATTACCAGCAGGATCGCCAACAGGCTAATGCGTGTACCACGTGTCAGTGTTGACGACTCGTTTCCCAGCCATCGGACTGCGTTACTGTGTTGGCCGCTCTGCTCTCGCGACCCTTAAATCTTCAAATGTTTCCAGAATGAAACTTTCACTCTGCAGAGGAGTGTTTTCTGATATGAAACTTCCTGGCAGATTAAAATTGTGTGTCGGAACTGGGACTCGAACCTGGGACCTTTGACTTTCGCGATAAAGCGCTCTACCGACTGAGCTATCCCGACGCGACTCACGATGCCGCCTCACAACTGTACTTCCGCCAGTATCTCACCTCCTACTTTCCAAACTTTACAGAAGCTCTCCTGCGAAACTTGCAAGACTAGCACTCCTGGAAGAAAGGATATGGTGGAGACATGGCTTAGCCACAGCCTAAGGGATATTTCCAGAATGAAACTTTCACCCTACAGCGGAGTGTGCGCTGATATGAAACTTCCTGACAGATTAAAATTGTGTGCCGGAACCGGTGCTCAGTCGGTAGAGCGCTTGCCCTCGAAAGGCAAAGATCCCAGGTTCGAGTCCCGGTTCCGGCACATAATTTTAATCTGCCAGGAAGTTTCATATCAGCGCACACTCCGCTGCAGAGTGAAAGTTTCATTCTGGAAACATCCCTTAGGCTGTGGCTAAGCCAAGACTCCACCATATCCTTTCTTCCGGGATTGCTAGTCTTGTAAGTTTCGCAGGAGAGCTTCTGTGACGTTTGGAAAGTAGGAGGCAAGGTACTGGCGGAAGTAAAGTTGTGAGGCGGCATCGTGAGTTGTGTCGGGATAGCACAGTCGGAGACTACTTGCCCGCGAAAGGCAAAGGTCCCAGGTTCGAGTCCCGGTTCGGCACATAATTTTAATCTGCCAAGAAGTTTCAGTGTCCAAATGGTTGTAATTCTATAGGACCAAACTAAGTTGGTCATCAGTCTCTAGTCTTACAAACTACTTAAACTAAGTTAAAGTAACTTAAGGGCAACACACACATCCATGCCCGAGGGAGGATTCGAACCTCCGACGCGGGAGGCGACGCGATCTGTAACGTGGCGCTCCAGACCGCTCGGCCAATCCCGAGCGGCGTCTAGCCTCTCTAAAGCGTCCGGCAGATGATAGCGGGACGACTGAACCGGATACATCATCCGCTTCTACACTAGGTTAGCTTTGGCAAGCAATGGTGCCTTTGTGTCTCGTCGCTGCCGGTTGTCCTGGGTGTCGGTGGCCGAGTGGAGAGAAACCGACACAGGGAAGTAGGATGCACGCGTGTGCGGGTACAGAGTCTGAGGTGACCAGCCAGTGGGACATCAGAAACTAGAAACACTTAGCTGGATTAGTACAAGATATATATTTCGTATAAATACTACAATACTTAACTTTTGCTGTAGACTAGTGGAATGCAGATAAATAGTTTATCTGAAGTATAAGCCTGCCTACTGATGAGAGTCTTATCTAGTGCCTGTCCTATTGCCAAGTGGCCGACACAGTTCAGTGGTGGCCGCGAGCGGGGTTGCAGCAGAGGGCGCTCGCGGCTGACGTAAAACCACCGCGCGGCGAAAGTACGTGGCGCGCACTTCAGACTTGTGCCACACCACAGTGCCAACACTCAATACTGAATCCATCATCTTCATTACTTCACACTTGGCCCAGTATTTTCAATGATAAGATCGTTCTAAAACGTGTTATCTTTCAAATAAACTTCGGTCCTTCTTAAATGGCCAACAGTGCAGTTTTTATTTTTAAAGACCTCTCCTTTTATCGACGCAAACTCTTATTATGTCTTGTCAAATGAAGTTATTTTCTGTGTAAGTATCCAGTAAGAGAGAATAAGATTGCCAAAATATCAAATATATTTTAAGTTCGTAAGGAGTTACGAAATTGTTAAATAAATTCCACTTTGAGACGCTACAATAGAGTCTTTGTTTGTCATGGACCAGTTCAAATGTAGACAGCGTTGGTTCCACGAAAAGTCGGGCAACGCATTTTTCTTCCCAGAATTGCCTCCCGAAATGAACGTAACGAGATAATTACAGAAATTAGCGCTGTGACTGAAATTCATCGATTGTCGTTCATCGCACCCATCATCTGCGATTGGGACACGGAAGAAAGCAAAATGGTGGTAAAGCCAGACGTACCATCCATCACACGCCTAGGTGCCGTTTGGAGTATACAAGTAGATGTAACACAATGAATTTATGTAATGTTCACTATATGCTATTATTACAATTTAGGGTCAGTCTTGGCATGCACTGGAAGGTAATAGATTCCACATGCGGTTGCTCCATATTAAGAAATTCACTTTCGTGAATTACCTAATAGACTGTGGAGAAATGCATGTATAAAGCTTCCGTGAGCCGGAGAGGATAGCACCCACAGGGGATTTTTCTCCCCGAAGTTACCCACTGGGATCTTCGGGCAACCAGAACAGCCATCCTTCTTACATAATAAAATGCAGTCAAGATCAGTTCGCCAGTATAATTTTGATTTCAGCAATATAATTACCAAAATGACTTTAATTCATTTGAAAGTGGTAAAGCTTTTTAGAATTTTTTGAAGCTACAGTAACGAACAGTCCATGCAGTGACAGTAATAATTTAACAGCGCCTTCAAGAGTTCCAGCATTATATGTGAGATTGGATATACTGAGCGTAGAAATTGAATAGGTTATCCAGAATGCCATGCCCTAGACAGTAAGCCCGGTAACATTATGAACCATGCTATCAGGGCACATTAATTGGTTAGGACAGTAATTTAAACAAGGTTATATATTTTCACAACTTTCTGATGTCTTCGGGCAAAACAAAAATCATGGTGCAAAAACATCATAGTTCTGTAACTACAACGAATAAATGTAAAATATAATATTGCAAAATGTTCAAATGTTTGTATAGTCTATGGGACTTAACTACGGAGTCATCAGTCCCTAAACTTACAAACTACTTATGAACTACTTACGAACTAGGACGACACAAATATCCATGCCCGAGGGGAATTCGAACCCCTGACCGCAGTGGCCGTGCAAACCGTGACTGGAGCGCCTTAGTCCCCTCGGCCACCGCGGTCGGCTATAATATTGCACTGTGAAAGATTGGCGGTTCAAAATTACTTATCGTGTGGGTTGCATTCACCAGTTACGCATTGTCATTAATAATTACACTGCCTGGAATTCATGCACAGCTTTGATTGTGGAAGAAATTTTTAAAATGTAATGGAATGTAGGAGATGGGAAACTGTAGAATGTGCACCTTCTCCATTTGTCTCTTGCGTGTCCCATGTTCTCCAGCAGCCGAGATAGTATACTAAAAATATCGAAACTTACCATTCATACAAAAAGAAAACTTCGTTTAGAAATAAGATATGTCTGTCTCGTTTGCCTCTATCTCTACTTCATTCAATTAACAGTTTTCTAACTCGGTTGTTGAAACACGGTGGACTTTTCCTATCTCTTATAATTTTAATCGGTACATACTTTACAGTGGACATGAACTTCGTTCACAGTTGCCGGTCGCGGTGGCCGAGGGGACCGAAGCGCAAACAGTATTTTTTCCAACGAGAGTGCAAGGAAATAGCAGTTCTACCATTGACAATATTTTTGTTCATTCTTCATTATTAGAGGGGCACTCTGTCAGCAGAATAGTAAATGGCCTATCAGACCACGATGCCCAACTTTTAATTCTAAAAGTATTTGTTCTCAAACAAATGTTAAACATAAATATCAACTACTCAGAAAAGTTAATCCAGTTGCAATTGAGACCTTTTTATGCTTAATTAAGGAACAAGAATGGCAGGATGTTTATAGTGCCGATAATGCAGATGATAAATATAATGCTTTTCTGAACACATTTCTTATGCTGTTTGAAAGTTGCTTTCCGCTGGAACAATCAAAACAGGGTACTTCCAGTAACAGACAGCCAGGGTGGCTGACAAAGGGGATAAGAGTATCATGTAGAACTAAGCGGGAGTTGTATCAAAATGTTAGAAGCAGCAAAATGAAGATGCAGTAGCTCATTACAAACAGTACTGTAAGGTTCTGAAACATGTCATTAAGAATGCAAAAAGTATGTGGTATGCAAAAAGAATAGCAAACTCTCGAGATAAAATTAAAACTATCTGGTCTGTCGTGAAGGAAGTGTTTCTGTTACTGACAAGTTAGATGTATGTGCAATATTCAATAATCACTTTCTGAATATAGTAGGGGAACTAAACAAAACTCTGGTTTCTACAGATAATCATATAACGTTTTTAGAAAATGCCTTTTCGAGGCTGTTACCTGAAATGGTCCTTCATGATACTTCCATAGGTGAGATTGAGTCAATAATTAAATCACTAAAGACTAAGGACTCTTGTGGATATGATGGGGTACCTAGCAGAATTCTAAAGTACTGTTCTCCATATGTTAGCCTAGTACTAAGTCATATTTGTAATTTTTCCTTTCAGAATGGTCAGTTTCCTAACAAATTAAAGTGCTCAGTAGTGAAAACACTTTATAAAAAAGGAGAAAGGGATAATGTAGACAACTATAGACCTATTTCTATGCCATCGGTTTTTTCTAAAGTTATTGAAAAGGCTGTATTTTCAAGATTAATTGATCATTTCAGTTCACATAATTTATTGTCAAACATGCAGTTTGGTTTTAGAAGTGGTTTAACGATTGAAAATGCTATATTTTCGTTTCTCTGTGAGGCACTTGATGGGTTAAATAAGAGGCTACGGACATTAGGCGTCTTCTTTGATTTAACAAAAGCGTTTGATTGTGTTGATCACAAAATATTGTTGCAGAAGTTGGAACATTATGGAATACGGGGAGTAGCCCACAACTGGTTCACCTCTTACTTTAACAATAGACAACAGAAGGTAATTCTCCGCAGTGTAGAAAATAGCTATGACGTGCAATCCCAATGGGGCACAATTAAGTATGGGGTGCCCCAGGGGTCTGTTTTTGGACCGTTGCTGTTTCTTATTTATATAAATGATATGCCTTCGAGTATAACAGGTGATTGTAAAATATATTTGTTTGCTGATGATACCAGCTTGGTAGTGCAGGATGTTGCTCGTAATATTGTCACAATATCAAATAATGCAGTTCAAGAGATAAGTTCATGGCTTGTAGAAAACAAGTTAATGTTAAATCACAGTAAAACTCAGTTTTTACAATTTCTAACACATAATTTGACGAAAGCTGACATTCTGATTACACATAATGGGCATGTGATAAGTGAGGCTGAACAGTTCAAATTTCTAGGTGTTCATATAGACAGTAAGCTGTCATGGAAAGCCCATGTTCAGAATCTTGTTCCAAAACTAAATTCTGCTATATTTACCATTAGAACAATATCTGAGATAAGTGATTTTTCAACACGAAAAGTAGTCTATTACGCTTACTTTCACTCACTTATGACGTACGGCATTGTTTTTTGGGGTAACTCGCCTGATGCAAAAAGGATATTTCTGGCTCAAAAACGGGCGGTTCGAGCAATATGTGGTGTAAGTTCGCGAACGTCATGTCGACCCCTTTTCAGTAGTCTGGGAATTTTTACTCTGGCGTCACAATACGTTTTTTCTTTAATGTCGTTTGTTGTTAATAATATCAGCTTACTCCCACGAGTTAGTGGCTTTCACTGGGTGAATACTAGACAGAATTCGAATCTGCATTTGCATCACACCACCTTAACACTTGTGCAGAATGGGGTACAATATTCTGCGGCAACCATTTTCAATAAGCTGCCACAAGAACTAAAGAATCTTAGCACTAATCCACACGCTTTCAAATCTAAATTGAAGAGTTACCTCATGGCTCACTCCTTTTATTCTGTCGAGGAACTCCTAGAAAAGTTAAACAATTAAGCTAATTCATTTTTTTTCTTTATTGATTCTTTTCACTTTGTCTTAAGATTGTCGTGTGCAAAGGACTACTTAAAAATTTTCTATTACCATTTTTGTGTAACAATTAATGTATTGACTTGTTCCATGACCATGTAATCTCACTCCTCAATTGGGTCCTATGGAACAGAAAAACCAATAAATAAATAAAGCTAGTTCATAAGTAGTTTGTAAGTTTAGGGACTTATGACCGCGTAGTTAAGTCCCATAAGCTACACAAACATTTGAAACATTTGAATTCGTTCACAGTTGCTCAAAACTGTCAGTGTTAGAGACGAAACTACAGTGGTGAGCAGTCAAGTACTCTGAAATCCGACCTTTTCGCTTCTGGTAAATAAGATCTTCCTACCTTTCTTGATGTTTCTATTTACAGCTGTATTTATTGATGCTGTAATGGCCTTTATTAGTGACGGAGCGCGGCGCTGCTCGCCGTCGGAGGTTTGAGTCCTCCTTCGGGCATGGGTGTGTTTGTTCTCCTTAGCATAAGGTAGTTTAACTACTTTGTAAGCGTAGTGACTGATGACCAGAGTAGATAAGTCCCATAGATTTACAAACATTTTATCTGAATGGCCTTTATGATTCCCTGATCTGCGCTACCTGAATCGAAAAGTTCGGGTCTGTTTATCATCAGAAGGTATAACACGTTATCTCCAAAGTCGGCTCTCTGTTTAACTGCTCGAGGTACTTTTCGGATACAGCAATTAGAAGAATATTGCTGGGTTCTCTGTCCCGTCTTAACTGCGTTTGTCTCCCAGTCTATAACCGGTAAGTTAAAATCTCCACCTAAAACAATGATGTATATGCTTGACATCCTTCAAGCCGGGGATGCTATCTAATATCTTGTAGTGGAATCTGCATAAGCCGACGCAAAAAATGTTTTATTTTCGACATACCCATATCTTGGCTCAGAGGTATTATCAGCAGCGGACAACACCTCTAACCTACTGCTCAAGCGTAAGGGGACAGCCTTACGAACGGTTCCTGCTTTCACCTGTTGTCCAGAATTTCGTGACTCTTCACAGTTCGCCAATCAATGTCGGACAACTGTTGACTGGAAGGGACATCAGAACTAATACGCGGCCTGGAGCGCCACGTTACGGATCGCGCGGCCTCCCACGTCGGAGGTTCGAATCCACCCTCGGGCATAGATGTGTGTGTTGTCCCAAGGCTAGTTTCACTTAGTTTAAGTAGTTTATAAGTCTAGGGACTGATGACCAACGTAGGTTGGTCCCGCAAGAATTCAAGAGTTCAAATGTTTGTAGAACTTATGAGACTTAACTACGGGGTCATCAGTCCCTAAGCTTACAAACTACTTATGAACTACCTAAGACTAAGGACGGCACAAATATCCATGCCCGAGGGGGGATTCGAACCCCCGACCGTAGTGGCCGTGCAGACCGTGACTGGAGCGCCTCAGTCCCCTCGGCCACCGCGGCCGGCCCGTAAGAATTACAAACATTTGAACACAATGATATGAGGAATCGGAGTCGTTGAAATAGACGCCCCACATATCGCCTCAGGTTCCCGGGTGATACAGCAGCCCACGACAGTAGCCAATACAGCCTACAGCTCGTTACGGAAAGCGGCCAACTCCTCCTGAGTCCGTACACAATAGGCGCAGTCATGTCCCTGTGAAGTTACTTAAAATTGCCGTATGTACCAAAACACACGACAATATAGCCGTTGAACGCTAACGAATTTTACCAAATACGAGAGAATAAAGCACTATTGGAATTTAAGACATTGACCGGTAATTAAAGATGTAGAATAGTTGGCCTTTATAGACGATATCTGTCTACTTTCTAACTCTGAAGACGTGTTGAAACAAATGACCAGAGCATTAAAGGAGGCCGCCAGCAAATTTGGGCTACTCATCAACGAAGCCAAGACAGAGTAGCTCGTTATGAGGCGTGTGCAGACTGCTAGACATCTACAGTCACTGCAGGTGGGAGACGCCCTACGAGAGAGTGCATGAATTTAAAATACCTGGGGACACTTTTCACAGATAACTCGTCTTGTGAAGCGGAGATTAATGCAGGAATTCAAGCTGGAAGCCGATATTACCACACCCTAGCGCAACTGCCTCGCTCCAGATGTCTCTCCAGACAGTTCAAGGACCAACTGTACAAAACCGTGATCCAGCCTGTTGTTCTATATGGCTGTGAGACATGGAGTATACGAAAGCAGGACTTTTTCGCCAGTTCCTTGTCTTTGAGAGAAAAGTTCTGCGGAAGATCTACGGTTGGGTTTTGAATGCAGATACAGGAGAATAGAGTATCAGACACAACCAAAAGCTTCGGGAATTATACCAACAACCCAGCATAGCAGAAACCATAAAATCCAAGCGTATGCAGTGGAAGATGGCCTCAAAGCCCCTGGATTTCATTCCTGCAGGAACGAGACCCCCAGGTAGACCAAGGAAGCGTTGGAGGGATGGCCTCCATGAAGACCTGAAGAAGGCAGCAATAGGTGTTGTCAGGTGGCGGATAGCAGCAATGGAGACGCAAACTTGTAGCATGCGGACCACTGGGCCTGAAGAAGTTAAATTACGCTACTTACTGTTTAGCATGTGTGTGACAGGCGGCAGCTGGCAACGGACTGACTGACTGACGCATACCCGCAGATATTTTATGGGCATAACTGCTTGCAGTGCTGCTTTTCGTGGTTGTGTACTAATAAAACACGTCTTTCTTCTTTCTTTCTATTTTTTATATTTTCAGTGTCGACGGAAGATTGTTTCCTTCATTCATTTAGAGTAAGTTGGTACTTCAGAAGTCATTTCGCTGACTGTTTCTAAGAATACCTACATCATTTCCACCCTTTCCGTGCCCATTATTAAGGCGAATTACCAGAGACTACAGATTACAGGTATGCCTCAATATAATAAAATTTCTGTAACAAAAACAGTGGTATAATAATTATGGGAGACCTATATGAATGCAAGTAATACGCTTCTTGGCTTATCTTGGAATATAGGTTTTCTGAATTTTAGGAGTAACCCTTTTCGTGCCGTATATCACCTATCAGCAGCGACCCGGAGCGATTAAAAAAATTCACGTAATATTTATCATGATTTTGCTCGAATTTGGGTAGTCATTTCATACCTAGTCGTATCGTGCTAAATTTCGTCCATTTTAAGCAATTACAGGTAAAGTAAATTCCAGTAACTGGCCAGAGAAGTTACTTTGGCGTGTAGAAGTTAAAAATATTACGATGAAAGTCTAGGCACAACTTGGAGACCTCTTTATTGTAATAGCAGAACTGAATGTCCGCATTTGCGTGATAGGAAAAAAGGACCGTCGCGACACGAAGCAGCCGAGCCAGGGAGTCATGGCATATCGCGTGTCTGACGCTCGTTGTCCACTCCAAAATATCAGGGCATACTGGCCGCAAGTTACTTGCGCAATGACGCCGCACTTAGACTAACAGCACGAGGGATTATTTCACCTCTGCAGCCAAAACTTTGCATTCACCGAGTATTTCGCAGCACCGACAAACAGTAAGTCATTATCTTGGTGATCGTGCACGACAGAAAATGACGTTAAGTAAACAAAGCTCTCGTAACACCAACTGAAGCCGTGAAGACAGCACGTATAATTTATACCACATGCGCTATTCGTCCAGAAACCTCCAGATAACTCCATTTATTGTTATGTGACGCCAGGTGGTCTAAATTCACTCACAACCCATCACCATTATACTACGAGTAGTCATTAATTATTAATTATCATGTCGAAAACATCATGCTACGACCGTAATAATTGGTGACGGTGTTAGTCCTTGTCCAAACAATCCTTCAGTGTGACACAAACCCATAACCTTGACGTCAGTTTGCAATAAGAATTATCATTGACCTCGAATAAAAAGAAATTTAGTCATCAGAGATTTAGAAAATATTGTTCTTGTGCAACAGAGCTTTCTCTTTATCGTCATGAAATAATGAGTGCTATCGACAGGCGATCTTCAACTGATTCCGTAGATTTACAGAGAAATTACGATTAAGATCCTCAAAAACTGCTTTACACACTATTTCATCTCAGCTGTGCGACTGAATTCATGATTCTTGTCAATAGTGTCACATTTTGTAGTAATTGTCGAAAAGTGCTAGAGTAAAACAGAAATGACATCTGGCGATGCTCAAGGTAGTGTTATAGGCTCTCTGCTGTTCCTAATCTATGTGACTAATTTAGGGGACAATCTTAGAAGCCGTTTACATTTTTATAGACTCTACTGCCGTTTAGCATCTAGTAAAATCAGAAGAAGACGAGTACCAGTTGCGAAATAACTCACACGAGATACGAGTATCTATACGTAACGTTGTGGAGAAGATGAACCAAAGAACGATCTTTTTTTTTTTTTTTTTTTTTTTTTTTTTTTTTTTTTTTTTTTTTTTTTTTTGCCGGAACACTTAAAAAATGTAACGAAACTACCAAAGAGACTATAGATAGGGTAAGGTGGTATAAATTCGACGTAGGTACAATTCCGATCAACAAAAGGTTTCGCGCCATTTGTCAGTCTCGCAGTGTTGATAGCAATTGCCTTTGTGTGGCGTTGTAGTGTAACAGGTTTCTACAGAGTCTCCAGTCTTTTCCAAGAATACACCACTTTGTGTGAACACTCGTCGGCGACTGTTCATCAGACACGAGTGTATCGTCAGGAATGCCCCAGGGGAGTGCGATAGGGTCGCTATTATTTTCTATCTATATAAATGATCTGATGGACAGAGTAACTTGTAATTTGCGGCTGTTTGCTGATAACACTGTGGTGTATGGGAGGGTGTCGTCTTTAATTATCTGTAATAGCATACAGGATGACTTGGGCCAAATTTCTAGGTGGTGTGAGGAATGGCAACCAGCGTTAAATGTCGAAAAATGTAATATGATACAGATGAGAAGGAAAAAATCCCATAACGTTCGAATACAGCATTAGTAGTGAGCCTCTTGATGTAGTCGCGTCGTTCAAATATCTAGGCGTAACATTGCAGAGCAATATGAAATGGAACGAACTTGTAAGGATAGTTGTGAGTAAAGAGGACAGCCAACTTCGGTTTATTGGGAGATTTTTGGAAAGATGTACTTCATCTGTAAAGGAGACCGCGTATAAAATGCTTGTACAACCACGTCTTGAGTATTGCTCAAGTGTTTGGGACCCGCAGCAGATCAGTTTAAAGGAAGACATAGAATCAGTTCAGAGGCGAGCAGCTAGGTTCGTTACTGGTAGGTTCGAACAATGCGCGAATGTCACGAAAATGGTGCGGGAACGCAAATGGGGATCGCTGGAGGAAAGACGACGTTCTTTTCGAGATATTGTGTTGTGGAAATTTAGAGGGCCGGAATTTCAAGCTGAATGTAGAACGATCTTCCTGCCGCCTACTTACATTTCGCGTAATGATCACGAAGACAAGAGAAATTAGGATTCGTACGGAGGCATTTAGACATTCTTTTTTCCCTGGTTCTAATTATGAGTGGAATAGGAAAGGAAATGGCTAGTAATGGTACAGTGTACCCTTTGCCACGCACTTTACCATGGATTGCGGAGTATATATGTAAATGTGCTACGGAGATACAAATTTTTTCCTCCTAAGACATAAGTGGAGCTACTTAGTCTGACTGGTTTCGCTTCCAAATATGCAATGTTTGGTACCACGAAGTATGCGTTGGTGCCCGAGGGAAAAGTGCATTTTATATGGAAGATGCCAGTGATCAAAATTGTACCAGGAAGTGATCACAATTGTGCCTAGTGTGGTACATTTTCGATCGGGTTTTCTGAATTCTGTAACCTTTTTGTGTGTTCATACTGTCGTATGCAATTGGCTAATATTTGTGTTACATATTCATTAAACATCCAAGAACAAGTGTCATAATTAAATTTATTTCTTTTCTCAATATATTTCCAGTTATAATAGCATTTGTCCGAAGTGATCGCAATTGTACCACCTTACCCTGCTGAGTGTGTTCTTTCGGAGATTTTCTGTAGGGGAGAGATCGGAAGAACAGGGAGGCCAAAGCAGCAAAGTAATACGTTGGGCGACGTGGAAGTCGTGCTACGCGTGGTGCAGCATTAACCAGTTGCAAGTATAAGTAATATCTACTTAATTTTAAAATACTTCATTCCAAGATGTTTTTGAAACGAATTCTTTCTTCCGTGTAAGTGTTGAATTTTACATCTCTCTTGTGTGTGTGTGTGTGTGTGTGTGTGTGTGTGTGTGTGTGTGTGTTTTCCCTGTAAAGACAACAGCAAATATTATGCTCCTTAAATATTTCACTTGGTTCGTATCTTAACTCTGTACATTCGACAGGAAATTCAGAAGCATTTAGAATGTACTTTGAGATATATTACTACGAACGTTTTCGCGACAGAAATCTCTATAAGTCGGGTAAAGTCGTGTAAAGTCCTGCATTTGATCGGCACCATTACCAAGAAATTTTCATCCGTAAAATATATTATTCCAGAATTTTGTCGCTTGTTACTATGTAAATTATGTCATCAAAAGGGTTACATTCAGTATTCAGAAGCGAAAAGTATGTACAGTGAAGGCCAAACTAATATGATCACCTAATATAGACACAATATTTATTCATTAGTAAGCAGTTTTTCGCGAAGATGGTGAGACGTTCATTCACAATTATAAATCTAGTGAGGGTAATGACAGAATCCGATGAATAGCACGGTATAGATGCCCTAATCATATCGGAATCTCCCCCATACTTGACTGAAGAAGCAGGCTTTCCATATCGTAAGCTTCTTTCTAGGTTTTGGGTACATAAACCCGGTTGTTTTCAGACAGCAATGTATATGATAATTCATAGGACCATACCACATGTTCCCAGTCATGCAGAGTTCAGGTTTTATGATCGTGGTCCCATTTCCTTTGTTCTCTTGCGTTGGCTTCCTTTATTAAGGGTTTATCAATTGCACTACTTCCATCTACAGTTGCATAAATACTCTGCAGGCCACATTGAAGTGCATGGTAGAGGGTTTATCGAACCACTTTTTTGATGTTTCTCTACGGTTCCATTCTCTAATAGCTCGCGGGAAAATGGAACACCTAAACATTTTAGCTTTCGATCTGATTTCTCTTATTTTATTTTCATGATAATGTCTTCCTATGTACGTGGGTGCTTACACAATATGTTCGCATTCGGAAGAGAAAGTTGGTGAAAGAAATTTCGCAAATAGATCTCGTCGCAACAAACAACGCCTTTCTTTTCATGATTTCCACCCCAACTCGTCCATCATTTCTGTGACACTCTCTCCCATATATCGCCATAGTACAAAACGAGCTGCCCTTCTCTGAACTATCTCTAAATCGTCTGTCAGTTCCACTTGGTGTGGATCCCACAATGCGCAGCAATGCTCCAAAATAGGACGCACATGTGTAGTACAGGCAGTTTCTTTAGTAGAACTGTTGTAACTTCTACGTGTTCTGCATACAAAACCTACTCTTTGGTTCGCTTTCCCTACAATATTTTCTATGTGTGCTTTCGAATTTAAGATGTTTGTAATTGTTACTCCTAGGTATTTAGTTGAATTTACGGCTCGTAGTTTTGACTAATTTATCATGTAAATGAAGTTTAACGGGCTTCTTCTAGTGGTCATTATTAAGGGTCAATTGTCATTTTTTGTACTATGCAGATATCTTATCTAAATCATTTTACAGCTGCTTTTGATCTTCTGGTGACTTTACTAACCGCTAAGTGACAGCATCAACCGCGAACAGTCTAAGAGAGCTACTCAGATTGTTTCCTAAATCGTTTATAAAAATAAGGAACAGTAGTAGCTCTATACACACTTCCCTGGGAAACGCCAGAGGTCACTTCAGTTCTATTCGATGACTTTCCGTCAATTACAACGTACTGTGTCCTTTCTGACAGGAAATCACGAACCCAATCGCACAACTGCGACGGTATTCCAAAAGCACGCAGTTTGAGTAGAAGACGCTTGTGAGGTTCAGTGTCGAAAGCCTTCCGGATATCTAGAAATAACGAATCTATTTGACATCCCTTGTCTATAGCGCTCATCACATCATGTGTTTCACAAGAACGATACTTTCTGAATCCGTGTTGACCATAGGTCAATAGGTCGTTCTCTTGGAGGCACTTCGTAATATTTGACGAAAGTATCTGTACTAAAATCCTGCTGCAAACCACGTCAATGATATAGGTCTGTAATATTGTGGGTCACTCCTATTGCCTTTCTTGAATATTGGAGTGACCTGTGCAACTTTCCAGTCTAAGCGAGCAGTTGTATATGATAACAAGGTATGGGGCTATTGCATCAGCACACTCTGAATGGAAACTAATTGGTATACAATCAGGACCGGGAGACTTACTTTTGTTAACTGATTTAAGTTGCTTTAATACACCAGGCGTATCAACTTCTAAGTTACGCATGCTGGCAGCTGTTCTCAATACGAATTCTGCAGTACTTGCTTCATCTTCCTTCCTGAAGGAATTTCGGAAGGCTGTGTTAAGCAACTGTGCTTTAACAGAACTGTCAGCGGTAGCATCACTGTTACTATCGCGTACTGAAGGTATTGATTGTATTTTACCACTGGTAAGAATGTTAATCTCGAGCCGTTCTGTTTTTATCGAAACAGCATCAGTCGTGTGAGAGTTGATTTTTGCAGTCACTTTTATCGTGTTAAGCGAAATTCGTACACAATGCTCGTCGGTCGTCGTAAGTTAACTCCGGGTTTCGTACGCTGTTCCTCTTCGGCAATGTTGCTTCAACGTGCTTTGTGTTCGCCGTCATTACGGATGATACAGTCGCTAGTGCTATGTTGAACAGCGCAGCCGCTTTCACTAATAGCACACCGGCCAGTTGGTCTGAGAGCTCACTTATTTCACTGATCACGCGTGTTCACAGTCTCTTCACAAAACATGTAATACACTGTAAAGCCGCGGGAATGGCCGCGTGGTCTAAGGCGACATGCTACGGACTTGGCGGCGAATCTCGCCGGAGGTTCGAGACCTCCCTCAGGCATGGATGTGTGTGTTGTCCTTAGTGTAAGTTAGCTTAAGCAGTTTGTAAGTATAGGGACTGGTGACCATAGGAGTTTGGTCCAATAGCTTCACAAACATTTTAACATTTTATACTGCAAGGTAGCGTCCAGGATTTCGTACGCCTATCGTGAACTGCAGTCGCGGCTCGGAGTTAACACGTGCGCAGTGGTGCCATCTTAATTAATCCATGCCCTGTACCTGAAAATGTGATATTTTCAGTGCGTGCCAAAACCAAAGGGAGGATGAAACGAAGTGGAACTTCAGTTTTTCGAGGTAGCCTGTGATGTTTTTTCTGCAGTCACGAAGTCGAGTCAAATTTGCAAAGAACTTAGGAGTATGAGTGCACCAAATGTGCCGTTGACACATGCAACCAAACGTGTTGTCTCAGGAACAGATTCGGGACTCACAGGAGTACCTAAACATAAGGAGCCAATCAATGGCGGACTAAGGGGCGGGGGGGGGGGGGGGGGCGCAGGGGGCCGACCGCCCCGGACCTCTCGTCTTGGGGGCCTCCAAATACTTCAAAAGCTATTTTTTTTTCTTTTGAGCGCTCTTGGCCTCTTGTTCTGGGGCCTCCAAATCTCGGAAGCTATATTTCTTAGACTGTCCCGTGCCTCTCGTCCTGGAGCGGTGGAGCCTCCAAATCTCAAGAGTTACTTTTTTATAGTAATGACATATTTCCAAGTGGACAAGGAGCCTCATTTTGTTCTGCCGCCGACCTGGGCCTCCGACAGCCTTAGTCCGCCACTGAAGCCAATGTTACATCCGATAGCCTCATAAACCGGGAAATATATGTCATAAATAGTGGTTCATTGTTTGTTCGAATTTTATGCGCTGAAGTACCGTTCATCCGATTGCGATGGATCTTTATCGACATATTGCACGTACTTTCGGGAAGGGTATAGGCATAATTATATCACTGTGCCATACATAGTTCGGGAGATATGACGGCATGAACACTGAAATGCGTAAAAAAACTGCCGCATTATGAACGACATTTAAATTTATTACTTCTTTGCTACTGAATGTATTCGTGACGTATTTTGCAGACAGTATCAATTTCTTCTAGTGAATGTACCTACAAAATTCTTTTATTATACAGCTTATAGTTAATAAACACTGAGACGCGTGGGGAACTGCCGCACATTTTATGCGCTGCCGTACCGTTCATCCGATTGTGATAAAACTTTGCACACTTCATCTTCAAAATAAGAGAAAAATCACTGTCTGTATAATATTTCATATGATGTATGGCAGAGGGTACTTTACCTACGAAATTCGACAAAAGTCTACTTTTTTCTCCGATCTTCACGAAATTTTTGCACACAACCTTCAAAACAAGAGTATAGACACCACATATCACCATGAAAATTACGAGTTATATAATTTTTCACAGATGGGGGTGGCATTAAACTGAGTAACAGGCGAGGAGTTGACTGGTAGAGGAAGGGGAAGGTGGAGACGAGCAGAGAGAGAGAGAAAAACAACAGGGCGTAGAGAAGGGGATGGACAGAGAGAAAAAGGAAAGGACTGGAATAAATAAGTGCTGGCTTTTCAGCTGGCGTGTTTTTCATTCTTTCATCTCAGTTGTACTAATATCGTCCGACCTCTTGCAGAAATAGGAATAGCGACCATAAGAGACATTGGCAACAGGGCCACTACTTACATAATGTCGAATCGTGGGAATTTGGGGCAGACTGGAGGCGTGCTCGGGTAGCCTTATGAATTTGATTTCTTTTGATGCCCGAATGCAGCCAGAATCACCCCTTCTCTTCCTTTTAAAAGTGCAGACCAGCATACTGCACGATTCGACCATACGAACAAACAGACACCTGGCGCCTTTCAAACTGTCAGGTACAGATAATACTGTCTTAAACAATCCTCATCTCCCTCCCAGTGATTAATCGTCAACTGCCTCCGTTCATTCCCCTAGATGCCACGAAACACGAACGGCACTAATGCAATTTTGCGACCGTTCTACTTATCACTGAGCATTGCAACCATTATCATTTACATACAGGGCCATGGTGTCTACATGTGCATAATTACAATGACATGGAACCAAGGCCGGCCGCGGTGGCCGAGGGGATTGAGGCGCTCCAGTCACGGTCTGCACGGCCACTACGGTCGGGGGTTCGAATCCCCCCTCGGGCATGGATATTTGTGCCGTCCTTAGTATAAGGTAGTTGATAAGTAGTTTGTAAGTTTAGTGACTGATGACCCCGTAGTTAAGTCCCATAAACTTAACAAACAAAACAAAAACAAAAAATGGAACCAAGTCTTCATGGTGCCTTACTTGTTTGTCAGACAGGTTATTATCCTGTTGTCAGACATACGCTGTCGCATATGTATGTGGGAAGGAGACTGGTCGACATCGGTTAATGGTGAAAACTTGGAGAACATGTGGATCAACTGTAACTGAGACCGCCAATACATTCGTGACAACTGCATACGTGTTTCGCATTTCTACATCTTCATACATATTCGTGACAACTGCATACGTGTTTCGCATTTCTACATCTTCATACATATTCGTGACAACTGCATACGTGTTCCGCATTTCTACATCTTCATACATATTCGTGACAACTGCATACGTGTTTCGCATTTCTACATCTTCATACATATTCGTGACAACTGCATACGTGTTTCGCATTTCTACATCTTCATACATATTCGTGACAACTGCATACGTGTTTCGCATTTCTACATCTTCATACATATTCGTGACAACTGCATACGTGTTTCGCATTTCTACATCTTCATACATATTCGTGACAACTGCATACGTGTTTCGCATTTCTACATCTTCATACATATTCGTGACAACTGCATACGTGTTTCGCATTTCTACATCTTCATACATATTCGTGACAACTGCATACGTGTTTCGCATTTCTACATCTTCATACATATTCGTGACAACTGCATACGTGTTTCGCATTTCTACATCTTCATACATATTCGTGACAACTGCATACGTGTTTCGCATTTCTACATCTTCATACATATTCGTGACAACTGCATACGTGTTTCGCATTTCTACATCTTCATACATATTCGTGACAACTGCATACGTGTTTCGCATTTCTACATCTTCATACATATTCGTGACAACTGCATACGTGTTTCGCATTTCTACATCTTCATACATATTCGTGACAACTGCATACGTGTTTCGCATTTCTACATCTTCATACATATTCGTGACAACTGCATACGTGTTTCGCATTTCTACATCTTCATACATATTCGTGACAACTGCACACGTGTTTCGCATTTCTACATCTTCATACATATTCGTGACAACTGCATACGTGTTTCGCATTTCTACATCTTCATACACATTCGTGACAACTGCATACGTGTTTCGCATTTCTACATCTTCATACATATTCGTGACAACTGCATACGTGTTTCGCATTTCTACATCTTCATACACATTCGTGACAACTGCATACGTGTTTCGCATTTCTACATCTTCATACATATTCGTGACACCTGCATACGTGTTTCGCATTTCTACATCTTCATACATATTCGTGACAACTGCATACGTGTTTCGCATTTCTACATCTTCATACACATTCGTGACAACTGCATACGTGTTTCGCATTTCTACATCTTCATACATATTCGTGACACCTGCATACGTGTTTCGCATTTCTACATCTTCATACATATTCGTGACAACTGCATACGTGTTTCGCATTTCTACATCTTCATACACATTCGTGACAACTGCATACGTGTTTCGCATTTCTACATCTTCATACATATTCGTGACACCTGCATACGTGTTTCGCATTTCTACATCTTCATACATATTCGTGACAACTGCATACGTGTTTCGCATTTCTACATCTTCATACATATTCGTGACAACTGCATACGTGTTTCGCATTTCTACATCTTCATACATATTCGTGACAACTGCATACGTGTTTCGCATTTCTACATCTTCATACACATTCGTGACAACTGCATACGTGTTTCGCGTTTCTACATCTTCATACATATTCGTGACAACTGCATACGTGTTTCGCATTTCTACATCTTCATACATATTCGTGACAACTGCATACGTGTTTCGCATTTCTACATCTTCATACATATTCGTGACAACTGCATACGTGTTTCGCATTTCTACATCTTCATACACATTCGTGACAACTGCATACGTGTTTCGCATTTCTACATCTTCATACATATTCGTGACAACTGCATACGTGTTTCGCATTTCTACATCTTCATACATATTCGTGACACCTGCATACGTGTTTCGCATTTCTACATCTTCATACATATTCGTGACAACTGCATACGTGTTTCGCATTTCTACATCTTCATACATATTCGTGACACCTGCATACGTGTTTCGCATTTCTACATCTTCATACACATTCGTGACAACTGCATACGTGTTTCGCATTTCTACATCTTCATACATATTCGTGACAACTGCATACGTGTTTCGCATTTCTACATCTTCATACACATTCGTGACAACTGCATACGTGTTTCGCATTTCTACATCTTCATACATATTCGTGACACCTGCATACGTGTTTCGCATTTCTACATCTTCATACATATTCGTGACAACTGCATACTTGTTTCGCATTTCTACATCTTCATACACATTCGTGACAACTGCATACGTGTTTCGCATTTCTACATCTTCATACATATTCGTGACACCTGCATACGTGTTTCGCATTTCTACATCTTCATACATATTCGTGACAACTGCATACGTGTTTCGCATTTCTACATCTTCATACACATTCGTGACAACTGCATACGTGTTTCGCATTTCTACATCTTCATACATATTCGTGACACCTGCATACGTGTTTCGCATTTCTACATCTTCATACATATTCGTGACAACTGCATACGTGTTTCGCATTTCTACATCTTCATACACATTCGTGACAACTGCATACGTGTTTCGCATTTCTACATCTTCATACATATTCGTGACACCTGCATACGTGTTTCGCATTTCTACATCTTCATACATATTCGTGACAACTGCATACGTGTTTCGCATTTCTACATCTTCATACACATTCGTGACAACTGCATACGTGTTTCGCATTTCTACATCTTCATACATATTCGTGACACCTGCATACGTGTTTCGCATTTCTACATCTTCATACATATTCGTGACAACTGCATACGTGTTTCGCATTTCTACATCTTCATACACATTCGTGACAACTGCATACGTGTTTCGCATTTCTACATCTTCATACATATTCGTGACACCTGCATACGTGTTTCGCATTTCTACATCTTCATACATATTCGTGACAACTGCATACGTGTTTCGCATTTCTACATCTTCATACATATTCGGCAATCCACCCAAATGTATGTGGTGGAGGGTACTCAGTACCAGTAATGCTTACTTGCTTTCCTCTTCCAGGCCCATATAGAACAAGGGAAAAATGAATGTCTGTATGCATCCGTAAGAGCCATAATATCTCTGATCTTATATTTGTGGTCTTTACGCGAAATGTAGGTTGGCGACAGTAGAATCGTTCTGCAGTCCGCTTCAAATTCCATCTCTCTAAATTTCTTCAACAGTGTTCCTCGAAAAGAACGTCGCCTTTCCTCCAGCGACTCCCAGTTCAGTTCCAGAAGCATTTCAGTAGCACTCGCGCATTGAACGAATCTAACAGTACAAACCTAGTAACCCGCCTCTGAACTGCCTCGGTGTCCTACTTTAAACCCATCTTGTGGGGATCCCAAACACTTGAGCAATACTCAAGACGGGGTCGTACAAGCTTTTTATATGTGTTCTCCTTTACGGACGAAGCACACCTTCCCAAAATTCTCCCAATAAACCGAAGTCAACCATTCGCCTACCCCGCGACTGTCCTAATATGTCTGTTCCATTTCATATCGCTGTGCAGCATTGTACCTAAATATTTAACTGACGCGACTCTGTCAAGCAACACGCTACTAATGTTGTATTCGAACATTACGGGGTTGTTTCTCCTACTCATCTGCATCACCTTACATTTTCCTACATTTTGCGCTAGTTGCCATTCTTCATTCACACTACCTAGAAATTTGGTCCAAGTCATCCTGTATCTTACTATAGTCATTCAATGACGACACCTTCTTATATACCACAGCATCATCATCAAAAGTCGCATATTGCAGCTCATTCTGTCTGTCAGATCATTTATATACAGGATGGTCTATTGATAGTGACCGGGCCAAATATCTCACGAAATAAGCATCAAACGAAAAAACTAGTCTAGCTTGAAGGGGGAAAACAGATGGCGCTACGGTTGGCCCGTTAGATGGCGCTGCCGTAGGTCAAACGGATATCAACTGCATTTTTAAAATAGGTACCCCCATTTTATTACATATTCGTCTAGTACGTAAATAAATATGAATGTTTTATTTGGAACACTTTTTTAGCTTTGTGATAGATGGCGCTGTAATAGTCACAAACGTGTAAGTACGTGTATCGCGTAACATTTCGTCATTGCGGACAGTATTTGCTTCGTGATACATTACTCGTGTTAAAATGGACCATTTACCAATTGCAGAAAAGGTCGATATGTTATTTATGTATGGCTATTGTGACCGCCGCGGTGGAGTAGCCGAGCGGTTAAAGCGTCTCCCTGCGGAGCGCGCGGTTGCTCTCCGTGGAGGTTCGAGTCCTCCCTGGGGCATGGGTGTGTGTGTTGTCCTTAGGGTAGTTTACCTAGGTTTAAGTAGTTTGTGAGCTACGGACTGATGACCACACAGTTTGGTCCGATAGATTTACAAACATTTGATTTGATTTGCTATTGTGACCAAAATGCCCAACGGGCCTGTGCTATGTATGTTGATCGTTATCTTGGAAGACATCATCCAAGTGTCCGGACGTTTCGTCGGATAGTTACGTTATTTATAGAGACAGGAAGTGTTCAGCCACAAGTGAAACGTCAACCACGACCTGCAACAAATGATGATGGCCAAGTAAGTGTTTTAGCTGCAGTTGCGGCTAATCCGCACATCAGTAGAAGACAAATTGAGCGGGACTCGGGAATCTCAAAAACGTAGGTGTTGAGAGTTCTACATCAACATAAATTTCACCACTACCATATTTCTATGCACCAGGATTTGCGTGGCTAAGACTTTGAACGTCGTGTATAGTTTTTCCACTGGGCACAAAATAAATTACGGGTCAATAACAGATTTTTTTCACGCGTTCTGTTTAGTGACGAAGCGTGATTCACAAACAGAGGTAACGTAAACCGGAATATATATGCACTATTGGGCAACGGAAAATCCACAATGGCTGCGACGAGTGGAACATCAGCGACCTTGGCCGGTTAATATATGGTGCGGCATTATGGGAGGAAGGATAATTGGTACCTATTTTATCGATGGCAATCTATTTCTTACGTAATGTTCTACCGATTTTACTACAAGATGTTTCACTGCATGACAGAATGGCGACGTACTTTCAACATGATGGATGTGCGACACATGGCTCGCGTGTAGTTGAAACGGTCCTAAAAGGAATATTTAATGACAGGTGGATTGGTCGTAGAAGCACCATACCGTGGCCCACACGTTCACCGGATCTTACATCCCCGGATTTCTTTCTGTGGGGAAAATTGAAGGATATTTGCTATCGTGAGTTACCGACAACGCCTGAAAATATGCGTCAGCGCATTGTTAATGCATGTGAGAACATTACTGAACGCGAAATAATCGCTGTTGACAGTAATTTCGTTACGCGTGTTGTCAAATGCATTGAAGTTGAAGGACATCATTTTGAGCATTTATTGAAGTCATGAGGTAATTACAGGTGACAGGTACAGGTAACGCAGTAACAGCATGCGTTTTCATAATGTATGATAATTTCACAAAAGTACATGTATCGCATTGGAACAACCGAAATAAAGTTCAAACGTACCTACGTTCTGTTAATTTAAAAAATCTACCTGTTACCCACTGTTCGACTAAAATTGTGAGCAATATGTTTGTGAGTATTACAGCGCCATCTATCACAAAGCGACAGAAGTGTTCCAAATAGCGGGCCGCGGTGCCCGAGGTGACTGAGGCGCTGCAGTCACGGTCAGCACGGCCACTACGGTCGGGGGTTCGAATCCCCCCTCGGGCATGGATATTTGTGCCGTCCTAGTTCGTAAGTAGTTCATAAGTAGTTTGTAAGTTTAGGGACTGATGACCCCGTAGTTAAGTCCCATAAGCTTTACAAACATTTGAACATTTTGTTCCAAATAAAACATTCGTATATATTTACGTGCCAGTCGAATATGTAATAAAACATGGGGGTGCCTGTTTAAAAAAAATTCAGTTGATATCCGTTTGACCTATGGCAGCGCCATCTAGCGGGCCATCCTCAGCGCCACATGTTTTCCCCCTTCAAGGTAGAAAAGTTTTGTTCTTTGTAGTTTTTTGTTTGATGCTTATTTCATGAGATATTTGGCCTGGTCACTATCATTGGACCACCCTGTAGATAGAAAATAATAGCGCTCCTATCACACTTCGCTGGGGCACTCCTGACGATACCGAAGTCTCTGATGAACACTCGCCATCGATAACTACGTACTGGGTTATTTTATTTAAGTATTCTTCCAACCACTTCCATCCTCTCCTCTCTGCACCTGGTACATTGCCGCGCCTCCACCACTGTATTCCCCCTGCTCTCCACTTGTCTACCCTCCAGATCCTTTCCCGTGGCAACTTCCGTACCCTCCCCCTCCCGGATAATGCCCTACGACCTGACATCTACCCTTCATACCAGCTTTGATCCTTCTCCTTGCTCCCTCTCCCCCTTCTCTCCCTGAGGGCCCCGACTATCCCTCCCTTCCCATCCCTTCTCCCCTCCTCATTCCACCCAGCTGTCCCTCCGGATCTTCCTCTTATTACAGCCCTGCCCTATCCTTCTTCCCCGTGGCTTCCTGGGACATCATCCCCCCCGTCCCTTCCCCACCGGCCCTGTGGCTCCTCCCCACCCTCTCCCTCTTCTCTCATCCCCTCCCCCCCCCCACACCACATCTTCAAAGCTGTCAGTGCTTCACCATCTATGTAACCTCCTTTGTGCTTCGACAAGTGTGGTGCGTTTTAGCTACATTGTTTTATTTTACAACAGTGGACGGCCAATCCGCAGCCGACACCGTCAGTTTTAACTTGTGTATTTCACCGAGTGTGTGTTGTGTTTTTTGTTTTAAGTCCACAATAGCGGACGGTCTCACCATAGCCACCGCCCTATGCTCATTTTAATTGTGTGTGTGCCATTGACCTTCGAGCAACTCTTTTTATTCACCACTTTCGCCGTTCCTAGTGTTTTATGTCACCACCGTTTTCCTCCATTTTATGTACGTCGTTTTATCTCCATTTTAAATCTCCGTTTTATGTATGTGTTATCTCCAAAATTTTATCTCCTTTGTGTTTTTATGTTTCTCCTCTGTCAAATTTTCTTTCTGTAGGCTGAAGAGCGCCAGTGAGCCTGCCGGCCCGCCCCTTTTTTAGGGGAATTTAAATCACAATAAAGAAAAAAAAATCGAACCACTCATATATTAGGATACCTGTTCGATATGCTTCTACCTTCGTTAGCAGTCTGTAATGCGACACCATGTCAAATGCCTATCGAAAATTGATTAATACGCAGTCTGCCTGTTGCCCTTCATCTATAGGTCGCTATGTGTCATGAGAGAAAAGGACAAGCTGAGTTTCGCACGGTCGATGCTTCCTAAAGCCGTGCTGATGCAGGGACAGAAGCTTTTCCGTCTGAAGAAAATTTACTGTATTAGATCGATTCATGAGAAGATATAGAAGCAATTAAAAGTCGCGCTTCTATATTAGTTATTGGTAGGTTTGATCAATACACGAGTTTAATGAACATGGTTCGACAACTCAAATGGAAATCCCCGCAGGAAAGACGACGTTCTCTCCGAGGGACATTATTAGGGAAATTTCGAAGGCCGGCATAAAACTGAGCACAGAATGATTCAACTGCCGCCAACTTTCGTTTCGCGTAAGGAGCTGAAAAGTAAGAGAAATTGGTGCATGTAAACAAGCGCTTTTCCCTCACTCTATTTGGGATTGGAACAGCGAAGGAAATGACTATAAGAGCATTGGTACGATGTACCCTCCGCCATGCATCTTATGTTTGCTTACGCAGTAAGTATTTAGATGTAGTTGCCACTTCAGGTAGCAGCTATTTCAAAATGGATTTCGTTTAATCTGAGAAATAGCGGCCTTGATAATTTTTATATTTAACGAGTACTTGTGTAATTTTGCACAATTATTTATCAGGGAGAGGAAGGAAAAATGAGTTGGAATGAAAGGATTGAATTAGCTGCAGTAGCGCATTGAAATTATACAATGACGACAAGTGAAAATGCGAGCTGGGCCGGGAATCGAACCGGGGCCTCCCGCTCCGGGCCAGGAGCTGCCTTAACCACTCACCCCCCCCCCCACCCCCCACCCCTTTATTTGGGTAGATCAATGCTTTGCGGTCGTTTTATTCGTATTCGTTCTAGGCTGTTTGTTGACTATTTGGCTCAAATTTTTTATTCCAGAAGGCGTTGAGCCCTCTGAGCGGGCGCGCTGAGCCACCGCGCCCGGCATACCACTTGGCTACCCGCGCTCGCCGCCCGTCCGTCTCCACAAGTCACACGCTACGGCTGTAGCGCCACCATCGTCCATGCCTTGCTACACTCGCCGTTAGGGATTCCCGTGCGAAGTCAAACATATGACCGCATCTGCGATCAGTAAATGAACCAAACGCTGTATTCGCGTGTAAATACTATCTGTAACTTGTTTAATTCCTTTGTAATTTTCATCGTAAGTAGGGTCTTCTCCGAACAATGTCAAATTTGTTCTATAGCCACATGAATTTGTGTGTTTGATGTTACGAGTTACACGTACATAATCAGTTTGATGTTATAGTAAGTAATTCATAGTTTTGTTCTGCATCTCATAACGTTATTTTGCATGATATAAAATGGATAAATAAAATATACATGGAATAAAACACGATACATATTCTGTTGAGCAATCGTCATTTTTTCCCACTAGTTTTGAAACAGTTCATTCAGTTCTCTTCCAAAACTTTGATACATTTTATGTATTTAGCTTGCCTAATTGCGTAATGTGAAGTGTGTTTTTTTAATTTTTTTTATGAATCTTTGGGGATGCCACATGGTAGTTTTTACGAGGCAAGTAATACAAGGATCTTTGGCCAGCAGGTCCAGACAGCAACAGTTCCACATCCAGTGTAGATAAGCATCACTTCCGAGCACGGAGCAGATCGTGATCATTCAGGATATATTTCCTGAGTAGCTTGTTTCATTAAAGTCTCATTTGTGACCTGTGCACTGTGTAATAAAGTTCTAAAATTACGATGTAGGTCTTCAATTGAACTTCTCAATAGTATGCGTTAAAGCACAATTCCTTTATTGATTCAATACTTTAGCAAATAAACCTAATTGCAAAAAAAAAAGAAAAAAAATTCTTCGGATTACAGATTTTTGTTCGAATAACTAAGCAACTGAAACTCTGTCGCAATTGAAACTTAAAGTGTGTAGCTAACTCAAAATCAAAATGATACATCAGTGGATTCAAATGTTTATAAGCTTAAGGGACTTAACTACGGGGTCATCAGTCCCTAAACTTGCAAACTTCTTATGAACTACCTACAACTAAGGACGGCACAAATATCCATGCCCGAGGGGGGATTCGAACCCCCGACCGTAGTGGCCGTGCAGACCGAGACTGAAGCGCCTCAGTCCCCTCCCACCGCGGCCGGCTACATCAGTGGATAAACAAATAAATCCTGCTTCTTGAATTAAGAAAGATGATAAATCACAGTCTTCCTGGTTTCTTCTGGATGTGGTCTCGGCGTTGGGTTACCGCGGATGACATCACCCGGGCGATGTCCAGGGGTCGTTCGGTTCAGCGTTCGCGGGATACGCGAAGACGGCCGGAGGACTGCCCTGTAGCTCTTCAGCGGCGTGGTCCAACACGCTTCGGTCAGGCCAGATACAGCAGCGCGGAGGATTACTGCCTGCGCTGATCGGCGCAACGTGTCGCTTACGGTCCCTCTTCGCGGAAGAATCGCGTGGCCGCAGTTTTGCTCCTCGCCGGCGTGTTGCGGCGTGGCGGTGGCGTCCTCTGTTGCCGCCCAGCGGGACTGCGTGCCACGTCAAACTGATTTTAAATTTGTTACTCAGTCTCATATTCAGGCAGTAAAAGTTGCTATTTCATGCGATATCTCTCTATATTTGGTATAGAATTTCTTTTAGTGTGAAAACTGAACTCCGCATCTATCATCTGTAGCGGCCAGAGCTACACTGAAACAATTTACATTAGCCGGGTTTCACATATACTGCGTATTTCTACACGACTGGAGCGTGTAAAATTCTTTGGCTTCTTGTTACGTCAACATCCAGCCCGCTATAACTTAACAAATGTCGTCATTTTAAAGATTCAAACCCATGTTGTCGATTTTTTTTTCAAATAAAGGTAGTTTTCGATACCATGTACTCACATACTATCCGAAATCTACACTGGTCAAAACAGTTAAGGGATCGTTTGAGATTTCTAGGTTCTGAAGTATTGTCATATGCAGAATGAACTAAAAAGGTTGGACGTCTTTCTGTCGGTTCTATGTACTGGAGACAACAACATTACAGCAACCGAGATAGCCGGCCGCGGTGACCGAGGGGACTGCGGCGCGTCAGTCACGGTCTGCACGGCCACTACGGTCGGGGGTTCGAATCCCCCCTCGGGCGTGGATATTTGTGCCGTCGTAAGTGTTAGCTAGTTCATAAGTATTTTTTAAGTTTAGGGATTGATGACCCCGTAGTTAAGTGCCATAAGCTATACAAACATTTGAACAACCTGAGATAGTGGTAATAACAGAAAGTTGCTGCAGAGGAGGTTGGTGTTGACTTATGTTTACCAAACGAATTATATAAGCAAATGTTTAAATGTTTGTAAATCTATCGGACTCAACTGCTTGCTCATTAGTCCCTAGCTTACAAACTACTTAAACTAAGGTAAACTAATCTAAGGACAACACAAACACCCATTCCCGAGGGAGAATCTAACCCCCGACGGGGAACATCCGCGCGCTTCGCAGAACGGCGCTCCAGTGCGCACGGGTAATTCGTCGCGGCAATTATGTAAGCAGCTGGGTTCAGATAGTGTAATGCAATGAAAACATGACTTACCCAAAGCCATGGCATGGTAAGCCGCTGAAACTGGGCAGAGGAGCATTAGGATTGGAGTCGTAACGAATGGCGCCGGGTTCTGTTCAAAGATAATTTAAGATTTTGTGTTCAGCCGGACAATCGTCGTTCCCTCATCTGGAGGAAACGTGAAACTCGGAACAACCCTGCTTATTTGCAAGAAACATAAACATATCATGGTGGAGAACGAATGGTGTGGGCAGGAGTCAGTATTGGCGGGCGTACGGACCTCTATGTCGTTCAGAATGGCGCTTTGACTGCATCTGATTGACTGTCTCTCATGCACCTGGCAGACTCATTGCAGTCAGACCAGCGCCTACCACAACAGTTGCAGAGCTGAATATTGCACTCCTTCGAGGCTGGCCAAATATCCCTCAAATACTGATTGATAAACTCATACTGTTCATATCAAGCTGATGTGCAACTGTAACGCGTCCGAGGTGATCACACATCGTTTGAGAGGGCAACGAGAATGGCTTTTTTCTATTATGGTAGCCCCAGGTTGCCTCACACCAAGTAAAGAGTTCAGACAGCAAGTATCGTTTGGTGTAATACACAAATTACAATTGCAACCAATATATGATTAAAATTCGTTACCATATTTATACTGTGTATGATATCTCACCTGATTCCCTAATTGTTGAACAGTGTATTTGCGTCTGCTAACTAATTCATTGCAAATTGTAACATTTAAGCCATCTTCGTGATTGTGGAATACCTGATTGCGATGGATGCAGACTGCTTTCTTTTGTGACTACATAGTCACTTTTCTTCAGCCACATTCTCTTGCACATGTTGTATTGTTGTTGTGGTATTCACGCCAAAGACTTGTTTGATGCATATCTCCACACTCCTAATTCATGTGCAAGACTTTTCATTTCTGAATAACAACGGCAACCCATGTCCATTTAAACCTGCTTACTGTCCTCTTCTCTTGGTTTCCCTATGCTATTTTACGCCCCACACTTCCCTACCATACTATGATAAAGATTTCGTGTGTCATTTTCGGCCGTTAGATCCCAGCTAGGATCGTGTTCGGCGTACGTGGTGTAAGTCTTCAGTAGATCCTGTCAAAACGGTCGCCACTCCCGCTCGCTTCCCGCCGCGCTCGCAGCTCGCTCTCGACGGCTGACGGCGGGTAGAGGGGGAGCGATGACGTCACACTGCCGACAGCGTGGCCGGCGAGAAAGACAGGCCTCAGCGCACACATCATGCCACGTAAGCAAGGTAGTTACGAGCCTGCGCGATCACTAGCCGATTGACCGGCCGCTGGGGCACTTCCCACTGCGTCATAGCAGGCACCCACTGAGCTAGCGATCGCTCCGGCTCCGAACTACCTTGCTTACGTGGCATGACGACTGCACTGGGGCCTGTCTTTCTCGTAGGCCTCGGTCAAGAGCGCGGCTAACGGGAAATACTGGCCCCAGCGCAGACGTCATGCCACGTAAGCAAGGTGGTTCCGAGCCGGAGCGATCGCTTGCTCAGTGGCTGCCCGCTATGAGGCAGTGGGGTGTGCCCCGGCGGCCGGCTAGCGATCGCGCCGGCTCAGAACTACCTTGCTTACGTGGCATGATGTGTGCGCTGAGGCCTGTCTTTCTCGCCGGCCACGGTCGAGAACGAGGCGTCTTTCTTATAGGCCTCGGTCGAGGAAGGAAGCTTAGGCTTTAACGTCCCGTCGACAGCTCGGTCATTAGAGACGGAGCTAATGCTCGGAGTTTGGATAAGGATTGGGAAGGAAATCGGCCATGCCCTTTGATAGGAACCATCCCGGCATTTGCCTTGAGTGATTTAGGGAAATCATGGAAAACCTAAATCTGGATGACCGGAGATGGATATGAACTACCGTCCTTCCGAATGCGAGTCCAGTGCGTTACCGCTGCGCAACATCGCTCGGTCTCGGTCGACAGAAAGACGCTTCGGGACGGGGCGAGTCATGGTCCTCCTGGTTCACGTCGCGACCTGAGCCGCCTCAGCCTAGTCTGTGCACGCCCACTGGCTGCGTGTTCACACTGCGCGCCGGGCGTGGCCAAGACGAAAAAAGGGGGAAAATACACTTTTTCCATTTTCACGTTGTAAAAATTGTTCACGATATACAAGACCACGCTCCGTCATTTTTTGAAATTATTTTTTCCTTAACAGCTTTGCCTTGCCTGTGAAAAAATAAATAGTCTACTTTTCATTCCAGCCGAGTTTTTTAGTTCCGTAACGCTCCTCACTCGATTTTGATAAAAGTATGCGGTTAAAAATCTGCTTTTGGGACACATTGTAGTGAAATATCTTACGTTTCGAATGAAACATTTACCTTTTCATAATTCGTAACAGTCGTTTTCGAATAACGCTTTTTGTCACGTATGTTCACTTGATTTACAAATCGTGTATTGAAAAAGTTAGATTGAGGGCAGCTTACTGTTCTCTGTATTTTAGACCATATATTAAAGCGAGTCAAATGGAGCTAAAAGAACCAAAATTCTTTGAAATAATAGTTGCACTTATATCTACCTCCTTTCACAAGTAATTGCGAGTTATCTGAGCGGCCTCGGGCCACGATTGCAAGCCTACGAACTCGGCGGGTGTTGAGCGGAGCGTGAAGCACTGCAGCGCCGAAAAATTTGAATTGCTGGCTACGTTTGACGGTCCCTCGTGATTTGTTAATGATCCGTAACCAGAAAATAATTATGAACCTATTTTTCTTGATTGGCGACCGATTACAATGGACAACGAACTGCTACGGTTTTACTTTAGGTCATACTTGACTTTATGAGTGGATACATCTGGTTTTTTGACCACATGGAATATATATTTCGTGTTTGGAACTAGAAAATAAGAACATATTAATGTAAACTGCTATTCTGCTGTTGATGGACTGAAATAAAATTTTCTGACATTACATTTAACGGCTTTGTAGTTGAAGATGAAGAAGCCCAAAACACTTATATTTATAGTTCCATCTACACCTAATACAGAATATATACCTTTTTGAAAATTTTTCTTTTGTTGCTTTCAGAAAATGTGGTACCACAAGGTGAAAATAGTTATATATCGGGCTTGATTCCATGGTGGAACTTGTGCTCAACGACTTTATTGGCAGATCCGTACGAACACAACCTCCAATATGGAGGTCGAGATGTTTTAAGTATTTTAATCGTTTTTTAAGCATTGATAATGACCACACAGTGGTGGAAATCTAGATCTGCCAATAAATAAATATTTTTACGACTGATTGCTGAAAATTTCTACAAGTTGTATACTGCGTGTCCCACATAAATGGGTACCTTCACGTCTGAGATTAAAGTAAGAATGAACTTAGTTGCTTTTAGGAACCTGTCTGACAGGAACAACGTTTCTACGAACATTTTGCTGAATAATTTGAAGACAATTTTCTTTGTCTGCAGGATGGTACTTTCGAATTTTCTACATAGGCTAGTTTAGTTTAGCCTCAGACACTGTTGTACAGGTCATTAAAGGATCAGAAGAGTGTGTCACTTTTTTTTCGGGGAAGGGGGGCCTCGTCCCCAGCAATAAGGAATCCCCACCCAATGTCAGCAATGTCTACTTCAACAAGCCAGATAACAGTTTATTGATTTTGTTGTTTTATTACAATTAATCTGCCACTGTAGTGACTCGTCGAATTTTATGCACATAAGAAATAGGTGGTAATGGACTCCTCCCATGAATTTAGACTAACATTTAGGAGAGTCTTTCCTTACGTGAACATTCGATATGTTTAATATTCCCGGCGTGAGTCGGCGCCTGCAGGAACTGATTGGGCTACGGTGTTGCTTGTGCAGCACAAGTATCACACTTATCCAACCTGCTTTCAGTAGAAGCTTCTCTGAATGATATGTTTTCAATTACACTTATGAAAATATGTCTATTTTTCTTCTATTTAATTTGAATAAAAATGTAAGAAATGCTTAGTTGTACACATAAGGAAAAAGTTTCCTAAATGTTAGGGGAAATTAATGGGATGAGTCCATACCACATATTTCTAATGTGCTTATAATTCTATGAGTCACTACAGTGTGCAAACAATAGTAATAAAACAACAAAATCAATTAATAGTTGGCTGGCTCGAAGCAGACGGCAGTGAACAAGTATTGGTCATCCCTGTGTTTCCTTTAATCTTCCACTGACGGTGGGTGACGATACCTTGTTACTGGCCACAAGCCCACCAAGCAGGAAAAAACAAATCACAATATGAAACAAAATGACACCTTCTTCTCATCTTTTACTGATCTGCAGTGTCTGAGGCTAAATTAAATCTGTGCATTTTTCTTTTATTTAAAGTAGAAAAATCGCAATGAAAGTACCATGGAGACAAAGAAAATAGTCATCAGGTGATTCAGGAAATGTTCATAGAAAAACAGTTCCCATCAGACAGCTTCCTAACAAAATAAATAAAAATTCTGAGAACCGTGTAGAATTCTTTGAAAGTAGAAATGAATTGAAAGATAGTACATCGTTCCTCACATAAAACAGGCACACTTCATGTACCCCCATGGCCACAAGTTGCAGTACCCCATCCATATAAGGAGGTAACTAAATTTTAATTTTACTGTTCTGTATTCCTTTTTACTTAGTTCAGTTCTACTTTGGTGTCAGGCGTGAGGGATATTGCTTTTATGTGAGACACTTTATACAAATTGTTTCATCTTGTGGCACAACATTTTCCGAGAGCTACAAAAGCGAAAATTAAAAAAAGGCTAAATAGTGTAATAATCATCTTAGGTGTAGATCCATCAATAAATGTAAGTATATTTTTGGGCTTCTTGCGTTTGTCATCTCCAACTAGAAAATCATTAAGTAGAATTTCACAAAATTTTATTTCAGTCCATCAACAGCAAATTCGCAGTTTACATTAATTTATTCTTATCTTGTAGTTCGAAACACGAAATATGTATTCAATCAATTATACAAGGTGCACAACAAACTAGTTGTATACCTTTTATTAAGTGAAGTATTACCTTACGTAAAACCATAGCAGATCATTGTCCATTGTAATCGGTCGCCACCCAAAACAAAATTGTGTTTTGTTATTTTCCGGTTATGGATTATTAATACATCACGAGAGACCAACATACGTGGCCAGAAAATAATATATTCGGTGCTGCAGTGCTTCACGCTACGATCAACACACGCCGAGTTCTTAGACTTGCTGTCGCGGCATGACGCCGCTCAGGTACCTCGCAATTATTTGTGAACGGAGGTAGATATCAGTGTGAAGACCATTTCAAAAACTTCTCTGTTCTTTTAGCTCCATTTCACTCGCCGTAATGTATGGTCTAAAATGTATAGAACACTAAGCTGCTCGCTATCGAACTTTTTCAATACACGATTTGTAAATCAAGCACACGCACTTGACAAATAGCGTCATTTGAAAACGGCTGTTATGAATTATGAAAAGGTGAATGATTCATTCGAAAGCTAAAATGATGTACTAACATGAGTCCAAAAATCAGATTTTGAGTCGTATACTTTCATTACAATCGAATGCGGATTGTTACAAAACTAAAAACTCGGGCGCAATGAAAAGTAGACTTTTTTTTTCTTTTTGTTTACAGACAAGGCAAAGCTTGTAAGGAAAAACTTGATTGATAGAACATTGTGGATTGGTCTTATATACCGTCAAAATTTTTATCATCGTGAAAATCGGAACTTGGATTTTCCCTCTTTCTTCAGTCTTCGCTCGGCCGGCAGTGCGATCGCAGACGTTTGCCGGACGGGCGCTATAATTACGGCGCGGTGAGGGGGGCTGGCCGTGCGCATGCGCACTGCTGTCGGCTGTTGTACATGCCAGTCGGGAGTCGCCTCGCTCCCGAGACTGTATACCCGGCACGGCCGGCTCCCGGGTGCTGCGGTCTCGCCAGGCGCTCTCGCTGGTGGGAACGAGCGGGAGCGAGGCCGCGTTTGACGGCCTCTTGTGGGCAACTTGTGTGTAGAAGATGATGAAACCCAATCCCCGAGTGGTGAAAATCTCTAACCTGAATGGGAATTGAATCCGGGAACCCTGCATGGCAACCTACCATGGTGTCCACTGGACTATGGAGGCGGACCCTACAATACTAAATTGACGCATCCTTGATGTGCCAGAATGTGTCGTATCAAAGGATCCCTCCTTTTATTTGAGCTTTGCTACAGATTTCTTCACCTCCCCCTTCCCCCCCCCCCCTCACACACAGAAATCTACCTCTACATACATATTCCTCAGTTCATTGCCAGATAGAGCGAGGGGAAACGAATGCTTGTACTCCTCTATACGAGCTCTAACTTATCTCCTTTGAGTACTGTTATTGTGTGAAGTTCAAAGTTCTTTCTCTAACAATACAGCCATTGTGGAATCTGTATGTTGTCACCATCATTATGAAAAACACACATCGGCCGCTGAATAGTTCTATTCCGAGAAAACATCACGTGACCACAGGTAATGAGAAAGGTTCTATGTGCATTTCTTATCCATATAAGTACAGGGTGCGGCTCGGTAGCACAGTGGTAGTGTGCCAGACTATGAATCCGTAGGTCGCATGTTCGATTCCTCCAGGTCCTAGGATTTTTATCTGCTTCTTTTCACTTCTTTCCCCTCTGGAAGTGTTGTTGATGTGAAAAATATCGAGTAGCACTGGGGTTCGGAATTCACATTAAACTGTAGGTCTCTCTATAACTGGCTGGGCAAGTCAGTTCGAAGGTTGGAGGAAGGCAACGGCATACCACCTCCAAGTAGTACCATGCCTAGTAAAGCACTGTGGTGTTCAAACTATCTTCGGAATGTTGACTGCTTTACCTTATCTTTTTATAAATACACGTCATGAAATGAGTATGTTGTCAGGCCGGCTATAGGGGTACGTGAATTCTATGATATTATTGAAGTGGCCTACTTAGCACATCCGTTATATGTACATCTACATACATTCTCTGCAATCCATCGTGAAGTGCATAGCAGAGGAAACCTCGATCTACTACTAGACATTTCCCTATCTGTACTACTCGTAGACAGAACGAGGGTAAAACGGATACCTGTATGTCTCTGTACGAGCACAATCCCTGCTTTTTTAGTTTTGTGATCTTTACGCAACATGTAAGTTTTCGGCAATAGAATAGTTTTTCAATCATCTTCAAATACAATTCATGAATCATTTCTGTGACATTCGCGCACTGGTGGAACCTACCAGTAATGAAGCTAGCAGCCCGCCTCTGAATGTCTTCTATGTTTTCCATTAAGACGATCTGGTAGGGGTCGCGCAAGGGTTCTGTAAGCGATCTCCAGATGAACCACATGTCTCTCTCATGACATCCTGCGTGCTATGGATGAAGGGCCAAAGGCAGACTGCATGTTTCTCGATATTCGAAAGGCGTTTTACACAGTACCGCACTGCAGACTACTAATGAAGGTACGATTTAATGACATAGGTGCCCAAATATGTGAGTGGCTCGAAGATTACTTACGTAATAGAACCCAGTACGTTCTCCTCGATGGCGAGTTTTCATCAGAGACTAGGGTATCGTCAGAGGTGCCCCAGGAAGGTATGATAAGACTGCTATTATTTTCTGTCTATATAAATGATCTGAGGGACAGAGTGAGTTGCAATACGTGACTTTTGGTGATGATGCTGTGGTATATAGGAAGGTGACGTCATTGAATGACTATAGTAAGATGCAAGATGACTTGGACCAACTTTCTAAGTAGTGTGAATGAAGAATGGCAACTAGCGCAAAATGTAGAAAAATGTAAGGTGATACAGATAAGTAGTAGAAACAATCCCGTAATGTTCAAATACAACATTAGTAGTGTGCTCCTTGACAAAGTCGCGTTCATTAAATACCTAGGCGTAACTTTGCACAGCGATATGAAGTGGAAGAGCAAATAAGGAGTTGTGGGGAAGGCAAATGGTCGACTTCGGTTTATTGGGAGAATTTTGGGAAGGTGCGATTAGTTTGTAAGGGAGGCCGCACATAAAACGCTTGTACGACCCCAGCTTGAGGTTTGCTCAAGTGTTTGGGATCCCCACCAGATCGGTGTAAAGGAGGACATAGAGGCAGTTCAGAGGCGGGCCGCTAGGTCTGTAACTGGCAGATTCGATTAATAGGCGAGTGTTACCGAAATGTTTCGGGAACTCAACTGGGACTCGCGGGAGGGGAGGCGACGTTGTTTTCGAGAAGCACTGTTGAAGAAATTTAGAGGGCCGGTATTTGAGGCGGACTGGAGCACGATTCTACTGCCACCAACCTATATTTCACGTAAATACCACAAAGATAAGATTAGAGAGATTAGGGCTCGTCCGGATACATAAGAGTATTAGTTTATCCCTCGTTCTATATGAGAGTGCAATAGGAAAGCAAGTAACTAGTAGTGGTACTGAGTACCCTCCGCCACGCAAATTTGGGTGAATTGCTGTGTATGTATGTTGATGTAGACCCCAAAATTTCCCCCAATAAGCCGAAATCGTCCATCCTCCTTCCCCATGACTATAACTCTCCATTAGTAATGGGATTTGCCCATCTATTCTTCAGAATTCTTCTGTAGCAACACCATTCGAAAGCATCTATCCCCTTCATGTCTGAACTGAATATCGTCCACATTTCACTCCCATACAAGGTTACTCTCAAGACAAATACCTTCATACAAGACTTTCTAACACTTAAAATAATATTAATGTTAGTAAATTTCTCTTTTTAAAAGATGTTCCCCCCTCCCCCTTGCCATTCTACAATCTTTATATTTTCCACTTCGGCCATCATAAGTTATGTTACTACCTAAATACCAAAACGCATCTACTAATCTCATTGTCTCGTTCCTCAGTCTATTTCCTTCAGCATCACCTAATGATATAATTATACTCCATCGCCCTTGTTTTGCTATTGGTAATGTTCATCTTACACGCTCCTTTCGCCGGCCGCGGTGGCCGAGGAGACTGAGGTGCTTCAGTCACGGTCTGCACGACCACTACGGTCGGGGGTTCGAATCCCCCCTCGGGCATGGATATTTGTGCCGTCTTTAGTATAAGGTAGTTGATAAGTAAGTTTGTAAGTTTAGGGACTGATGACCCCGTAGTTAAGTCCCATAAGCTTAACAAATATTTGAACATTTGAACGCTCCTTTCAAGACTTCACCCATTCCGTTAAATAGCTCTTCCAGGTCCTTTGATGTTTACGAAATAATTACTAGGTCATCGGAAAAGTACAAAAAATTATTTATTATTCCTGTCCATATTACTCCTTACTTTACTTCACAGTTTGCTCACTGTACAGATTGAATAACACTGAGTGAGGGCTGCAACCCTTGCTTACTGCGTTCCTTTCGTTCCCTTCGACTCTTATAACTGCTGTTTAGTTTCTGTACACTTTGAATATACTTGTCGTTCGTCACACTGACTTATCAAATGTCATGTGACAGACACCTTATGTCGTGTAGGCCCTCTTCTAGCCTAGCGAACAGCAGCGAGACGTCTTGAAAATGAGTACGTAAGTCCCCGATATTTCTCTGTACGCAGCTGACACCAAATCGTTTGCAACTCAGCAGCCAGTTGTGGCCTGTTTGTGGATGCAGGTTCCTTTACAATTCAACACGACAGTGTCGCCTCCGGCACTGACAGTGTTAAGCATCATTGGCCAAAAATCAAGAGCATCGTACAATACACTTTAGAAAATTATGTCCTGAGTATAATTATGAGAGATAGGAAGATCCACCGTGATTGAGCATCTAAGTCAGTGAACTGCCTCACAAGCAAAGGGAGCTTCACTGCCAGCTTAAACGTAGCCAGAGAAGCAAAAATTACCCGGTGACAAAATTAGTGTATGGAAGCCCATACGTTCTGTGTAACGTTTTGGCAGAAAATACTAAGTAATTTTTGTCTTATGTTAACTCAGTTGACCCATAGAAACTAGAGATGGGAAAAGGAGTTCCGTTTACGGAATTCAGTGAACTAGTTCAGACGAACTATAGTTAACTTTATTTTCGGAAAAAAACCACCCATTACTTCACTCCCTTACAGGATGAATTTCCAAAATCTTTTAATGCCTGATTTAAAAAATACACAAATTTTCTTAGTTCTAGATGCGAAATTTCGGTAGTAGAAATACTTTCCACCCAATTTATATATGAAGATTAATTTTAAAAATCCGAATGATATACACTCTCCTTTTAAGTGAACTAGCAGAACTGTTCCGGCCTTCCGATCTGACGTAGTTCGCGCAGCTGGGCTGTTCATCAAGTGAATTAAGTGATTTAGATCTTCTGAACCGATGCAGTTTACGCATTTGCAAGTTAGATCTTCTGAAATACAGGCTTTTAGGTCCTTGGGGTGGGGTGTACTCAGTACCAAGGAAAAGGTGATTTGAGCATACGCCTTCTAATTGCCAGTAGATCGGGAAAGCGAGTGAACTAAAATGAACTATAGTTCATTTCACGGAAAAGTTCAACAGAACGAACTGCACATCCTTAATCGAAACCATACCTCCTCACGCAATCATCATAATGGAGTCGAAAATGAGGATGGCTGAAATATTAAACATCTTTTTCAAAAAAAAAATTCAAATGTTTGTATAGTCTATGGGACTTAACTACGGGGTCATCAGTCCCTAAACTTACAAACTACTTATGAACTACTTACGAACTAGGACGGCACAAATATCCATGCCCGAGGGGTGATTCGAACCCCCGACCGTAGTGGCCGTGCAGATCATGACTGGAGCGCCTTAGTCTCCTCGGCCACCGCGGCCGGCCATCTTTTTCCAAATCTGTTTCACAGGAAAAGATACCATTGTAGTAGCAGTGTACCGTAAGTCTCTAGAGGAGCGAACCGTTCTCAATGGTTGAAAAAAAACTTCGCAGCTCATTCCCGATTTCAAGAAGGGTAACGGATACTATAAGCCTGTGTCTGTGACGTCGGTCTGTTGTAGGATTCTAGAACGTGTTTAATTCTCGACTATAATGACAGTTCTGGAGACAGAAAACTACTCTGTACGAAATCGAATCAATGTGGCTTCCGAAAACAACGATCGTGTAAAACCCTACTTGTGCTATTCCTCCGTGAGATCCGGAAAACAAAAGTTTTAGGGAAACGTTTCCGGGCGGCGTGGGAGTGATTCCGCAACGTGTAATCAGCTTGAAACATCGCAAAACCGTGAGGGTGTCGGGACGCGAAAAATGGGTGGAGATATTCGCCTAGCAGCTCAACGAACAGCGGTCCATTGAAAGTCCCTTCCAGCACGTGCAGGGGTCCAGTTCTTCCCATCAAGCTGCACCAACACCTTGACCCACATCTTTTTGGATAGCGGTATCCATTGCTTCGCGTGATCTACGCCACACACCGTGCCTCCCCTCGGCATGAACCGAGCGAAGTGAAGTAGTGATAACACACTGACTCATATTCGGGAGGAAGGTGGTTCATATCCACTTCCGGCCATCGAGATTTAAGTTTTCAGTGATTTCCCTAAAATCACTCAAGGCAAATGCCGGGATGGTTCCTTTTAGAGGGTACAGCCGATTTCTTTCACCATCCTTACCCAAACAAGCGGAGCGTAAGCTCCACCTCTACTAATCGCACTGCCGACGGCGCGTTAACACTAATCTGCCTGTTCCATTCAGTTTCGGGTGTGCAGCCGCAAGAATTCCCGTTCTTCTAATATTTCGGCTGTGTAACGTTCAGCCATCTTCAGAGTGAGCCGAAAGACTGACACTCCAGGTTTTTTTCTTTATTGTAATTTCAATTCCCCTAAAAGGGGCGGGCTTTCAGCGCACGCAGGCGCTCTTCAGCCGAGAGAGATATAAAAATACAGAGCAGTATACAAGAAAGTAAAGGTGATAAAATGTGAAGCTAATTAAAATTGACATGAAGACAGTGTTGGAGAAAAGTACATGACTTTTAAAATAGAGCAAAGATTGGAGGCTTGTTAACATGGACATGGTGACAAAAGGAAGAGAAAATAAATAAAAAGATAAAATAGACCCGGAGATTACATAACACATAAAACACCTAAAGAAAAAACACGAGGTGTTGGCTGCGGGTTAGCCGTTCACAGTTCATGAAAACAAAATAGCACAGTGAGACGACACCAAAGTTTTGTAGCACACAGTAAAATACCGAAGATCATAGATGAATGGAGAGGGAAAAAGGGGGGAAAGGGCGGTGGAAAACACCGGTGATTTAAAACACAGTAGATTCAAAACACACCCCTTGCCGGTGACATGTTGGCTGTTGGCTGTTTGTTTTTTAAAAAACACACTTTGTAAAATACAGCTGGGCCTAGCACCAGCACAGAATCAACAGCACTGAATGAAAGGGCTGGGAGCTATGGTGGAGGTGGCAGTGGATGCGGGAGGGAGGGGGAAAGGAAAGTGAGGCAGGATGTCCCAGGAAGCCTAGAGGGGTGGGAGAATTGAGGGATGCCGGAAGGACAGGGGCAGCGAGGAGTGGGTAGCAGAGACAGGACGGATGGGGCCCTTTGGGAGAGATAGGTGGAGGGAGGGAGGTGGAGGATCACAGCTGGTAGGAAGGATAAATGTCAAGGCGGAGGGCATCATCCAAAAGGGGGAGGGTGCAGAAGTTACCACGGGAAAGAATACGAAGAGTGGACAGGTGGAGGACGGGGGGAGCACAGTGGGGGAGACACAGCAGCGAACCAGTATCCGCGAGGAAGGGATGGACGAGAGGATGGGGCGGGTCTAATTTACGGGAAAGTTAGTGGAGGCGGAGATGTTCAATAAAGAGGACGAGGCAGGAAAAAGGGGTGAGGTCATAGAGGATTCGAGTGGGGAATGGGGGATAAAGGGGGATACGGAAGGCAATACGGAGTGAAAGGCATTCTAGGATCTCAAGGAATTTGTAGAAGGATGGAGGGGCGGAGATCCAGGCGGGATGGCCTACACAAAAGATGGGGCGGATGAAGGATTTGTAGGCGTAAAGGACTGTGGAAGGGTGTAGCCCCCAAGTTCGGCCAACAAGGAGTTTCAGAAGGCGGAGACAGGAGCGAGCTTTATCTTGGATAGTGCGGAGGTGGGGTGTCCAGAAGAGGAAGCGATCTATTGTTAAGCCTAGGTATTTAAGGGTGGGAGTGAGGCGGATGGGTCGACCATGTAGGGTGAGGTATAAACCGTAGGGACGAAAGGAAGGGGTGGTGCGACCTACAATGATTGCCTGGGTTTTGGTGGGATTAATAGAGAGGAGCCACTAGTTGCATCTAGTAGAAAAGAGGTCAAGGTGTTGCTGGAGGAGACGATTGGACTGGGTTGAGGGTGGGAACCAAGGTGAGGAAGGCGGGGTCATCATCGTACTGGAAGAGGTGGACAGGAGGGACAGGCTTTGTCATTTCAGAGGTTTAGAGGAGGTATAGGAGGGGAGAGAGGACGGAACCTCGGGACACGCCGGCAGAGGGGTAGAAGAGGCGGGAGTCAGAATTATGGACTGTGACGTAGGTGGGGCGATTGGAAAGAAAGGAGGCAATGACCTGGACGAGGTTGATGGAAAGTGCATACGTTTGGAGTTTGAAGAGCAGGTCAGGATGCCAGACCCAGTCATAGGCCCGTTCCAGGTCCAAGGAGACAGATAGCTGTGCTATGGGCATTGAGCTGGAGGGAGAGGAGTTGGGTGACGTAGAGGAGTTGGCTGTCAGTGGAGAAAGAAGGTCGAAAGCCACACTGGGTGTCAGGCAGTAGGTGATGAAGACGGAGATGGTGGTGGATGCGACGAGAAAGTACAATTTCAAAGCCTTGCTGAACACTGGGGTGAGGCAGATATGCCTAAAGGAGGAAGTATCAGATGGAGGTTTGTTTGGCTTGAGGAACATGAGGACACGGGACGTTTTCCACAGGCTGGGATAGAATCCAGTGTAAAGGATGGTATTGTAGAGAGTAGCCAAGGTGGTGAGGAAAGGAAGGGGGCATTCGTTGAGGTGGAGGTAGGTGATGCCGTCATGGCCGTGAGCTGTTGGACACTCCAGTGCTCGATTTGGCCCTTTATACTCGCGTATCGCGCGACTGCGCATGCGGCCACAGATACATATGCGCCAGAGACGTCGGTCGGCGGCAAAGACGTGCATAATGCACGAGTCGAATCTATGACTCCGCAGTCGATCGGTGTTGGCATGTCGATGTATCACTATGAGCTGCGCTGTGGCATCTTTGTGAGAGTTCCGGATTCTATGCTTTATCTAGATTGAAACCACTATCTCTATTAATTTAATTTGTCGTCAAGCGAATTTCAATTGACTCCTTCACTACAGAGTCCCAAAAGGATGACATAGTTGCCAAAATTTAAACGTTGCCATACAACATACTGTGACGAGTGTCAATGCAGTGCTCTGCCAGTGCCGACTTGTTACGTTGTAAAATTCGTGTGCACCTTTGCTGTTATGTACATCTTTCGTGGACACTACGAGTTGTTTGTCCGACGTAAGAAAGGCCACATTCACATTTTCAGAGCAGCAAATCATCTTTTTCTTCAGGTAGATCGAAGCTTCGCGTCGTTTGTCCATGTTGGTTCTGGATTGTCCGTTGAGTGTTTGGCTGTGTTTTTTATTACAGAGGGCGTTGATGCAACAGCACCTAGAGACGAGGCCTGACAGCAGCCTCGGCGAGCAGGCCGCGACCGCCAGCTGACTGGCTGGCGGCTCCGAGGCGGTTGTGTGTGCCCCAGCTGCCAGCCATTCAACAGGCGGTCGTGGCCGACCACACCAAGCCTCACAGCGCCGCACCACGGGTCTGGACACACTTCGACAGGCCCTGGCTCCCGGACTGTTCACTAACGGACAAACCTAACAACTAACACTGTCTGCGTCTTTTTGTTGTAAATGTAAATAGCCTAGTCATTTTAAAAAGTGGCATAACTTCCTTCACTGATGGCTGGCTATTACAACTAAGAATATTATATTCGCAGTATTTCCACTTTCTTGAGACGCTCCTTTGTGATTTTAACATAGGCTCATAGAGTGACAATACATAAATGTTAAGTTGCGCCTTTTTTTCTGTTACAATTAGCGATCAAAGGCTGCACATGTGCTGGGTCAAAACGTGTTTTTATACTGTCTATACATATGTTTCATTAAAATAGAACATTAAGTCCTTTTAGATAGAAACAAGCGCAAACGTGAATCACTAATGGCAAAATATAGCAGGCGCATAACATGTTTTGTGTTAACATTACCGAATTAGCTGAAATCTAGTCACCAAAATTTTAAGAAAAATGCAAATTAATGCAGATATTACTGAACCTACTGATTCGTGTAATGTCATGATTCTTTCATTTGAAATTCTGTTACACACATACATACAAGAGAGGGGGGAGGGGGCGAGAATGAAATACAGATGTGAAAGTGAGTTTTTATTTTATCTCATATGATTTCCAAAACACTGTTGTACATACCAGTCAAAAATGTAATGTACAGTTTAGTTACATTTTTCATCCTTTTAAACAAATTTATTTTTTCTCCATAGTTGCATCATTTTTTCTTTTAGTAGAATTATTTAAAAAGATATTTACACAACAGAGCAGTATGGAACACCTAATAGAGTCAAGACTACGTCTGTTTTTACACTGAAAACCACTAAACAAATCATTCGGATACATAATGCCATCTTCAAAAGTACAGACCCTTGATATATCTGTTACAGAAACAAATTTTCATGTTTTTTTAAATAATTTTTTGAAAAGTTAAATAAACATGAGTCACACATACCACTACATCATCTTTGAGATATGCCAAGCCTCCTCGATCCCTTGCCACAATTAAACTATCATCCTGCTTTACTTCATCTGAAGCGCATTTCAATTGAATTTGGAAACAGAGATTTTAAATTTAGAGAATTTCCATACTGTAATAAATCATCTTTTTCAATCATGTGTAGCTCTTTTAGTTCTGTTAGTGATGCAAAACCTCCCTCCATGCTCTTATTGAAATCAGGAAAACACAGAATCTGATCCTTTTCATTGAACTAGCTGTTACGAATACACTTTAAAAGATGAACTGTATCCACAAAATAGTATAGTGGGCGATCTCCAGAAGTTTGTGCAGGGTGGCAATACTTTACTTCTGGTGGTGCTAAAGTTAGAAACTGCTGTCCTATTAAATGAATTATTGTCTGCCACTAACCCAACCACCTAAAATCCAGCTGCTTCTAATTTACAGCCGCGGCGGCATAGCCGTGCGCACTGAGGCGCCGTGCTGCGGTGCAAGGAGAGCCTCGGCAATATTGATACGAATCAAATAGAGGAACTGAAGTTTGTGCCGTGGAGGCAGCCGTGGTTTAAGACAGTCTTTCAGTTTCAGTATACATAAAGCCGTTGTGGCTGAGTGGTTAAAGTGTCCGCCTTGTAATCAGGTGGTCCTGGCTTCATATCCCGGCCGCGACACAGCATAGAACTGCGTTTCTTCAGTCAATCTTTTAAGTGATGAGGTCAATATTTCTTCGCGAGTTGCTAAATTTTTCTTAACTACAAACTGATCCTCACCTGACATCGACTTCTATCAATTTTTTCACTCTTTTGTAAATAATTCGTGGTAGTATTTTACAACCATGATTTATTAAACTGACAGTTCCATAAATTTCACACCTGTCTGCACCTTGTATGTGTTATCTGGTATCTAATGCATTATTTATCCATAGCAGTTTTGTGTGCGTCATCACCTTCTCCACCCAACGGTTGTGTCTTAGTTATCTCTTCAAATGGTGGAATCGTTTTGCTGTTCATGCATGAGTGACACTGACATTGTTAAAATGCGTGATGTCTGGGCTGTTAGCTTGTAATAAACGTCATTGTTTCATTATTTTATTCTTGGCAGCCGGCCGCGGTCGCCGAGCGCTCTGCGGCGCGCCAGTCACAGTCTGCACGGCCGCTACGGTCGGGGGTTCGAATCACCCCTCGGGCATGGATGTTTGTGTCGTCTTTAGTATAAGGTAGTTCATAATTAGTTTGTAAGTTTAGGGATTGAAGACACCGCAGTTAAGTCCCTTACGCTTAACAAACATTTGAACATATTCTTGGCATATAATAGAGAACTACAAATTCTCGAACGTATTTACATGTACTTTGGTGGTATTGCTCATTTCTCTGTTAGTATATCTGCACAAATTGTAGGATGACACGATAGTATGTTACAACAAGCGCAAATATTTTTCGTCTTTGGGACATACTCCAAACAATCCCTAACATCAGCCTGATGGCCTTCTAAGCAGTGATCACAAACAGACGCTTGCATTTCTTAGATTTTTTAGTGTGTCACAATCAGAATGGCCAGGCCAGAAATAGGAGTTATAGGCATACTGCACACATATTCCATTTAAATTCAGGCCCCATTTTACTCCGTGTGTTACCTTTTATTCCAAACTAAATGACGTCATAATTCCTAATTATTTCATTTTTTAAAGTTAACTGCAATATTTCAGCTTCGAAATAGGATTGGTAACTGAGATAATACGAACTACGAGGAAATTCAAGTGACTCTGATCTACTCGCAGCAGAATACAAAAGGTATGAACATTTTCAACAATTAAAATGTTCAAATGTTTGTAAATCTACGGGACTGTACTACTCTGGTCAGCAGTCTCTAGGCTTACAAACGACTTAAACTAACTTATAGTAAGGACAACAAATACACATATGCCCGAGGGAGGACTCGAACCTCCGACGGCGAGGAGCGACTCCCTACGTAGCTAGGCGCCTTGTAATGCTAAGACACCCCACCGCGGCCGTTTTTAATAAAGCTCTTTGTATCACACTATAAGTAAGCGGTTGAATGCTTATATTATCAGATATGCAAACAAATTTATGAGATTATCTGACCGACCCAGTTGTTTTCTTAGGCGTCATCTACAGGCTGCAAACCGATTTACATATATAAGAACCGTTAACAATAAGATTAAACGTGAAAAACGTGAAATTGAGCTTTCTCAATAGATATGTAATAGATATGTATTCCAATTTAAAAAAAAAAATTATTTGTAGCTCGTCTCTTTCATTCTGATCTACTAAGTCATACTCATACCGTACATCTACATCGTTCTTCCACTCCTTACTAAAAGAGTAGAAGATCCTTGTTTTGCAAAATGATTGGAAATAGTTACAGTAACGAATATTGATAGACAAGGAGGAAACTGTTTCTGAATATTTACATAAAAATGCAACATGTATTCTGGCAAGCTTAAGTCGTGTACGATTAATTTAAGGGCATCTATTAGACTAAGAAGGTATCTGATAAAATAATAAGTGTACATTTTAAATTCACTGTCTTTGTTTGAGTAAAAGTTGAGTCGGTCGATATAGCTTCAATATGTTTCACGGGATTCATTTTATAACGGGATCAAAAAATCAATTATAACGGTGGCCTGTATCTAAGCTGCCACGAAAAGCAAACTGAGGCATACGCTTTGAAACGGCTGGGGACAGCGCGGGCGTCGCAACGTGTTGGCTCGCACGCCGCCGATCAATAGACTGCTCTGCAGTGGGACTCATTCAGCTCCAGCCTGAATGGGGAAGGCGCTCTGCTGACCACATACAGCTGCAGCCAAAGGGATACGCACTTTCAGCTGGCGGGGTAATATATTAAAAGAATGTACGAAAACTAAAGCCAGACCACACTATCCATCCGCGTAGTTTGGTGTGGCCGCCTGCCTTTAGTTTTCGTACATTCTTTTAAAATATAAGATTAATCTGTGAGCCGAGCGGAATGGTCGCGTTGTTTAAGGCGGCATGCTACGGTCTGGGTGGCCGTTCGCGACGGAGGTACGAGCTCTCCCTCGGGCAAGGATGTGTGTGTTATCCTTAGTGTAAGTTAAAGTAGTTTGTAAGTCCAGAGATTGATGACCATAGAAGTTTAGTCCAATAGGTGTACAAACATTTTATTTATTAATCTTTTGACAACTTAGTGAAACGAATGAAACAAGGAAGTGGTTTCACGACGCGCATAATGGCGAACTTCGAAAATGTTCAAATGTTTGTATAGCTTATGGGACTTAACTACGGGGTCATTAGTCCCAAATCTTACAAACTACTTATGAACTAAGACTAAGGAAGGCACAAATATCCATGCCCGAGGGGGGATTCGAACCCCCGATCGCAGCGTCCGTGCAGACCGTGACTGGAGCGCCTCAGTCCCCTCGGCCACCACGGCCGGCAATGGCGAACTAACAACGGACACATTTGATTTAGAACACTAGTAACAGCATTAACCATGCTTGGAGCATCTCTCATCATAAAAAAGAAGTATCGTCTCATTTCAGTGCAAAACATTGTAGTCTGTCACAAGTGGCCTTTTATTACAGAGAACTGTCTCAAATGTTTGTAAATCTGAGAGACCTTTTCTTGCTGCGGTTATCAATTCTTGGGCTTACAAACTACTTAAACTAATTTACGCTAAGGACAACACACACACATACACACACACACACACACATACATACATACATACACATGCTCGAGTGAGGACTCTAACCTCCGACACCGAGAAACCGCGCGCTCCGCAGCAATGCACCTTAGAGCGCACGGCCACTCCACCAGGTCTTTAATGGATATTAACAAATTATCAAAATATCAGTACCATAAAAGGGAAGTTATACGTAATTCATTGACGTTAATGTATCACGATATGAACTGTGCCAAAAGCGCTCCCCTTGAAGTAATTATAGTAGTTAAAAACCCATATACCCTACACGTCACTGAATTTCAATTTTTTCCTGCCTGTTGTTGTTTTTGTTGTGGGCATCAGTCCAAGGGCCGGTTTCATGCGGCTGTCCATGCTACTCAATCCTGTGCCCTTTGCATCTCTGCATAAGAACGACAGGCCACATTCCTTTGACCGCTTACTGTATTCGTCTCTTGGTCTCCCCCCGCGAATTTTGCCCCCACACGCTTCCCCCCAATGCTACACTGACGAGTCCTTCTTGTCTAAGAATGTGTCCCACCAATCCATCACTTCTTTTAGCCAAGATATCCCATAAATTAATTTTTTCCCCAATTCTGTTCAAACCTTCTCATTAGTTACGTGATCTACGAATATAGTCATCAGCATTCTTCAAAAACTTATATCTTTTTTGCCTTATTATCCACGTTTCACTCCCATACAGTGCTATACTCCAGACAAATGTCTTCACAAACAAACTCCGTAAAACACTTAGATTAATATTTGATGTCAACAGATTTCTCTTCTTCAGAAATGTTTATTTTTCCCCATGGCCATTCTGGATTTGATATCTTCTTTATTCCGGCCATGAGAAGATATTTTGCTACCCAAATAACAAAACTCATCTACTACTTTGATTGACGCGTTACGTAATCTAATTCCTTTAGCATCACCTGATTTTAATAGACTACATTTCAGTATCCCTGTTTTGCTCTAGATAACGCTCATTTTAAAACCTTCCTTTCAAGACACTGTCCATATCATACAATTGCTGTCTCTGACAAATTTACTATGTCATCGACAAACAGCAAAGTTTTTTCTTCTTCACCCTGAACCTTATTTCCTCCTCCAAATTTCTCCTTATTTTCATTCACAGTTTTGTCGGTGTACAGATTTAATGAAATCGGGGAAAGTCTACAACCCCGCCTTAGTCCCTTTCCAACCCCTGATTCCCTTTCATTCTCTTTGTCCCTCGTATGGTAATGATATCTTGTGACTTTGTTTCTCTCTATTAAAATGTCACTTTTGGTAGAATGCAATTGATTGTTTTCATCAAGTGTTACTCAAAGTATGGCTTCGTACAGTTGTGATTGTTAAAAGGTCAAAGGTAGCCTTCGTAATAAGTGTAAATCAGAAGAAAATATCCGAGGGCCTGTAGCATAGAAACCTAAATTTCCCCTCAGCTATCAGTGTCTGTTAACGGTTATATTGTTCTCCTCATTAAGTATTTGTTCAACAGCTCAGTGTTAATTTCAACAACAAAAATTCTCAGGATTGTTAATCCATTAATATTAATAAGCAGAAATGGGGGCTATAAATTTTTAGGACATCTAAGTATTTCAGTCTTGAAGATTTGCGGCTCCTCCGTGGCAAAGCAGAACTGAGGAGAGATTATTGAGTTGACAAGATCAACCATAATAAAATGTACAAATACGTTCAAAGAAACTCAAGAGGCTAGAATAACTACAGCTAATGGAATACGTGAATAGGTATAGAACTGTGAAATAACTTATATCTTTTAACACAACTGAATTCCGTTGTGAATTAGAAAATATAAACCAGTTTTCGCCACGGCTACAATCGCCATCCCGTTTCTAGAAAAGTATTTTGTCCATCTCAGCAACAGTGGTTTACATCAATGTAAATAAGGCAGCAGCCGCCTGCAGGGTGGTAGATTTTACAGTCGACCGGTTTCGGGCAATTATCTTGAGGTATATAATTGTGTGCTATATGATCTATCTGAACATGATGGAATGACTTCACAATGTTCAGATCGAGCAGGTATGAAGTGGTGTCCTGTATAGAACACAATTATATACTACAAGATGGGCAATAATTGTCCGAAACCGGTCTACAGTAAGATCTACCGCCCTTCAGTCGGTTGCAGCCTTACTAAATTGATACTAGAGGAGTATTTAAATCGGTGTGCAGAGTCGGTCTTTAACGATAGAACTAAGCAAATGCCCTTGAGACACGCAGTCACTCATGGGCAGTAGACAGTGTGTGGCATATGGTAACGCGACCGCTTGCTAATAGCCGGAGCCGGCCGCGGTGGCCGAGGGGACTGAGGCGCTCCAGTCACGGTCTGCACGGCCACTACGGTCGGGGGTTCGAATCCCCCCTCGGGCATGGATATTTGTGCTATCCTAGTTCGTAAGTAGTTCATAAGTAGTCTGTAAGTTTAGGGACTGATGACCCCGTAGTTAAGTTCAAATCAAATGTTCAAATGTTTGTATAGTCTATGGGACTTAACTAAGGGGTCATCAGTCCCTAAACTTACAAACTACTTATGAACTACTTACGAACTAGGACGGCACAAATATCCATGCCCGAGGGGGGATTCGAACCCCCGACCGTAGTGGCCGTGCAGACCGTGACTGGAGCGCCTCAGTCTCCTCGGCCACCGCGGCCGGCCGTAGTTAAGTCCCATAGGCTATACAAACATTTGAACATTTTTTTAAAGATAAATGTGGCCTAATAGAAAGTGCTGATGGCACTTGATCCAGTCCAAATGATGTTGAAAATGTGAGTGACAGTGAGTATATGACAGGTAGTGAGTGCAGTTGTATATCAATTGGAGATAAAGGTGGTCCAGTAGAAAAAGTTGAGGGCACTGGACGTAATATGAATGTTGTTGAAAATGTGGGTATGTCTTAACTAGTACGTATTGGTGATGTGTGTACTTCTGGAATGGATATCAATGTGCGTACAAAATTCACTGTTTTGTGCATTGTTACAGTGCATTAAACATCGAATTGTGTTTTAAAATTTTTGATTGAGCTATTATTTTATTACTTGGGACGTTATTTTGTTGCCGGCCGCGGTGGCCGAGGGGACTGAGGCGCTCTAGTCACGTTCTTCCCGGCCACTACGGTCGGGGGTTCGAATCCCCCCTCGGGCATGGATATTTGTGCCGTACTTTGTATTAGTTACTTGATATGTAGTTTGTAAGTTCAGGGACTGCCGGAAATCCGGGTCCGGCACAAATTCTCACATTTCACCATTAAATCATGCGACTGATGAGTCATAGTCGCAATTGCTAATACATTTCTTGTAAACGTACTGAAGTAGTAACGTGTCTCCTTGCCATCCTGCGAGCGAAGGGACTGCTATTCGAATCTGTTTCACCACAACCCTCAGGACACTAGAATGCCTCAACCACATCAGACAGCAGCTCCCCACCCAGAAGGTGCTCGCTCCCCCTACCCCGTCTGCAGCCCTCCATTCTGCGCCACCGCACACACTCTCACCATCTGACACTTTCCGTTTTCCGCCAAAACTGTCTCTCTCCTCCCTCGATACATTTCCCTTGTCAATCAGAAATCAACTGTTTCCACTCACTGGCCTAAAGCATTCCGATTGGCTGCCTTTGAAGTGCTAATACAATCTCCTGGAATAGGTGCACACCTTCTTCTCCCCTGTTAAATTTTGAAGACCACCATCCTTCGCACACGCTTAAGCAATTCCATTGTTTACGTTCTCCCTTCTGAGGCATTTTTCGATGTGGCGGAAAGATTACCAGGATTCGCTAAGCCACTAGGCGGAGAATCCGTGAGCCTACTTGCCCAGCTATACTGAGAGTCCCTGTGATCTTTTTCACAACAGCAGCAGCTCGTTTCTGCATCTCCTCATGGTTTTCCTTTCTCATTCCCGAGGCACAATTTGTTTTGTCCATTATGTATTAAAAGTGAAGTATTGGGTTTGGTCTGTCTCTAACGACTTCGACGTTGACAGACTGTAGTGGATTCAATTATAGAATATTCATTGATGAAGATGGAAACATGAAGTTAATCAGAATTTCCAGGAGCGAAAGGCCAGACTACTGTGTAGAGATGTGCTGTTTCCGCAGATCCAGCTTGGCAAAGTAGCTGTACTAAACTGCTGCACCTAACACAGAATATTTGGCATTGTCGTATCCTAACCGAAATATAACCTTACACTGGATGTCGTTCCAGAGTAATTTCATGTTGTTCTATCAACTGGTCACAAAAGTACGATTTAGCCAGCGAAGCTCTCCGCTGACATCTAAGCAGACCTTCGAGGTGAGATGACGGCCGTCACCCCAAGGAAAACAAAATTAAAAATGTCTTGGACAACTGGGCTACACAGGGTGCTCACTTATTGGAAGACAGAGGGGAGCATGACGGAATATTGGCTAAGCATTTAAGAACTTATATATCCGTGCATCTGATAAAGAAAGAGCACAGAAATAGACATCTCGCAGTTTCCCGTGGATGTGAAGGATGTCGCTGAAAGTAGTGCTAGATAGAGAGCACAATCCAAGTCTATGGACCTAGAAGGCCCCATCTCAGTATGTGCTATTTCCGTGTTGTTATCATGACGTAGAACAGGCAATCGGATGCTGTCGTCCGGGTATAAAAGTGAGAAACCTCCCACTTTACGACTGTCAATGGCAGTACAAGGTGTGGTGGATCGCTCACATGATTGACGTGCGGATTTTTGGTCGCTGCTCATAAACTTGCCAACGGTCGCATCCTGTGCCACCAAGAAACAGATACCGCAGCAGTTCAGCAACTCGTGAGGACAAGCTTTCCCGCTGCCTGTCACACAACCCTCTAACCCTGGCTCCAACGAAGAAGGCAACCTGCCCTACTTCATGGGTCTCCTTCAGTACGAGGGCCACCACAGGAAGGTATGGAGGTGGTCCTAAATTCACTGACAAGTCCGCCCGCGGCGAAAACGGACGACTCATCCACCCTCTCGGCCACGGAATCAACATCTACTGATGCTTAGAATACCAAAGGAAGAGACCAAGGCAACCAAACCTTTTATCCACCAAGTTCACAGAATGCCTCAATCACTCCGAGGCGCAAACACGCTGGCAGGCCCCAACGCTCGCCACAGAGTCATTTATCGAGGCTACCGGCACATTTCAAGACATTGCGGTCGACGACACCAACATGGTCCAGCCACCACCACCGCCGTCTACCAAGAACACCCCACCGGCGCCGCCCATTGTCATTAAATGGATAGAGAACTATTTGGATTTTTAGAAGAAGAATAAATCTGTCGCCCACCAAACTCGCGTCCAAGTATCTGCGGATGACCTGTATGAAGTCTCTCACTGTGACTACCGCAAGGTCATGTACCTTACCATGTAAGAAGGCCTCTGCTGGTACTCATACGGCACCGAACCTCTCAAACTTCTCAACGTTTTCTTATGCCATATTCCGATGAAATGGACATAGAACACTTGAAGGAATAACTGCAGGCCCTCGGATTCAGTCTAAGAGCTACCTCCACCATGAAGTTACAGTGGACACTTCTCCCCATGCCCCTCCTCCTCGCAATTGTCGTCCAAAATGCTAACAATAGCAAGATCTTTCAAATAGAAGAAGCCTATGCCTTCAACGCCATAAACCTCTATCCACAACACAGACTGTTTCACCAATTTCTCAGAGATGAAGTCGTTGACATCTGTATGGTTGGCAAAACCTTCCACAAACAAGGAGTCCACATCAAAATCGCAAACTTCTTTTACTGGTGGTATTACAGCAGTATACATCAAGAGGTCACCCAGGCACCAAGTCCAGGCAGTTGAGCACAACACAATTCCGCAGGAGTAGCTGCCCACATATCTGCTGGAGTAATTACAACCGTTGCAGTCTACCAGAAGCCTAGAAGAGCTCTGGCAGAAGACGACATTGATAGACACCTTTCCATGCCTGGAAAACTATTCCTTGGTGGTGATTACAATGTCAGGTATGCCATTGGAATTTATGTGTTACAGCTCGTGCAAGAAGTGGTGGCCCTTACTTTCTCAACTTGGGCGCTGGGCAAGTCAATTACTTTGTTTTGGAGGGGCGGCTACCTCAGTTGCGTGTTGCCTACTGGTCGTAGGGCACAGTTGACAGCCGTCTAACAGACGAAGCGTACAGCTCAGCAGGCAACGTGCAACTGAGCCGGCCGTTCCTCTGAAACAAAGGAATGGACTCATCCTACGTACAACTCGAGAATGCGTTTCTGCACATGGGCCACAACTACTTGTGCGAGCTCTGCCAATGTCAGTGGCAGACGTCTTCTCTGAACGGCTTTGCGGCATGTTGCCATGGTTCTGGGACCCTACAACCCTAAATTCTACTTCTGCAATTGATGCCTGATGGATGTCCAACATCACCATTCTCAAGGACATTCCTCACTACATGGCGACCACCATCCCGTGTGTTCTGTTATCTGACCATCAGTGGTCTACAACAAGGCTCGTGATAGAACTGCGCAGTTCCCCCGCCACTAGAATAGAGGTTACAAGCAGACCTGACCCTTATAATGGATGCTTCATCAGATCTGGACGTCAAGAAGTCGACGAAGCCCTTAACTACTACACATGTCACACACTCCAGGCAGCAAAAGACACTCTCCCCAGGGGCTCTCGCTTTTTCTCGCGACAATATCCGTTTCATATTCGAGGAGTTATTATCGAGAAAAACAGTGTCTTCTGATAGAGGCAATTCGCCTGTAAACCAGCTACCAATCGGCTTCTCAACCGGATATACCGTAACATCAAGAATAACGGCGACGGGACTTGGTAGACCTTGTGTCCACGCTGATTCTAGACGACGGCAGTGCATAACGCCGCGTAACAGTTACTCCGCCGCCGACACCGCATTCCTCCACTTGTGGTGGAACGTGAAGTCTTCTGTGAGCCCTACGCTAAGGTTAGTTTCCTCGCTAAAAAATTTGCCAGCCCACGTCAGACTCGTGCGGGAGCAGCTTCCCACTTTTCTGACCGCAAGGCATTTCAACGACTGAACCCATTTACAGAAGAAGAAGTCAAAGAGTCACTTCAGAGTTCGTTGATGTAATGGCTCCAAACCTAGCTACCATACACACCCACTCACTCAACGAAATATCAGCACGCAAAGACTGGAAAGTTTCACAAATCACTCCAATATTCAAGAAAAACAATAGGAGTGATCCTCAAATTATAGGTCCAAAACATTGACGTCGGTTTGCAGCAGAATTTTGGAACATCTACCTTTCTTCAGTCATAGTGAACTATCTCGAAGAGAACGATCTATTACCCATAGTCAACAGGGATTCAGAACGTATAGTTCTTGTAAAACTCAGTTTGCTCGTTGCTCATATGAGGTAATGAGTGCTATCAACATGGGATCTCAAATCGAATCCATATTTCTAGATTTTCGTAACACTTCTGACTCAGTACCTCACAATTGGTTTGTAATCAAATTGCGTCCCTTTGGAATATTGCCACAGTTATGCGATTGGATTCGCGATTTCCTCTCAGAAAGGGCACAATACGTAGTAGGTCATTAAGTAAAATGGTCCCTTGTGTTCCTTATCTTTATGAATGATTTAGGAGACAGTATGAACAGCTCGCTGTTCGCGGATGATGCTGTCGTTAATGGCCGGCCGCGATGGCCGCCGGGACTGAGGCACTCCAGTCACGGTCTGCACGGCCATTACGGTCGGGGGTTCGAATCCCCCCTCGGGCATGGATATTTGTGCCGTCCTTAGTGTTAGCTAGTTCATAAGTAGTTTGTAAGTTTAGGGACTGATGACCCCGTAGTTGAGTCCCATAAGCTTAACAAACATTTGAACGTTTTGTCGTTAATGGGTTAGTAAAGTCACGAGAAGATCAATAGCAACTGCAAAACAATTTAGAGAATATATCTGCACGGTGCAAAACATGGCAATTGACCCAAAATAATGAAAAGTGTGAAGTCATCCATATGATCACTACAAGAAGTCTGTTAAACTTTACTTACACGATAAATTAATGAAATCTACAGACCGTAAATTCAACAAAATACCTATGAATTAGAATTCTAAACAACTGTAATTGGAAGAACGTACAGAAATTATCGTGGCGAAAGGCGAACCAAAGGCTACGATTTATTGTCAGAACAGTTAGAACATACAACATTTCTACCAAACAAATTGCATTGCATACTTGTTCGCCTATTCTGGAGTATTGCTGCGCATTGTGGGATTGTTAAGTGGAACTGATGCTGATTAGAGGAAGTTCATTTTGTGTTATTGTGAGACAGAGGAGAGAGTATCACAGAAATTATGTTCGAGTTTGAGTGGAAATCATTTAAAAAGTCGTTATTCGTTGCGGTGATATCTATTTGCGAAATTTCATTCACCAGTTTTCTCTAGCGTATGCCAATATACAAGGCGCGGCTGAAAAGTTCGGTGAATGGTCCCATATTTTACAAGCCGCGCTGACGAGGACATGTCAACAAGCGCCCCCATCGTGTAAAGTACTGCTGTGAAGCGTTGGTAGACGCTGACCCAGCTGTCAGGGTCAGGGTCACTGCAAACTGGGGCAACGCGTTAATATCAAGTTTTGTATCAAATTGGGCAAAACGGCCACGAAGACCCATGGGCTGTTAGTGCAAGTGTGTGGCATTGAAGTAGTGGGTAAAAAAAGTGTGTTTCAGTGGTGTAAACGCTTTAGAGACGGAAAGGAAGTTGTCGAGAATGAGCCATATTCGGGTGGAACGTCCACAATCACAGAGCAAAACAACATCGAACGAGTGCGGCGGATGCTTATTCCTGAAAGGCTTACGCTTCACAAAGGCGGAGATCCAGCGACGCCTGACGTCAGTGCTTCGAACGATTCCATAAGAAGCGTTTGCTAACAGGTTCAAAAGCTGTACAGCCGATGTCAGAACTGTATTGTAGTCAATGGCGATTACTTTATTATAGGCGCCGACCACAGAAGTAACATTCAGAACGGCAGTGGACGTCAAATGAATCGACAACGCTCCAGCAGATAACGGCGGGCGGACGCGGACCGCACAGCCGCCGAGCTGAAGAGTCCAGGAGCGGGTCTGACGGGCGCGGACCACAAAGGCAACCGCAGAGGGAGCAGCTGAAGGGCACAGACGTAAACACTGCACCAGATACACTCCAACTGAAGAATTGGTGAGCGAGATGCGCACGGTGGAGGCAAAGGTGGCAACATGCGAGGTTGAACCACCAGGGCAGACGCTGGGACACAGACACCGGAAAAGACGCTTCGACAGGCGCGTCCTCGGCCCCTGTGGCAATATGGAGGTGGACGCGCCTCTCCCAGGAAGGGAACCCACGCCTACGGTGCGCGGAGGGGCGTCGGCCTCTCTAGCAGGGGCTGACAGGGACGAGGAAACGGACGTCGGAGACACCCTGCCCATGCCGGACAGGAACAGCGCACACAAGGTCTTAAAAAAGATCGCCTCCTCCATTGAAAATGGCACATATCCTTACTTCGACAATCCCTATCCCTTCCGCCCCCTTCTAAAAAACCAACCCTTCCCCATACACCACACCGCCTTTCACCGGAGAAACAACGCGCCTTACGGGAACTTATAACCCGCAAGGACTACAGTCTCACCAATTCCCACCCTGTTTTGCCAAGTGTCAGTGGGGGGAATTGGCCAACATACCAGAAGCATACTCTACTACGACGTCGCTGAGGACACATCTAGCGAGAAATCGATACCACGACGAAAATGAAAAACTGTACCCCCAAACCACAAGCAGAAATCCGTCACTAATATCAACTACATAGGAGCTGAGGAACCCGGAGCTCCATTATGCTGATACCTACAAATGTAAAATCTTTGTTTTAAATAAAGAGGTAGAAACCCTAACCGAAGAATTCATAGCAAGTCGCAAAGCGACGGTCCTGTATACGCACAGCAAAAAAATAAATAAATAACATAAAAAAAGACACTCGAGGAGCAGTCTCAGGTCGCATATGAAGAAGGTTACCAGCTATGTAACCGAAACAGCGTGCAAGTATGATGCTGTTATGCGGCAGAACACCCAACAACCCAAGTTGTCTTTATAATTAATTTTTTCTTATTTCTTAATGTGGCACAGTATGCAAGCCTGTTTTGTGTTCCGTGAACAACGATTCTACCGTCAGAGTAACGGCTCTGCAATTTATTCCTCCGAAGTTTCCGCTCAGACAGCAATGCGGTGCAGTGGGGCAAGTGTGCAGCCAGGAGAGGACGGCCCTGATGTAATCTATGTATTGTATGACAACTACCAAGACTATAAGAAGGGGACAGACGCGTCAATGACTGGGTGAACAGTTCATAATTTTGTGGGAAAAGAAATGCAGGTCGAGGGAGATGGAAATGCCATTTTGCAGTCAAACACAGTGACAGCATAACGATGGCGCCGTGGTTCTTCCAGTTCGTTTGATGTCACATCTTGAGCTTGGACCGTTTGCCGCGCGGAAGTAGCGAGCGGTCTGGAGCGCCACGTCACGGATTGCGCGGCCTACCGCGTCGGAGGTTCGAATCCTCCCTCGGTCATGGATGTGTGTCTTGTCCTTAGGTTAGCTTAACTTAGATTAAGTAGTTTTTAAGTCTAGGGACTGATGACCAACGTAGTTTGGTCCCATGGAATTACAAACATTTGATTATTTTTTTTATTTTTTTTTATTTTATTTATTTATTTACTTTTTATTTTTATTTTTTTGATTGTTCATTGTTTCTATATTCCTTCATTTCTCAAAATCCAGCACACCTTCTTTCTGTTTTCATGTCTGATCTGTATTTTTGGGTAGAATATGTACTGGGTTATCTTACCACAAAATTTGAGAGGCGTACAATAAGCTTTTCTTGTTAGCAGCTACAGAGCCATGAAATACATCAATGGTACAACTGAAAATCTATAACGGACGGCGACTCGAACGCGGATTGCCCGCTTTACGCGGGCATTGGTTTACTATTTCGGCCTATTTAGACCCAAATTCCCAATTTCGACACACTGAAGAAGTAGTGTGCTTTCCTCCATCATCCCATTTGGTCGCAGTTTAGACCTGTATTCCTGCAAAGGTTCTTTCTGCATCTCTATTAAAATTATTTATTTATTTTACGTGTCCAGGACTTAGAGTTACATAAACTACGATGTAGAAGAAGAAAATAACAAAAACATTGACTAATTCTGCTCCACACTGATGTTTGTTGGTGAATGGACCGCAAGTTCCAGAATCACAGTGTTCAAATGTTCGTAATTCTAAGGGACCAAACTACTCTGACGGTCGGCCCCTTAAACTAACTTAAACTAAGGACAAAACACACACACATACACACTCGAGAGAGGACTTGAATCTCCGACGCGAGCGGCCACGCGACCCATGTAACGCCCAAGACCGGACGGCGATTACCAGGAGGCGCACTGTGGGACGGAACCCCCTAAACGTCAAGATGTTTAATTCACACAAAACTCATCACACGGCGGTTTGAGGTCGCTGATTACGAAGTTGATGGTAAAAATTGTCTAAACAAAATGGCGGAGCTAATATAGCAACTTGACCCACGAAAATCCATAATAATTTATCAATAATAGCGTATATGTAGTATTTACACACTCATAATGAATACACTGCCAACGTGATTTGTTTATCATAACAAAATAACAGAATATTTGTCCAAAATATATCGGAAAAAATTCTTCAGTACCACTCACATTGTAATTCAATAATATAATGAAACAATGTTCAAAGTCGGTGATAGATCATGGTAAAGTCGATGGCAGATCATAGTCAGCCTGAGAATTACCACTAACAGTAGGAGCCGAAAATGAAATGGGTGCATTAAGGCATTCGTTGTTTCGTTTCAAAAGTATGCTCTCTGTCCTTTTAGCCTTTTTCCACCTTCTTCTCAATTTACCAAGGAATGAGGAAAGAGAGACTTTCATATCCTCATGTATCTGTAACGGTCGAACAATTTTCTCGAAAAGTGTTCCTCCAGATAAAGTATTAATGTAAGTAGACCATCATTAAACCGTTGTTTAACAATGTTGAATATTTCTTGCCAAGTAAATTTCACGTATTGACCATCCGAACCTGTGTGAAAAATATTACAATAACATTAGTAACACATTAAGTGTAGGCAAATGGTCAGATAGTGTAAGCGTGTGGCACGGGAAACATATTATAGTTCCGTAGCCTACCGCGTCGCGCGCTGCATCGACCATGAATGTTAGAATGTTTGTTAAGCTTAAGGGACTTAACTGCGGGGTCATCAGTCCCTAAACTTACAAACTACTTATGAACTACCTTATACTAAACACGGCACAAACATCCATGCCCGAGGTGGAGATTCGAACTCACGACGGGGAACGGCCTCGCGCATCGGAGCATAGTGCCTCAATGCGCTCGGCCACTCCGCCGCGCACATTGACCATGTTGTGCTACGAAATATCGGACACACGGGCACTTGTAAATGTTCATTATACAAGAGAAATGGCAGATTTTGGTAGCTGATTCTTGTCAATTCCATCAGATAATTAATCAATCTATAGTCTGTGAGTTGAAATTCCGCGGTGTATACGCTACTTTTGCTCTAGTTGAAAATGCAAGTTCGACAAAGCATGGTCGTTTTGCACAGGCCTCGGAAAAATATAATATACTTGGGATAATCATGAAATTTTTACCGCCGGCCGCTGTGGCCGAGGGGACTGAGGCGCTCCAGTCACGGTCTGCACGGCCACTACGGTCGGAGGTTCGAATCCCCCCTCGGGGATGGATATTTGTGCCGTCCTTAGTCTTAGTTAGTTCATAAGTAGTTTGTACGTTTAGGGACTGATGACCCCGTAGTTAAGTCGCATAAGCTATACAAACATTTGAAAAATTTTTGAAATTTTTACCGATTTAGTGTACTAACATTTTGTTCATACCTGTAGCAACCGTTTCCATCTTGTAGAACCGAAATTCTTCACTTCACTACCAAAATATTCACTCACACAAATCGAGAGTAAATTTGCCTTGCTTTCACTGCGCCGCGTGTGCTCTCGATGAAGGTCAGTTTGGAACTGACGTAACTTGACACGTATGGAAGGTGGCGACCTCTCGTTCTGGAATGAGATGCACCAATCCTTCCCATACCCAACCCACCCATCAAAAATCCGAGAATCGAAAATTAATTTTTCGGGGTTTTGGCAACGGTTTTGGGATTCCTTCCGACAGTGCGGCGATCCAGACTCGTGGTCTCTTTATGCTCTTCTTATTTGCTGCATGTAGATCGTCTGTGGTGCAAGGGTTGGGCAGAGTTGTGCAGACCGGCAGACCGGGAGGAGTTGTGGCCCAGCGGCCGCCACCTCTCAGGACTCCAACTGAGGTTCGGCTTGCATCGCGACACTCACGTCCCCAGCTGGCTTCGCGCCTCCCATGTCACTAATGGCAGATCAATTCCCGTGGCAGGTTCCTCTCTGATATTCTCCCCAGACCTTTTGCTTAACAAATTTTGCCGTAGCTCTGTTCGCCGAATTCCAGGTTCTGCTGCAATTGATAATATTTCGTGCATGTGCCTCCTCGTTGACCTAAGCGTAGATTTTTGTGGTTCATGTCCGAAAAGGGGGCGTCTGGGGTCGATTTCGAGACTCTTTTTATGTTTCTCAATTTTCGGGGCTGTCCTCTTCTCTTTCGGCTAAAATTCATCTATTGTTTACAAGGACTTATCAAAATGAACAATCAGCATATACCGACTCTAGTAATATCATAGTTGCGTTTCACCTCTGTCTGATTCCTTCAGAAAGATTATTTTTTGTTCTACTGTGTAGTTGCTATACAACTCTGTTATTCCCAACCTCGACTAAACTCTTGGCAACATTTGTAATATGGCGATAAATTTACTGCAACTTACTTAAACAAATGCCTATTTCAACCTCTTCAGATTTACTATCGTGCAGTTGCTGAATTACGGCCATGTTTAAAATTTCATTCAATATATTTCACCAACATGTCGTGTAACAAGATCCATTCGAGCTACTGAAGAAAATGATGTTACCGAAGCCTAGGAAAAGCTTACCAATAAACCTGTATGTGTAACTGATTGACTGACTATTTCAACCTCTTCAAATTTTACGCTGATTATTAGTTTACCCTAAAATCTCATACCGTAAGATGCTAGTGAATGAAAATCACCCACATGTATTATCTTACCGCAAAGTAGTCGAAGCTGAATATGGTTGCAAAAGTGCTATGTGATTTTATTTTTCATTTTATCTTTCATCTGTATATCCAACAAGAAAATTACAACATTCTGCAATGTTTATCATGTCTCTCTAAAACACAAAACTAGTTGACGGAGATAATTTTTGACAATACAAAATTAAATTAACTTTTTTATGCCAATCAAATAAATTTGGGTAATGAATGTCATAAAAAATGTAATTTAACTGTTTAAATAATTTTTATTCGTTCCAATTATTTACAGAAGGTGTATAATCTGTAAAAAGAGCTAATTTAGCCTGTTCATAAAAATAAAATTCCATTATCACAAGAATGACTTTCCACATTTCTAGAAAATAATCCACTGCCAGAATTTTCGTAATTGTTCAGTTCCATTTTGTTTTGAAATATCAGACGTAGATTTTTATGTAATACCAATGATTAGTGACTTACCGTAAACAAAATAGTCTAACGATGTATTAACCTCTAGAGACTACTCGATTTATTTGAATTACATTCCATCTACTTATATTTGCTAGCAACTGCCGCCCATTGTCCCTACTACTGCGAACATCCCTACAGGATTTATGCTTTCACCTATTCTTCCCATAGCCAGTTAGAATCATTCTACTCCAGCCCATAGAAATACCTCCGTTATTAACTACTGAAACAATGAGAATCTTATTAACTCCCATTGAAGAATAAGAAAAATTGGTTCCATTGTAAATTCTATTACGAAATCGTTTTTTCCCGCTCTATAACCATCGCCTTCTCAACAAGGCAAGAGCGTGTAAAATTAAATTATATTTTTATAATTAAAATATCCAGCAGTCTTTAAACAAACAGTGCTACGTGACTTCGGTCAGAACCAGGACACGAGTGTGGTCCTATAGTGTCGTGTAACCTTTGTTTTGAGCAGTTTCTAAAGAGTTATAGATTCTCATTAAACCGATGGATGCCCGTTCTCCAAGTACCATGTTACATAATGTGGTCATACACTGATGGTTTCCACATTATTTTTGTCGTTGTGTGAGGGTAGACTATTTTATCAGACAATCATCATGGGACCCATCAAATGATCAGAGGGCACTGATTTTCGCTAGAACCATTAAAATCATTCTTAAACTTGTCTACTTTCATGCATTATCCTGAAGGGAGTGAATGTAGTTCATATCCAGATAAGTAATTCTGTATCCCACGTCACACAACGCTGTTAAGGTACCTATCGATAAACACGGTTTCTGTAGAATTGAAGTGTGTTCGTCACGACGTCATAATGATTGTGCGGTCGAAATGCCTTTGTTATTTTGTACTTCTCAGGATTCCCCCTGTTCTAAATAGGTCGTCCACACATAGAATAGATGTCAAAAAGCTTTTATCCTTCCTCCTAAAAATTTAATAGAATCTAGTCCTCATACCAGCTTTTATCCATTATTCAAATTTTAAGAATGAAGGGAGATTAAAATTTTGTATTTCGTCAAATACGATATCACTGGAGACGGTGCACAGACCCGGATTGATTAAGGATTCTGTGGGAATTCGGTCATCCCAGCATTATACTTGGGTGATGTAAGGAAGGCACGGAAATACAGATGGCCGGAGAGTGAGTTCTCCCTGCTCCTCTTAACAATCACACCGCCATTTACTTTGGTCCCAGAAATTAATGGATTTGGAAGTTGAGGAACGACCTGAATCATAAATATCTAATAGATCAAGGAAACAACGAATGTTATATTTCAACAGCGTTTCACCACATTACCCGTGTCTGTAAACGAATTTAGATAACGCGCGCTAGTCGGTTACTCTCTGCAGCAGTGAGAGATTATTCGAATCAACAGGCTAAGGCAATTTTACCACTTGTAATATATTGTAGGAGTTGCTTATTTGTAACATATTATGGGCATTTTTATTCATATAACGGTAGTGCGGTACGCAATACATGATGTTACCTGTAAGAAAGCGCTTTCTCAGGAATTAGTGACATCGATTTGGTGACTTAGATCTGATTAGAAATCAGAGAATGGAGTCCGTAGATAGCCAGTATCTCTCCAAACAGCTATCAAAGGATGAATAAATAAATAAATTGCTGATAAGTAAAATGAGTGGCGATGACATTTATATTGTTCGCTTCTCAGAAATATTTGGCTGTTGATTTCCGAATATCTCGTGATTTGCGAACTTGTGGCTAGACCGATATTTCTTACTTATTTATATATTTCACTGTTTATTTTCGAATGTGTCGCGATTTCCGAGAGTATAATTGGATCGATGTTCCTTGCTTGTCACCAATATTTGGTAGTTCTGAATATTTCACAATTGCGGAGTTTTTGGTTAGCCAAGATCGTATGAGGAAAACTTTAATTTCATTTGTAAATGTATACAGCTTACCCAGAACACTAACAGCGCCGCCTGCTTTATCTCTACATCCTAATGTTGCTCCCTAGTCTTAATTTTCGAAGGATTTGAGACCAGAAATTCCTCCATAATCCGTTAGAAATAATCATTTTCATCATAATTTGGGGTTGTCACACAGCATAAAAGGTTTATAATACTTATTTCTTTGTTTCCATTAGCGACATTACACTTTTTAACACATCAGCTGAAACCCATCACTCATTTATTAAAGCCTGAAGAAAAGGGTAGTGTATTGTGTCCAGTTGTATTATTAATATACATCAGTGACACTGCCGGTAGTATAAGAGATGCCGCTAATAGCAACATCATGCTAAAGGATAAACTTCTAGAATTCGTACACTATCAGAAAAAGCAAAAGAAAGTCTCCAACGTATTTTGAGTACTTAAATATACACGGTGTTACAAAATGGTACGGCCAAACTTTCAGGAAATATTCCTCACACACAAAGAAATAAAATATTTTATGTGGACATGTGTCCGGAAACGCTTAATTTCCATGTTAGAGCTCATTTTATTACTTCTCTTCAAATCACTTTAATCATGGAATGGAAACACACAGCAACAGAACGTACCTGCGTGACTTCAAACACTTTGTTACAGGAAATGTTCAAAACGTCCTCCGTTAGCGAGGATACATGCATCCATCCTCCGTCGCATGGAATCTCTGATGCGCTGATGCAGTCCTGGAAAATGGCGTATTGTATCACAGCCGTCGACAATACGAGCACGAAGAGTCTCTACATTTGGTACCGGGGTTGCGTAGACAAGAGCTTTCAAATGCCCCCATAAATGAAAGTCAAGAGGGTTGAGGTCAGGAGAGCGTGGAGGCCATGGAATTGGTCCGCCTCTACCAATCCATCGGTCACCGAATCTGTTGTTGATAAGCGTACGAACACGTCGATTGAAATGTGCAGAAGCTCCATGGTGCATGAACCACATGTTATGTCGTACTTGTAAAGGCACATGTTCTAGCAGCACATGTAGAGTATCCCGTAGGAAATCATGATAACGTGCTCCAGTGAGCGTAGGTGGAAGAACATGAGGCCCAATCAAGACATCACCAACAATTCCTGCCCAAACGTTCACAGAAAATCTGTGTTGATGACGTGATTGCACAATTGCGTGCGGATTCTCGTCAACCCACACATGTTGATTGTGAAAGTTTACAATTTGATCACGTTGGAATGAAGCCTCATCCGTAAATACTAAAATGAAAATTAAGCGTTTCCGGACACATGTCCACATAACATATTGCATTACTTTGTGTGTGAGGAATGTTTCCTGAAAGGTTGGCCGTACCTTTTTGTAACACCCTGTATATACGTGTTTCGTGCTTAGTATAATTTCATTAGGAAGTACGGGAATATTTCAGAAATACCAAGGCGATAAAAGAAAAAGAAAATGGAAACGGTTCACAGTCACGATGAGGATTAAAGAAGCGAAACATTAGACGATACGAGATGTTTGTTTATAACGTATCGAGCCGAGAACGAGGTGTTTTATGCTACCATTAAATAAGGCAATATGCAAGCATGTCACTTTTTCACCAGACTGTAATCGTACCAAACCGACTTGTTTTATAACACGATGGCTTTTCAAATAAACCAAAACACTCCATCCTAGCATATCACGTTTTCACAAGTTATGTGGCCGCAAGTCGATAGCTGTTCGTGCCGTCTTCGATAGAGCGTGTGACGCAAAAACGACGTCACGTTTGTTCCAAGTAGTGTGAGGAGAACGGTGCCCCTGTCAAACTCGCTTTGTTGGCTACAGGAAGCACGAGTGCATTGCGGCTGTTTGTTTCACACTTTGTCAGGACGCTGACATTATTGCTGTAAACTTCCCCTACGTCACTACGCTATCTGTCGGCGCGTGACGCTGAAATCATTATCAGTACTAGAGGTCTGCACCTCGCTCGGTTGCTCGCTCGAATCGCGTGATACATGTCGTTCTATGATAGACCGACAGGTGTCGGTACTGCAGTTTGCGGCAAGGCGTGTGGCTGCGCTCGACTTCTTCCACGCTCGTTCGATCGGGGCACGCTCGACTGGCCCGACCGTCCACACTGCCCGCTCGCCACTCGGTCGTCCACCGCAGGGCCACTCGAGTCCAAGGCGAGTGTCGGGAGCAAACCAGACGCTAGACGATAAATCCTGACTGCGAAATTTTGAATTGTTTCCTTTCCCGGGTGCTTCGAAAGCTGTTCTCACGATCCAGTTGAACTAGCCATTCAGTTTCGCATTTTGTAGTTTATCATACAAGTTATTATACGTGATTAACATAACGTTTCTGTGCTAAGAACATTTACTAAACGAGTTTTCCATGATCTTTCTTACTGACTTGTTCCCATTTTGTGGACTGTTAGTTCCTGTTTAGTGGTAGGTGTTACTTGCCGTCTTAACGAGCAAATGATTGTATTTTATATCCATTACTCTTATCACTCTCAAGTCCTGGAATACTTTGTCCGTTTTTATATTGATATTAAATACACGTTATTGATGTAAACCCATTAGGTTAGTTTTGTGCATCTCTCTCTGTTGCACCCCGTTAATACATAACCCCGTAGCATTTTGGCACTGTGCGTGGTTGCTGCGCCTCTACCTTTTCCGAGTGAATCCTTAACGGGAATTTTTCCAATTGCAACATTCATATATTCCCCACTGCCACTGTCGTCTTACTTATCTACATAATAAAGAACGCATGCAAGCTTTTGTGAAATATATAGGATCCGTGGTTTCTTTCGTCGTCAGGGTCATATGCCGGTCTTAATCCTCATATATCCCGTGCCTGTCTTAAATCCTCTTATTCCAACTGTTTACTTTACACAGCTGTACGAATTTATAGTGCTCCCGCTGTTTCAGTGATATCTGCGTTATATTTATTTGGGGCTGTCTGAAGAATGTCACCCGGGTGCACCAGCCATAAGAATGAAGTGCTTGTTTTCGGAATGGCTGGACTGTGAAATGCGCGAGGCGCAATCCACCGATGAGGTGGAACTTTATATACCACGAATTGATGGTGATGACGACAACCTGCCTGAATGGTAGAAACGCAACAGTACTCTCTTTCTTAAGCTAGCTATATTGGCAAACAGTATTTTGTGTGCCCGCCTCAAATGCACCTAGTGAACGCACTTTCAGTACGGCAGGAAACCTGTTCTCTGATAGAAGAACTCGACTCGATCTACAACGTGTCAATGATATTTTAACAATACATTGCAATTACAATGCCACTAACGAATAGTTTGGGGATAATGTTACTTTTCGATGTATACTTTGTTGAACGGTAACTTTCACTTTTGTACATTGCAATTCGTTCCGTAGTTTCTCTTTAGAACCTTTACATTACTTTCAAATGCTATAGTTGGTGAAAACAACCTTTTTGTCTCGTTTGCGGTATAATGATATTGTGGTTACATACTACTATGCAGAAATACACGTCTACACCGTAACTGATTTTAGTTCCTTTAGTTAGCGGGGGTGCGTCAGACGCAACAGCAGCCCACACCTCAGAGCCACAGAGCCGCTGCCGTAGCGACTGACAAGGAAACCTATCCAAGTGTCACTCTCGATTTTTCTGAAATTTTGATTTGTTATAATACATGAAAAACTGTGGGACCCGTATTTTTATTTTCATTTTTTTTATTTTTTAGGCGGTGGAAAAACATATTTAAGGGGTGAAACGGTCCCTCCAAAATTCGGGCTAAAATAGAAAAACTTAGAGATTAATGAAGCAATTTTAATGACTTTTTTATATGAAAGTATCTTTTGATAAGAGATCGGCCTAGATACATTGCAGGGGGAGTGACAATTAGAGGGGCAATTACTCCTAAAGTGACCAATTTTTTGTGCTCAAAAAATTGTTTTGATTTAATCGAAGTTGAATGTATGAAATTTGTCTTTTATCAAAAGATACTTTCATACCAAAAATCATTAAAATCGCTTCACTAATCGCCATTTTTCTATTGTAGCCCCAACTTTGGAGGGGCCGTTTCACCCCTTAAATAAGTTTTTCCACCGCTAAAAAATTACGTGTCCCATTGTTTTTCATGTATTATAAAATATGCAAATTTCATAAAAATCAGAGAGTGGACGGTAGGTCTCCTTGTGAGTACAGCGGCAGCACTACGCTGTGCGGCCTCTGCCCGCCCCGCCCCACGCAGCCTCGTTCGAGTGTCAACACGCTCGCTGCTCGCTGCGAGCGTACACACTCGGCGCGCCACCGCCGAGCGTTGCGCACTCGACCGAATACGAGCGAGCGAAACCGGCGATTTGCAGACCTCTAATCAGTACATCTACTATCGCCCAGACGGCATCTGCCGTCATCGGATCAAACTCTACGGTGTCTTTTCATGTGTAGTACTTTTTTTCGGCTTTGTATATCGGTGTTCCTTCTGTTCTTTCGGATATGTGGTCAGAAAATATTTGAACCGCTTGGAAAGTATGATGCAGTGCAGCTTGTACTGAGAAGGAGCCATATGAGTATCGGATTTTAGAATTTCTCTGTATTTATGATACGTGAAGTTCATAACTGAAATAACAATCAGCCAAGGCCATTCGACGCAAATCTCAAAATTCTCGAGAAAATTTACCTTGAAGTTTTGCAAGTACACGAAAGTACCAATGAAAAATCAATTCAGCATCTGTCGGTGGAGCTAAGGTGGTAACGTCCTGACCTTACAACCGTAGGGTCGATGGTTCGAATCCTACCATGACAGATTTTTTTTTATTTTATTTTCTTCGTTGCGTTCGAATACTCACACAATTTTAATATTTAATGGTAATTTTTACGAAAAATGCACGGATTTTGTTTATTCGTAATTTTTTATGTTTTATAAAAGGTCGTCGATAATGATGAGTTCAATAAAAAAACATAAGTTACATTTTTTACAGTATTAGCTTCGCTATTAGTTGACGACGGTAGTCTTTCATTGTTCAGTTTGTGAAGCGCTACTACGCTGTTTATGGAAAGTCGTCTCCATGGCTACTAATAGGTTGGGTTCTTTGTTTGGGATAGGGGACGAAACTACTGAGGTTATCAGTCCCCCGGAGGGGAGGGGAAGGAGTGAGGATTGGAAAGGAGGGGAGGGGGAAAGGAAATGCAGTCCGGGAAGAAAAGAAGGAAGAAAGACTGCATTAGGTCGGGGCCCCGTGCTCGCCATGCACGTACTCACGAAAGAACCATAACCCCCCTGGGGAGTAGCTACTAATGGCTTTCCGAGCAGTTAACCTACTCAACCATCGTTTTAGGTTACGACAAGGTGTTCAGATCATCTATGTACACATAAACAAAAAATGACAACACGTGGAATTAGAGATCCCAAAATGTTTTATATAACGGAATTTGAAAAGAAAAAAAAGTTCCATCATCGCGGGATTCGAATTACCGACTGTATAGTTGGCAGTCCACAACGCTACCACCTGAGCTACACCGACAGATGCTGCAATTGATTTAATTATTAGTACTTCCATGTACATGCAAAATTTCAAAGTCTATTTTCTCGAGTATTTTTAAGAGTTGCGTCGAATGGTTTTGGTTAATTGTTATTTGTGTTCTGAATTTCACGTACCATAAATATAAAATAAATCTTATATCCGATACACATGTCTCCTTGTGAGACAAAAATGTCAATAAAACAATTCTTATGTTTCTCCGTTCCCGATTTATTTAACAATGAAGTCAGCCGATAAGGTCATTTCGCGCGCCGATTCGGGTATCCTGCGAGGGGCGTTTCTGGCCAGCACTTTCTGCAGTTGGTTTCCTCAAACGGTATTTGCGCTCGTAGCGATGTGTTTGGGTAGTTCAGTGTTAAATATATCGGAAATGCCGCTACGTATCAGATTTTTTTCTGAATATTTTTGTCTCAGTACAATGTGCCCTGCAACATCCTTACAAACGTGTCATACATTTTCTGAGCACCAAAGCACCTTCCACCGTGTATAAACTTCTAGGGATTCATCGAGGAGAAGATACGTAACAAAAAATTGCAAATGAAATTATGTCCGGAAATGCATGGTTTTCCTCGTTATGGACACCCTCCTGCCATTGTTCCAATCTGTTAGTATCTGCAATCATTTTTGCTACATTCATATTTCTAATCTCAACCTTATAAATAAAGTAAGCGGCCTCGACGGAACGGCCGAGCGCATTGAGACGCTATGCTCCGATGCGCGAGGCCGTTCCCCGTCGAGGGTTCGAATCCCCTCTCGGGCATGGATGTTTGTGTCGTCTTTAGTACAAGGAAGTTCATAAGTAGTTGAGGGACCGATAATCCCGCAGTTACGTCCCTTAAGCTTAACAAACATTTGAACAATAATATAAGCAGAATCCACCCAACTTTCACAACCATGCAACAAAGTTGGTCGAAAGACTGAATGGTGCCCTGCTAACTTAACCTTGGTACTGACTTCCTTCTTACAAACGAGGGTAGGTCGTAGCCGAGCGCCCACTGCATTAGGCTTAGTACATCTTGATTCGAGTTCTTTCACTACGTTGCCATCCTGTGAGAAAATAGATCAGAAGTTCTTGGAACTGTCCACCTGTTCAAACTTCGTTCCTTCTATTTGGCACTCAATCTGTCTCTTTACTAAAAACATTACTTTCGTTTTGTAGATGATGATCTTTATACCATAACCCTTATATCTCCGATATAGCTCTAAAATATTAGATTGCAACCTTTCGCCGCGATGGAGTAGCCGAGCGGTCTAAAGCACCTCGCTGCGGAGCGCGCGGTTGCTCGCCGTGGAGGTTCGAGTCCTCCCTGGGGCATGGGCGTGTGTATCTGTCCGTAGGTTCGTTTACCTAGGTTTAAGTAGTTTGTAAGCTACGGACTGATGATCACGCAGTTTGGTCCGATAGATTTACAGACGTTTGAACATTTTTGATTGCAACCTTTCAATCAAATCTCTCATCACCACTAAGTCGTCCGCATTTGCAAGACTGCTTATATTGTTTTCACCTCCTTTATTCTCATCCTGCCAATCTATAGTTTTTAACTTATCATCCGTAAATAATATGAACGACAGTGGAGACAGGTTACAGCGCCGCGCGGAATGGCCACGTGGTCTAAGGAATCATACCAATGACTGAGGGGCCGTTCCAGCCGGAGGTTCGAGTCCTCAGTCGGGCATATGTGTGTTTGTTTGTCTGTCTGTGTGTGTGTGTGTGTGTGTGTGTGTGTGTGTGTGTGTGTGTGTGCGTGCGTGTTTTGTCCTTAAGTGTAAGTTAGTTTAAGTATTTGGTAAGTCTATGGACTGATTACCATAGCAGTTTGGTCCAATAGGTTTACAAACAAATTACAGCCTTCTCTTACCCCTGAAACACGGACTCAATTTACCGTCATCTCTAACTGCTGCCTGATTATCTACGTAAAGACCTTTAATTTCCTGCAGAAGTTTGCCTCTTATTCCATAATCTTGTAGAACTGACAACAGCTAGAAAACGGTCATTAGCCTTTTCTACGACACACTTTCCTGTTCCACTCGTAGCACGTCTCCATTATCTGCAGTAAGCCAAAGATGTGGTTCTGACAGCCTCTAAGACGCCGAAACCCACACTGATTTTCATCCAACTTGACTTCCACTAATACTCGCACTCTCCTTTCAGCAATAGCACATGATATTTTGCCCACTACGCTAATTAAAGCTATACCTCTGTAATTGTTACAATATTTTCTGTTTCCATGTTTGAAAATAGGTGTGATTATTCCATTCGTCCAGTACGAATCACAACGCCCACAACATATCAATTATCCCATGTAATCATTTGAAATAAAACTTTTACCCATTATGGATGAGGAACACTGCGACTGTGGTGAAATAGGTATCTTAAATGACCTTTTATGCAAAATGTTTTTATTGCGTTTTTCTCATAACCAGTTTCGATATGCCTAGCATATCATCATCAGATGGTGAACGGTTTTTCCATTACAAATGGTATGTAGTGGGATTTGTACATCTGTTACAATTACAAAAACAAAATAAGTAAACTATATGTGGAGCATAAGTGACATAATAATATTGACTTAGCCCTAAATGTTGCTACTTACAATTTGTGATATCCATAAATCCATTGCCACAATTGGTAGCATGCACACATTAATTGTGCTGCTATGCACTTCACACATCTTACACAACTGATAGCATACACATATTTATTGTGCTGCTAAACACTTTAGACATGTTATACTGCACAGTTTCCACAAACCAAAGATCTTCGCCAAATATGTTGTGCAAAGATTTTGGTTGACACTTGCATTATTTGGAAATTACATATTTGATTTAGGATATGTCATTAACTTAAGTTATACAATTTCTAGTATGTTAATGTTAATTATTTGTGGTACAATAGTTCTAAATTATTAAAATTCTTATTTTTATTTTTGTTAACATAATGAAACAGGGCGAAATTTTGCCAATAATTTAGTAGTAGTTTCAAGATGAATTAACATTTGCATTGAACCCTTAAGGAATATAGTACGGGGTAGGGCGCAAGAAGAGTAGTTTGTGTCTGTAAGGAGAGAACCCCCGACCGTAGTGGCCATGCAGAACGTGACTGGTGCGCCACAGACCGCTTGGCCACCGCGGCCGGCTATGCTATCCCAGCAATAGTTTCGAGTATCAAGTAACTGTGATTTCTACATTTGCATCTTTAGTCTGCAAATCACGTAAGTGCCAGGCAGAGAATGATATTCTCACTCTGCAGCGGAGAGAGCTGAGATGAAACTTCCTGGCAAATTAAAACAGTGTGCCGGACTGGAATTCGAAAGGCGCCTTAACCCGTCGGCACACGGAACGTGTATCTGAACGAGTGTGGTCAGAGTAGCGAGTTTCTGACATCACAACACGCGAACCGCACGTTGACGCGGCTTTCCCAACGTGTGGGGCAGTACCAAGTATGCCAGATATCCTCAACGAGCGTCTGAACGATCACCAATGAAGTGGCAGAACGCTCCCGACGCCACACCATGTGGCTATCTGGGGAGGGGGACAGCTCTTTACGGTAGAGAGACGAAGACGCTATGTTGGCCGTCGTATTTCGTGGTTTTTATGTATATAACTTACGTCTTATGAATGTATGACAATTCAAAGCAAGTAAAAGTAACTGAGTAAATTGAGAATCTTTTGGAAACCGGCCATTAAGGTACTATTTGTTGGAATAAATGACTGGAAACGTCTTATACGTGGTTAAAAAAAATTCCGTATTACAGTAATCTGCCGTTTCAAGGCAAGGCGGACTGAAGATCTATCAACACGAATAGTTCCTTGTATCATTTTTGTAATTACATGTCAGCAACCGACATATAACCCAGTAGCATATGCGACACGTCTAATACCGCAGGTGAGGCTACATTAGCAATGTAACTGGCCGCAGCGTAGGGGGAACGTTGTGGACTGCGAAGTAAAGAGGTAGCAGTGTTGCTTCAAGGCAGTTTGCGTCAGCACACACACTAATATACAGACGGGAAACCTCCGTAAGGGCCCGGTCACAGGCTCAGGGTTGCGGGGAGGGAGGGTTTCCAGCAGTTCCGTAAGATGTCCGATGATGGCGCTGCGGTCAGAAGTAGCCCTTTAAAACTGGCCAGAGCAGGCGGCAGGTAGCGGCTGGCCCCACCACCACTTCCCCTCAAACGCCGGCACGCCGGACACAGCCGTGGCCTCGTTCGCAGGCAGCAGGAGCTCTCCCCTCAGCCTCCCCTCCACACTACCCTCTGATGTGCGAGAGGCACCCTCAGAAGCGTCTCTAGTGTGGTCTACCGGTACTAAGCCAAGGAACCGCCTGACATCTGGTGGCATCTTACAGAACTACGAGGGGAGCGTAGGACAGGGGTTTAGGGGAGGCTTCTTCTCTGTATATGTTACTCTGTGGTGTCAGGCAGCGATGCGGTGAGGACAGGCGTTTTTACGTCCCGCTGCAGAGCTTCTCGCGCACACGCTTGTTTACATGTTCGCGAGTGAAGTATATCTTATTATAGAATTGCTCACTCATGGCGCAAGTCGACAGTAAATTTAAGTTTTCGAACGAATATGCTCGACCTAAGGCTTACGAAATCGAAAGACTTATACGAGAAGAGGTTAAAATCGACCCACAAGATCTTATAGGCATACACCTGTCTATCTTGAGTAGTGATGTCTACTTGAAAATGATCAGTGAAGAAGTATGTGAAAGAATAATTCGAGCTAATAAGCATGGACTCAAATTTAAGCACATCGACGGCCATGTCAATGATATGGTTATTGATCATGCAGGACTCGGACTATATACAATACGCATTTTTGAACTCCCATTCAAAGTGCCATGTGAACTCGTGATTGAAGCGCTCCAACGTTATGGTACGGTGCTCAGTCACGTTGCGGAAAAGTGGTCCACTTTTACAACGTATCCAGTTCTGAATAGGGTGCAGCAAATCCGGATCGAACTTACCAAAAATATCCCGTCCTACCTGTTCATAGGAGAATGCAGGGCCATAGTCATATACGACGGCCAGCTGAAGACATGCTCAGGATGTGGTAAAGAAGGTCACATTCGCTCTGAATTCATGCAGCGGAGGATCGCACAAGTACCAACAGGGGAAGCTCTGCTAACGCCCGACGTCACTCCCACTATCATACGTCAACGTGCTCCAGAGAGACGCTACACCAAATATTGAACTACCCACTTCTCAAGAACAGAGACCAGAACCGTCAGCATTGGTGGCGGCTTACACAGATGTACTGTCGAACAATCAGAGCACAACTTCTCCGTCGACATCGACGGCTGAAGAGAAGGACCCAGAAGCCCGAATGGACGTTGACATGGCAGCGCCCACACCCGCCGTCGCTCTTGAACGCCGGGAATCGCTGCCGCACTCTGATACGGAGGTACACACACGCAAACAACGATCGCCGAAACGGCACGCCGTCTATCGCCGTCAGACACCTGTTCAACGGAAGACGCTGCAACACACAGTGAGGATAATGAGCTTCAAAGCAAACATGTGGAGTCCCTTCTCAAAGCACAACAGAATGACGCGAACCGCCCAGTACACGAGAAACATCTGACATCGTTCATTGGAGACCAACAAGTGGGTCCGCCGCGTGACCCTGATACAGACCCACCCCCGTTGCAAAGCCACGCGGGGGTAACTCAGCGAGATTTGCCTCATGTCATCTGGTCCGAGGATCATGATGATGATGACTCAATGAACGACGACACAGACGCGGCAGCGGCCGCGACCCCACCCAAACACTAGTCAATCAGGACATGCAGAAGGCTACGAAGGACACGACAGCACTCAAAAGACGTTCAACTCCACACCGACAAATTCAAACATCATGAACGCTTTCCACCGTGCAGTTCAGCAGCAGGCATATCGAATAGCATCCATCAACATCAATACGATTAGAGCACACGTCAAACTACAGCTATTAAAGGACATGTTGAGGGCGTCGGATGTTGACATAGTTCTCCTACGGGAAGTCTGTGTCGACAGTTTTCCCGCGCTGTATGGGTACGACACATATATTACACCAGCGCAGGACAACGCCAGCGGCACGGCGATAGTTTTACGTTAAGCTATCGACGCTGAAGACGTGGTGTATCTGCTGTCAGCAAGGGGGCTTGTGCTGACCGTACTTGGGCTCCGCGTTATCAACATATATGCTCCGTTAGGTACAGACCGACGGCGGGACCGTGCCAGATTTTATGCAGAGGAGATTTCTCCTCTTTTCTTGGGTCGATATCATCATTTTTTACTTGGAGGCGATTTCAACTGTGTGCTTGCCCCGAAAGATCAGTACCCTCATTACACCTCTTGTCAAGAGTTACAACTGCTGGTGAGAGATATGAACTTGATCGATACTTGGAAACGCGTCCATGGCAACTGGACTGGATACACATACTATACCAGTCATTCAGGAAGTCGTATTGATCGAGTTTACGTTACACGTGGTCTCACAAATGCTGTTCTTACTGCAGAATTGTGGCCCGTTGCCTTCTCAGACCATACCGCATATACATGCAAGATCGCACTCCAACGCCAGAAGGTGTGGAGGAGTCGAGGCACCTGGAAAATGAACGTCGCACACCTCCAGGATCCGAAGTGCAGACGTATAACAGAATATACCTGGAACACCTGTGAGCGACGCCTACCGACATTCCCCACGACACTACAGTGGTGGTTGGACTGCGCCAAGCCTGCTATACGCCGAGCGTTGATAGCATAAGGAAGAGAACAATCCTCGTGGAGACGGAACACCATGGACTTCTATTTTACGACGCTACGAGAGCTCTCCACACAGGCACCTTCAGCAGATCGGGAATCTGCAGTCAAACGGGTACAGGCTCAGATAACATCCAAATGCGCCGCAACCTAGAAGGCACTGTCGTCAGAGCTAGAGTTTTTGACCGAGTACAGGTAGGACCACCATCGATGCACCACGTCATCAGGGAGAAACGACGAAGTCGGAGAGTTTAATACATGTTGTCGACTTGCCAGATGGTAACAGTCTAACAACGCAAAAATATTTTGCCACCGCCTTTATGGAACATTACCGAAACCTCTACGACAGAGAGGGACACAATGAGGCAGCTTTTGCTGAAGTTCCATAAATACTGTCTGGTACCCTTGATGCGACGACGAAAGGACTACTAATGGCAGAGGTTACGGAAGATGACGTGGCAGATGCTCTGGGTAAAGGCACAGCAATCAAATCACCGGGACCGGACGGACTCCTGTTGGAATTTTTTCGGACATTCAAAACTCTCATGCTGCCTCGGTGGACTGATATGTATCGAGAACTCATGTCTCCGCATACCCCTCTTCCATCTGCCTTCGTGGAAGGCATGATAATTCCTATCCCCAAACCGTCAGGTGGGAAAGGAATACAAGACTACCGGCCGCTGGACTTTTGTGAACGTTCACCTGGCATCACGCATTCCACACTTGGCGCAAGTGCTCCCGATGTCGGTGGTTATAGCACGCTGCCTCCTAGCGACCTTTAGATACTTCGTGAGCGCAGGTCTAATTTTCAAAGTCCGATACGAAACTCTCACCCTCCCCATTAAGCGAGGGGGCCACGGACTTGTCCACGTCCGCGACTGCGCTGTGTCTCTCTATGTCAGTACGATGGCCAAGATGTTGCATCGACACCAGTCAAGTCTGTCCGGCAGTTTGATAGAGGAATTAGTGCCACCTTCTCAAAGAGCGCCAGTTTTTGTCGGTCACATATCACCGTCTCTTGCCCGTATTCGTACCTTTTTCGTCGAATACAGTTATGTACAAGTGGACCTACCGACTACCAGGACCACAACAGCACGCGATATATATTGCTTACTGTTACGAGGACGACCAGGCAACGTGATAGAGAGACGGCACCCGACAGTAACGTGGACGGTGGTATGGCGGACAGTGCACCATATTTTTCTTGACACAGAGATACGTACGCTGTGGTATCAGATTGTCAATGGAAAATTCATGACGCATGCCCGATTCCATGCCATACATAGAGTGGACACTCCTTTGTGTACACTATGTAATGAATTATATGATGAAGAACATCGCCTAACATGCGGCACTTCCGCAGAAGTGTGGAGTTTGCCGCAAAAAAATTATAGCTTTTTTCCTTCGAGTTGCTCCGCATGATATCGAACAACGGATATTCTACGATCAAGAACCACCAAAAATACTAACTTTACTACGCTAACTTTCTAGGAAGTGCTATGAGCGATCCCCCGCGCAGTTGGGGAGTACAGGGTATGAGAAGTTAATTTCTTTATTCAACAACTGGTTAGGACAATGGAGCTTACTCCACAATCTATTGAGAAGACGCGTCCGACTCCAATATGAGGTGCATTGGGGATCGGCAAAGTGCACTTCTAATATTAGTTTAGCAGCAAGCCACAGTGCAATACAAGAACCGAGTTTCAAAGCGTTATTACTTTCATTTCAACTATGTTTATCAGATTTTTTTATTTGAAGAAGAGATTTAACATTAATGTCTTTGTTTAGACAAGTTAAAATTTTGATTTTCTTACAGAGAAGACTAAAACGGCATCGAAGCCAGGCCGAGAAGGCAGAAAATGGCGAGCGAAAGGCGGGGCTGAAGGGGAGGAAGACAAGACAGTTTGCACCTCACTTAGAGTAAAATACGCACTTATTGTTTCACGTATTGCATTTTACACGTTCTTAACATTTTTCTACAGTAACATTGTCTGTGGAAGCATGAGCTTTTAAGATTTACTAAAAAGCGAGACTCTTGCAATAATCTTTGTGTTGTTAAGGCCTATTCTAATTTTATATCGCACAGTTTGTCATGAAACTTTTATTATTCGCTGCACTTATTGACATAAATTGCAACTTTTATAAGAGTCTTATGTTCATGGGTATTTTGTTGTTATTTATTTAGGAGTATCACAGAACGTAACGAACATAAGAACAAGCGCGGAAATATGCGGTTCAATATAGGTAAAGCAGGAATTCCACTCTTTTGATTCCAGCAACTGATACCGCCGACAACTGTCTCTGGAGCGCGATGTGGTCGCATGTAGCTCGTTGAGGCACACGTCTCTTATGCTCAATTCGCGGCGTCTCCGAGCGTTCAGCCGCATGGTGGACTCGCCACGTTGACCACACACGTTCAGACACACGCTCCGTATGCCCACGGTCTTAGAGCGCCCGGTCATTCCTCCGCGGCCTTCACAGCTCTAGTTCCGCCAGCACCTTGCCACCTTCCTTCCAGACTACACAGACGTTTTCCTGTGAACCTTACAGGACTAGCAGTTCTGGAAGAATGGATATTGTGGACACACGGTTTAGCCGGAAACTAGGAGATGTTTGTAGAATGATATTTTCTCTCTACTTTGGAGTGTGACACACTTCGCTCCAGAGTGAAAAAACATTCTGGGAACATTCCTTAGGCTGTGGCTAAGCCATGTCTCCACAATATACTGTCATCCAGGAGTACTAGTCCTGTAATGTTCGTAGGAGAACTTCTGTGAAGTTTGTAAAATAGGATCGAGATACTAGTGGAAGTAAAGCTGTGAAGACGGGCCGTGAAGTGTGCCAGGATAGCTCAGTGGGTAGAGCGTTTGCCTGCGAAAGGCAAAGGTTGCGTGTTCGAATCCCGGTCCGCCACACAGCTTCATTATATCAGGAAGATTCAACTGTGTTTTGACTTGAGCGCCATTGTCTTTCACTATATACATTGCTCGTTGCCGTCGACGATTTCCGTGTCTTTGCGCTTCTTTGGCCACTGAACAAAGCACTGAGAGAGAAGACATACGACAGATCGTAAATGCGATTTTTTTCAGGCTAAGAAAAGATCTTTTTACACATACAGGAATTCCTGAGCTTCATAACTCTTTGCAATTAGGCATTAGATCAATTTAACAAATAAATTAAATAGTAATTTAGTGTTTCATTGATTTAACTCCCACTCGCTAAACGACAGAGCTTTTCTATCAAGCCGGCCGCGGTGGCCGAGGGGACTAAGGCGCTTCAGTCACGGTCTGCACGGCCACTACGGTCGGGGGTTCGAATCCATCCTCGGGCATGGATATTTGTGCCGTCCTAGTTCGTAAGTAGTTCATAAGTAGTTTGTAAGTTTAGGGACTGATGACCCCGTAGTTAAGTCCCATAAGCTTTACAAACATTTGAACATTTTTTTTCTATCAATGCAGTGGTTGCTACCTTTCACAATTTCTTTCACGCTAATTCTTTATTACGCTTTCAAACTACTTTACTCTTATCTGTTTATATTTGGTTGTTTCTTTCACTCTAGGAATTTAATGTTGACAAAATTACTTTCAAATGTAAATTTAAATGTGCGTTGAGGAGTAGGTAGTTAGATAAATGCACTTCTCTGTGAATAATATTTTCAGTACTTTCGTGTCCATGAAACTTTGTGTAGTGTCTTGACCTTCATACATTCTACGTCTCCCACAGCTCCTGTCAGTTTTGTTAGTTATTCTACCATTTTTCATGTTTCACTCTACAGAGTCTCCCACAGCTCCTATCAGTTTTGTTAGTTATTCTACAATTTTTCATGTTTCACTCTACAGAGCTATATAATTATATAATCTCCATTCTTTAGTATTATGCATCGGTCTCAATCTTTTAAATAAAAAATAACCTATTGCACAACTGACATTTATTTCTAACCCATTACGGGCACTTAATATACTTCTTCATAGCTACATAAGTCGTCTCATGTGTGAAGTCCAGCCATAGGTCAATAGTTGCTCTTTTTTTTTAATCAAAAATCTTCAGCATTTTTCAATTTTTTTATTTGATACTTTGCTTTTGCATTTATCCGTGGTAATCAAGAAATAGTAGTCGTCTTGCGTGTCAAACATCTGCACCCCGAAAAAGTGAGTGACAGGTTTCGTCATAAAAGATTCAACAAATTTATGTGGACGTGTATTGATCGTTTCGCGTGTCAGAGCGTCGTCGTGGCAACAGAAAACTTCCTTTCTGACATGCGACACGCTATACCCTCGCCCTAAACATGTGAATACATTACTGACACTATCTGATGTGCTGCAAAATTGTTAGAATTTTTATTACCTTTCTGTTCCCATCTGACAGACTTTTATTGATCTATTGTCATTACATTTACGGCGGTAGAGCACGGTTTTATTACTTGATCGCCCTGTGAATACACTGTCACAACGACATCTACTCCTACTTCTTATTCAAATATTTTTTTTGTTGTTTTCAGTGTGAAGACTTGTTTGGTGCAACGCTCCACGCTACTCTACCCTGTGCAAGCCTCTGTATTTATGAGTAATTAATGCAAGCTTCAGTTTTTGCCCACAAACACTTTTCTCCAATACTATATTGGTAATCTCTCGATGTATGAGAATTCGTCTTGTCAACTGATCCTATCTTTTGATCGTGTTATGCCACTGCTTCATTTTGCCCCCAATTCTGTTCCTCATTTTCTCATTGATTACCTAATCTTCAGCATTCTCCAGTGGCAACACATTTCATAAGCTTCTATTCTCTTCCTGTCTGAACTGCTATTCCACTCAAATACCTTGACAAAAGACCTCCTAATACTCAGATCTATATTCCACGTTAACAAGAAATTCTTTTCTTGTCAATGCCAGTCCACGTTGTATTCCATTCTACTTCTGTAATCATAAGTTATTTTGCTTCCTATGTATTATTTATTTAGTCTCATCCAATATAGAAAGCAGAGTGTCCGTATGTTTGTACGTGTTGCATACAAATCTACAGTTTTATTCCAATCTTTATTAAATTCTGTACACGTAAGCTTCAATCCATGACGACGGTCGCCGTAAGTGTAAGAATCACATACGATATATAGTTCACGAGATATGACATCATAAACAATGAGATGCGGGAAACACTGCTGCATTTTGCGACAATGCTGCTCATTTTCTCCTAAACCATTGGATCGATTTCAACCAAATTTGGTACACACATTCCTTACCGCGAGGTAACAATTGATGCATGGTTAAGAATCACATACGGCACATGGTTCTAAAGATATTACGTCATAACCAATAGAAATCTAAAAAAAAATTCCATATAATGCGGCGAGACTTTCGAAATACACTGTATGAGAATGACAGTACTTAGTGACTTGCAACAAACTTTAAACATAATTTCAAACCTTTATTAATCTTTTTCTCGCTGGTAACCATAGTAAAATGATGAAAGGAAAACAAGTTTCTCGCTTACTACTTTTCCGCTGTTTATAGAGTAAAACTACGGCTCTTGGTATGACGTTACAATTTATAATTTGAACACTACAAATTGTAGCGACAGGAATTTTTACAAACAGTATACACACATATAGTTGAATATACGACACATAGTTCATAAGATATGAGCACATAAACAGTAACGTTCGTGGAAAACCGCTCCCATCGCGCACCAAAGTTTAATCTATTACTTCTTTACTACTGATTGTATTCAGACATACAGCCCTTATAAAAATGAATATATACCTGATAAATGGCAGGAATAAACATTAAATATCCGGGCAACGCCTGGTTTCCAGCTAGTTATATATATATATATATATATATATATATATATATATATATATATATATATATATATATATATAGTTTCATCTACTAATTTTATTGTATTTTCTGATTTAATTCCTTCAGCATCATCTGATTTAGTTCAATTACATTCCATCGATTCGTATTTTCTCGTTAATGTTCGTCTTACAGCCTCCTTTCAAGACATTGTTCACTGCTGTTCGAAACCTTTTACTGTCTCTAGCAGAATTTCCAAAACTAAGGATGCCCTAAACGTAGATTTTCCTTTCCTTAACAAATATTCTGTTTTTCATTCCTTAACATATTTTTTACGATGAATCGTAGGTTCAGTATTGTTTCGTATGTACTACATGTCTATGGAATCCAAATTTAAATTCCTCGAGATTAGTTTCTACTAGTTTTTCCGTTCTTCTGTTGATAATTCATGATAGTGTTTTGCAAAATGACTTATTAAACTGATAGTGCTGTAATATTCACGGCTGTTAGCACCTGCTTTCTTTAGAATTTTAATTATTACATTTTGCGGCGGAGGAATGGCCGAGTGCTCTACGCCGCCTTGCTGGAGAGCGCGTGGTTGCTCCCCGTCGGAGGTTCCAGTCCTCCCTCGCGCGTGTATGTTTGTATTGTCCGTAGATTATATTTTAAGCCTATGCACTGATAACCACAGTATTTAAGTCCCATAGATTCACAAGTATTTGCACATTTGATTACATTATTCTTGAAGTCTGAGAGCATTTCGCCTGTCCCATATATCGTACACAGCAGCTGGAATAGTTTTCCTATGGCTGTCTCTGCAAAGGATTGCAGTAACTTTTCGGGAATATCGTCTACTCCAGGGACCTTGTTTCGACTTAGGTCGTTGAGTGCTCTGTCAAATTCTTCGCGCATTAACATAACTCCTGTCTCATCTTCATCTACGTCATCTTCCTTTTCCATAATATAATCTTCAGTTTCATTTACCTTATATAGATCTTCCATATACTCCTACCGCCTTTCAGATTTCCCTTACAATGAGTGTAGGGTTTCCATCTGAACTATCGTTATTCATAGAGCTGGCTAATTTTTTTTCCAACCGTCTCTTTAACTTTCTTATAGGTGATTAGACGAAACCATAAATAACATTAAATTCACATATGAGTATTACTTCTATGCATGTCTATCATTGGAAAAAAGAAGTAACACTCAAATGTCTTGATCCTCCATAGATGCCACTTATGCACTTTTAGCTATTCTTGTATAGATTTACAAACATTTGAACATTTGAAAACAAGAATACACAATGAATACTTGCAATATAAGAAAAGATATACTAGTGTACCTTCCACATATCTCAAATGAAATTGCCTTTGTGGATGTGGAATCAGTCACAACAGCAAATTTTAAGCATATTCAAATTTAAAAGGACATAAAAAATTGATATCTGATAATAAATTTTCAATAAACATAATTGCATACGATAATTCGTGCGCTATTGGAGCTACATACCATCACATAAAAAGAGAATAAAGTACATTTTACAACTTTTATTTAGAATGATCGCCTTATTACACAAGATTTGTACGGGACCCAGATTGACACAATTTTCACACTATGTTATATTATTAATACATGCATGCATCAGTCGGTTCTGCTAAAAATTCGGCAATGTAGAAGAAGGAGATGGCCACCAATAAATCCTTTAAACTATTAGATAGTTGTAGCATATTGCTAGGTTCATCATTTGAAGCGGATTATTGAAACTCTGTGAATAGTCTTCCTCGGGATAGTGTGCGTCTATCCTGAAGTTTCTAACAGTTCATTTCCTTCAGCGTCTCTGTTAAACTGTTCCACGGGCCTAACAAACTTGTGCCCATTTGTTATGCACTGCTCTGCCTTCGGTTAGTATCGCCAGGTACTCCTTTTGGTATGCGTCCCACACTCGAGAAATATTGTAACATCTGTTGCTCGAGTGATTTATAGCAGTCTCCTCTGTAGCCATGACATTTGTCTTGTATTCCGACAATGAACTGATGTCTGCCATCTGTTTTTCCTATGCCTGAAGCTATTTTTATGTACTATCAAAGTGTTATTCTGCAGCCACTTGTACGAGTTCTCTGATTCCAACGGTGATTTATTGTTATTGTAATCTCAGGCTGCAGATTTTTTTTTATTTTATTTTTTTTTTATTTTTTGAAGTGAAATACTTTAAGTTTCTGAAAATTTAAATGAATTTGCCACTCTTTGCACCAGTTATGACTCTTAATGCTGTAGTTGGGACCGGTTCTAAACCATACCTCCGCACTAGATCTCGGACGTAGCATTTGGTGGCCCATTGCATCTTGCTTTCACTCCCGTCCCACGTCCACTTCTCAGAGGGAAATAACTTATATTTTCTTAGGCTCTTGATAAACGCTTAAGAACAAATTAAATCGTAGTGATCGCGGAAGTATTTCCTTTATTTTTAAATAAATGCTACATGGACATTTGTCAGTAAGGCAAATAATGACTTATTTCACTGCAAGATATTAAGGGAAGAAACAATCCATTGCCGTTATAGGTAATTCCATGGATCTTGAAATTCTATTATGGAAAATTTTGTTTCACCAGAGTTGATTTTCGCTATTAATTGTAATTCACAATATATGGATCACAATAGCTTTTATAGGAATAAGCAAACCAACATCCGCAAATGACCCATTTTCGACGAGACTGCGAGACGGCACGTAATTCAGTATCAAATGTCTAAGTCGATGAAGTCCCATGTAAATGGGATCACATTTCACACATGGCTCATCTTGCGCAATGTTGAAGAATGCTATAAGTCATAGGCATATTTTTCAGCTCATCAGATACTTCCAATGTGGCAAGATGGTTGAGATGGATTGTTCAAACAAAGCCCGTACCTTGACCTCAGAGGTCACCTCACCTCAATCGTTGGAAGTTTTTCTGCCAGGGATCACCTCAAACGTGAAATGCACAGCATTCTCATTGTTAATTTAGAAGAACTGTAGCAGTGAATTATACAGTCTTGTCAAAATTTACCTATGACTTTGGGGTGTTTGACAGAATTCATAAGTCACTGCAGAACGACTACAGTATTGCCTCCAAATATGAGGGCGACACATCCAACATCCCCTTAACTAGGTGTGAATATACAATAATTCTATTACTTGTTAAGATATACCTAGGGGGAACCTTGTTCCCCATCAGATAGCTGATGAACCGGAAAGTTGACATTTCAAGCACACTCGTTTTTCACGTTGACGTTAGTGGTGGCTTGTGACCACGCATTCGAAATGATCGCACATATGGCTTGTTGACGACGACGGTTTCGCCGGAAAGTTTTTGTTTCTAATAATACCGCCTTTCTTCATCAACTACGATACACTATGTATATAAATTTTTGGCGTCAACGCCTGTGGCGCCCCTCTCAAGCCGCCGCTTGTGTCACCCGGCCTTTTCAATTTGAATTGAATTTAGTGAGGGAACCGGAAACTGCGGTGTACTTGGCTCCATCGATCCACAAGCCCAACGCAGTCTCCCGCCAGGCCGCTGTCCGCCCCAGACGCTTCAAAATGTTCAAATGTTTGTTAAGCTTATGGGACTTAACTACGGGTTCATCAGTCCATAAACTTACAAACTACTTATGAACTAGCTAATCCTAAAGACGGCACAAATATCCATGCCAGAGGGGGGATTCTGACCCCCGACCGCAGTGGCCGTGCAGACCGTGACTGAAGCGCCTCAGTCCCCTCGGCCACCGCGGCCGGCCCAGACGCTTCCTGCGCGGTTTGTTCGCTGGTGCCCCCCCCCCACCCCCTGAGACAATTCCTTAGACGTGTACCCCAATGTCTGCGTGCGCTGTAAATCGTGGAACCGAGCGATGTGGCGCAGTGGTAACGCACTCGTATTCGGGAGGACGGTGGTTCAAATCCACCTCCGGCCAACTAGATTGAGGTTTTCCGTGATTTTCCTAAATCACTTCAGGCAAATGCCGGTATGGTTCCTTTCAAAGGGAACGGCCGATTTCCTTCCCCATCGTTCCCCATAACTCCGAGCCTTAGCTCAGTCTCTAATGACCAAGCTGTCTACGTGACGTTAAACCCAAAGCTTCCTCCTCCTTCCTAAATCGTGGAGTATGTGCACACGGAGAACTTATTTGTCATTGTGTAGCTGAGGCGGAACAGGAGAACCAATCCGCATTCGCCGAGGAAGACGGTAAAACGCCTTAAAAACAACCCTCAGGCTGACCCGCACACCGACCCAAATTTTTAAAACGCTCCCTACTGGACTGGCTGCGAGGTCTAAGGCATCATGCTACGGACTGGGCGGCCGGAGGTTCTAGTCCTCCCACGGAAATGGGTGTATGTGTGTGTGTTGTCCATAGGTTAGTTGAAGCGAGCTAAAGAAGTTTGTAAGCCTAGGGACTAATGACCATAGTATTTCGTTGTGTTTACGTTTACTTTAGTTTCTCTTCTGTCAAATTACTCAAAAGTTTTCAGTGTCCATATAATATAGTAGTCTGGTCTACTCTTCGGTGTGCACGTTATGGAAACTAATGGACTAGTGCATGTGAAAGCACAATATTCTTGGAAAAAGTATATATAAACATTTAAAATATTAATGAATAGTCACATGTATCTCTGTTTGTCTTGGATGTTTATTTCATTGAAATACAAAACTTATGCCTAGAGCAGACAATAAGTTCACATGAATAAAATGTGCTCATATCAAACGACATGTAGCAGCATAGTAGCAAGCTCTATTCAAACACAACAGCCGCGGCGGAGTGGCCGAGCGCATTGAGGCGCTATGCTCCGATGCGCGAGGCTGTTCCCCGTCGGGGGTTCGAATCTCCCCTGGAGCATGGATGTTTGTGCTGTCTTCAGTATAAGTTAGTTTATAAGTAATTTATAAATTTAGGGACTGATGACCCAGCAGTTAAGTCCCAGAAGCTTAATAAACATCTGAACATTTTATTCAAACACAACACTCACTTGAAATATCTGAATAACGGCTAAACCGTTAGCAGAACTAACATTATACAGTGAAAAAAGCATAATTCTTAGGAAGTGTACCTAAGTATTATTGCCATCTCCATAAATCAAAAGCAGGCGGTGACAAAATAATACGAACACCTGTTATAGACCAAAATTTTTTTATTAATAAGGATTTTGCACACCATTGGCTTTGAGAATAGCCGAAACTCGTGGAGGGAGAGATTCATAAATAGTCTTTATAGTTTCCAACGGAATGTCATCCATTCTTGTATCGAAACATCCGCTAATTACTTCACGGTGTTGGAGGTGTAAATTTAGTCTTCACTCTCAGCTCCGAAGGCCCCATAACCGTTCAATCATTTTGAGACAAGGCGACTTTTCTGTCCATGTGAGACGTCTGATAATTTTCTGATGCCGTAGAAAGCACTCTCGAACTTTTCTGGCTGTGTGTGTGGGAGCATGATCATTTTGGAAAATGACATTCTCTGTCAGCAATATGTTAGTCATAATAAGCAGTTCGCTGTTGAGGATGGTGAGATATTCATTCTCAGTTATCCGACTTGAAATATCTGAATAACGGCTAAACCGTTAGCAGAACTACACAAATACCGAGTTGGTAACATTATACAGTGAAAAAAGCATAATTCTTAGGAAGTGTACCTAAGTATTATTGCCATCTCCATAAATCAAAAGCAGGCGGTGACAAAATAATACGAACACCTGTTATAGACACAAAATTTTTTTATTAATAAGGATTTTGCACACCATTGGCTTTGAGAATAGCCGAAACTCGTGGAGGGAGAGATTCATAAATAGTCTTTATAGTTTCCAACGGAATGTCATCCATTCTTGTATCGAAACATCCGCTAATTACTTCACGGTGTTGGAGGTGTAAATTTAGTCTTCACTCTCAGCTCCGAAGGCCCCATAACCGTTCAATCATTTTGAGACAAGGCGACTTTTCTGTCCATGTGAGACGTCTGATAATTTTCTGATGCCGTAGAAAGCACTCTCGAACTTTTCTGGCTGTGTGTGTGGGAGCATGATCATTTTGGAATATGACATTCTCTGTCAGCAATATGTTAGTCATAATAAGCAGTTCGCTGTTGAGGATGGTGAGATATTCATTCTCAGTTATCCGACTTGAAATATCTGAATAACGGCTAAACCGTTAGCAGAACTACACAAATACCGAGTTGGTAACATTATACAGTGAAAAAAGCATAATTCTTAGGAAGTGTACCTAAGTATTATTGCCATCTCCATAAATCAAAAGCAGGCGGTGACAAAATAATACGAACACCTGTTATAAACACAAAATTTTTTTATTAATAAGGATTTTGCACACCATTGGCTTTGAGAATAGCCGAAACTCGTGGAGGGAGAGATTCATAAATAGTCTTTATAGTTTCCAACGGAATGTCATCCATTCTTGTATCGAAACATCCGCTAATTACTTCACGGTGTTGGAGGTGTAAATTTAGTCTTCACTCTCAGCTCCGAAGGCCCCATAACCGTTCAATCATTTTGAGACAAGGCGACTTTTCTGTCCATGTGAGACGTCTGATAATTTTCTGATGCCGTAGAAAGCACTCTCGAACTTTTCTGGCTGTGTGTGTGGGAGCATGATCATTTTGGAATATGACATTCTCTGTCAGCAATATGTTAGTCATAATAAGCAGTTCGCTGTTGAGGATGGTGAGATATTCATTCTCAGTTATCCGACCAGCGCGGGTAATGATAGAACAGTCGCATACCTGAGGGTAATGATAGAACCAGTTGAATACAACGATATAGAAGCCCAAATTGTGACGGTTTTTCCTCCATGCTCGACTGTAGGAAACAAGTGTGCCGAATTGTAATCTTCTTTTGAGATTTTCGATACTTGAATCCAGTTACTTGCAGGTAGCTATGTAAATGATTATCATTGAGACACATTTGGGAAATAAGCGACCTGCAAGCTGGCAGTCAGCTGGTAGGGAGTGCAGCAGCACAGGAGCGTCGCCATAGCTCCCCTACAAACTCAAATGTATTAATAAACTGTAGGAAGAATTTTTTTAAAACGAGGTGATTATGTAGTTACTGAAATTATTCAAATTTTACTAAGTTGTAAAAGTCATTTATAGTTATTATTACAATGTTCGTTCCATATTAATCAATTTTCCTGCTTCATTCGTAGCACCATTATTTCGTAAGTTCCTCATCGTGTCTCTCATCATACCCCCCCCCCCCCTGCTCTAAGCCTGGTGTATGGCGACAGCCTTTTTGTTGCAGCCTGCTTGTAGCTTGAATGTATCACCCACACAGAGCACAAACATTCAGGTTTTCTAGACGTGATTGCAATGACGTATCTCCAGGTGTAGCGTCAAGTTGTATCAGTTTTTGCAGAGATGTTCGACTAATAACTCATTCACATTCTTCAAGGTGCTGCACGTGGTGCTGTTGTGTGTGTATTATTGAAAATTATTTTCAGATTGTTCAGAATATATTTAAAATTGTCAACGAAACCTGACAAAGGAATAAAACTAAGTAATATATAAAACTAAATAACAAATCGTTCAATGAAAATTAATAGTTACAAATCTTTCTCTCGCGAACAATCCAAGTAGATCAAATGTCAATATGATCTTTTCTTTTACCTCCATGAATATTTATTCTCCATGCTGAATATGTTGTAGCTACGACACGTTAAAGATTTCTCAGCAGTACTTTCCAACAGCAAAATACATCTGACTCAGTTGATAAAACTACTGGGCTGCAAAAGCTAACCGCCAAGGGATTAATACGTTATCTGATGCTATAAAAAAATGAAACGTTTGTATTTGTGATATAAAGCTACTTATGACTGTTATAAATATAGACAGATTCGGCTCAGTGTAGAGGGGCTCTGGCGTAAAAAATGCTAACTGAAATCCGCTGAGAAGTTAAAAGGATTTTTTTTTTCTACAAAAACAGGGATGACAAAAGCTGAACACAATATTAATACCCTTTAAAATGCATTTGACGTATCTGTTGAATGCGTTCATTTCAGTTGTTCATTACCTATTACAGAGATTATTGGAAAAATAAACGAGCCGAAACGTGTCTGATCAGATTAAATATTTATTTTTTTAATGAAGCACTAATGTCGGATATTTCTAATCGTTATACCAGTATACAAACTGTCGCTTTCCATGTCGAACTTCGCAGGTGATCTATTTGTTTATTCACAGTTGCAGTTGCTAAAACTTTTAAAAAGTTGTTGTAAAAATACTTAAAATGGCGTAGACCGCAAAACGAATTAAAATTTATAATGTGGTAACTAGTTTCGACTTTCAGTCATTTTCAAACCGCAGTCTTTCAATAGATGGATAAAAATGGGTTGCCAGTTAGGATGGCAAATGAAAGTCCAAACTATTCACCAATTTGATTTGTGTCGGGCCCGGAGTGTTAAAAATGTCTTTTACTGACATATTGAAGTTTTAAACCAAGACACTGCTATTAAATATTGATAGCTTTTATTGGCACATTGTTATTTGCACAATAAGCTTATTTCGGCTATTTAACGCCGTCCTCAGGTGTTGTGATATTTTCTTCAATTCCGTTAAATATCGTTGGAAATCGATCTGTCAAATGTCGTACACTGTTGTTTTATTTTATCAATCCCATCATAAATAGACGTAAGTACAGATTGATAAAATAGAACAACAGTGTACGACATTTGACAGATCGATTTTCATCTATATTGAACGGAATGGAAGAAAATCTCTCAATACCTGAGGGCTGAGCCGAAATAAGCTTATTGTGCCAATAAAATCTATCAATATTTAATAGCAGTGTCTTGGATTAAAACTTTAACTATTCACTACATTATAGATTTGAATTCCTTTTGCGGTCTAGGCCATTTTAGGAATTTTCACAGTCGAATTTCTTTAAAGTTTTCCTCCTCTGAGAATGTCAGAATTCGTAACAAATTTTCACTTGTTACCACACTTCCTACTGTGACTTTAAATCGGTAGTTCGTTCTTTCCTGTATCTCTGTTTTCTTCTATTAAAAGAGTTGTAACGTGTTTGTACGATTGATGTGTTGTAGCTTGAATTTTATGCTTGTTGTGTTACTTCTGTGTATTGGTTTGTTACATGTTATCTCTTCCTTTGTACTGTCACCTTAAGTATGTCCAAAATTATGTAAGCACTTTTGTAGTTTGTTTTTTAGTTTTGGTCTTTTGTAAGTAACATTGCTTTCTTACTGTTACAGATAACCTCGTAAGTATAACCTGTAATCTAAGTAGCCAGTAGTGTTAAAATCCGTCGGGATTATAATGGAGCGGCTGGAGCACAGCAGAGCTGCGCGTCGTGCAGCAGCCGCAGCGCTGCTCGCGTCCAGGACGTGTCCAAGGCTGCCGACCTGCCCACTGCTACGTTCACTGTTGAAAGCCGTCGCTGTCATAACCTGATGATTTAGAACATAGTGCCGCTAGATATTACATTTCTTCATACCTCCACAAAATCTTGTCTTTTTTTATTTATTAATTTCGTACCTTTTTTCCTGAAAGATATTAACTATCGTATATGAAGCTTATATGACTTCAACATTTCGCTAACGAGCCATCCATTAATTACATCGCACGAATTTTTGGAGCCCCGCCCCCTCCCCCCTTCTGGTCACAGGTGGTCACATTTGTGTGATCCCTTCCCTAGTGTGTCGTCACATACTTTGCAATTTTAAATTTGAAAACACCGCTTCCAAAATAATTTCTGCCTGCATACATAAACATTTTTTCTTTCCCAAAATCAAGGATAAATAAAATATTGTGGGAAATTCACAAAACATAGCTAATCAAATGAACGATACAAAATAAAATCATCTTTGAACGCATACCTTTATAGTTTGGCATAGCAGTATCTTCATTGTCGATTTTAGTAATGTTAGTATCATCTGATGTGACCACATCCTCGTCATGCAACGAAAATGCAGCTCATCATTAATCGAACAAAGGCTGCCCTTGCATATCTAGCAGCAACTCATTGAAGACGAATCTTTGTGAAGCGCAAAACCTCTTTTGGCTCTTATGTGATTTCGTATTTTGGTTAGTGGCTTTTTATTTGTTTAACACAGGACACGACCATAGCTGAGACGATAGCGCCATTGACTACCACACAGGAGGCGCGGGTTCGATTCCTGTCAAGGGACTGGGTGTTGCGTGTCATCAGCATCGACACGCGAGTCGCCCACGAATTGTAAAGTAAAAAGAACTGCACTAGGCAGTCCAACAATCCCATGTGGGATCTCCTGGCCCAGAATACCATACGATCGTTTCCATTTTGTGTACCACAGATACCATAGCGTGGCGATGTTCTTGATATCTGCCGGCCGCGGTGGCCGAGGGGACTGAGGCGCTCCAGTCACGGTCTGCACGGCCACTACGGTCGGGGATTCGAATCCCCCCTCGGGCATGGATATTTGTGCCGTCCTTAGGATTACCTAATTCATAAGTAGTTTGTAAGTTTAGGGACTGATGACCCCTTAGTTAAGTCCCATAAGGTATACAAACATTTGATATCTTTCTAGGGCGCACCACATATGCAAATTAAATATAACGATGACCTCATCAGTGGCGTAACTATGGGGGAATGAGGGGGATAGAACCCCCCCCCCATAATCAAAAAAAAAAAAAAAAAAAAAAAAAAAAAAAAGGGAAAGAAATCGTATAATAGCAATCTAGTAAAGGTAAAGATTGAAAACTTGGGGTGTTTTACCATAATTTTTTATTGGATGGGAGTGAATTAGTTTCTTCAGCGGGAGTAGTAGAAGGTAGTCTGTCTGGAAACTGACTAAAATTTTGCTCGTCAAGCAGATCTACCCCCCCCCCTCCCCAAGCCAAGTCCTAGTTACGCCACTGGATCTCATGTATATGAGTCTGTAGTATTTTATCACTGTCAGACTTGATAATGGCCACATTCTGTCCGATGCACTGATGAAACAGGACGCCACTTCAACAGAGCTTCTAATGAAGCTTTGCAAATAACAGAGGTATTTGCAAAGCATTTCTCACAAAATGAATGTATAATTTTCATGTGTGTGGTAGCTGTACTACTTACAACTTTATTATCGCCTATTGTTATATAATGATGAAAGGAATAATAGATTGAGGAAATGAAAGTACGAGGGGAAGTTGGAAAATAAGTTAGCCCTGTCGACTGTGATCAGAGTTGCGTATAAAAGGGAAAAAATGGAATGAGACATTAAAGATAAGACAGTTATTTATTTTTATATATAATTTCCCAGTACATGGATACATTTGTCATACTGCATTATAAGCTTCAAAAATTTTCCAGGAAAAAATCAGGGCGTTGCATACGAAAGAAGCATTGCTTCCCAGAGAACAGTGAGTAGCACTTTATCTGCAGACGGAGTGCTTTTGAACTTGTTTCGGACAGGTGGTGACGTATGTTTCCACTCCATAGATGCGGCCTTGGATTCGGGCGTGTAATGGTGTACCCTCGTTTCATCCCCCGTCAGAATCCGAAACAGAAAGTCATTGCCATATTCATGGTCGACCTCTACCCAATGGTGTATCGGTGTTTTGGACGTGCGCGTTCACCTGCTGTGTCGTCTTTCGCCCATAACCGTTCAAAGCTGCTTTCGTATACAACACCCTGATTTTTTCCTGGACGGCTTTTTGAAACTTATAAAGTGGTTTGGCAAATATCTCAATGTACTTGGAAATTATGTAGGGGACTAAGGCGCTCCAGTCACGGTCTGCACGGCCACTACGGTCGGAGGTTCGAATCCCCCCTCGGGCATGGATATTTGTGCCGTCCTAGTTCGTAAGTAGTTCATAAGTAGTTTGTAAGTTTAGGGACTGATGACCCCGTAGTTGGGTCCCATAGACTATATAAACATTTGAACATTTCAAATTATGTAGAAAAAGATATATCTTATCTTTAATGTATCATTCTATTTTTTTCCTTTCATGCACAACACTGCCCACAGTCCAGAAAGGAAGTTCCGTTTGGTTATATAAAACGAAGGGGTGCAGATACAGAAAAAATATTGATTGTACAAAAATCTACAACTGTTAAACTACTTTTCTACATAGCTTCCAAAATTTTGTAGGCAATTGTCATAGCATGGCCTGTGCCTTTTTCATAGAACGTTGCCGCCTGTGTATTCAGCCATGTGGTAACATGTTCTTCCAGCTCGTCATCATCGTTGAAGTGTTGTCCACCAAGGACAGAGTTTAGGTGTAAGAAGAGGATTACTGTCAAAAGATTTTTTTTTCACGATAAATTCAAATGTTCAAATGTTTGTTAAGCTTAAGGGACTTAACTACGGGGTCATCAGTCCCTAAACTTACAAACTACTTATGAACTACCTACAACTAAGGACGGCACAAATATCCATGCCCGAGGGGGGATTCGAGCCCCCGACCCTAGTGGCCGTGCAGACCGTGACTGAAGCGCCTCAGTCCCCTCGGCCACCGCAGCCGGCTTTTCACGATAATGTCTGACCTCACACACCGAATGTGACCAAACAATTCTTACGGAAATTTCAATGGGACCTGTTTGATCATCCTCCATACAACTCGGACATCTCTCCTAGCGACTTTCATCTCTTCTTACACCTAAAATCTGTACTTGGTGGTCAACACTTCAACGATGATAAAGAGCTGTTACCACATGGTTGAATACACAGGCGGCAACCTTCTGTGAAAGATGCATGCAAAAACTTGTGGCACGCTATGACAAGTGCTTACAAAATTTCGGCAGTTTTGTGGAAAAGTAGTTTAAGAGTTGTAGAATTTTGTGCAATAAAAATTTCTTCTGTATCTGTGTCAATTTCATTTTATTACCAAACGGAAATTACTTTCTGGACGCGCCTCGTACTATTAATGTATTATTAATCGTAATCTATATCCTGCTGCCACCCTATGCCAAAATTTGTTCAAAATTAACTGTTATAGTAATTACTGTTGCATTGGTCCCATAAAGGACTCGGCTGCTATTGAAGCTGTTTTGTCTCTCTAGTCCGCGTCACGTAGGAAGATTGCCCAGTTTTCAGCCCTTCCATTAACGCACTGGGAGCCAATAATATTGACCATCTAGGGGCGTGGCTGGAGTGGACGCTACAGACAGAGAGCGCCGGAAGTAGACTGCCGGAAGCTCTGTCGTACCCGATCTGTGCTCACTGGGAGCAATACTGCCTGTGGTCTCTGCTTTGCAGACATGTTGAAATGCAAATCGTCACAATATACTACTTTAAGGCGATAGTACATTGAAGATTTATCACTGACGCTTCACTTTGTTTTATTAAATGTCAATGAAGAATGAGTAATAATTAACGATGCAATAACGATGAAACCCAAAGCAGGACTTACGTGAATTAAACTATGTGTGGCAAATCCTGGTATTTCATTCTGATCTTGTAGTTAAGGCAATAGCTCCTAGTTTACCTGTTGGAAAAATTTTGGTTAGAGTCCTGTGAAAGCTAAAAATTTTTCTTCTTTTTATACATTCGTAACTGACTCTGGAACGATAATCTAAATGTCTTACAAGTCTGTTGTACAGTATTAGTCAGTTTTTTTTTAATACTTTCCGATATGCGACTTATGCAAAAACCGAACACTATAGCTTAATTGATTATAGAGGTAATCTGTCTTATGCTGACTGCAATTAAGAGGTTTATTTTTTTAATAAACCTCTTAATTGCAGTCAGCATAAGACAGATTACCTCTATAATCAATTTTAACAGCTGCTGCGGAATATGGCCACACAACCAAACACTATAGCTTAAATTTGTACGAATGAAACGAGTATGAATGATATTTACATTCTTCCTTAACACAAAGATGCCACTGTCCGTCTATTTCAGAATATGTAGCGATTTCCGAGTTCGTATTTAGCAATGAAACTAAAAAAAGAAACCTTAAATTACTGCAGCTAAAATGAATAACCTGCCAGTTACATTTAAATTCTGCCTTGTCACAAACCACTGGCTCTTTATAAATGAAAATGTACCTATTTACGAGTGTGTAATTAGGCAGAAAGGTAAGGAAACAGCTTGAATTACAGTGACTGAAACGAATACCATTGATATTTATATTCTTCAAAAATCAAATATTTGTAGAGCTTATGGAACTTAACTGCGAGGTCATCAGTCCCTAAACTTACAAACTACTTATCAACTAGCCAATACTAAAGACGGCACAAATATCCATGCCCGAGGGGGTATTCGAACCCCCGACCGTAGTGGCCGTGCAGAAGGTGACTGGCGCGCCGCAGACCGCTCGGCCACCGCGGCCGGCATTCATATTCTTCCTCGTAGCTAATACGTGTCTGCTTGATGATTTTCATTTGTAGGGTACCACAGTCAAATACAATTCTTATTGTGAAGGACATCAGATTGTCTTCAACTATTTGTAATTCACAATTATGATTTCAGTCGATAAATCCATTTTATCTATAAATGTACGTTTATCACGTCTGAACCACAAGACAAAAAGAGCTAAAAATTTGAACAGCTACTAATGTCTACCCGGGGAAGGCTTTAGGCACGGTTTTATGGCGATCGGATAGCTATTTATCTATTTATATTAATGTGAATGTCTGTTCGGTGTACGCTTATCACGTCCGAACGACAAGACGCAGAGACTTAAATATTTGTACAGTTACTAATTTATACCTGAGGAAGGTTTTAGGTACGGTTTTATAGCGATCTGATAGATATTTAGTAATTTGAAGAATATAACGCGAAATGTGGAACAGTAATTACTCTTTGAAAATGGTTTTTTTTGGTTTCATTGTTGCTTGAGGGTTGATAACGAATAAAGGTTGGAGTATATTGGGATGGAAAGTTGTTGGTGTATATAAAATTCTACGTGTGTATGTTAATATTTCGCTCTGCAGCGAAACCTACAGAACGCAAACGAATGGTGTGTGTGTAATTGTTGTCCGAAGTCTCCCGTTGTACAGCATAGCAGTTCCATGCCGACAGATATAAGGGGTGGAAAATATGGTGGTTGAAATTCGTCAAATTATTAAAAAAAATTCGCACTGAAGGCCAGCGATGACGTTTGAGACTCTATAGCAAGGAGGTTAGGTACAGCGAAACGCGATGTCACAGACCATATCTTTGATCTATGCGTGCTACAATTCTTCAGCTCTTTCTCTGTAAGGATAAGCATATGAATAAGGAAATATAAGAATAAATAAATAAAGCAGTAAAACAGAAATTTATTTTAATACAGCTCTTTAAAAAATCGATTTGACGTTTCGCGCATTACATCAAGTGATCCATCTGTGATAATATTACAATCATTATTGTTGATATCAATTAATATGAATAAATAATCCCTTAATCGTTAGTGGTGTGGTAGTCTAACGGTTAAGACGTCTGCCTAGTAAGCATGGAGGTCCGGATTCGATTCCCGGCCGCACCACAAATTTTAATTCAATGCTTCACATCTATCAATAATGTCATTATTGTTGAATTTCGTGATTGAATTTTTCGAAACGAATGCATTTTTACCTGTGATTTCTTATATATTCTCTGATAAATGTAACATGTTTTTAGAAAAGAGGAGATGGGCAGAGAGAGAGAGTGGATAGGAAAAGTACTAACTCAAGGTTCGAATAGATAAATAAATACTCGGGCAACGCCGGGTTTTCAGCTAGTATGCCAATAAAATTTTTAAAATGTTACTCATGTCTGAGAACCATACATTTAGTTTTATAAGACAGGTTGTCAAGTTCCATAATTGAGCACAAACTATTCGTAAATGTACTGCACCTGTACACAGAAACGAGACAACACAGAAAAGTAAAATTTATTTCGTGATTAATATGTGGGTATGATCCTGCCTTACTTCCGTTCAAGCCGCGGTGGAGTAACGGAGCGGTCTAAAGCACCTCGCTGGGGCATGGGTGTGTGTGTTGTCCTTAGGTTAGTTTACCTTGGTTTAAGTATCAATAAAATTCTTCTGGGTATTATACCGCGTCGTTATTTTGTAAACTTTGCCGACGTTTCGGCCACTATTGCAGGTGGCCTTCATCAGGGTCTGTGTCAGACAGAGACCCTGATGAAGGCCGCCTGCAACAGTAGCCGAAACGTCGGCAAAGTTTACAAAATGACGACGCGGTATAATACCCAGAAGAATTTTATTGATAGTGACAACTGCCGCGGAAGCTTACGTTTGCATTGGTTTAAGTAGTTTGTAAGCTACTGACTGATTACCACGCAGTTTGGTCCGAAAGATTTACAAACATTTGAACATTTTTGAACTTCCGTTTAAACATCATGTAACATTAACAATTACAGTACTAAAGGACGGAACCATAAATGTGGTTTTAAAAATAACTGATGACAGTCAAATACCTGGCATTCCCTTAAAAGAAAAAGTTTGCTGTTATTTTCGAATAAGTAACCATTTACGAGTTTGTGATTAGGTACGAACCTAACAGATGAATCGAGAGTGAAACGAGTTCATATTCATGCACTCATCTGCTTATTTACTAAAATTTTCGGATCACGGCGTCAAGTGACACGATTCGACCAAAAAACTCGATAGCACTCGACCTATATTCACCCTTTGGTACTTTTGTGAAATTCCCGGGAATTTAAAATCAAGGAAATATTCCCAGGGAATATTACCAGCAATATTCCCAAAATTCATAAATTCCCAGGAACTTATGCTTAATCAGCCATGTTGTTGTTATGGTCTTCAGTCCGGAGACTGGTTTGATGCAACTCTCCACCCTACTCTATCCTGACCAAGCCTTTTCATCTCCTCATAAGAACGACAACCCACATCCACTTGAATCTGCTTACTATACGCGTCTCTTGGTCTCCCTCTGCGACTTTTACCCCACACACTTCCCTCCAATGCTAAATTTACGATTCCTCGATGTCTAAGAATGTGTCCTACTAAGCGATCACTTCTTTTAGTCAGGGTATGCCAAAAATTCCTTTTCTCACTAATTCTGTTAAGTACCTCTTCATTACTTATGCGATCTACCCACCTAATCTTCAGCATTTTTCTGTAGCACCACATTTCAAAAGCCTCTATCCTCTTCCTGTCCGCACTGTTTATCGTCCATGTTTCACTCCCGTACAAGGCAACACTCCACACAAATGCCTTCAGAAAAGACTTCCTTACATTTAAATTAATATTCGATGTTAGCAAATTTCTCTTTTTCAAAAATGCTTTTCTTCCCGTTGCCATTCTGCATTTTATATCCTCTGTACTGCGACCATCGCATGTTATGTTACTACCCAAGTAACAAAACTCATCTACCACCTTCATTGTTTCGTTACCTAATCTAATTCCTTCAGCATCATCTGATTTTCTAAGACCGCATTCCATTACTTTTGTTTTGCTCCTGTTAATGTTCATTTTATACGCTCTCTTAAACACACTGTCCATTCCATTCAACTGCTCTTCCAGGCCCTTTGCTGTCTCTGACAGAACTACAATGTCATCAGCAAAACGCAATATTTTTATTTCTTCCCCCTGAACTTTTATCCCTAATCCAAATTTTTCCTTGCTTTCCTTCACCGCCTACTCGATGTACAAATTGAATAGCATCGGAGAAAGGCTACAACTCTGTCTTACTCCCTTCCCAACTGATGCTTCCCTTTCATGCCCTTCGAGTCTAATAACTGCGGTCTGGCCTTTGTACAAGTTGTAAATAACTCCCCTTTCCCTGTATTTTACCTCTGATGACTTCAGAATTTGAAAGAGTGTATTCCAGTCAACTTTCTCAAAAGCTTTCTCCAAATCTACAAAAGCTAAAAATGTAGGTTTGCCTTTCCTTAATCTATCTTCTAAGATAAGACGTAAAGTGAGTATTGCCTCCCGGGTTCCTACGTTCCTTCTGAATCCAAACTGATCTTCCCCGAGGTCAGTTTCTACCAGCTTTTCCATTCTCCTGTAGATAATTCGTGTTAAAATTTTGCAACCATGACTTATCAAACTGATGGTTCTGTAATTTTCACACCTGTCTGCGCCTGATTTCTTTGGAATGGGGATTATTACATTTTTCTTAAAGTCTGAGGGTATTTCGCCTGTCTCATACATCCTACACAGCAGTTCAAATAGTTTGGTCATGGCTGACTCTCCCACAGACTTTGGTAGCTCTGAGGGTATGTCATCTACTCCTGGGGCCTTGTTCCGACCTAGGTCTTTCAGGGCTCTGTCAAATTCATCTCTCAGTATAATATCTCCTATTTCATCTTGATCTACTTCCTCTTCCTTTCCTACAAAATCGTCTCTAAGTTCATTTCCTTTGTAGAGCTGCTCTATGTACTCTTTCCACCTTTCAGCTTTCCCTTCTTTGCTGAGAACTGGTTTCCCATCTGAGTTCTTGATACTCGTAGAGTTGCTTTTCTTGTCCCCAAATGTCTCTTTTTATTTTCCTGTAGGCGGTATCTACTTTTCCCCTTCTTATACATTCTTCTACAGATTTGCATTTGGCTTCTAGCCACTCCTGCTTAGCCATTTTGCACTTCCTGTCAATCTCATTTCTTAGTCGTCTGTACTCCATTTTGCCTGTTTCATTTACTGCACTTTTATATTTTCTCCTTTCATCAATTAAATTTAGTATTTCCTGTGATATCCAAGGATTTTTGTAGGTCTTCCCTTTCTACCTATTTTGTCCTCTGTTGCCTTCACTATTTCATTTCTCAATGCTACCCATTCCTCTTCTACTGTTTTATTTCCTCCTGTTTCTGTCAATTGATGCCTAAATCTCCCTCTGAATTTCTCCAGAACTTCACGTTCCTTCAATTTATCTAAGTCTCATTTACTTATTTTCCTACCTTTTTGCAGTTTTTTCAGTTTCAGCCTACAGTTCATGACTAACAAGTTATGGTCAGAGTCTATATCTGCTCCTGGGTATGTCTTACAGTTTATCACCTGGTTCCGGAATCTATGTTTTACCATTATAAAATCAATCTGATACCTTCCGGTGTCTCCTGGTCTCTTCCACGTATACAACCTTCTTCTGTGATTCTTAAACCACGTGTATGTTACGATTAAATCATGTTCCGTGCAAAATTCTACCAGGCGACTTCCTCTTTCATTCCTTCTGCCCAGTCCATATTCACCTACTATTTTTCCTTCTCTTTCTTTTCCTACTACCGAATTCCAGTCTCCCATCACAATTAAGTTTTCCTCTCCCTTAACTGTCTGAATAATTTCCTTTAGCTCCTCATATATTTCTTCGATCTCCTCATCATCGGCAGAGCTAGTTGGCATATAAACCTGTACTACTGTTGTCGGTGTTGGCTTCGTATCTATCTTGACTACGATAATGCGATCACTGTGCTGCTCATAGTAGTTTCCCCACATTCCTATCTTCTTATTCATTATCAGTACTACTCCTGTGATACCCCCAACTGATTTTGTATTTATAATCCTGTACTCACCTGACCAGAAATCCTGTTCATCCTGCCACCGAACTTCACTAATCCCCACTATATCTAACTTCAACCTATCCATTTCCCTTTTTAAATTTTCTAATTTTCCTACCCGATTAAGGGATCTAACATTCCACGGTCCGATGCGTAGAATACCAGTATTGTCTTTCCTGATGAAAACATCCTTCTGAGTAGTCCCCGCCCGGAGATCCTAATGGGGGACTATTTTACCTCCGGAATATTTTACCCGAGAGGATGCCATCATCATATTTTCATACAGTAGAGCTGCATGTCCTCGGGAAATGTAACGGCTGTATTTTCCCCTTGCTTTCAGCCGTTCGCAGTAGCTGTGTGGCAAAGCCACATTAGCTGATGTTACAAGGCCAGCTCAGTCAATCATCCAGACTGTTGCCCCTGTAACTACTGAAAAGGCTGCTGCCCCTCCTCAGGAACCACACGTTTGTCTGGCCTCTCCACAGATACCCCTCCGCTGTGGTTGCACCTACGGTACGGCTATCTGCATCGTTGAGGCACGCAAGCCACCCCACCTCGGCAATGTCTGTGGTTCATGGGGGTGGTAATCAGCCATATAGCTCAATAAAAAGTATTAAAATAAAAAAATAAAAAATAAAAAAGCTACTTCTTACTAACTTGAACCTATTAAGTTTTAATCAGCCATATAGCTCAATAAAACGTAATAGGTTCAAGTCAGTAAGAAGTAGCTTTTTTATTTTAATACTTTTTTTATTTGAGAACTTCTACTTCCTATTTTGAAATATAAATAAAATATTTGGATAGGTTTAGGTTTATATGGATCTGGACCTTACCTCCTTGTTTCAAATAAACCCATTTTTCGGTTTTCAATATTTTAAATATCAAAGAATTAGCCCTACAACTACCAAGCATCGAAATGTACAATTCTTATGTTTCCTAGAACTGCCAACCAGGAAATAATCAACCTTTAGAAAAACCGAATTTGTAATATTCATATGCCATCTAGTGAGTGGCTATTAAATACTAAAATACACCGGGAGGTTTGTTTATTCAGTTCAAGTTTTCTGTCGACGTTAGTGATATTTTAGGGAGTTTAGAATAAACTGGTGCAAAATTTGTAAACATCAGTCAATGAAAATGGCATTTCGGGGAAAAATAATGCAAATAAACCGGCAGAGATTTATGATTTACTTGAAAATACAAGTGATTTTATTAACATAGAACACCGTAAAACATTAAAGATTCCAAAACTGAAATAGATAGCGGTATTTTAGAACATAATCTTTTATAAATCATAATTCAATGCAGGAATTGAGGAGTCTCTGAATTCTGAAAGTGAAACACCTCTAGTCATTCGTTTGGAAAAATTAATAAATACTACAGATGACGGACGGTTGAGTATTACGCCTCCAGAGAAATATTTTATAAGTTTAGGTTTCATTCAGAGAAATGTGGGGTTTCAACTTGCCGAAAAATTGTAGGTCTAGCGAATATTTTAAATTATTTTTTCCTACAGACTTAAAGTGAATGATGTTCTGCGTGGAATTTTCAAGGAAATTAATTCAGAGAATGATAAATCTTGGATTAAAATCTATGAATTTACCTAGTTAACCTAGTTATAATGTTATTCAAGTGTTAATAAGTAACTTTCAAAATCTAAAAATTTTCAAAAAATTCCAATTTTTGCGATCTTCCTGGGCCAAAGAAATATTCCTATTTTGTAAGTTCCCTCCCACTGGGAATATTCCCGGCCCACATCACTACCCTTTAGTAACTTCCGGCACTTCTCGGTATTTAGCGCCGAGTCGAAGCTGGCCGCGCGTTACGCAATGTTTCCCGCAGGCTCAAATGCTGGCGCTCGGCCGTAGCTCCTCTCCTTACCCTTCCCCCAACACTCCCCTCTATGCGCGGAAGCGCCTTCCTGCATGACGCCAACTATAGTAGTATACAGTAGGAAGAAAAACGCCGCAACAGTAGCCAACACATCAGCTGACGCCGCTGCAACGGCTGAGAGCTGACGGCGTTGCCCGACCTTGTGGTAATTCGTGAATGAGTCGTTCGTTTGAACGAATACAAATAAATAATCGTAAGAATCGAATCGTGATCCGGACAAATCGTCGTTCAAAAGAATCGTATGTTTCGTTGCGATTCCAAGATCAAACGATTCATGATTCGAAATCGTGGTGAATCGTACCAAATAATTACGAAAGCCAGAAATCGTGTAGGACGAAGATCGTGAGCCGTTAAACATTAGCCTATTCACGAATTACAGCTGACAGAAACAAAACGCAGTGAAATACATAGCTGCCAATACATACGACTATGTGTCTTTTATACAGTTTACACATTATGTATTTAAACGAGTAATTCTTACACATTTATATTTTGCGTATCCTGGAAATGGATGTAACGATTTGGATTATATTTTGTGTTTAGAGAGGTTTAAGCTTTTTGAGTTCATCTACATAGTTGTAGTTTTTGTAAAAATTCAATTTTACAAAAATATTCTTTTTATATAAAAACGCGATTTTAAATGTTTTTAAAGCCATCTCAAAAATCTTTTTTACCATTTCGGTTTTTATTTTCAGCTTTAGTGAAAGAAACCGATTTTACAAAAAAGAAACATTTTAATAAACGCGAATTTCTTATATATCGAAAGAAATTTAATATTTAGAGACGGATTTTTATTCATAATGTTTATTTATGTAGACGTCTTTCCTTAAACTAATTGATTTTACATAATAAGTATTTCATAACGATTAGATATGTTTTAATTACCAAAGATTTAATGAAATTTATATTTAATAGGCCGAAGTATTCAAACAGAACGAAAAAAAATTATTAGGTTACAGCACGATTCGAAATAAGTGACCTACGTTTACTAAACCTACAACGCTACTAAATGAGCTATGATGACAGCAGAAATAGTTGGTAGTGTAATATGTATTTATAACCGCTAGCAAAACTTCAAAGACTATTTTCTCGAGAATTTTTGAGAGCTGAATAGAATAGCTTTGCCTCATTATTATTTTAAGTCTGAACTTTATCATTTATGTAAATAAATATTAAAGAATCCGATACCCATATTGTGTCCTTTTTGGCATTGTGTAAGATTCGTGCCGTCGCAGACCAGAAAGAATCGTGAACGAATCGTAGGAACAGGTTAGATTCCAACAGCCATGACAATATGTATTGCCACCTATGAGCAGAAAGTAGAAGCAAGAATCGTGCCAATGCAGACTAAAGAATCGTGAACGAATCGTAGGAATCGATTCACAGAGTGGGATTGAATCGCAAGAATTGATTCCTAAAAAAGAATCGTGTTGCCCAACTCTCAGGGTTGCCAACTTGGGGGTTTTCTTCCCAGATTTAGGGGGGGGGGCGATTTTTTCAGGGGAGAATTTAGGGGGAAAGAAATGTTAGGGAGATTTTCAGGGGAGAAAAAGAAGTGTTGGGGGGATTTTTAGGGGGAAGAAAAGAATTTATTTATTTATTTTTGCATCAAATAGAAGACGTGTTGCCGTACTGATTGCAGATGTTCATTGCCAACGTGTAGCGCACTGTCAGCCTGTGTTGATTACATTATCGCCCTTCTGTAGCTACTGTCGCGCTGTTTTCATTGTTTCTTCAGTTCATGTTGGCTGCACTGTTTGCTTACAGCGCACGGAGGCGGCGCATATTTTCCCTCTCTCCAACCCCCTCCTGTCGCTCAACAATACCAGTTTTTTTTTTCTCTAATAGTTAATGGACTGGTATTTTCCGAGGACACTGCACTGAAATACCGCTAAGTCACGTGCTATAATCGGCAATTTAGTGCGTTAGCGATCATTGTGTTGTATTGGTGATCCATCATTATTTTTACTTTAATGACCAGCTCAAGTTGTGATGTAAACGCGTTATTTTATTGGTCAAAATGGCTACCAAAAATAAGAGAAAGTATGTACAAAAGTATGCGAAGATCTGGGAAACGGACCCTTTGCAGAAAGGTAAAATTGTAATTATTTCTTATTATGGGCTGCCTTTCGGTACTGCACCCCTACGTTCGTGCCTGTGGGCATGGCTCTTAATTTTTAATATATGGCGAGAGAGAGAGAGAAGTCTCAAAAACAAGAACTTTCGTTATTTTCTTATCGAAAAGTAGTCAGGCTGCAGCTCCTAGCCCCCCCCCCTCCTCCCCGTTTTCTTTTTTAGGGGGATTTATTCAGATTTAGGGGGATTTTAGAGCAAATTTAGAGGGAATCTTTGCGGCAGAGTTGGCAACTCTGCCAACTCTACCGACCACAGCCGAAGTTGGCTGAAATGTGTGGTCGCCGCGCTCAGATTCCCTCAGCTGCCTGCCGCTCTGCTCCGCTGCCTGCAGCAGTGATGCCAACTCGTTCCCAACCATGTCCCTACATGACGTGTCAAAAATCCATACCTTGTTAACGCTATTAACATTACTTTACAATGAATTGTTCTGAATTAAAGAAAGGTAGTTTCCCTGATAAAAGTCCCTACGTATTGCAAAGAGATCGGAATTTCGTCCCTGCAGTCTGGAGAAAAGAGTCAAAAGTTCCTACGCGTAGGGACATGTCCCCATGGTTGGCAACACTGACCTGCAGCTGGCCACTGTAACCTCGTTTGTTTCGCCAGCGCTGCTCTGCTCCTACCGCGCCGCTCCACTATAACCGCAGCCCGAGACACCACAAATAACTCACAAATGAACTCCATTATCTGATATTTACGTGCTCACCTACTATTCCCAGTATTTTCTGTATTCATGTTTTCGTTTTTGTATGGTGTACATTCTCTTCTAATCTGTGTCGCACGCTCTGTGTTTCTAAGTAACCTACGTAGCACCTTAGGAGAGCTATGATGTTGAGTGTGCGCATGATTGTACATCTTGTATTGTTTGTGTCTGTCGTTGTGCCAGATACTACTTTTGCAGCGTCATATACTGTACGATCAGCAGCAACGCTGTAAACGTGAGCTCACATGCATCCTCGTTCTGTAAGTAACTGTAGTTGCTCAGCTCTAGCGCTTGTTGTAGGCAGCTTGAATTTTGTGTGCCTCTTCCTCTATTTTTTTCTCTCTACCTCTTTTTGACTAAGACACACAAACACAATTCACAATGTAAATCACATTTCTTTTTTTATTAACTATAGAATGGGTTGGCTTTGCTCTGATTATTACAATTTCTTCATAATCATTTCGTATAAATTATTGACAATATGAAATGCAGCCCTCTAAATCGATTTCAGCGACCATTCGTTTCGTAGGAGATGTTGTTTTACCATTTCTTACATACATGTCAGAGTATTACACATTTATTGACACAGAGGGAGTGAGTTTATTTTGGGTTAGGTACTTTTTAAAATACTGTAAGTGTGGATACGTGTTATGCGTAGTCATATGTTGTCACCCTGAAAAACATTTTTAGTGCACAAGGAGTCACATCTTGCACAGGAGGTAGGTAATCACAAACAGCAAAATCCTGTGGGTATTTTATCGCACAAATAATACTGTTTGACGACGTAATACAACAGTCAACAAAAAGTTTTTCTCAGTCTTAGCAGATATCTTACTATTACGAGACTGTCGCGCAATGAAAACAGTAATTTGATGAAAACATACATTTTTGCGTCTATTTTCACAATAATTCGAAGAAGGATGGATGACTGTCATGTTAAAGTAATTTCGAGACGGATCACAAGCTGGGGTTGGACAAAGGATGAGACAGGATATGGGAAGTTGACTTTTAAACGGAACCATTCGATGGAAGATATTTAGAAAAACCGCAGAAACCTCAGCTAGATATGACCAGACGGGTATTTGAACATCAAATTGTTCCAGCTTACTCCCGAATGTAAGCCAAGTTTCCTAACTGCTGTACTACCACGTTTAATGCGATTATTTGATACCATCTTCCTTTCTAAAGTGTGCTCAGAAGTGCAGGAACCACGTTCTTACAATTGTGACAGCAAAATCACCCGACGATCTGTTCATTAACATAGGAGATATAAGGCCTACTGTTTCTAGGCTGTAACGTTAACGTAGCTACAGAAGTCAATGCTTCGTAACTACAGTTCAGTGAAGACCTACTGTCGTCCATTATATCTAAAACTAAATACATACTCCGCGAGTTACTGTACGGTGCGTGGCGGAGGGTACCTGGTACCACTACTAGTCATTTTCTTTCCTTTTCCACTCCTAAACAAATCGAGGAAAGCGAGGGGAAAACGATTGTAAATATATCTCCGCATGAGCCCAAATTTTTTAAATCTTTTTGGTCCTTACATGAAGTATAACTTGACGGCAGTAGAATCGTTCTGCAGTCGGTTTAAAATATATTCAGTATTGTTCCTCGGAAACAAAGTCTCATTCCCTCTACAGATACCCAATTTTGTTCTCGAAGTATCTCCGTTATACTCGCGTTTTGATCCGACCAAGCAGAACCAAATAGCAGACAGCCTCTCAATTGCTTCTATGTGTTCTATATGTGCTCCCTTTCACAGATGAACCACGGTTTCGCAAAATTCCTCCCATAACGGAAGTCCCAACCACAACTAACCCTACGTGCTTTTCCGATTTAATTTTCCTTCTCATCGTTCCGCCTAAATATTTAATCATATGTGCTGTGATCGAAAGTTCACTACTGATACTGTATTCAAATATTACGAGAATGTTTTTCCTACTTACCTGTATTAACATACATGTTTCTACACTCAAAGCAAGCTGACGTTCATCACACCAACTAGAGAGTTTGTCAAAGTCATCTTGTGTCCTACTACCGTCACTGAACAACGACACCTTCTCGTACACCACAGCATCATCAACAAACAGCCGTAGATTGCTGTTCGGACTGTCTGTCAGATAATTTATGTATGCTGAGAATAACAGCAGTTTGATCGCACTTCCCTGGGGAACTCCTGATGACACCCCTACCTCCGATGGACACCGTGACCGAGAACAACGTACTGGGTTCCATTACTTAACAAGTCTTCGAGCCACTCACACATCTGGAAACATATACGTTTTTCTCGTAGCTTTGTTTGCAGTCTGTTGTGCGCCACCGTGTCAGACGCTTTTCTGATATAAAGGAATACGGAGCCCGCGTGTTGGCCTTCATCCATGGCTCCCAAGATATCACGTGTGAAAATGGCAAGCTGAGTTTCGAATAAGCGATTCTTTGTAAAACCGAACTGATGTGTAGACAGGAAATTTATTATTTTCAAACTGATAATATTTTCAAGAATTCAACAGCAAACTGGCATTAAGGATAATGGTCTGTAATGTTGTGGGAATCCTTTCGCATTTTCCTGTTGCTTGGTACATTGCGCTGATCAAAAGGTTAGCGATAAATAAAGCTAAGCAAGTGGCCAATGTCAAGTATACCGGAACGCAATGAGGCGTTTAACTCGCACTTGTCAGCGATACTAATTCGTATTTTGTTGAGAACCTCTTCCAGCAGATGGATAAAATGTTCTTTCCATAATATGAAGTTTCATCTTGAACGTGTTATGTGCTTCTCCAAAAACTGTTAGCAGCGTCAACTCTTCAGCTTCTCAAGTGAAATTTTTCCAGACAGTTGAAGAGTGATAGCACGTTTGAAAAGGGACCTGTCTGCTCAAATAACAGCGTTTGATGTCACTGTCAGCACTTCTCTTCACACAACTGCAGTGTTCGGTGATATTACAATGTTGTGAATTAAAGTGATTTTCTGCAATAACTTTAACTTCACATTATTTACCAAAAAGTATTTCCCCGTCAGCCTTGAAGAACCTCCCTCCAAAATCCCAAAGGAAACTTCGCACCTTCTTGCTGTTTAACCACTGCACCTTCGGAATGTTGAATCAGTTTGTCTTAAAAATGAACAGCGACTACATGTCGATGTTTGTTACATCGGAAGCCTCATTTGTTAACTGACATCGAGACTGGTTTGTCAACCCTGTGTAAAAATATCTTCCTTAAAAAAAAAAAAAAAAAAAAAAAAAAAAAAAAAAAAAAAAAAAAAAACTAGTGCGTTACGTCGCTTGTATACATAGTCTTGATAAGTTGTATTTTTTACTATTCGTTGTATTTATTTGTAACAATATCACCTGAAATATTATAAAATGAGCATAATATTCATGTTGTTATTCTTTCGTCCTTGAAGACTCAACAAATATGCGCCAAATATGACCAAAATATGTACTTCCACAAAAGAAAACGTGAAACTTGACTTTATATAAACAAAAAATGCATTTAACTACGCTATAATACCCTGATTCGTGCATAAATTGTTATAAATTTCACCCTAAAGTTAGGGAGGAAAGATTGACTTGTCATTATAATCCGAGTCCTTTTGATTAGTCATATAGCTCAACATTAATACCCTGTTAGGGGCTTAGTTATATTTGTTTAAGTATAGGACGTCCCAGGGCATTACCAACACTACTTAGGTACCCATGTGCATAGATTATTAGAATGTGACTTTGTATCTAAAACTACATCCAGACTCCGCAAGTCACCTCACGTCATGTGGCGGAGGGTACTTGTCACTTCCTTCTACTGCAGTCGCGTATGGTTCGCGGCAAAAATTATTGCGTGTAAGGTAACATGTCGACAGTAATCTCTCTGATCTTATCCTTGTGGTCACTTTGCGACTTATACGTAGAAGTTATTATTATTATTATTATTCGTTCGGCATTTAGGCGAAATATTAAAACTCGATTATAACATAAAATGAGAGACAATTAGCATTACATAATACAAATTTCTCATGCAATAAGACTTATTGTTTTAAGCCATTAATGGCATGGTCTGTGAATTCGTGAATATCGAGTTCACCATTAAAACCATGCAGGGTGGACTCTATCAGGTGGTCCATTGGTTGGATGAGTCCACACTCATTCTGAAGGTCGTTCGAAAACCCCCGTGTTGTTATCAACTCCACGCACTTTCCGACGCCCGTCCTCAAACGGTTTAGGGTAGTCCATAGCCTTCTCGAAAGATGAAAGCCCTCTACTCTTATGTTTGGATCAGCAAACAGGCTTCTGTTCTTCACAGTGCTTCTACTCCATGATGGCTTCCATTCCTTTGCTGGATCATAGGGAAATACTTCTTCACCTGTTTTCAATAGAGGTGACCTTAACTTCAGGTGGTTTTCTGGCACTGGAACAACCTGGGGGTGTGAATCAAATACCTTGCGAAGTTCAGCCTTGACAATGGTGTATAGCGTAGCCAAATTCAAATGTTCAAATATTTTTTAAGCTTATGTGTCTTAACTGCGGGGTCATCAGCCCCTAAAATTACAAACTACGTATAAACTAACTTATACTAAAGGCATCACAAACATCCATGCCTGAGGGAAGATTCAAACCTCAGATGGGGAACGGCCTTGCGCATCGGAGCGTAGCTCCTCAATGCGCTCGGCCACTCCGCCGCGGCTATAGCGAAGCCTAGTATTGTGCACCTGTATGGGCCGGAAGTGCATACGTATCAGAAATCGATACCCAACTACGAGAAGCAATGGGGCTAATATCTGGAACTCTTAGACCTACACCTATAAACTAGTTACCAGTACTAACTAACACAGCACCACACGAAATTAGAAGAAGTCAATTAGTATACGTAGGAGAGAGCAATACATTGGTTGACCCTTCAAGCAACGTACGCTCTCGGAACTTAGACAGAAGCTCGTGCCGCGTTACTGAACGCCTCTCTACCAGCATCTGCCACTGGAGTTTCCTAATCATTTCTGTGACGCATTCAAAATTTCACGAAGCGTGCTGCTCTCCGTTGGATCTATGTCTCCTATTAACGCTGCCTGGTACGGATCCCACACTGATGAGCAATGCTCAAGCAATGGTCGAAAACGTCATTTGTAGCCTACTTCATCTGTTGACGGACTATACTTCAGGAGGATTTAAAAAAAAAAAAAATAAATAAATAAATAAATAAAAAATAAAAAAAATCTATGGGACTCAACTGCTTGGTTATTAGCTCCAGCTTACAAACCACTTAAACTACGGTAAACTAAACTAAGGACAACACATACTTTCATGCCGGAGCGAGGACTCGAACCCCCGACGACGAATGGCCGCACGCACCGCAACACGGCGTCTCAGTGCGCACGCCTATTCCGCCGCGACTGAGGATTCTTACAACTGACTCTCAGCCTAAATGTTCAAATGTTTGTAAAACTTATGGGACTTAACTACGGGGTCATCAGTCCCTAAACTTACAAACTACTTATGAACTAGCTAATCCTAAGGACGGCACAAATATCCATGCCCGAGGGGGGTTCGAACCCCCGACCGTAGTGGCCGTGCAGACCGAGACTGGAGCGCCTCAGTCCCCTCGGCCACCGCGGCCGGCACTCTCAGCCTGGCATCTTCCTTACCCACATCTGAGTTCACATGAACGTTATATTTCAAATCGCTCCTAATGTCCACTCCCAAATATTTTATGGAAGTAACTGCTTCCAGTGTTTGTCCTCTTATTTCTTTCTTTCTATGTATACGCAGCACTTTACACTTGTTTAGGTTGAGACCTTGCTGCATATTCTCCTACATTTCGCTACCATTTTCCAATGTTGCAACTTCTCGATAAACTACAGCATCATCTACATAAAGCCTTATTCAACTTCCGATGTTATTACGAGGTCATTTATATGAACTGGAAAAGCAACGGTCCTATAACACTACCTTGGGCACGCCTGAAATCACTTTAAGGCCTGAAGATTTCTCTCTGTTGAGTATGACCCGCTGCTAGGAACGCCTCCCCCAGTCAGCGCTCGCGCTGTGTTCCTCAGGCGACAGCGCGGAACGTTAACCAACGCCTCGCGGAAGTCAAGAACCGCGCATCTTCCTGGGATCGAGTATCTACTGCCTTCTGGATCATGTTGATTCCTACAAAGGATTTTTACAGTCTCCAGATATGACATAATATCCGAACTTAAAAAGTGTTCCAAAATTCTGCAACTGACCGATGTCGGAATATAGGCGGATAGTTTTGCGCATCTGATTGACGGCGCTTCTTGTAAACGGGAATGACACATGGCATGGCTTATCTCTATGACTAATTACCTTACCTCCTTTCTGTACTCGATCTATTCCTTGGTATGTACTCATTGGTATGCTTAGGCTTACATTTCTGGTTTTCTTTTCCTTTTCTTATATTTTATGTTTGCAACACATCTGGTAATGGCAATAAGCCATGCATATGTAATCAAGACGGACATCCGTAAGTAAAGTGCCAAACATAGTCGCAGGCCAGACTTCATGTTTTCAATGGATACGACGAGATCTTCCCCACCCAACTTATGACATATTAAGGTCAGAAGCTGTGTTATTAACGTGACGACTGCTACAGACAACCAGTTATTTGTACGACATATTTGCGTAATTCTTTGTTACTGAGAGCTACCTTTGAAGAAACCTGTCAGGATATTTAGAGACAGGCTCATAATAGCTGTCGTAAGAAGAAGATTGATTTGTTTAAATTTGCTTTATAGGTATGGTACGCCTTGTTTGTTCATCTAGACTATTAGTTTCCTTGTTTGCATCGTTTCTCTATAACTTCCATTTTCTTCATATACGTTCGGACTTCGTATTCTATGGTGTTTCTCTTCCAAGACTTGTTAGCATCATTGTTTCGATGTAGCCACAGTTTTAAATTTACACTTTAACAAAATTTTCCATTCTAACTATGATTGTCTCTATATCGAGCAAACAGAATTTTGGTGTGCATAGTATAAATTGGAACTTACTTTTTAATACTTGTTTAATTTCTATGATTGTTGCACAAAAAATCACAAGAGATTTGTTGATATTTCTTCCACATATACCTCTGTATTCTCCCAATATCAATGTTTTCTTCTCGTAACAGCGTTGTAGACCTGTGATCTTATTATTAATTCCTTCATTTTTGCAGTAATATTAAATTTTAATTTATTGTTTCCTCTCGAAAAATTGCCTGAAAATGTTGGCCAGAAATATATACGCCTAATGGTAATAATAATTACGCATTTACATCAGACGTTATCCCTTAAATTATCTAATATTACAGAACAAGTCTAGCTTATTGTTTTGACACACACGATTTCACCAACGTTTTGCCACTATGTCTTAACTTGATTACGGTTACCACATTTACTGGGTTTGCATTATGGAGGAGGACGATTCAAATCCAAGTCGACTCTACTCCATGGTTCCTGTTGATATTTAAAACTGAAAAGTTAAATGAAACTTTCTGTGGATTCAAATCAAAACGGGTTCAATGATTTTGTAAGCACTAAATTATTTTTTCCAAAGTATTCACTATTATCGCTATTTTGGCAGACTAATGTGTTATTCATCATCATAATCAGCCATTTGACATTCATTGCTGGTTAAAAGTCTACTCTACGCATATCGTGACACTGCGTTCTTGAGTAAATGAACCCCTATTGCCCCTGATTATTATCTATAGTTAGCAACCTACCATCCTTTACTTTCTCGGTTTTCTGTTATTTCTCATTTGACTTCATTCCATCTACTTTCGTGGTTATTGTTCCCCCGACCCGCACATTATTGTTCACCACTGAGCTACGTCTTCCACATCACTATGTTCCCAGTTCCCTTTATTTGCTTTTCTGTCTCTCCCAATAATTTGCAAAGTGCATCTCGCCATAAATTTTTAATGTATTTTAGTGTTAACAGGTCAGGTCTTACTGTCATTGGTAAAAAGAAACTAGCAACACGAGTTATTTGTAAGTGTTTATACACAATGAATGATACAGTTCTGAGATTTTGTATAGTTTTCTATTAATTTCTTTTGCTATCCATTCAATATAATAGTTATCACTCGTATTGATTAGTAAACTATAACATCAACTTTTTTCATAATTTGGAAAATTAAAAACTTGGGTTGAGAGACCACTTTATGTCAATAATGGGATACTTTAAAACAGTGAAACGCGTGCGAAGTCTTCCGCCTCGAAAAGGTAAAACAAACTAAAACATATTTCCTGGAATCAAAATTGGTATTAATTTAATGAAAGGTCAGAGATTAGAAGCCATTATAACTAGAATAATTCTTAAGAATACAGATTACATACGCAGCTTACATGTGGGATCCTAAACCTTCAACTACGGCAGCAGTAAAAGCACAAGTAAAGAACTGAATGAACTTGCCATATGACATACATAATGGGCACGAATCTAAATGTAAAGAAAATTTGTCAGAAATAAGCACACTCAATCGCTCAACTGACGCCTGATTTCTTGGTATAATGAAAAACAATCGAAAGCGTTACGATCCACATACAAGTATCAAACCAGGCTTGCAGATATTTGGACATAAACTGTTATCAATCATTTCTTTCTTTAAAAGAAAAGTGCTAATTATTTCCAATCTAATCTCTAATTGGCTGCCAAACTATAATCTGGAGGTTGAATATCACGTGATCTCGTTCAGTGGTAATGGTCTCACAAAGGTTAACAACGACTGTTCTACACAAATACGGGAATGGTTCCTTTGAAAGTACATGCCCGATTTCCTTCCCCATTCTTCGAAACTTCCAGAGCGTGTGTTCCGTCTCTATGTTGACTGGATATTAAACACCAGTCTATCTTCCTACCTTCATTGGATTATGTCGCTGTCTTGTTAATAACTGTCACCTTTATTTTGCACAAAGTTAAATAAGGTTGTTAACAGGCACTTCTCATTGACATTCGGACATTTAACCTAATCCTACGTTTCTCAATGAGAAGAATTATTCATCCTTCATTGTAGTCGTGATGCAGATGATACATCCGCCGCACGGCTTATGGTTTGGAAACGATGAAATGTACTACCACAACTTAATGCCCCTGCCACTGTACACCGTCATCGGATATTCGTCCAATCGTTGACAAAAACTGTAATAATTGATTTATCAAGCTAATAATTTCCGCGTAAGAAATTCCGAGGGGCAATGAAGATGTATGAAGTGCCCGCTGTATGCTGCATCAAAACGAAAATACTGAGGGAGATATAGTAATAAACAAAATTGGGTGTGTATTCGTCAACAGGGGGCCACAAATTCCCATCCAACCACACTGATCTGATTCCCAACAGCGTTTCCTTCAATAAGGCTACGGGCCATTCGCTGTTCTTGACATAATTGAGGTAAGACGTCTTTTCTATTAATATCGATGGGACTATAACTTGCAACCTTCCTTACTTTTCATCTCAAGACCGCGCATTTATGCAGCCCATTACATAACTTGATTAGTTATTCATTAATTCAGTGCATATTCCGTAGCTGCATTCCATAGGTAACTGTATTATGCCAGAATTTGATTCATCTAACAAACCTAAATGCGCCGTCTCCCTAGAGATGCAAAAATATATTGGTTTTAAGACAGTAAACAAGTAATACGACTATTCGTGTCAACCATGACTTTTTTATCCAGAAAGTCTGTCCCCGCCCGCATAGTAGACTTTGTAGTCTTCGTACTATTCATTATACCCTGTTCACATTATAATAAACACGTCTAAATTACACCTTCCTGACAATTCTTCTCATTACCAACACCACATATTTCAATATAAAAGTTGAAACATGTGCTACCATTTTCTCCAGCCCAACAACTGACCTTAGCCACAACTCGAGAAAAAATACAGTGGCAGCGCTCACATAATTTACATCGTGTCTTCAACACAACATCGCAAACTTTAATGATGAATAGACTTGCATCTGATCCAGACAAGCACACATTACTCAATACATCTCATTTTTATTACTATTGACATTTCTTTATACCACATAAGTTGATCAGTAACTTTCCTGAGCAATACATACACATAAATATGTGTGTTTCGTGTGAACATGCTAGAATTATATGCCACAAAATAACTGTTGACTTCTATACACTAGATGCTAGAGGTCATCCGCAGATACTTTTGCACATTATTGGGTACTGTCGAATTCCAGATATTATTAATAATGATGTGATCCTTGCCCTCAACTATCAGACATATTATAAGCTTACATTATACGCTTATATGCTAGTGAGCCATTTAATTTCACCTGTGGATTAATTATCTTATTCTGTGATAGGTTTATTTGTCATGTGAGAATGGAGCTCTTGTGATCTGATTAGAATATCAAACAATATGTACTAAGTAATCTAGATGCTGTCATTTGTTGGCGACTTCATCCAGTACGAAATACACAAACTTGTATCATTCATTGCACTATCGTGATGTTATTGCCTCAGTCAAGAGTGTCTTAGTGATTCATTCTTATTTTGTTTACAGGAGCCTCGGAAAGACAATGGCGACTAGTATTCCAACTCCAGGAGGCCCCATCGCAGATGTATAGGACGATCACTCCAAACTAAGTGATACAACACACAAGAGATTAAACGATTCAGAGAGAAAGGTTCTTGCTGAGAGCACAGTAATTTTCTTTTGTTGTCATCTCTTTCATACTTATTTCATTCAGTTAATTTTAAGGAATTCTGATTCACACTTTTTGACACAATTTTGCATGTTTCTATTTTTTAGGGGGGCAGAGGGTTTGCAGACCATTTCTTCATTACTGATAATAATTAATCAGTTTACCTTTCAAAATACAAGAATTTTTCTCAGCACAGTAAGGAAAGTAATGTGAATCATGTTTGGGTCACTTTGTCGGATGATACTGCTATAGGTGCTATCTTGCTAAATAATGGACATATTGTTATATTTTCAAAATGTCTTTCATGCTAAGGTTAGCAATTGTATTTGTAACATTTGTGTGGAAACAAACAAGTTAAGTGGTTTCTAAAGTAATGTTTTCAATGATACATCTGTTAAAATGTTGTTGAACGTTTTTGTCATAAATACGAGTGGAGAGAAAAGCCACAATGTTCATGATTTATAAGGAAATATTTTATCCATAAACACATATTCTAATGAGTGATGTATTATGTTGCTGTCGTTCAGAATATTTAAATTTCATACATTAAAATAAGAGTACTGATTTCGTAACTGTTAAAACTGTTGCATAAATGGTGAATGTGACATATGTATTAATAATCAACAACTGAAACAATAATTTTACACAATGTGTTTGTAGATATTCAGTAGCAATGCAACCAACGAACTCTTACAATACTACACATAAGTCAAACGACTTGCAAGTACTTTGACATAATTTTAACTATATGTCAAATGATGAATCTGAACAATGCAGTTGTGCTACGTGTAATGTAACAGTCAATGCCTTTCAATGCCATGTAAGTTTTAGTAAGAAACGTTTGACCATTTTCTTACCACAACATACAAAGTAGACTGCCCAGCAACAAGTGTTTTATATGAATCTGTTATTTATCATTTTCATTAAGTGAAATGAAGTTATCTTTGACAATCTCGATGGTATGTTTAGGTAACTAGGTCTTGTTCAGTGTACACTAAGTACCAAATAAGATTTCACTACTCATCACTGAGTGGTGTGAGGACAAAAAAGTCTGTGATCTAGAAACAGTTTGAATACTCTACGCGACTATTAGCTAAATCTTAAGCAAATAATGGAAAACTAGTATATTATGCAGATCTCCAACTAGCAGCTAGCAATTATTATATGACTGACACCGCCCACTGACAAAGGTCTCCATCAATAAACGTTTTGCATAAATAAAATGATTCACTGTGTAAAGCAATTTTAGAATTAGAAGTTTTAGCTTGTGATAGAGGTTTAATCATTCTATAATTCCTGTTGAATTGTAATGAAGGCTTCAGTTCAAAGCATTTAATTAAATACAAATTTAATTCCGTCCAGAGCTGCATCCTAAAAATCTCTTCAACACAGTGGCAAGAATTTGTTGCTGTACAAAGTAAGAAATGAGACAGGATAGTTGGATGAATATAAAAAGGTAACCGAATCTCAACTAGTTGTGCTGCTACTAGAAGCAATAGGCTTTTGCAAATGTTGTTGTATAGTTATGTAAGTAATAGACATTAAAATGTACCGGAAATCCGTTTTAGAGCAGCTCTCATTAACTAACTGTAAGTAAGTAGTGTCACATCTCAGACATTTTGTGCACTTAATAGTAACAGGCAAATCAATTTGAAATTTTATTTCTCATGTAATTATCTCAACTAGCTATGCTGTTTCTAAATTAAGAAACGTATTTGTGTTGAGAAAGCCTTAAACTGTGTGGCATTGTTGCATGATATATTTTTGTAAACGTTTTCATTTTTAATAACTTTTAACCATTCCGATAAAATAATTTATCACAAATATGGGAGCGTATCTTTGTTTCAATGGAAGCGTTCTTAAACTGGGAATGGATTCAAAAAAGTTTTTGTAACTATCTCTACCTTATTATAGCTGTAAAAATTGTGCATCGAAACACACCCAGCTGGCTGTGAAATAAGCTAAGTACCGTAGAACTTTAGAACTTCATAGAGCATATATGACCCAGAAAAAAGTAATAACAGTAGAACAAAAGTGATACATGTGTCAGAAATAACTATTTATACCTGGGAGGACTGACAGTTAAGGACGTTTGGAAAGTGATTACAGGTCATTATTATCTCTGGATTCAAGCCATAGAATTTGCGGGTGAAACATATTATATTAGCTTTTTATAACTCATTATATATATAAATTCATGAACAATATTCAACGCATGTGGAGCTTTCGAGTAAACATGTTTACACCACATAAGAAAGGCTGAAAATATATTCTGCGAACTAAATAAACATGTGGTCCAGTCTGTGGTATTAGTGTTGTGACTACCACTTCTCCAATGCCAATGTGACAGATTCAGTGCAATAAAACTTGTCTATTTAAACTCACAGAAGGCAAATAATACTCACTATTTCAATAGAAGAATGTTAAAATTTCACTGAAATTTGCGAATGGTAGTAGCTATGCACTTGTAAGGATGATGATGTGGAAGTGATGTGGCTAATGCAATACATTATTATACTTCTGATGAAGTTGTTGACGCTTGCATTGTTGGTTGAATTTTGCTACCTTTATTTTTAATATATCTTTTGATATTTGGAAATGAAGTGGAGTCTTTTGTATCATATAATCTCTTCTGCTAATGCATTCCACACACCATTACAGCTGAGTAATTTTTGCTGTTGAGGTCAATTTCCAGCTTCAGTCAATTTCGGAACTGGAGCTTACATACATTACAGAATTGTTAACTATGTAGCTACGTTCAGTACCTTACTAAAATATTTTTAATGAGAATGTATACTTTTGTAACGACTTCTGGTGTATCTGCAGTTATAAGTTCATGTCATAATTTAACTTTTGGATCCTTGAGATAATGGAATGTACTTAATAATAAATTTGATGAACTGCAACTCCAGATCGGTCCACAATGTATCTGGATCTCATAATCGTGTGATTTTCAACACTAGAAGATTGTATGGCATAAGTTAAGCTTTTACATCCAGAACACAGTAGATAATTGTTATATCTCAGTGTAATCTTGTGTTTCTTTTCTAAATTACCTCAGCAATATATTATGTAACTGTAACTCAGCTTTTATTTTCGTGTGTGATTTGTAAAATTGTATCTTGGTTTTGAAGTGACTACTTTAGAATGGATATCAATTGCTTTACTTGGATATTCTGTGGCTGCTTGTTTTGACGTAAGAACCAAACTACTGCAAAGTCCAGTTTTCCATATGTTTAATAATAGGTGTTTCTTTCAAAATTATACACATTCGTATTTCCAAACTCAGGTCGTGATGTAATTCCTTCCGCAATATGATATAACAATCACAAATTTTTTGATGTACTTTTATACAACAGAAATATGAGTTTGCAATTAACTGGAAATTCACCAGAAATCGAAACTGTTATGGATGATGGTACAAGCTTCCCCAACAAATAATTCAGTGTGTGTGAACTGTATAAAAAGAGACGCTTTTTTATCATTCTTTAGAGTTTAGATGGTGCCACTGAGAGTGTCTTCGTTACTAAAGCAATATCGTGCATAAGCATTTGTAAATGGAATGCCTGCTACTCTAAGAAGGCGAAATATGTACCTTTATGCCCATCATCAAGTCCAAATGTTTTTTATTGTTCTGGCACATGGTTATATTATAAAAATTTTGTTACTTGTAAGTTCGCTTTTGTAAGGAATCATATTCTGCATATTGTTATTAATAAATTAATTGCCATTCTTTCAGATTTATTTATGAATTTTTACACGTATTAACGAACGCTTTCACTCAAATACATGATGTTTCAAGCATATAAAGAAAACTGTGTGGCCTTCAAATAGCGACACTGTTGTAAAAATCAAAAAATTGAAATACATTTGATTACTGTTTTCAAAATTATGCAATTGAGAAGTTACCTGATTGAAAGGTAGTGGCTCCAAGATATGAACGTGGACAACGGCTGGGAGTGCGATGAGCTGACATTATGACCTTCCATTCTGCAACCTATGTTTCCTTGTTTTCCTTCTTTTACATGATATGATAGTGTTACAAGATACACACGAAATTTTCAGTTCCGAGGACTAGCATCATTCCCTTTATGTTGTCGGCATAGACTATCTACTTTTAGTTATCTGTTTCTATTTCTCCTACGATTTTTTTTCCAACTCTTTATTTAAAACCGGTTCTTCTATTCATTAAAGTGTTGATACTTTAATCTTCTTTTATATCCCTTCCTTTCAACTGTGTATTATTCATTATTAGCTGACTCGCATTCTTCCTCATCATCCATTTTTCTATATTACCAGGTAACCCATCTTTAAACATCGTTCTATGAGAAAACGTCTCAGATACATTGTTCTATCACTTGTATGTTTACTTTTCAGTTCACTGGGGTAATGAGTTTATAAAGAAAATATTCTAAAAGTTAGGAGAAATGGAAAACTTCTTTCGTCTAGAACATAAAGTAATTAAGTTTTAGGAGAAAGTTTCTTCTATTTTCAATCCTGCTTGTTAAATTAAAGCATTTGTTTTGATTTTGATTATTAAATATGGCATTGTTGTTGTCTTAAGTCCGGATACTGGTTTGATGCAGCTCTCCACCCTGCATCCATTTGAATCCGCTTACTGTATTCATCTCTTGGTCTCCCTCTGCGATTTTTCCCCACACACTTCCGTCCAACGCTAAATTCACGATTCCTTGATGTCTAAGAATGTTTCGTACCAATCGATCCCTTCTTTTAGTCAAGGTATACCAGAAAATCCTTTTCTCCCCAATTCTGTTCAGTACCTCCTCATTAATTACGCGATCCACCCACCTAATCTTCAGCATTCTTCTGTAGCACCACATTTCAAAAGCCTCTATCCTCTTCCTGTCCGCACTGTTCATCGTCCATGTTTCACTCCTATACAAGGCAACAATCCACACAAATGCCATCAGAAAGGACATCCTTATGCTAAAATTAATATTCGATGTTAACAGACTTCTCTTTTTCAAAAAAGCTATCTTCCCATTGCCATTCTGCATTTTATATCCTCTGTACTGCGACCATCGAGTGTTATTTTACTGCCTGAGTAACAAAATTCGTCTACCACCTTTATGGTTTCGTTACCTAATCTAATTCCTTCAGCATCGCCTGATTTTCTTAGACTGCACTCCATTACCCTTGTTTTGCTCTTGTTAATGTTCATCTTGTATGCGCCTTTCAACACACTATCCATTCCGTTCGACTGCTCTTCCAGGTCATTTGCTGTCTCTGACAGAATTACAATGTCATCGCAAAACGCAATCTTTTTATTTCTTCACCCTGAACTTCAATTCCTTCTCCAAATTTCCCCTTGCTTTCCTTGTTTATTTCACTAAATGAATACACCATTACTCACATCTATGAGACACGGCATACTTTCCTCCTCGTTTCGTGATAATTTATTGCTAATTCATCTGTTTTTCTATTTAAAAATCGCGCTGCTGTGATTCACGGCCCACTTTAGGTTTTCCGGTAGTTTTATATTTTTCAAATATTTAGGACAAAAGTAATAAAAAATTACATAATATAAAATTAAATTATATAATTTTCTTTGCCGAAATATTTCAAAGAGGAAGGCTCTGGTCGCTGGCATCGAACAAATACGTCTGTAAAATTTGGTGCCTGTCGGTTAAATGGCGCGGCCTAAAAAGTGGGAACATACTACACACACACACACACACACACACACACACACACACTATCATGCAAATCGCCCTTATTTTGGCAAATATCTCTGAAACGGTACGAGATATGGAAATAACATAAGGGGCCGATCTGGAGAATTAGTTTCCTCTACAAATAATTCAGTTTTCTTATCAGATGAACGGTTATTTGAAATTAAATTTCGAGCTGTCAAAAGGCAATCGCAAATGAGGCACTTTCAGTATTAATAACCTACAGTGGGCCAGAACTACTGACAAACGTGCAGTGTGATCTTCGTTTCCTTAAGCATTTATTTTCTTTGCTCTGCGCATGAACTCTATGTTATTATTTTGAATTTTTCTTAGATTCAAAATTACTAGTTACTTGAAGCCACTACTTTCTCATTAAAACAAAATTTCAGAATAATGTAAACACCCATCACAAATAAAATGGAATTCGAGCTCCGCTGTATGAACAACGCAGTCGCTGAGTTTTTTCTAGATAACTGAAGCGGTGTCCCACAAACACATTTGTTGCTCTAGGTAAGTATTTGCATAATTATTAAGACGATGGAAATTTCATAATGATCTCGTGAATAACTTGTTGTTATAGCTAACTGACTGGCTGTGTAGAGCATGGTTAGGATCCAGCACATGTACGCTACAGAAGAAGGTGCAGCATTCAATCGTTTTCGACTAATTACAATTTTAAAGACATGGGCATGTACCATTCTGTGAGGCAACGAGTGATTCGAGTGAGTATTGTTTAGTCTCATAAGCGTGATGTCCGTAGGTCTATTGCTGTTAGTGCGTTTTTATTGTAGTTGTTTTTTGGGGGAACTAAAGAGCGAGGTCATCAGTCCCCTACATTTTAAATTTATTTTAATTTTTTTTTTCTTAATTCACTCGCAAATCGAATAGCATACTTATTATGACTACACACATTAACATCATTTAGTTATTGATTTATTATTCGAAAACTACCCTGAATAATAAGGAAACAAAATTCATTCGTAAGAACTTTGGAAATAAAAAATGATATACGACTATTCTGAATGGAATCAGTACAGCTTCTTTATTGATATTAATTTATCTTAATTTGTGACCTCGCGAATGCCAAGTTTATGCATGACCATGGGTTTTTCAATTTCTCTTCTGCAAAACCGACTTGGTTTACGTCCATAAATCGTTCTCGGTCATTACACAATTTGGCGGCGTACCACGTACATCCAAGAATATTAGCGTATATTGGTGCAGACAACTGATGGTGTATGCCTAATTGAATTTTTATGCAATCTTCTCTACAATCTGTTATGGTAAATAATATACGAGCAATTTTGTAGTCACTTTATTGTGTTTTTCACGTGCCGGTAAAAATAAACGTTGCAGAGTTGCGCCAACAGAGTAGGTTTTGGAGGAATTATGTTAATACTGCACGGTAACAGATCACCTCTATCCTGAAATATTGCGTCGAACAAATATGTTTTTCCCCTCCCTATAAATCTAGTAGCAAAATAAATTCCCCCTCTATCACACATGGCGTCGATTAGAAATTTCCTGAATAATAATATTGTGAGTTTACCGGAGTTTTCATGTTTGCGTGTGTTCTGATCAACTGATTTTTTTGCCCTTGTTCCAAATGAACTGTGGCCTTTTACAAGTAAGCGAAGACCGTTGGTAGTAATTTTCAACATATGGTGACAACATATTCTGTAATATACGAACGTGTCACCCTTTGCTCCGTGTTCATCGAGAGTTCGGTCATGAGTTGATTCATTGGCACCGAGGCACAAAACTTCACGAATTAGTCTATTAAAAAGTATTGAAATTGATGTAAATGCATCAGGCAATTTTATTTGTAATATCTGTTTCATCAATTTCAATAACAAAATCCTTTTCATAATTTGGTGTTACGCCTCGAGATGGCGTTCAGAAATTCCCTGCTTCAACAAGGACTTGCTGCAGTGAAGCATTTTTACTGTCGTATGCAAATCTGGTGATTTTTCTCTGACGAATACACTGTCTACGTTTGAAGAGCATGACCCACGAGTCAGAAGCTTGAAAATTTAATTTACGAAATTGGTTAGTAGTACCAAGAACCCATTGTTGCAAATTTCTCGTCGTCTCCTGCTGATTACATTCTCGAGCTTCTACGAGTAGATCACAGGTCCATGAATTCAATCAAATGTTTGTATAGCTTATGGGACTTAACTACGGGGTCATCAGTCCCTAAACTTACAAACTACTTATGAACTAGCTAACACTAAGGACGGCACAAATATCCATGCCCGAGGGGGGATTCGAACCCCCGACCGTAGTGGCCGTGCAAACCGTGACTGACGCGCCGCAGTCCCCTCAGCCACCGCGGCCGGCAGTCCATGAATCAATGACCTTAAGTTGTTCATGTCTCCTCTTTTTTTTTTTTTTTTTCTTTTTTTTTTTTTTTTTTTTTTTTTTTATTTGTTCTTCCGATCATCTTAAACATTTCATGCTTTTGAGGCGTGAAACTCACCTTCCGTGACGAGTGTCAAAACTCCATACTGGATGTTCTCTTACTAGACTGACGACCCCAATTTAGTAACCCACTGGAACGTAATCGATGTCCATTTTCAGCTGGTTCTCTTCGGCCTCGTAACCATCTGATGAAGATGAAACACCCCCTCTTCATCGATGTATTGGTGGAAAATTAGTTCGTCTTGTACCATGCGTTGTTTCTCCGTTTACGTTCTCTTGCTGTCGAACTAACAGGCACATCACTGTATTTACTCTGAAAGCAGACAATTGTACATGCCTCGGAGGCTAACACATGAATGAAGTATTTGTCAGGTTTGTGAACGTTGTTCCCTTTTTCCTTTCATAAATCAAAAGTTTTTCGTGGACATGCAACTGTTTCTGGTGGATCAGAAATAACTGCAAGATATCGGGAAAATGGGTTTATCCCTATGATGCACCAATTATTAAAAAATGAGGGGGGAAGGGTTAAATGGGACTTTTAATGTAAAGCACAATGTCTGTTATCATAAAATACAAAAGTTAATTCAAATTTACCATTACAGAGAAAAATACAGTCATGTTACGGGAATGAACACAGTGAGGCTTGGGATCACCGGAGTCCCTCCTGTTAGATTTTCCTCTTTCCTTGGAAACTTCCGAAGCAATTTGGACACAGAGGCTTCATGCATTTAGTGAACTTGTGCTTTGTCTCTTTTTTGGTGGAATGCCGCTCCGAGAACGCTTACTGCGCTTCACGCTCGCCATCTTGACACGCTAATGCGTTCGCGTCCAAGCCCCCACAATACCGTAAGCGGCCGACTACGAACAGCGGACTAATTGAAGAGCGCCTCGGCGGCCATTGTAGTGGAAAACTTCCGCGCGAACTTTAAATGTGCTTAAGATTCTTTTGATTAGAGAGAGTATTCATTTAAGTTAAGTCGCGAAAACTATGTCTAATTGAAATATATAACTACAAAACAGCTTCAGCCTATTTGAATATACAGCAACTATCGATTGTGTGTAAATTTATTACACATACGGTGTAGAAATTAACCTACTATAACATGTAGTGTTTTTGCATTCTAAGTGCAGCATATAAACGGAATTTATCGTCAGACACGATTTTTTTGCATTTTCTCAGTATATTCTACGATTGTGAAACTTTTGTACAAACATTAATTTCGGAAGAGTTTCACACTTTACGTCTGTATTCTGGAATATTTTGATATTTCATAGCATCAAAAAAACAAACATCTACATCTACATGGGATACTCTGCAAATCACATTTAAGTGCCTGGCAGAGGGTTCATCGAACCACAATTATACTATTTATCTCCCATTCCATTCTCGAATAGCGCGCAGGAAGAAAGAACACCTGAATCTCTTTGTTCGAGCTCTGATTTCTCGTATCTTATTCTGATGATCATTTCTACCTATGTAGGTGGGAGTCAACAATATATTTTCGCATTCGGAGGAGAATGTTGGCGATTGGAGTTTCGCAAGTAGCCCACGCCGCAGCGATAAGCGCAGTTGTTGTAATGATTCCCATCGCAGATCCTGTATCATTTCCGTAACACTGTCTCCCCTGTATCGTGACAATACGAAACGAGCTGCCCTTCTTTGGACTCTTTCGATGTCCTCCCTCAAACCCACCTGATAAGGATCCCACACTGGGCTGCAATACTCCAAAAATGGACGGACAAGCGCAGTGTATGCAGTTTCTTTAGTAGTTCTGTTGCATCATTTAAGGGCTCTGCCGATAAAACGCAGTCTCTGGTTCGCCTTTCCCACGATATTATCTACGTGTTTAGTTTAGGTCTGAAGTAATAGTTATTCCTAGGTATTTGTGAAGTTTACGGGCTTCACATTTGATTGATTTATGTTGTAAACAAAGTTTAACGGATTTCTTTTCGTACTCATGTGGACGACTTCACACTTCTCATTATTTAGAGTCAATTGCCAATTTTTACACCATACTGATATCTTATTCAGATCGTTCTGCAGTTAGTTTTGAGCTTCAGATGATTTTACTAGAAGGTAAATGACGGCGTCATCTGCAAACAACCTAAGAGAGCTACTTAGATTTTTCCCTAAATCATTTATGTAAATAAGGAATAGCAGAGGACCAATAACACTGCCCTGTGGAACGCCCGACATCACCTCTGTTTTAGTCGATGCCTTACCATCGATTACTACGAACTGTGTCCTCTCTGACAAGAAATCCCCTATCCAACCGCAAATTTGGGGCGATATACAATAACCACGCAATTTGATTAAAAACCGTTTGTGAGGTGCGGTGTAAAACGTCTTCTGGAAAGCAATCTGGAATCGATTTGCGAACCCTTGTCGATAGCGTCTATCACTTCGTGTGAATAAAGAGCTAGTTGTATTTCGCATGAACGATATTTTCTAAATCCGTGTTGACCTTGGGTCAATAGATCGTTCTGTTCGAGATAATTCATAATATTTGAATACAGGATATGTTCCAGAACCCTGCTGCAAATTGACGTCAATGAAATAGGCCTGTAGTTTAGTGGGTTACTCCTACTGCCTTTCTTGAATATGGGTGTGACCTGTGTAACTTTCCAATCTTTTGGTACAGATCCTTCTATGAGAAAGCGGTTGTATATGACTTAAGTAAGGAGCTATCGCTTCAGCATAATCAGATAGAAATCTAATGGGTATGCATACGGGACCAGAAGACTTGTCCTTGTTAAGTGATTTTAGTTGCTGCACTACTACGATGATATCTACTTCAACGTTACTCATTATGGCATCTGTTCGTAATTCGAAATCTGGAATATTGGTTTCGTCTTCTTTGGTGAATGAGTTTCTAAAAGCTATGTTTAGTAACTCTGCTTTAGTAGCGCTGTCATCGGCAGGATCTCCATTACTATTACGTAGTGAAGGTATTGTTTGTGATTTGCCCCGAGTATATTTAACATATGACCAAAATCTCTTTGGGTTTTCAGTCAAATTTCGAGAAAGAATTTCGTTCTGATAAATATTGTAAGCATCTCGCATTGAAATCCTCGCTAAATTTCGAGCTTCTGAATACGATCACCAATCCTGGGGATTTTGTGTTCGTTTAAATTTAGTATGCCTTTTCCTTTGCTTTTGCAACAGTGTCCTGACCTGTTTTGTGTACCAAGGGGGATCGCCTCCTTCTTTTTTTAATTTATTTGGTATAAAACTGTCAATTGCTGACGATACCACTTGTTTGAATTCGAGCCACATCTGGTCTACACCTACGTTTACTGTTAGAAACGAGTGGAAGCTGTCTTTCAAGAATCAATGTATTTTATTTCTATCTGCTTACCTGAACAAACAGGGCTGACTGAAACAGCTAATATTAAAAATCGGTTGTGAAAGTGAAATATGCCATTAGATACATAACTGAAAAACAGCTTTTTACGTTGTGAATACAGCTATCAGCCACTATCAAATTCTTTTAAGAACACGAAGTATGCCAAAACTTTTTCGTAACTAAGGTATCTAACATTAGCATTAGCGTATCTAGCAAGATAATTAGCATTTTTAATGCTGAAATCCAAATACCTTACAGCAGAGTGAACTGCTCAAAAGTCAGCAACTATCGTCACAGGGTTGAACTTCACAATGTGCATCCACTGTGGCTATGTGCCGTTCATATTTGGAACTATACACAGATCTGCAAACCCCTTTTAGTTTTATACCTATTTGTAAAGCAGATTACCTTTAAATTCTGCGTTACAAGTTGCTAATATTAATTTCATAAACAAAAATTCGAACTGCAGTGAAGTAACTAATCCCGTGACCCCAATAGTTGTTTTTACAATCTTAAATTGGACTTTTTGAACTTTCTGTCCACCAGTACTGACTTTAGCAGCTCCTTTTTAAGAGCTACCAGTATTGTATAAGCCTGTTATTTACTTCATTCAATCCTATATTGTATTGACTAACAGTCTGTTAAGCAAGAGTAACTATCTCTGAACACAAGTAGTAGGACTATTTGTATTCCTGAGAAATATAAATGGGAAGCAGTATTCGATCTTTTTATTCTTTCTTAAATTGATTTATGCATTTAAACACTGAGCAGCTCTTCACCATCGTGCTTCATGTACACTGCAGTAGTCAAACAGTACAGACGTGACTATCAATTGTGTATATATACCGCAGTAGCTATTTAATACACGATTTACCGGTTAACAACACTCGTATTTCTGTGATGCTTGCCACTACCATGGCGGCCGGGCGAATGTTCAAATTATCCCGCGACAGCAGCGCCTTCAGGGAGTCTAGTTTTTTTTACAAGGTCTTTGTTCGCGTCATAAATTGACGATTGTCAGTTCAGCCGTCGACACATGCAGTGCAGCACCTATCGCAAAGGTCCCCTAGCGTGAACTCCATGTGTTTTCCTCCCGTACCTTCGGACAGTGTCGAATCCAGGCTTTTAGTGTCTGGAGGGCTAAGCTCGTAGAAATTTTGTGGCGTCAAACCTCAAACTGATGTCTAAGAAAGAAACAAGCTCATATTACACATGTCAGGAGGTTTTCCTCCTGCTCATGCTCGAGAGAGGCTGCAGCCCCCCCCCCCCTTCCACTGCCTTCGGAGCTTGCCAACGGTCACATGATTATGGCCGACCACACGCGTCACGCAGTGTTCAAGCCTTCTTCGTCGTCCATCGTATTGAATTTCTATCATGGCCTTCCTACTTTATCCATCTGTCACCTATCGGAAATGTCCCACTTGGTTCTTTTCAGGTAACTATCAGATTGTGGTGTTGTGTAGTTTTACACATTCAGAAGCCTGTCTTTAACTGCAAAGTTATAAAATACCATATCCCTTTTAGGCCTTTGACAACATTCTTCTACTCCCTCGTGTAAGGTTTTTTCTCTGGATGTGGAATGCTCGTCGGAGTTATAATTATGGGTGGTATCCTTTCGATGTATGCTAACATTTTTGTGATGGATGAAAGGATTTTGATTGTATTATCGTAAACATACTGATGTTCTGTGTTAGTGAGGTTTCAGGTAGCACACTGTAGAGAATCTGCCATATTAATGCAGTGTAGTCTTTCTTGAGATTTTTCTGTTGACAACGTAGTACCACATTGACCTTTCATTGATGGGTAATAACTATTCGTTTAAGTGCCAGCTGTCACCAGTGCCACATAGTAAACAGCGCTAAGTATCTTAATTTATTTTGTGTGAATTTTAATTGGCCAGTCTAATTCATTTTCGTTAGTACTTCTGTTTTAAGAGGTTTATTCCCGCGTACTTGGCACATTTCGTTTGTATTACTGTTTTAAGTTTATTCTATCGTATTTGATAAATACCGTTGTTTAGTCATAGTCTTTGACTGGTGTATTTCAAAACAAGTCAGATACCGTTACTAAAGCTCGTTATCAGTCAGTCCAGTGCCAGCTGCCACCAGTGCCACATCGTAAACAGCGCTAAGCTTATATTCCCGCGCGTTTGATAACGGTGTTTACCGCAAATATTCTTGGTTATTTTGAAAACTACCGGACTCAGTTTTGTTGATTTGACGGTATAGTTACCACTGACCACGGTTCAGTCAGCAGCCATCCGCCTTTATTAGAGTAATAGGCTACTTAAAAGTTGTTTACTTAGTTTTCTACTATCTGCAGTTATTTGTTTCGATAGGATGGACAGGGTGTGTGCCTGCTGTGTGCGGACGCAGGAGGAGTTGGCCTCAGTTCGCGAACAAATGTTCAAATGTTTGTAGAGTCTATGGGACTTAACTACGGGGTCATCAGTCCCTAAACTTACAAACTACTTATGAACTACTTACAACTAAAGACGGCACAAATATCCATGCCCGAGGGGGGATTCGAACCCCCGACCGTAGTGGCCGTGCAGACCGTGACTGGAGCGCCTCAGTCCCCTCGGCCACCGCGGCCGGCAGTTCGCGAACAGCTGAGCGTGCTGTTGGCTACGGTCAGCCGTCTTCAGGCTGCTGTCTCGGGGTGCAGCGATGGTGGGGAGTCTGATGCGTCGAGTGGGACACCTCAGGTGTCTCACGCTTCGCTCTCTGTCCCTGCTACCGAGGCACCTTCAGGTGTACCGGACGTCGTCGAGCCGCCTTCTCCGCAAGGGGAGTGGCGGGTTGTACGGCGTTCGCGTCGCTCGAGGCGGAAGGCCAATGTGGAGGCTGGACGTCCGTCCGCGCCCGTTCGTCCTGTGAGTGAACGTGTGGCCACTCTTTCAGCAGGGTCCGAGCAGGTACACGGGGGGAGGGGATTATTAGTTACTGGGAGCTCCAATGTTAGGCGCGTGATGGAGCCCCTTAGGCAGATAGCGTCGAGATCCGGAAGGAATTCCAACGTGCACTCGGTGTGTCTGCCGGGGGGCTTCATCCGAGATGTGGAGGCGGCTTTGCCGGCGGCTATCGAGGGTGCGGGATGCAGTCGACTGCAAGTCGTGGCTCACGTCGGCACCAATGACGCTTGTCGCTTGGGTTCTGAGGACATCCTCAGGTCCTACGAGCGGCTGGCGGAATTGGTGAAGGAAGCTGCCTTCGCACGCAGGGTGCAAGCAGAGCTTTCGATTTGTAGCATTGTTCCCAGGGTTGATCGGGGTCCTTTGGTTTGGAGCCGAGTGGAGGGTCTGAACCAGAGGCTTCGCCGACTCTGTGACAGTCATGGCTGCAGATTTCTGGATCTGCGTTATCGGGTGGGGAATTGTAGGGTGCCCCTAGATAGATCAGGGGTGCACTACACTAAGGAAGCTGTTACTCGGGTAGCAGAGTACTTGTGGAGTGCACATGGGTTTTTTTAGGCTAGGCGCTAACCCTGATGAGCACTCGCCTGTCAGCATTCAAACAGCGAATTCAGGTCACGTTCGGAACAAAAATTCGAACATCAAAATATTAGCCGCGAACTTACAGAGTATTAGAAACAAAATTCCCGAATTTGCCGCACTGCATGGAAGTTATTGTGCTCAGATAGGTTTAGGCACCGAAAGCTGGCTAAATGATGATGTGGCAAGTTCAGAAATATTTAGCGAGGCGTGGAATGTATATCGGAAAGATAGATCGGATACAACTGGAGGAGGAGTGTTCATAGCTGTGGATAAAGATATTGTTTCTACTGAGATCGATGTTGAAAGTAACTGTGAAGTTATCTGGGCACGTATAACAGGTCTAAAAGAAGTAAAGTTAATAGTTGGGTGTTTTTACCGGCCCCCCAGTGCTGCTGTAGCAGCTTTAGAATCATTCAAAGAAAGTGTACACCAGGTAGTGCGTAGGTATCCGGGCCATGTAATATTAGTCGGAGGAGACTTCAACCTTAAGAGTATAGATTGGGACTTCGCTAGTTACATTTCAGGTGGTGCAGACAAGCAGTATTGCGAGCTACTTTTGGACACATTCTCCGAATACTGTCTTGAGCAGTTAAACCGGCAACCCACGCGCAATGGAAATATTCTATACCTTATAGCCACAAACAGGCCTGACCTTATTAACGATGTCTGTGTAGAGACAGGAATTAGTGATCATGATATCGTCATAGCGTCGATGGTGACCAAAGTTCATAAACCAATCAAGAAGGCTAGGAGTGTGTTTTTGTTGGGAAGAGCCGATAAGCAAATGTTACGATCGCACTTAGAAAATGAATGGGCATCGTTTAATTTCGGGACTATGGATGTAGAGGAATTGTGGACTAAATTTAAGTGCATTGTTAATAAAGGGTTAGAGAAATATGTGCCAGTAAAGACGATTAAGGATGGAAAAGATCCACCGTGGTATAATAATAATGTTAGAAAGCTGCTGAGAAAGCAAAGGCTGTTGCACTCTCGATTCAAAAAAGAACATGCAAATGATGACAGGCAAAAGTTAGTAGAGATTCGTGCGTCTATAAAAAGATCGATGCGCGAAGCATACAATAATTATCACAGCCATACCTTAGCAAAAGATCTTTCCGAGAACCCGAAAAAATTCTGGTCCTATGTAAAATCGATAAGCGGGTCAAAGCCAATTGTCCAGTCACTCGTTGATCATTCCGGGGCAGTAATAGAAGAAAGCAAACGGAAAGCTGAAGTTCTAAATTTAACCTTTAAGAAATCTTTCACGCAGGAGGACCGCACAAATGTACCATCATTTGATCAACGTACTAATTCCGAAATGGGGGACATAGCAATAGGTATTTCCGGTGTAGAGAAGCAGCTGAGAGAGCTAAATACGAAAAAGTCTGCTGGTCCGGATGGTATACCAGTTCGGTTTTACAAAGACTATTCTGCGGCGTTGGCCCCCTACTTAGCTTGCATTTATCGCGAATTTTTAATTCAGCGCAAAGTTCCTAGTGATTGGAAAAAAGCGCAGGTGACTCCCGTTTATAAGAAAGGAAAGAGAACTGACCCACACAATTACAGGCCAATATCGTTGACATCAGTTTCATGTAGAATTTTGGAGCATATTCTCAGTTCAAATATAGTAAATTTCCTTGAAACGGAAAAGCTTCTTTCCATGAATCAGCACGGGTTTAGGAAACATCGTTCATGTGAAACTCAGCTTGCCCTTTTCTCACATGACATCTTGCGAGCCATGGACGAAGGGCAACAGGCGGATTGTGTTTTTCTCGACTTCAAAAAGGCGTTCGACACGGTGCCACACTGCAGACTCCTAACGAAAATGCGAGCTTATGGAATAGGTTCTCAGATTTGTGACTGGCTGGAAGACTTCCTAAGTAATAGAACGCAGTACGTTGTTCTCGACGGCGAGTGTTCATCAGAGACGAGTGTATCATCAGGCGTGCCTCAGGGGAATGTGATAGTACCGCTATTATTTTCTATCTATATAAATGATCTGATGGACAGAGTAAGTTGTAATTTGCGGCTGTTTGCTGATGATGCTGTGATGTATAGGAGGGTGTCGTCTGTTAATGACTGTAATAGCATACAGGATGACTTAGACAAAATTTCTAGTTGGTGCGAAGAATGGCAGCTAGCTCTCAATGTAGAAAAATGTAAGGTGATGCGCATGAGTAGAAAAAACAATCCCATAATGCTCGAATACAGCATTAGTAGTGAGATTCTTGATGCTGTCGCGTCGTTCAAATATCGAGACGTAACATTGCAGAGCGATATGAAATGGAACGAACATGTAAGGACAGTTGTGAGTAAGGCGGACAGCCGATTTCGGTTTATTGGGAGAATTTTGGAAAGATGTACTTTACCTGTAAAGGAGACCGCGTATAAAACGCTTGTACGACCACATCTTGAGTATTGCTCAAGTGTTTGGGACCCGCAGCAGATCAGTTTAAAGGAAGACATAGAGGCGGTTCAGAGACGAGCAGCTAGATTTGTTACCGGTAGGTTCGACCAATGCGCGAGTGTCACGGAGATGCTCCGGCAACTCAATTGGGGATCACTGGAAGAAAGACGACGTTCTTTTCGTGAATTTCTGTTAAGTAAATTTAGAGGGCTGGAATTTGAAGCTGAGTGTAGTACGATCTTGCTGCCGCCTACTTACATTTCACGTAAAGATCACAAAGACAATATAAGAGAAATTAGAGCCCGTACGGAGGCATATAGACATTCTATTTTTCCTGCGTTCTATATGGAAAGGAATTGGAAAGGAAATGCCTAGTAGTGGTACAGTGTACCCTCCGCCACGCACCTTACGGTGAATTGCGGAGTATGTATGTAGATGTAGATTCTTCCATCTTTTGTGCCAGTTATAGTGCTTAACCATTCTAGCCACGGAGTTACCTTTACACCAGGTAAATCCTTAAATGTGACCAAATTGTTTCTTCTGCATCAAAATAAATTATTGCGGTCTATATTTGTGTTATAGATCAATCAGCTCCTTTGAGAAGGTTTCGAAATAATTTCTCCCAAATCTTAACCTCCGTAACCACTGGAAAAAAAACTGTCTCCTTATATTGATAGGATAAACTAAAATAAAAGAACAATGATGAAATTAAAAGCAAATTTCTCAATATGTTACGTCATTTAAATGTTTAATCTGCAGACCGCTGAAAATGGTTTTCCTAGTAGCAGCCACAAAATAGTATACAATAGGCATGCCTAAAATTTTAAAATCGATTTTCACCTAAACTGTTGAGAATTGTCTATTCTTCTTTACATACGTACAAGTCCTAGCCATGATCTACACACCATATCAATATGAATAAATCAGTGACGGTAACTGCATACAGTCTCCTTGTAAATACCATTTATTTCAAGACTTATTTTATTCACACTAAACGCGTTACATCTATTCAAGCATATTATACTAAAACACTTCAGGTAAAGAATCGTAACAGTGACCAATATAGGGAGTTAGTGCTAGATCCACAAACTTTATTCAAAACAGTTCTATGTAATATACTACTAAGGAATCTGACTCTTTGCTCACAAGGTAATAGAAAAGATTATAAAACACTACAGCTGCTTATAGGAAGGTAGGAAGTGCAATGACAGACTTGAAGAATGATTCGATTTCTTCAATAAAGCCTAAAAGTAGCACACGTGCATTAATAACTGATTTGTAACAAGTATTGTTTGTTCCAGCTCTTACAGACTGAATAAGTTATCCTTACGTATTCTTGCGCTAGCTTTCGTATTTTCCTGTTCACAACAGTGAGACCATAATGTGTCTGTGAGATGAGGATAAAGGGTATCGTGCAGCTATCAACATAGCATCATACCTGTTAGATTTCAACTAAAAATACTGTCATTGTAACTATAGGAAACTTTTGATTTGGTGAAGCTGATATGGACAGAACAAATTACATGTTCATAGGGTCATGTGACATATTTGACAGCACAGTGCATAAGTATCTCGTTTCTGGCTACAGCTCCTACCTCGTAATAGAAATTTTACCTTAATAGTAAAGCCCAAAAACATAGTGGAGTGTTAGGTACCTGATAATTAACAAGAAATAATTTCTTCAGGAAAGACTTGTTTATAACCTAAACTACCAGAAACTTAACAACCGAAATGATGTAAAATATAATCCTGTATATATCCCAGGCCACTGAAAATGCCCCATAAATAGGGACCGATGACTAGTGTAGTTTGGACCCTTACACCCCGAAACAACCAACCAACCTTGACAATCAAGGTGAAATGCATATGGAAAAAAACTTGTTTTGTTTCAGATGCATAAACGGTTCATATAAACAAATATCCTGATATTAATATAAACGACTGAGGAAAAGGACAGCAAACAACAAATAATGTTAAACTAGTAGTTTCATTTACTTTATTAGTGATTCATGTGTATCGGGAAAATGTCCTGTGTAAGTGGTTGAAATCCACCTAAGGGCATCCATATTTGCCAGGAGTGAGCTCCGTCTCTAATGACCACCATACTCTTCCTTCTTTTCCTCCGTATGACACTCTCTCGTATTTCTGAGAATTCTATGAAGAATGTATCCCGGTTGTAGAAGAAAAGTAATGCTCCCGAATGTCACACATGCATTGCCAATGTCGAGGATGTCGCAGATGAATAAACTAAGTGAAAGTGGTGCTTGCTATATTACATTTCTGTAACAATGTTTCACTTCCATTACTAATGTTATTCAATTTTAAATACGTTCGTCTTTCTGCCTCTATGTTGTGAACGCTTCGATAGTCAGGTATTCGATATATAGTGCATGAAGAAGACGAGGCTTGTGAGATAAATAACATTGATCTTATATATTAAAAGAATCTACGAAAACTAAAGTCAGTCGGCCAAACCAAACTTCCCTGCCGATTTCCTTCATTTTTGTTTTAAACGATAGGTATTATCCACAGATTTGTCATCAAGTATCAGAATTTACATAACTCTCGCCTTCCTTTTTCTATACTCAAACGCGATTTCCTTCTGTATATTTATGGGATGTCCTTACTGTAAACTCAAGTCAGTCGGTCAAGGTCGTTCTATCCGACCGATTTCCTTCATTTTTGCTATAACAAAAGTTATTCATTGGCAGATTTGTCATCATGTATCATAATTAACTCAAGTCCCTCAATATTTTATTTTTATTCAAACGTGGTATCCTTCTGTCTTTGCACTGAATGTTGTAATCGGTTTGTTTTACGGTATCTTATGTTCTAATTAAGGTACGCAGTTCTTTTTGACCTAACAACACTCAGCGGATCAAGCTCTTTCATTTGCGCTTTTAATCACTTTAATTGATCGATTCTGAAGAAAGCTATGCGTGAAAATTCATCTTTACTTCCATTTTTCCAAACTTTTTTGTCATTTTACTAACGGTGTGAAGTATTCGCAAGGGTCGCTTATTTTTTAATTGATTGTAACTTAGTAAGCGTTTACCTTTTTTCTTTGCTCTAGGAAACGCTTTAAACACCATAACTCGCGTCACCTGAGTTGAGTTATAGACATAGAGTCGTATTTGCACGTTCGATATATATCGCTCTGGGTTCCGCGCACTCGATAGGCAATTATTGTTGGAAGTTACCCAACACCGGGTACTATAATTGTCTCCTTTCTATGGTCCCTTTTATACCACATGACTACTAGCAGATTTTTAATGATTTGAGTAATGTTATTTGCAAGCTTGTGGTTTTTATTTTGTGTTATTTACACATCTTCAGACATTTATATTCATCTGTGTTCTGTCAACTATTATAACATAGCCCATTAGTCCCAATAATTTGATATGAAAGACATCTCCTAGTCTAAAAGTTTTTAATTTTCAGTTTCTGAACAAGTCAGTGCAATTTTCTCTTGACTTGCGTTAATATATACCCATTAATCTATACCTTTCTGTCCATTGATGATGATCAAATTAGCGAAAGCAGTCGGTAATAAAGGAGTGCTGAACAGCTAATAGCAAAATACAGTTCCTTAAATACACATCGGCTGTAAAAACGTCACGTGACTAAAATATTAAATACTTGTAGTATTGTTCGTAATCCGTGGATGAAAATTTTTATTACTATAATAAAGTGAGTGCTATTTTCGTAAGTCACACAGTATAGTATTTTTGTTATATCTCGAAACATTAATTTTAGTCCTCAGCAGTAGTAGTATGTCAGGTATTAATATGTGCGGAATTTTATTTCTGTAGAGTATCGTAAAATGGAAATGTAGTAACTAGCCTTCGAAACTATTTTCAGGAAAAGTTGTAAGGCTGTTTGTTGAATTTGCTAATGCTTAAGTCATTTTCCAATTATAGTCTATACTTTCCTATTAATATATTTTCCAGGTCCCTATAGCTAGTTGAATGCGGCTACCAAAGCAATATATTAGTTCCTACAGTACAACACAACAACAAAGAGTCTTAGATCAGTTTTATTTCTGGTATTGTATTTGTAAACTCCTCTTTTCAACTCCAATAGATCGTTGAAGATAAACGGTTGCTAATTTTTATTTCTAGTCGATCAATATTCAGGTACAAGACGTCATCTACACACATAATTATTGTTACTTCCTATGGTTATAAGCTCATGTTCCCACATTTGTTTGCGAATTATATGTGGAACAATGAGAAAAAATGTTTTTCACAAAATTCACAGTTTTCAAAATCCAAATTATGATTTTTTATGCGAAGATACAATTTCCCTAAAATTTTATCCTGTAAAAGACCCATTTATGAAAACTTCCTGCATATGTTGGCTTACTCTTTTCTTATCCTACGCTTTTTTTCGAATCTGCTACTCTTTCCCCAATTCGTTTTTCTCAATATTTGAACTTCATGTCCTATTCACTGTTTTCAATTGGTTTACTACCTTTTCCGTAGAAACTATTTGTTTTCAATATGAATAGATTATGTGACAAATAGAAACAAGGAAGTTGTTAATTTTTCAACTCAAACTTTCAAACAATTACACATCATTTTGTCTCAGAAGACTGTTTAAGCTGCTTTTAGGTTGTTTATGGTCGACTACTTCACTGATTCCTGAATATTGGCTACACTATTCTATTCATAGACAGTAGTTCAGTTAGCATTTCAGCAACTATTACACAGTTACAGCAAAGTTATTATTCTTCCAAAAGGTAAGTGATGCTATACTTTCTCTAAATAAGATTCTTTCACAGGAAATGAACTCGTAAAAGATAAGACTCAAAGTCTAGACAGTCACAATTGTTACCTACCTGACATCGTAAATCAAGTGACAAAAGAACCGTCGACGTAAGGAGAACATTTGATATTGTCCTTTGGAAAACATGACTAGTAATCATCAAACTGAGTATTCATATGCAAGGAAGCATTTTTAAATACTTCATCTGTAGCTTACTCATTGTCCTATTAAAGATCACTGGTATCTTGAAACACAAGGTAATTGCTGATTAGTAATTTTTTTCAACTAAAAACTATTTTTATTGGAATAAATTATGAGATTTTTTTTCTTGGGTTGCAAAAATACATAGGTTGCTCACAGGTGATATAAAATGGAGAATGACAATGGCAAGAAAAGTATTTCTGAAAAAGGGAAATTTGTTAACATCGAATATCAATTTAGGTGTTAGAAAATCTTGTCTGGAGGCATTTGTGTGTAGTGTTGCCTTGTACAGAAGTGAAACATGCACGATAAATAGTTCAGACAGGAAGAGGATAGAAGATTTTGAAATTGATTTTAAAGACGAATGCTGAAAATTAGGTGGATAAATCGCGTAACTCATGAGGAGGTGCTGAACAGAATCGAGGAGAAGAAGAATTTTTGGCGTACATTGACAAAGAAGAGGTCGATTCTCAGACATCAAGGAATCGTGAAAGTAGCATCGGAGGAAATGTGTGGGGCTAAAAATCGCAGAGGGAGACGTAGAGACGAATACAGTAAGCGGGTTCAAATGGATGTGGGTTGCCGTTCTTGTGACGAGATGCAGAGGCTTGCTTAGAACAGAATAGAGTGGAGAGCAGCATCAAACCAGTCTCCGGACTGAAGACCGCAACAACAACCATAAAACATTCCATAATTTATTTTCATTAACAATCTTCAATATTGAATATTATCTATGCTTTGTTATGTAGACACTCTAACAACAAAATTACTGCCATTGTATATGAAAGAAACTAAATTAATGTAGAAACAAAGGGCATACATTTTTATGCATCTATTGAAAGTTTGGAAGTAGTCGTGCTTGTAAATTAGGGGTATGATAATTATGTAATTCCTGTCTCTGGCGAAGCCTCGACACAAGAACTGCACAACCTGTACATCGACTCTAGTGAACGCGCACTGGATTTATTATCACCTTACCTAATGATAAATGGTCCTGGGTCGATGTAGAGATCTTCCACATAAATGTTATAACTGAAATATATAAGAATGAAATTTTCACTCTACAGCGGAGTATGCGCTGATATGAAACTTCCTAGCATATTTTAATCATATCTGCGCACACTTCGCTGCAGAGTGAAAGTTTCATTCTGGAAACATCACTTAGGCTGTGGCTAAGCCATGTCTCCACCATATCCTTTCTTCCAAGAGTGCTAGTCTTGCTAGGTTCGCAGGAGAACTTCTGTGAAGTTTGGAAAGTAGGAGGCGAGGTACTGGCAGAAGTGAAGTTGTGAGTACGGTCTTTGAGTCGTGTCGGGATAGCTCATGGTAGAGCGCCTGCCCGCGAAAGGCAAAAGTCCCAGCTTCGAGTCCCGGTTCCGACATACAATTTTAATCTGCCAGGAACTTTGAAATTTATATAATTACCCCACCTGAATATTACAAGATAAGGTCAGCAAAAGGTGTTTTACTTGTATTAGAACAGTTCTTAGAGTTTAACAATATTACTTATTTATTAAAGACAGCAAAAAAGTTTAATATATTAATTCAGGTGACTGATGCCTACAGTATTCAACTACGGTGTGGCAAAGATAACTAGGAACGGGATGGAAAGATAAATTACGTAGCCTGTTCCCTTTTCTCGATTTAATACTGAAACTCAACCGGAATTGAAACACGTGGGTATGACACTAACGATTTAACTACTTTTACCAAATATAATTCTGAAACTCAACAGCGGCACTAATCCTGCAATATTAGCAATTAAACTAGCAAGAAAGTTATTTAGCCCCTAATCGTAGCCACGGGTACATCAACTTTTTATGCTAATGTAGAGCAGCGATAGGCAGCAAAGAACGAAATCGTACTAACGCACACCTGTTACCAACAAGTGTACAAGTCGCAAAACGCGGAGGGCGTCTTAGTTACGGTCGCGTTGGCGCGTCGTGCAGGTGAACAGTCCCGTCCGCTACCTTTGGCGACAGCACCCTGTGTCCTTATTTGCTTCAACTGCTTTTCACATTTTCCGACTAATCCACGTGGAACGCGTGCACAAAAATAGCAAGCAGACAATGCGTTTTGTTCTTGTAAAAGTAACGCCAATCATCTATGTTCTTTAGGTGACTCAAATGTACCACAAAGGAGTCCATGGCCAAGAACCAGTCACCTTCGCCTTTCCCATAATATGTTCTTTGTTTTCTCTCCAGTCTAAGTTGTTCGTAATTGTAACTCCTAGATATTTGGTAGAATTTACGACCTTAAGGTTTGACTGATTTATCGCGTAATGGAAGTTCAGCAGATTTCTTTTAGTGGACATGTGTATTACTTCACACTTTTCTTTATTTAATGTCAATTGCCAATTTTCGCACCATGTAGAAATTTTGTCTAAATCGCTTTTGATCCTCTGTTGACTTCACTAACCGATAAACGACAGCATCATCCGCGAACAGTCTAAGGGAGCTATTCAGATTGTTTCCTACATCGTTTATAAACACAAGGAAGAGTAGGGGACCTGTAACGCTTCCCTGGGGAACGCCAGATATCACTTCTGTTTTACTTGATGACTTACCGTCAATTATTACGAACTGTGTCCTTTCTGATAGGAAATCGTGAATCCAATCGCACAATTGGGGCGGTATTCCATAAGCAGGCAATTTTATTAGAAGCCGCTTGTGAAGTACAGTGTCAAAAGCCTTCCGGAAATCCAGAAACATGGAATCTATATGAGATCCCTTGTCGATGACACTTATCACTTTGTGTGGATAAATGGCAAGCTGTGTTTCACAAGCTGTTCTTCAGAGCCCTTTCAATAGCAAATGTTGTGGCTTGCATTAATCTGCTGACTCGCGTGGGTGGCACTCTTCTGTTGACGCGTTGAACTTCCTGGTGCTGACTGGAACAGCCGCACTCCTGTCCTGACTGTCGTGTCTGTGGTGCACCGGCATATCTAGACGAGCCCCTTTCTTCCTTTGGGCGGCGCGCGATGCGGGAAAAGAGGTAAAGAGACTGCAGGCGCCCCCGGCGGCCGGAGTGCTGTGGAGCGGCTTATCGCCTCTTCTTGAAGTTGCGCGGCCACTTGTGTAGACCCCTGGCGTTGTGGCGAATAGCTACGCCACAACACAGCTTCATGGCCGATGGCTGGCGTCAGCGAGTCTCGAGGTTTGAAAACACGTCTTAGCAAGACATATTGCTTCCCGCCGTCCCAAAACACATTTCCTTTTCCTTCCTCGTCCGTCCCTTCTCTGGAGCACTCGGAGACTCCTCTGGTGCACATTGGACTCAGTTCATTGACCCCTGGTCTAACACACAGCGGCGCGCGATGACAGAGACACCGATTGTCCTTTCTGGGAAGGTGAACAGGCACCGATTTACCATGGTTCCTAGCTTATTCACTTCGACCAATCACGTGCTCTGATGACTGGCTAAAAAGATTTTCTACGTGCTCCAAAATGTTCATATGTTTGTAAAGCTTATGGGACTTAACTACGGGGTAATCAGTCCCCAAACTTACAAACTACTTATGAACTAGCTAATACTAAGGACGGCACAAATATCCATGTCCGAGGGGGGATTCAAACCCCCGACCGTAGTGGCCGTGCAGACCGTGACTGGCGCGTCGCAGTTCTCTCGGCCACCGCGGCCGGCCTACGTGCTCCCCTTGGTAATTGCTAACCAAATATCGGTTCTGTCACAATCGTATTTCGACTTCAACTCTGGCCATACAGTTAATATTTAAGGTTTCCATAATAAACAAGACGAAATGATACGCACTAATAGTCACCCGACTCCAGTTTACATGTTTCCCTCTACTCTGAACTATTTATCAATAATAAATTCTCAAGAAAGTGGGAAGGTAATGAGAGGGCAAGATTTTACCTTCCACAGCCTCTTATCCACAATGAAATTGTTACGTGGGGAATCTCTGACTTCAGTTCCTAGTGTGACATGAACCCGTAATAATTTTAAGTGTCTAATCAGATTATCTACGGTTATAAAGAAAAATCGTGGAAGAATAGCTTTTGACATATCACACGGTAACAAATTCGTATTATCAACACAGATTCATTTCCAGGGAAACACACCATCCTTGCACTTTCATACATTACAACTGATACCACACAAGAATCTAATTGTGACAGCATAGCAATGAAATATGTGACTCCTGTCGCTTTGGATTTATAAAATCAGATGGTTAAGTGCTTCCAGTTCGCAATATTTATTCACCTACAAGTAATAAAGTATCAATGAATTTACTTTATCCCGTCAATAGAATTCATATTCGCTTTGTTCCCCTAGACTAATTCATCCAACAACACATTCCTTCACACTAAGATTTATTATTAATGTTCTTTAACAAGAAATCATTTCATTTATTTACACAAGATTCATACACATGTAAATGTATGACAGTGTTACTACTGGTGTAATTGTTTGTTTATGATTTAAGTTGGACTTGCCAATGTGCAATTTGGAAATCTACAGTGCATTTTTTGTAAATCATAAGTAAAATTAGTAAATTATTAGATTACAGAACTGTTCAGGTTAATGTATGAGTAGGTGGTGATGTCAAAGATTCATGAGAAACAGCTCAAGCTCAACAGGTACATGTGTTGAGCGCCGTATGTAAGTTATGTGGACAACAAACTGAGACAACAAACCATTTAACATACATCATAAAGAAGTATAGTAACATACATTAAACAAAAAAGAAAATATGCAAAAAAGGAAAAAATTACTGTCATAAATTTGGCGTAATTGTTGTATCAGATAAAAATTTAAGAAAATTACATATACTAGACTGGGCTAATTGTGGCATTACATAATGGAAATTAAGAAATTAGATTTTCACTCAATATTTTAAATACATCATAATCAATCAGTTCATGAGCACCAGGCTGCGCAATATTTATATTTTCTTTCTTTGAACTACACTCCTCATATCATTGTTTGGTAAGAGAGAATCTCTCCCACATGTCTTTGATTGAAGAGCACCTCGTATACACGTCCGTGACTTACCATGATGATTTGAGAACATGACATACTGAGACATGCTGAGCCCCGTGCCTTTTGTGTTGAAAGAGTTCTTGACTTCATGAGTGCGGTGCTACCCAGTTAAGAAGACTGCAGCGGCCCCCAGTCAACCCCTTCACTACTGACAGTGGTCGTGTGCCACAGGTCTCTGGTGTGTGTCCAGCTTCCAATGAGAGGCCCGATTAATTCAGACAGGCCGACAGAGCCCAGACATTTGCGGTAATAAAACAGAAACTTCTGCAACTGAAAAGCTCCTTTGCTGAAACAATATAAATACAGTAGATGCATACAAATGTAGAAACTTCCACTCCCATAATAAAGGGAGAAACCCAAATTCTCTTGGAAGAAGTCCATTATATTATAAAATAAACCGAATATACATTCAGTAGTGGGAACCATAAGTGAAAAACAAAAAGTATCTAGAGAAAACAAAATTCCACTAAGTATGTTACTACTCAATGCAAGGGGGGATACCCTTTTCGTAATGGTCCAAAACTGAGAAGAAAAAATCGCACTGACGTGTTTTACGGACCACTTTAGATCTGCTTGTAGTTTTATGATTTTTTTGCAAACACTTCATGCAAAAATAATAAAAATGTAAATAATAAAAATTATGGGCGATGCGATCACGACTCTACTATTGTGATAATATCTGTGCACCAACACGTAATAGTCTTTCTGACCGTATTTTGACAAACAGCCAAAACTATTTGATATCTGACTTTAGCTTTGACAAACATACTCTTTTTCCTTAACTTTTTTCTATTTAAACTATTATTTCAATATCTCTCCCCCATTTTCATTATCTTTTTCCGTTGAAATATTATCACCTGTCTTGCTTTGGCAGTTTGCTCAAAGTTTATTTTCTGGTACTAAGGAACGTAGCGTAGATTTGCCGTTCGAACGAGTGACTATATACTGGGTGGAGCACGGCGTGCATTTGGCGTTCGGAAATCAGTCACGTGACATCCCTCACCCGAAACTCTCCTTTGCATACATCTTGCTTTCTGTATTTCATGATTTTCTTATTGTAGCTCAAGCGTTGTCATTTAAAAGCAATGGCGCTCTGAAAAATCAAAAATACGTCGTTCTTAGGACAATGAATTATAATCTGAAGTCTAAAAATTCTGTGTTAGCAGTTAACACGTGCCATCCATGGTACGAGAATTACGGGTTAGTCTCGCAGCTGTTCGCCGTAGCGTTACGGGCGACGAATTTGTTTGTTATGTTCGAATCCCCCCTCGGGCTTGGATATTTGTGGCGTCCTTAGTATTAGTTAGTTCATAAGTAGTTTTTCAGTTTAGGGACTGATGACCCCGTCGTTAAGTCCCATAAGCTATACAAACATTTGAACATTTTTTTGTTTGTGATGTACAAACATGTTAGACGGTGGTTCGAAACTTGCTAGGGTGCGGTGTCTCAGCGCTCTCTGTCAGAGGGTTGCCAGCAATGGCTCGACGACCTCTGTAACGAAAAAACTGAGTGAACGACGAAACGATCAAAATAGGAAAAAAAAAACATATTAACGTCGACAGAGTAACGATCAAACCGAAGAACCAATGAAAAGAGAGAAAAAGAAAGAGGGTTCAACGCCATCTATAATGAAAAAAACTCAACAAAATTCTCAACGAACAACCCAGGAGGAAGATGAACAAACAACCACAAAGCATCCATCTCCCTGAAGACAAAAAGTATAATATACATATATAGCCACCACTGACAATTTTTTACCCTCAAAAATGTTCAAATGTTTGTAGAGCTTAAGGGTCTTAACTGCGGGGTCATCAGTCCCTAAACTTACAAACTACTTATGAACTACCTTATACTAATGACTACACAAACATCGATGCCCGAGGTTGGGATTCGAACCCCCGACGGGGAACGGCCTCGCGCATCGTAGCATAGCTGCTCAATGCGCTCGGCCGCTGCGCCGCGGCTCCCCCCCCCCCCCCCTCCTCTTGCTTCGTAAAAGATTTTCGCACACTCTTGTTAACTAAACACAACTAAGATTCCGAGTTCTTTAAAGGTAACAGCGCTTTCTCTGAAAAGTGAATTTGTTCCGTTTCGAGAACATGCCATGAAATACATATCAACGAATTGTAAACATAAACTAGGGAAAAACAGGTAATTTGTTGCAATATATACACTTCCCTTCCGGTTCATCAAGGAACGACAGTTGGCACAGAAATCTAGGACTCCATTTATATATGAAACTACCAGTATATCCACGTTGTTGTGCAAATGCTTCAGAAGACCATTGTTCAATTCGTTGTTACGTATTTCACGGAATGTTCACGAAATAGAACAAACGCACATTTTAGAGGGAGCACTCTTTCATATGCACAATTCTAAACATTGCAGAATAGTAATAACGTGCATCACAACCTAATGCGTTGCACACTACGCTACGGCCGACAGTTACGAAATAGTTTCTTAACTCTCGTACTATTGCTGGCAGTTGTTAACAGCTAATATGGCATTGTAGACACTAGATTATAATTTACAGTATTAAGAACGACGTGATTTTGTTAATTCTTCAGTGCGCCATTGTTTTGAAATTACACTGCGTAAGTTGTAATACGAAAATCATTAAATTCGGCAAGCAAGATGGCGTATGCCAGAGAGAGTTCTAGGCGAGGAATGTCACGTGACATCTCCGAACGACTGACTTACTTAATGTCAAGTGACGGTGTGAAATAGCCGTTATTTTAGCAAATAACTCTCTAATGGTGCGAGTTATAAATGTCTGTAAAATTTGGTGCCGATCGGTAGAACGGTTCGACTTAAAAAGTGGGAACACGTTACGGACAGACAGACATCGCAAAATCGCCGTTAATTTTGCAAATATCTCTGAAATGATACGAGATATGAGAACATAATAGAGCAAAATTGTAGAGAATTTACTCCTCCACAATTTCGGTTATTCAGTTTTCGTGTCAGATCAATGGTTAAGCCGTTATTTTCATTTAAATTTCGTGATGTCAAAAGACGATCGCAAAGTCCCACTTTTAGTGTTACTACCGTAACCTAAAGTGGGCCAAAACGAAACACAAAAACGACTTACTCCAATGTGCCTGAAAGTAAAAGGGAGATCCAGTTCCCGCAACAAGTAGTGATGAAAAATAAAAGGGGAAGGAGAGAGCATTGATGACAACTTTACTCTTCACACTATTCCAGTTATTACCATTTAACATCGTAATACTCATTGGTGGTCATGAATAAGTGCCACCGTGAGAAAGTTGGGTTAGAGTTCGTCATATGTTCGGAGGGTTTTTGTTCGCTGGTGGGCATTCCAAAAATAGGCCATGTAAGCCACACCGTCCCCGAGGCAAAGGGATATTATAGCATAAGCAGTATGCTTCAGTAACCACAGAGTGTAGTTATGCTTGGTGCATGGGAACAGCTTCATGTCTGTCATCGTGAACCACTCAACAGTCACATTTATCGGGTGGTTTCGTTGATAAAGGCTAACAATACTCGGCAGAGTTCCCATACCGCCGACCAACTGAGATACTGGGAACCAATGTCTGCCTTAGACTTTTCTCCCTGTTCTCCCTCGTTACTCTCGCTCGCGTCGCTAACTCCATCATTCATACAACTCCATGGTTCGTCATTATCACTTTCATCAATACTCTCCTCATCTTCCCATTCATCTTCATCCTTCATCATCCACGTCTTCTAATGCTATCTCAACTATTTTCCTGATTACGTTATCTACGTCCACAAATTCTTCATCGATTTGTGTAGCCAGAACGCGCACGTTTTCCGCTGGGCTTTCCGAAATGGCATTTGTATTTTCTCTTGGCTCTAATATTCCTTCCTCTTATTTCGACTTTGTAAGCTGGCTATTAACTCTTTTCTCTTCGCCCATGTTCAAAAATGTTCAAATGTTTGTATAGTCTATGGGACTTAACTACGGGGTCATCAGTCCCTAAACTTACAAACTACTTATGAACTACTTACGAACTAGGACGGCACAAATATCCATGCCCGAGGGGGGATTCGAACCCCCGACCGTAGTGGCCGTGCAGACCGTGACTGGAGCGCCTTAGTCCCCTCGGCCACCGCGGCCGGCTCGTCCATGTTCCCGCACATGCAGGGTCGACCTTGTTAAATTCGGAATTGGCGTGCGTTAATATTTACAGAGTGACAGGATGCCCTTCCTGCAGTCACCCCATGCCCCCCGGAAGAAAATGTGTACCCCCAAATGTCTGCGTATAGTGTTATATATGTGAAAGTGTAAAGTGTTACGAAATGTTTGCGAATCGTGTAACTGAGGCAGGACTTGGGGACAAGCCCGGTATTCACCTAGGGGGATGTAAAAAAACCGCCTACAAACCACATCCAGGCTGGCCGCGCTGGCGTGCCACGTGACGCAGAGTAGGCCGCGGTCGCGTAGCTGACTGGCTGGCCGATGGGGCGCAGCCCACTGCCTCACACCGGCCGGCCAGTGAGCTACGCCTCCCCGTCTCGGAAAGCGGTGCTAACCGAGAGGGTAGGCTGGCTATTAACTATAGTGCTCCAAACAATGAGGTGAGATATCACACACAATATACATATGGCAACATATTTTATTTATATACTGGTTTCAACTATATTTTGTGTGTGATAAAGTATGATATTTTTCGTCAACTCTTTACTTGAGCTTCACATGGCGTTTACTTGGAGCGAGGCGCCATGGTGCTACCATAATAGAGAAAAAGTCATTCTCGTTGTCCTCTAATATTGTGCGTGAACACATCGGACGGCCAGTACAGTTGCACACCTACGTGGCATGGACAGTATAAGATTGTCAGCTCTTTCGGTGTCAATTTTCTAAAGAATGTTCTGCTACGGCTGATTTTTCCGTATATCGATAACGTAAACATCTCTCGTGTTCCATCCAGCGTTGCTCCACAGTGCGTACAGTTTGTCCAATGTAATAGCAGCCACACTCAAATGGTATTTCACATACTCTTGGTGTTTCGAGCCCTAGGTCGTCTTTTAAAGGACTCATCATCTGTCGTATTTTTACTGGAAGACTGAACACAGACGCGATGTTACATCTCTTCAGAAACCGGCTAATCCTTCCCGATACTGTTCCACAGAACGGCAAAAAGGCTAGATTCTTCCTCTCTTATTCTGACGTACTTTTTCTGCTTTTATCGCCAGAAATTGCTTGTTCTATTTGTCGCTGACTTTAGCCATTATCACTAAAGACGCGTCTGGAAGCTCGTGAAGATTTTATTTATTCGTATCGCCGCGAGAAAATGCATTTTATTTATACTAATCGTGCTACTGTACATTTAGTTTGTGATGACTATAAATCAAAAACTTATAGAAGCATTTCAGGATCTGAAGAAATTAGATGGCGATGCTGTGATAACAATTCACGGTGCTCTGTAGAATTTTTCACTGTAGACTGACACTTTTTCCCGTTTCAAAGGCCAACATTACCTCATACCTGTTACAGAACATTTAATTCTGTAAAACGATCTTTATGCGGGACTTATCACAGCTTGGACAGAACGACATGAAAATTACTGCACAGGTATTCTACAGTTCCACTATGCATATCAAAGGTGATCCGAAGGTCAAATGGTGCTGCAGCAGATGTTCTAGAAATTCGATCAAACAAAATGCTTCAAAAATGTTCAAATGGTTTTAAAGCTTATGGGGCTTAACTGCGGGATCATCCGTTCCTAAATTTACAAACTACTTATAAACTAACAAACATCCATGCCCGAGGGGGGATTCGAACCCCCGCCGGGGAACGGCCTCGCTCATCGGAGCATAGCGCCTCAATGCGCTTGGCCACTCCGCCGCTGCCAAGGTGCTTCTGTCGTCAATAAAAGGATTTCGTAATAATTTCAGAAAACGCAGTGTATTAGGAGGGGGAATTTCTGTAAAAAAGCATGGCTTCTGGGCAGTGAGTAGTAGAGGAGTTTTCAGGGGGACGTCTTCCGGTGTGGTCGAGGTGTTCGGATGTGCTCTGTATGCTTGATGTTGTGCAGCGAAACTTTCAAAGTGTCCAAGTGACCAGTTAGTCGATTCCTCTAAGGAACTCAGACACAGACTGTTTTACTGGCAAGTCACAGCAGAAACACGCCCTCAATAGAACTACCACCGACAGCAGTGCACGCGGCTCCATAATTTTTCGGGTTTTTCAGCAATCAGCTTCGCACCACACCACGTCGGCAGACCAAGCGCCATGCTGTCGCCCATACAGTATTGGTAATGTATTTGCAGCCCGGCACAATATTTAGTTCGTTCGCTGTTTTCTGGAACTCGTGGCCCTTTTAATCTGGAGTACAATTTTCAGCATCCACCCACTACCCATGTCAAGCCACAGTATTATACTCCGTCCATATTGCTTTGTTGAACCACCGAAACCCCGAGCTTTGCCAATTATTATGTTAGTGTACTTTAATACTAATGGAATCTTAGATTTTCTTGTTAAATATCTTGTTCACTCCTCCTTTTGGTAAGCAACAGATCGAATGCTGGCCTGACGGCACCTTTATCTATCTTATCTCATTGTTCACAGTTTCTTCATAATTTTGTGTGATGTGCACCTTTTTTATGATTGTAATGAACCTATATCAATCACATTCTTTATTCAATTTATAAGTCCCATCATATTTAACCCGTGAGAACTCGCGCCTTTTAAAGTTACGAGATCGGTCATGTGTATAACATTTTGCTCACAGTCAATAAACCGTTTCACATGTACTTAATATGAAGAAAACTCTCCTATTTGGCTACTTAAAAATGACAAAATGTCGATCGTTTAAAAATTACTGTGAGCAAAATGAGCATACCGCGAGTGCTCGCGGGTTAATATTTAGAAAGTGTAACTCACATGCTTTTAATTATTTACATTCTGTAGTGGCAGCTCCCTCAGATCTGCCGGCCATCAGCCACTTTTCTTTTCTTCAATTTATATAGAAGTGCACCTCCAATAAGTTCATGCTACGATAGATATACGAGCGAGATTTCTTCTTAACGTGTCTGCCATTCCCCATCACAAAAGTGATATCTTTACCCCGACATTGCACGAAACGGAGGAGGTGTGTTTTAGTCAGAAGGTACCAGGATCCTTCCTCTCCTCCCAATATTAAACAATTCACGCGACTTTCAGCCTTGCTTGAAGTAAGGACTTGCTTTAAAGTGCCTGATTAACTATTAAGCTGATCTGCCCATGTTTAGAGTGTTGAATGACTTAACAAAGGATATTTATTTCTCCTTGGGTAAGAAAACGCTTTTGAATACAACATAACGGCATTTTCAATGTGTTCTTTGCTCCACTTTACACATTTTTTATTGAGTAAACACCGTTTTGTCCTCAGTCAAACACTCAGTCGTAAACTTCCTGACTTTCATCTCACAGGTATTTTGAAATCTATGTCTTGTTCTATTTCTTCCTAGCTGCAATATTTTGTTCTAGTAACTCGTTGATATTTCTTCACAGCGGTTTTCAAGTCCTTAATGTATCGAATTTTGTTAATTACACTAGGTTTCAGAAAAAAACCTCTGAGATGACTGACTTTTCCATTTTGGTTTTTCTGGAAGATAAAAATTACAGTGATTTATGAGCCATGTTCTTCATCGCTCTGTTATTAACTGCGGCGTTCTCTTTGTGTTCAGTCGTTTTTTGCGTTGTCTGAATCTGCAGCTAAGATTTTTCCGTAGAAGGTCGGTATTTTCGAAGATTTCATTCCATTTGATTTCAGAAACATTTTTATAGACATTAATTCCAATAATTAATGTATTTACCAACAGCCGTAAAGTTTGTTGTTTTATTGAACGAGCGGTTTCAATATTGCAATAACATCATCTTCAGGGTATTTCATAACATATACCCGAGTAAACTGTTGAAATACCCTTTTATACCGATTTATTTAATAATTCACAGATCCTGAATAATCGTGTGTTAATTCACACATGTAACAGCAACTGTCAAAATAAGTAACAGCAATCCAGCCGCAGTCCCAATTCCAAAATAATATGGAAATAAATCGATTTTTATAGACAGACCCTACAGCCTATTTTGTACGTACCATTCGTAATAGTGTACAAAAATATTCATAACATATTTTCACATTATCAATATTGAAATAGACTTCTCTTTTACAACTAGATAAATTTTCACGTTAGTTTTCTAAGTCTATAGGGAAAAGAACTCCGCCCTTGGTTCTATGTCCAGTGTGGGTCTTTTCTCGCAAAAGAATGTGAACGACCCATGACATTACGAAAAAGTACCGGAAGACACCACAGGTCATAGACTACGCGCAACATGCGAGAGCACAACGTCAGAAAGAAGAGCGCGCGTCCTGCACAAAGTCCGCCTAGCTGCCCGGTAATTTCGCGGTCGGCAAACACGTGCAGAACCGCAATACTCGGCCTCGCGGGAATGGTCGTGCGCTCTAAGGCGCCTTCCCGCGGAGTGTGTGGCTGCTCTCCGTCGGAGGTTCGAGTCCTCCCACGAGCATGGGTTTGTGTGTTGTCTTTAGCATAAGTTAGTTTAAGTTGTTTGTAAGTCTAGGGACTGATGACCACTGCACTTTGGTCCCATAGCTTTACAAATATTTGTTCAAATGTTTGTAAATCTATGGGACTTAACTACTCTGCTCCTCAGTCCCTAGGCTTACAAACTACTTAAACAACAAATACACCAATGCCCGAGGGAAGACCCGAACCTCCGAAGGCAAGCAGCGGCGCGCTCCGCAGCTAGGCGCCTTGGAACGCTCGACCACTCCACCGCGGCTACAAACATTTGAACACTCCCCTCGGCAGCAGGTAGAATGTTGCCAAGATAGTGTGTTTCCTTTGGGGACTGATTTAGGAGAGCTGCCGAGTTCGAGTGTCTCGTTTTCCAGCAGCAAGTTGAAGTTGTCGAATTCGTGTGCGCCGTCGCGGAAGACTGCACCTCATATTCTCGATTCCGCTGACGAGGCTCGTCCACCCATTGGATGATCCCCCGCCCCCCCCTCCCCCAACTCCTACGCAGAGATAACGAGTACACGCCGGAGTTCTTTCCAGCTCTGTACGATGCTTCCCTAAGGGGGTTCCATATAGCTCCAAACGTTGTAGCTCCCAGTTACTAGCAAGTACCCGCCCCCTCGTGTGTGACTGCTGGGACCCTGTTGAAGGAGTGTTGACTTGTGCAGTCACAGAGTGAACGGGCGAGGTCAGGCGGCCAGCCTTCAAATGATTGCAGGACGAATCCCACACCGGACATTTGCTGCAGGCAGGGTTTGGCGGACATTTGCCACAGCTGTGCTTTCGCCAACGCCAGCGATCCCTCAGATAAGGGAGGCCTTTCCCTATGCTCCTGCTATCAGCTTTAAAACCGCCGTCTCCACCTCTTACTCAATACAGCCAGCATTAAGAGGTCTTTTTCTTCGACATCTTGGCAAAATATTAGAGTTTGTTTTCAACGTATGTAAATCGAAATATATATAACTTTTGGAATGAAATAGCAGTACCGTCAACCATGTCAGTATGCAATTAGTTCTTCCAAGCTTCAATACAGATCCTGCCTCCGACTGTACGGTAGCATCTTACCACACTTACTGACTGCGATAGAAAGAGTCCATCACCATGGGAGGTACAAGAAAGGAAAGATGTAAACAGAACACGCATGATCGCTAACCATTTCATTTTGATCACTACATTTGTACCTACTTTAATTACAACTGCATGTAAAGAAATGGGTATGAGAATGTTAGAAAAGCAGATCGATATACTCCATATTAATTTACTCTCTAAAATCCCTTATTCCTTGCTGCGAAAAATTTGTTAATAAAGTGTAACGAGACGATGCTAAATGCAGCTGGACAGAAAAACTTTCACTAAATAGAGCTTTATGGTTGACAGCACACCTGAAGTCGACATACAATTTCAAAATGTTAGAAGTAAGGAAATAAAGCACTACAGAATGATATGCTTTTAACGTATGTTGTTGTTCTAAATTATTTAACTCTGATATCTACAGAGTCACACAGAAATAGAGTTCCGACGATGTTTAAAACCATGTCGGTATATTTCGTATAATACGACAACGAAATAGTGAAGGCAGCAGAGGACAAAATAGGTAGGAAGGCAAGACCAACAAAAAATCCTTGGATATCACAGGAAATACTAAATTTATTTGATGAAAGGAGAAAATATAAAAATGCAGTAAATGAAACAGGCAAAATGGAGTACAGACGATTAAAAATTGAGATTGACAGGAAGTGCAAAATGGCTAAGCAGGAGTGGCTAGAAGCCAAATGCAAATTCGTAGAAGAATGTATAAGAAGGGGAAAAGTAGATACCGCCTACAGGAAAATAAAGGAGACGTTTAGGGACAGGAAGGGCAGCTCTACGAATATCAAGAACTCGAATGGCAAACCAGTTCTCAGCAAAGAAGGGAAAGCTGAAAGGTGGAAAGAGTACATAGAGCAGCTCTACAAAGGAAATGAACTTAGAGACGATGTTGTAGGAAGGGAAGAGGAAGTAGATGAAGATCAAATAGGAGATACTATACTGAGAGATGAATTTGACAGAGCCTTGAAAGACCTAGGGCGGAACAAGGCCCCAGGAGTAGATGACATACCTGCAGAGCTATTAAAGTCTCTGGCAAAGCCAGCCATGACAAAACTATTTGAACTGGTGTGTAGGATGTATGAGACAGGCGAAATACCCTCAGACTTTAAGAAAAATGTAATAATCCCCATTCCAAAGAAATCAGGTGCAGACAGGTGTGAAAATTACAGAACCATCAGTCTGATAAGTCATGGTTGCAAAATTTTAACACGAATTATTTACAGGAGAATGGAAAAGCTGGTAGAAGCTGACCTCGGGGAAGATCAGTTTGGATTCAGGAGGAACGTAGGAACCCGGGAGGCAATACTTACATTACGACTTATCTTAGAAGATAGATTAAGGAAAGGCAAACCTACATTTTTAGCTTTTGTAGATTTGGAGAAAGCATTTGATAATGTTGACTGGAATACACTCTTTCAAATTCTGAAGTCAGCAGGGGTAAAATATAGGGAAAGGAGAGTTATTTACAACTTGTACAAAACCCAGACCGCAGTTATTAGACTCGAAGGGCATGAAAGGGAAGCATCAGTTGGGAAGGGAGTAAGACAGGGTTGTAGCCTTTCTCCGATGTTATTCAATTTGTACATCGAGCAAGCGGTGAAGGAAAGCAAGGAAAAATTTGGAATAGGGATTAAAGTTCAGGGAGAAGAAATAAAAACATTGCGTTTTGCTGATGACATTGTAATTCTGTCAGAGACAGCAAAGGACCTGGAAGAGCAGTTGAATGGAATGGACAGTGTGTTGAAGAGAGCGTATAAAATGAACATTAACAAGAGCAAAACAAAAATAATGGAATGCAGTCTTAGAAAATCAGGCGATGCTGAAGGAATTAGATTAGGTAACGAAACAATGAAGGTGGTAGATGAGTTTTGTTACTTGGGTAGTAAAATAACATGCGATGGTCGTAGTACAGAGGATACAAAATGCAGAATGGCAATGGGAAGAAGGGCATTTTTGAAAAAGAGAAATTTGCTAACATCGAATATTAATTTAAGTGTAAGGAAGTCTTTTCTGAAGGCATTTGTGTGGAGTGTTGCCTTGTACGGGAGTGAAACATGGACGATAAGCAGTGCGGACAGGAAGAGAATAGAGGCTTTTGAAATGTGGTGCTACAGAAGAATGCTGAAGATTAGGTGGGTAGATCGCATAACTAATGAAGAGGTACTGAACAGAATTGGTGAGAAAAGGAATTTTTGGCATACCCTGACTAAAAGAAGGGATTGCTTGGTAGGACACATTCTTAGACATCGGGGAATCGTAAATTTAGCATTGGAGGGAAGTGTGTGGGGTAAAAATCGCAGAGGAAGACCAAGATACGCGTATAGTAAGCAGATTCAATTAGATGTGGGTTGCCGTTCTTATGAGGAGATGAAAAGGCTTGCTCAGGATAGAGTAGGGTGGAGAGCTGCATCAAACCAGTCTCCGGACTGAAGACCATAACAACAACAACAACGACAACCTTAGTTTTAAAACGTTTAATACCAGGTAGTATTGATGTAATGGGTTAGATTGGTATATTCAGTGTGCACACCGAAACATTAGACATCCGAAATGTTACAGTGGGTATTTATTTCTTATATACATTTTATAGTCCACAATATAGAAATATAGTACATTTTTATTCGATATGTGATTAAATTTTGTATAAAGCACACCTGACAAATTACGAAACGTAATTACACTACAAGAAAACACTGTAAAATATCTTCTTCATTTATGACACTTTAGATGACTGCAAAATATAAATCAAAGCCTTGCATTACAAACAATATTAATAACAATAATAATAATAATAATCACAGTTAAAAAACTTCGCTGTGGAAGAAACAAACACTACCTGTTACTGAAACAAATATACATGCCGGTAGTCTCTTATAATATTAATCAGATTCCTCCTCCCACGATGATGTTTTTTTTTTTTTTTTTTTTTTTTTTTTTTTTTTTTTTTTTTTTTTTTTGTATATGTTATGGGACTTAACTACGGGGTCATCAGTCTCTAAACTTACAAACTACTTATTAACTAGCTTATCCTAAGGACGGCACAAATATCCATGCCCGAGGGGGGATTCGAACCCCCGACCGTAGTGGCCGTGCAGACCGTGACTGGAGCGCCTCAGTCCCCTCGGCCACCGCGGCCGGCTCCCACGATGACGGCAAGGTGTCGATGTCTTGTGAGGACTGAGGTTCCACTGTATATACACTAGTTTTTCGGTTGTATCTGGAGACAGTCTGTTCCGTAATGGTGTGTGAATTCGTCCGTGAGCTGACCAGTTACGCTCACTTGCCACTGAGGAAGGCGGTACATACAAAATTCTGGAAGCAGGTGAACTCAAGGGTTGTTTCGTACATCAGCCTTTCCACCGTACAGACGGAGATACACGTTTTGATGCAAACCATAAGCTGTGTTGTTAGAAAAAGCCTTCCGCCGCCCCAAAATGACGCCAATTTTGCCATGATATCGCCACTGCCATATCCCAAGACTTCAATCAATGTTGCGATGTAGTCTTAGAGCCTGCATTTCTCCCCCCTGATTAAAGGTTTGTCCTTTAAAACGTGGACCCAAATATTTGCTGCACCAACGTGTGCCCTGAGCTCACAGCTTCTTTGGTCGATGCTTCCTCTGCTTGAGAAAGTGCGTTACACTCTAGAAGTACAGCATCTACCTCCCTAAACAAGCTATCAGAGGCATCATGTACGTCCGAAAGGACTGCATTATGGACTTCAACCCCGCTTATGGCTTCCGATATTGTTCGCAAGATACGCCACACCTCCTCGAACCGCTGCCATGTTTCGTCTGCTAACACAGAAGATTTAAATGTTTTATCGCACTGCACATTTGTAAAAACAATTTTTTCTAACACGGCCTCTTTATTCTTAAATAAACTGTACAAACGAACCACTGTCCCTGTCCAACAGATAGTGATTGAAGCTTTAGTGTCACAGAAGTGTGACCGTATTTTTCTCTTTGTTTTGTCGTCAGTAAAGCGTAGGGGACATGACTCTCCTTAAAGAATTTAACTATTGTGAGCTTTATTAGTACGTTCATGGATGTTCTGCGCAACCTAACTAGGTTATGTGTGCAAATTGATCATCTACTACTTTCCACGCAGCACGCATATTTCGCGCTTTGCCTATGACCACTGCTGTGAACCTCTCCGCACCTATTTCACGAACGACTTCCGTTAGTTGTGAAGCAATATACTGCACAGTTTCCCTTTCGTCTATATGTCGTATACTTTTAAAGAATTTTGGCCTAGCTGTTTTCACGAAGAGGTTAACGACACTGTTCCCTGATACATCGGTCCATCCATCCGAAATCAATACAAGAGCAGTTGAGCGCCCCAACTTCTTTGTGACAAACGTCTTCATGTTTATATTCGGCAGAAAGCAAAGATGTGCTAATCAGGTGGGGACTAGGAGTCTCATAGATCGGCTGTAGTTTCTGCAGTGCTCCCCCACCAGTATTTCGAAGTGGGCGTAGATAGTAAACGAGCTGACGCATATGTTGCCCTAGTAATGGCTTCATCAATATCACCAACACTTGCTGGATTGGTATCTTTACGCCCAGATGTAGAAGGTAGTTGTTTCGATTCTCTTGTAAGCTGTTCACTGAGAGCAGAACCAGAAATCAATGACGATAGCGTAGATGAAGACGCAGTCCCTGCTACGTCAATATTCTGCACCCCAAGTATTTGTTGGCATTCTGCTTTGCTCCTGTTCGTCTGCGATGTATCATCTGAAGCTATTCGTTTAACAGACTGAGGACACAGATTGCATCTGGTAAGATGTTCCTTTAATCATAATGCCAAGGTGTTACGATATGTGGTGTTACAATATTTACTTGTTGCGTGTCTTTTACCGTCAACTTGCCGTAAATCGAAGAGCTGCCACACCTTTGATCGAGGACGCATTGCAACTATCTCTCCTATCCTGTCTGACTGCATATGATAGCTCAGCCTAACATCATCTGAGGAGTGTCTAAACTGTCTATCTTCATATAAACCTGTCGGCTATGACGCCAGTTTATCCGGGCGCTGATAACCTAGCTGTTGAGCGCCCTAAACACCAATCATCATCATCATCAGCCAGTTTATTTGTAGTTGTTTCGGGATTCTTTCCGTTCATTCCCGAATGGTAGCGCCTAATGTGTATGCAGTTCACACTGCCCTATGGCATTGCGGGTTGCCTGACAACCAGTATGAAATGAACCTCTCTCCCGAATCATACATAGTTTTAAACGGTTTTAAACTACAAGTTTCTGAATTCCTGTGGGAAACCTATTTTTAAATCTCTACACAGAAATCATCCTAGTTATCTGAGGAAAAGCCATAATTCTTAGACGATCTCCACTACAGCACAAACAAGAAGCAAAACTTAAGGGACTTAACTGCGGGGTTATCAGTTCCTAAACTTACAAACTACGTATAAACTTATACTGAAGACTACACAAACATCCATGCCCGAGGGAGGATTCGAACCTCCGACGCGTGAGGCCGCGCGATCCGCAACGTGGCGCTCCAGACCGCTCGGCTACTCCCGCGCGGCAAAACTTAAGGAAATCGTAATGTGTGTACTAGTCCACAAGCGAAATTGAAGTAGATAGTTCTGGAAAAGCAATTTTGAGCAAAGAGAAGAAAAGCTCAAAGGTTGAAAGAATATATATACAGAGGCTCTACAAAAGAAATGAACTTCGAGACAGGGTTGTAGGAAGGGAAGAGGAAGTAGACGAAGATTAAATAGGATATATTGTACTGAGAGAATAATTTGACAGATAACTGACAAACGAAAGTCTAAACAAGGCCCCTGGAATAGATGACATTCGCCACTGTATATTTCGTTAAAGTTTTTGACAATAATTTCATTTCATTTGGGCCTGCAGCATTGTGTATGTCTTTTAAGGATATATTGTTAATCCAAGTAATACCAAAATGCTGATTTACTTTGTAAATGTTATATATTGATGATGGCCACAGTGCCGAAATAGGCCTATTGCTATATTAATAAACATTATATAACATCTACAAAGTAAAGCAGCATTTTGGTATTATCTGGATTAACATAGTTTTTGACAATGTTGAATGGAATACACTCTTAAATTCTGAAGGCAGCACGAATAAAATATAGGGAACGGAAGGTTGTTTACAACTTGTACAAAAAGCAGTTATTAGAGTCGAAGGGCATGAAAGGGAAGCATATATTGGGAAGGAAATGAGACATGGTTGTAACATTTCTCCGATGTTAATCAATCTGTACAATGAGCAAGCTGTGGAGGATAGCAAGGAGAAACTTGGAAATTAAAGTTCTGGGTTAAGAAATAAAAACTTTGCGTGTTGCTGATGACATTGTAATTCTGTCAGAGGCAGCAAAGGTCCTGGGAGAGCAATTGGACGTAATTGACTGTGTCTTGAAAGGATCGTGTAAGATGAAAATGAACAATAACAAAAGAAGGGTAATGAAATGTAGTTTAAGAAAATTAGGCAGTTCTGAAGGAATTACATTACGTAACAAAACAATAAAGGTGCTAGATGAGTTCTGTTACTATGGCAGTAAAATAATATACGATGGTCGCAGTACAGAAGATATAAACTACATAATGGCAACGGAAAGAAAACGGTTTCTGAAAAGGAGAAATTTGTTGATACCGAATATTAGGTGTTCGGAAGTCTTTTCTGCAAGTTTTGTGTAGAGCGTTGCTTTTTATGATAGTGAAACATTGACGATAAATAGTTCAGACATGAAGAGGAGAGAAGCTTTCGAAATGTGGTGCTACAGAAGGTTGCTCAAGATTAGGTGGATAGATGGCGTAACTAATGAGGAGGTACTGAACTTAATTGGGAAGAAAAGAAATTTCTGGCATAACTTGACTAAAAGAAGGGATCTATTGGTAGAACACATTCTTCGACGTTAAGGAATCGTGAATTTAGCATTTTAGGGGTAAAAATCACATAGGGAGATCAAGAGATGAATACAGTAAGGAGATTCAAATAGATGTGGGCTGCCATTCTTTTTAGGAGATGAAGACGCTTACTGGGGATAGAGTAGGATGAAGTGCTGCATCAAACCAGTCTCCTGACTTAAGACAACAACAACAATAGTTCTGTGAATTATTATCGACAGAGGTTATATTCAACAACCGGAATAAATTAATAACTGATTCCTTTTACCAAGCCCCTGACACATATGATGCAGTTGCTGAACAGTTTAGAGAAAACTTGAGTCTCATCACGAACACGTATCCCACTCATAAAATTATAGTTGGCAATGACGTATCTACCATTAGTATGTTGGCAAAAATACATTTTCAGCCCTGTGTTAGTTAAAAAACATCTAGAACAATTTCGGACAATGTTTTTGTCTATGCTGAACAATTAGTTCATAAGCCTTTTCAGATTGTTACGGAAACACACTTGACTTCCTAGCCACAAATAGTCCTCAACATCACGACAGACACAGGGATTAGTAAACACGAAGTCGTAGAGAGGCTCAATTCCGTAAAAACGAAAGTCATCAACTAAATCGAAATATCTGTTTAAAAAAGCACATGAGAATTAGGTTGACATCTTCTTAAGAGACAGGGTCCATTTCTTCCAGACTATGCAAGTGAAGACCATATATGGCTTAAATTCAAATAAACAGTATGAACAACAATTGAGGGATTCATACCAAATAAATTAATAAAAGGCGGAACTGACCCCCCCCCCCTCAATGGTCCACAAACTAGGACAGAAAGCTGTTGTAGAAGAAACGAAAAAGACGCATAAGATTTAGACGTACGAAAACTCCCCAAAGTGGCGAAGTTTTACTGAAGCTCGAAATTTATCGCGGACTTCAATGCAATATGCATTTCATAATTTCCACAATGAGAGTCTCTCTAGAAATGTGGCGGAAAATCCAAAGAGATTCTAGTCCTCTGTTGTGTACACCAGTGCAAAGACTCGGTAACTTCATTGCGCCTTAACAACGCTAATGTTACTGACAACATTTCCACAAAAGCGGAGTTACTAACTGCAGTTTTCCGAAATTCCTTCACCAAAGAAGACCAAGTAAATATTTCAGAATTCTAAATGAGAACAGTTGCAAACATAACATGAAAGTAGATATTCTTGGTCTTGCAAAGCAACTCAAATAACTGATGCTGCAAAGATGCCTGAACTGTCAGTGTCAGAGGAAATAATCAAATATGTTTTCAAAAAGTCTCTAATATATTAATATATAAAAATGTAGGTCTAAATCATTTTGTTTCTGATATTCTTTTGTAGCAATTTATTTTCAATAATCTCCTTGTTTAGTTTGTGTTGCTTGCTGACGTGTTTAAAGACAATCACAATTTTGTAAGAAATTTATATTTTTAGGGACTATATCAACTTGTACTTAGAAAGATATACATCTACTGTAAATGTTTGCATCTAAACGCAAATAAGTACTAGTGACAAGCGTTTCAGTTATTTCGAGCCTTGTATAATTTTGGAAATATGGGAATTATATTAGGGTGTCTAGATGCAATTTAAAGGCTTACTTTCCCTATATATATATATATATATATATATATATATATATATATATATATATATATATATATATATATATACGTACACTATCATTTTAACAAATCATGATATTTTAAGTTTCTAGAATTAGTTTTAGAACTCATAGCTATTTGATATTATGGCCATAATATTGGAAGGTAGAATAAAGTTCTCTTAACGTATCAACTACAGTTATTCCTACCTAAATAGGAAATTGCAAGTGTAAAAAGTTAGATGTAAATGTAAATTCTGGGCACAGGAGGATCACTGGAGTGATGTTTAATGTTTTGATTTCGTAAAGGGAAATTTCAATGCTTATTGATTAAACGCTAATGAACCGAGCTGGGAACAGCTAGTTTCATCATTTAGCTATTTATGAATTCTGACACGCTCTTTTTTTTACAACTAATAATGGCTAATTCCCATCACAGGTGGCACAGGATTTGTACTATCAAAGAGATGACTGATCATTGGCCATTATGGCGTGTTTAAAATAAGTCTAAATAGGCTGAACTACTGTGTGCTTCATTTACAAGTGTCAAGTAATATTAGTGCCAATAACGCTGCTTCATTGTTTTGATAATTTTATCCTAATAAACTGGGAGGACTCACTGGCTTCCATGGCTTTTTGATATATTACTTTTAACGTATTTTAGTCGTATTCCGAATATGGGCATTGGCTTTCAAGCAAGACGTTATGTTGCCTGTCTCTTCAGAATTTTTTACGGTTCTCTCTATCCTGTCGTTCAGCTTCAAGTACTTCTTTTCCTTCTTCTTACCTTCAAGATTCATTTCTAACTTCATGCACATGGAGTTATAAGCTGTTTTCCAAAAACTCCACCAAATAGATGATTCTAGGACATGGGTTTACAATAATACTATTTATTTTGTTGTGTCACTTTCAACAGCGTTCGTCGTTCGGTCCGTTTTCCTGTAGTCATTCCACATTTGTATGGGGATATCCTCATTCTCTAACCAGTTGTCCGCAAATAAGTAAAAAAATTGATAAAGCCTTCCGTTATCAGCAGCTCGTGCATGAAGCTCAAGTCATCCATATCTTACGTCGATAGGTTTTGCAAACGCCGGCGTTGCATACATGAAGTCTTAAATCCTCGTCTGGCGGTACTCCTCACTTAGATCGAGATCTTGAATTCTTCCACATACACTCTTACTCCTCCCTTCTCGATCCGCATCGCCAGGTGGTCAACACAGATGTTCTGATACGTTCAACACTTCTCCGAGCTTCGAAAGTAGTTTTTTCTTGCACTGTACCGATTTCGGCGTATGCATATCCACATGACAACACCTCCTATTCACGATACGCGTAAGCACTGTAATGAGCAGAAGGCCTGTCCTTGGTCGTTGTAATAACTTTCATACTGATGGTCACCGTAGGAACTGTGGAAACGACCAATGTGCAGGTTTCTGGTCATAGGGACGGGTGGTATACGAGGAGGAGAAGGAGAAGACAAAGGCAAGCAACTCTTCTGAGCAGATGAAAGCTTTGAAAATGTCTGGCGCTGCTAGAGCCCGTTGAAACAAGTGTCCCGACACCCTTCAAATTGGCCCTACGCCTCGAGCAACGAAAATGCGCTACAACTTGCCGTTCACCCTGCGGCAAGGTGAGGGGTCCACCGCTTTGGGGCACACTAACAACAGAGCCCGTGGGCGAAACGGCGGCACGTACAGTGTCCCATATGACGTGGCAGTATGTCTGCCACCGCTACACCACGAAGAAACGGCCTGAAGGCGGCTGACCTCAGCCAGCAGCACATTCAGTATAATATGGTTTCCTCTTTCGCAGGACCTAATTGAGGAGTAAGACTCCATGGTTATGTAACAAGTCAGTACATGAAATTTTAACACAGGAATGGTAATACAAAAGCTCAAAGTAGTGTGCCGTAACCGGGACTCGAACCTAGGACCTGTACCTTTTGCGGGCAAGTGCTCTAGCACTGAGATAGGCCGACACGACTCACAATCCGTCCTCACAACTTTAATTCTGGCAGTACCTCGCCGCCTACTTTCGAAACTTCACATACGTTCTCCTGCGAACCTTGCATGACTAGCACTTCTGGAAGAAAAGATATGGTGGAGGCATGGATTAGCCACAGCCTAAGGGATGTTCTCCAGATATATCTTGTTTGAATCAGTAGAGTTACCTCAAAAAATAACGCCATACATCATAGGTGAATGAGAGTAAGCATAGTAGACTACTTTTCGTGTTGAAACATCTCTTATTTCAGATACTCTTCTAATGGTAAATAAAGCAGAATTTAGTTTTTGAACAAGATCTTAAACATGGGCTTCCCATGACAGCTTACTATCTATCTGAACACCTAGAAATTTGAACTGTTCCATCTCACTTATCCTATGCCCATTATATGTAATAAAAATGTCATCTTTTGTTTATGTAAGTGTTAGAAATTTAAAAATGCGCGTTTCACTGTGATTTAGCATAAATTTATTTTCTACAAGCCATGAACTTCTCTCTTGAACCCGCTCGGTTAGCCGTGTGGTCCAACGCACCGCTTTCCGACATGGGGAGGCGTACCGACCCCATTTTGAATCCGCCCGGAGGATTAACAAAGAGGGTCGGAGTGCCGGTCAGCCTGTATGTAGTTTTTAGGCAGTTTTCCACATCCACAAGTCCCGCCTCAGTTACACGATTCACAAACATTTCCTAACACTTTGCCGCGGCGTATTAGCCGCGCGTACTGGAGCGCCGTGTTGCGGTGCGCGCGGCCATCCGCCGTCGGGGGTTCGAATCCCCCTCGGGCACGGATGTTTGTGCCGTCTTTAGTATAAGGTAGTTCATAAGTAGTTTATAAGTTTAGGGACTGATGACCCCGCAGTTAAGTCCATAAGCTTTACAAACATTTGAACATTTGAAGATTTCGTAGCACTTTACACCTTCACACAAATAACACTATACGCAGACATTTGGGGTACACATTTCCTCCCAGGGGGGCGACAGGAAGGGCATTCGGCCACTCTTTAACTATTAGCACGCCAAATCCGATTAACACAACCGACACTGCATGTGCGGTAACATGCCTCAAGAGAAAGAAAGATGATGAATTTATCTCTTGAACTGCATTATTTGATACTATGTCAATATTACAGACAACATCCTTCACTACCAAGCTGGTATCATCAGCAAACAAAACCATTTTACAGTCACCTGTTATACTGGAAGGTACATCATTTATATAAATAAGAAACACCAGCGGTCCCAGAACAGACCTCTGGGGCACCCCACACTAACCTGTGCCCCATTGTGACTGCACGTCATAGCCGTTTTCAACACTGAGGAGAATTACCTTCTGCTGTCTGTTATTAAAGTAAGAGGTGAACCAGCTGTGAGCTACACCTCTTATTCCATAATGCTCCAACTTCTGCAACAATATTTTGTGATCAACACAATCAAACGCCTTTGCTAAATCAAAGAAGATGCCTAATGTTCGTAGCCTTTTAGCTATTCCACCAATTGCCTCACAGTGAATCGAAAATACAGTATTTTCAGTGGTTAAACCACTTCTGAAACCAAACAATACGTTTGACAATAAATTATGTAAACTGGGCGCCCACTGTAATAAAAACGCCGAGCCAAATATTCAACGAACCATCAAGAAAGAACTGGAATAACGAGTGCAAAGCCTACATCTACCTAAAGATTAAAAATCAGGTAAAAAAGAAAAAGCGGTAAAAGATCGGATTCATATTGAGAAGGTCGTGGGTTCAGCTCAACCCGGCGGCAAATTTTTTTCTGCTACTTGGTTATGCGTACACCTACAAATTGTTCCCGTAGGGATCGTGAGGACAAGATTAGATTAATTATAGCACGCACGGAGGCATTTAAACAATCATTGCCGGCCGCGGTGGCCGAGGAGACTAAGGCGCTGCAGTCACGGTCTGCACGGCCACTACGGTCGGGGATTCGAATCCCCCCTTGGGCATGGATATTTGTGCCGTCCTAGTTCGTAAGTAGTTCATAAGTAGTTGTAAGTTTAGGGACTGATAACCCCGTAGTTAAGTCCCATAGACTATACAAACATTTAAACATTTGATTTGAAACAATCATTCTTCCCACGCTCAATACGTGAGTGGGATGGGAAAAATCCCCAATAACTGGTACAGTGTGACGTACCCTCTGCCATACACTTCACAGTGGTTTGCAGTGTATTGATGTAGATGTAGACTGACGTCACAATTAACCGCAACATCATATAGGTTATTTTATTAATTTATATACGCAGAGAAAGAAAGGGCATTGGATGAAATTTGGAACTACAAACATTTCAAAAGGGACTGTAGTCAACGCGTACTTGGCGACATCGTGTATGTAAATCGATACTTCCATTCTTTTGCAATTGATCAATTACATGTACCGGGGTGACATTCAGCGAAGAAACAGGGGAAGCAATAATTTTGACCGCATCTTACGCACGTTATGAACGCCGCCCTTTTGCAGTTACGTGGTTTTTTAATGTCTCCATAGAAAAACAAACTTGATCGACATTCTGAAAACTGCTTGTTTCATCGCACTGTCCAGCAGGAACCACGCGTAACGCAGCATGTCGCGTGATTACTTGTGAGGACAGCTGGTGAGCAATGAGGCGCTATGCTGAGATGCGCGAGGCCGTTCACCGTCGGGGGAATGCATGTTTGTGCCGTCTTTAGTATAAGTAGTACATAAGTAGTTTGTAAGCTTAGGGACTGATGACCCCGCAGTTAAGTCCCATAAGCTTCACAAACATTTTGAACAGCTGGTGATGTATAGTGGAGTGTAGGTTGATGCAAGCTTCTCGGGAAGTGATTTCTTCTTCTTTTTCGATTAGGTAAGTGCAGTTTTGAATTGTTAATTGTGAATTCAGTAGTGTACGCATTGCCAAGGAGCAAAAAAATATTTGCCGCCGGGCGGAATCGAACCCGCGAACGTTTCAACAAAAATCCGTTGTCTTACCGCCCCCCCCCTGTTCCTTGCGGTCGTTAATCGTGTTTGTCCGTTGTTGTTACATTTGTTCTTGGCTCAGGTTTTATATTACAGAGGGCGTTCGGCCCTCTGACTGCGTGCGCTGAGCCACGGCGCCCAGCACTGCTGAGCCAAACGCCGCTTTCTAAACAGACTTTTTCGGGGGGCAGTTGATAATTTCCTAAGCGTTTAGCCATCTGGAATTCCCACTTGGTGCACTTTCATATCTCAACATGCCCTACATGTACCATGAATTTGGACGAATTCGGCGACGAGAGTAGCCGTCCTCTCCTTGTGAGTACTTTAAAATGTCAGGAAACTATCATTCTGAAAGGAAAAATTACAAATATGGCTGAGTATTGGGCCAACATATATGGAGAACAGTACATTACAATTCTTCTAGATACCGCGCTATATCCGCAGGAGTCCTTAGTCTTTAGTGATTTAATTTTTGACTCAATCTCCCCTTTGTAAATATCGTGGAGGACTAATTCAGGTAACAACTTCGGAAAGCTGTTTTATAACAATGTGAGCTTGTTGCTGATGCATGGGCACAAGCTTTTCTTTTTCAATAATATGTACCGTATTCTAATTTAGTACATGTTCAAGAATTGTGCAGCAAAACTGCTGATAGTGATATTGGTTTGTAATTTTGCGTTTCCGTTCTTTTACCTTTCTTATAAACGGGAATCATCTGCGCTTTTTATTCAGTCATCTTGTGCTTTGCGCTGAAAGAAATATTCGTGTGATAAACGCAACCCAAGTAATGGACCAATTCCGTAGAGTACTCTTTGTAAAAATAAATTGGGATTCAATCCGAAACTGGCGGCTAATTCCTTTTCGTTTCTCTCAGCTGCTTCTCTACACCAGGTATTCATATTACTACGCCCTCAATACAGAAGTTCCTTAGGAAGCTAAACAACAGCATATTTGTCGATCCTCCTGCGTGAACGATTCTTTGAAATTGTCAACCCAACGCACCATTATGAAAGTTGCGACCGCTTCTGAAGACCTATAAGGATGCAGAGCTCTTCCACTGTCTGTCGGCACTAAAAGGCTGCAGCACTGACAAAGAATTTCTGGGCAGCTGTAGCAAACTGACTACGGCAGTCATAAACCTCGTCCTGTTCCCGGCAACGGACGTAGTATATATGTAAGAAAAGCGTTATCTTTGAACAGAGAAAAATTTGGCCCACAAGAGTCAAGTACTTTTTAATGGCAAGTCTCACAGCAAGAGAATCACGCCTATCAACTGGCCACGGTCGGTGACTGGGAAGAATGCTCGCACAACCACAAAAGATTCAGAAGATGTATTGATGACTTGTCTGATATTACAGCATATCACCAATACTTAACTTTCATCATTGTATATAGATCTTGAATGATTTACAGTCGTCATAAGACATATAATTAAGGCAGGTGCATGCGAAACGATGTAATTAAACCAGAATAATACCCCATTACGACTGTTTTCGCCATTATTTTCCCTACGTTCATTACAGACCATAGAACGAAAATTTATGATGCCCCCTGACTTACAACTGTAATAATACACGTAATTACAACAACTTAAGACTTTATTATCGAGGAATAAGGGAACAGTGGAGTCTCGAAAACTCGGCACTCGGTAACCCGCCAGTTCGGATAACTCGGCCACACCCTGGCACACTCCCTCGAATCATTCCGTGCTGGCATAATGCAGGATAGAACTGAAATGGTAGCGTGTAGCAGTTACAGGCTATTAATGGGCCCAGAAATCATCTTTTCTTGTGCCACCTACACTCTATTTAAAAATTCTTCGAGTTTTATTAATGCAGTTTGTAGATGCTTATTCATGCCAAAAACCAGTCTTGATCAAAACTGCGGGAGTACATTTTTTCACGGTGTCGTTTAAATTAGGGTTAGGCGTGATGGACAATTATGAAAAAAAATGAAGGAAGGAATCGTAGGGTTTAAAATCCTTTCGACAGCGTGGTCATTAGAGACGGAGCTCACGCTCGGATTTTTGGGTAAGGATGGAGGAAGGAAATCGGCCGTGCCCTTTTAAAGGAACCATCCTCGCATTTGCGTTGAGTGATTTAGGGAAATCACGGAAAACCTAAATTTGGATGGCCAGAGGTGGATTTGAACCACCATCCTTCCGAATACGAGTCCGGCGTGTTACCACTGCGCCACCTCGCTCGCTGGACAAATAATGAACTTGGTTACAGCAGACAACAATGACACTCATGTGACGTGGCTGCGTGCGCTTTGCCGCTCAGTCTTCCTACAGCCTTTGTCTTTTTTTAAGCCCTTTCTATACGAGACGTGCAACACGCACAAGGAAGTCGTTGTCAGCCGCAGCGCCCCTTGCGATAGACCGTCGAACTACAAACAAGTGCCGGCCGCGGTGGCCAAGGGGACTGAGGCGCTTCAGTCACGGTCTGCACGGCCACTACGGTCGGGGGTTCGAATCCCCCCTCGGGCATGGATATTTGTGCCGTCCTAGTTCGTAAGTAGTTCATAAGTAGTTTGTAAGTTTAGGGACTGATGACCCCGTAGTTAAGTCCCATAAGACTTACAAACATTTTTTTTTTTTTTTTTTTACAAACAAGCGTTCAAACGGTACGCTTTTGTTGAGTCGTCTGCTTCACGCGTCTACTTCGTTTGTTGTCAACTTACAGCTAATGAATCGCCGTGTTAACATCGATTTTCGAAACTGTATGGTATATTGTGACGATTAAAATATTTCTGTTTTAGACAGCCAGTGTGAAACTGTATTTAATTGTTTCCGTGCAGTTCATGCGTAACTACGTCGCTCACATGTGTTAACGTCCTCATTATAAAATGCGATTGCATACTTCCAGCCCCTGCGGTTTGAGGCGCCTATGTATATGATGCACAAGCTCAGGTGTCTATACCTAGACCTTTCACTTTTATAAAGCTTCAAGTAATGCTCACCAAAAACAAATATTTCATCTGTTAACTATAGCATGTTTCGGGAAAATAGAAAATATTTCAGAAGATGGTAATAAAGAGATTTGCAGATAAAATTTCATAAAACGAATGTCCAATTTTCATTGGGTACAGATATACAGCTCTTGGTATGCACAACAAACTGATTTGGATATTTTGACTGATTCTTTCATCGGTTCTTGGTAGATAACCACATTGACTTTTATTTAAGTAACCGGTTTTCGACGTAGTTTAAAGTCTGAAAATGTCCTAGTAAGCCGAAAACCGGATAAATAAGTGGAAATGAACGTGTAGAAGATACACAGAACTCTACTTTTAAGTAAGTATGATGTTGTACTACCAAGAACCGACGGATAAATCAGTGAAAATTTCTTGATTTACATTTTCTCTACGTTTGTTTGGATTTCATATTAACAGCTATATCTCTGTATTCAATAAAACTTATACACAGGTTATATTAAATTTTAATGCAATTCCTCTATAATATCACCTCCTAAAATACTTACGACTGAGTCGAAAAACTACGTTCCTGTAAGCAGGAGACAAGTACACATTCTCAAACAATTCCCGACTTGGCTTCATTTATCAGCTGGGCTTCCCATTCGGCCGTCTGCGCATGCGCGAAGCACTACCATACGCGTGAGAATAGGATCCATCCTATTCCGTCTACTAGCGATCGTATGCGTGCATCTTGTGCAAGGGAACGCCTCTACACTGTACGCGGACGGCGTGACCAGTGCATCATGGGTAATCTCGTAAGCTCTCACTTCCCGTGTAGAAAGGGCTTCAACCAGGGCCGGCGCAAGCCCAAGTGCCGCCCCGTGCGAGTTGCTAAATTGCCGCCCCCCCCCCCCCCCCGTTTTTTTAACAAAACGTTTGTTGAATTTTATTTAAACAAATCTGTAGGATATCTCATCAATCAATCGCATTTTTTTTTTCTTTTCAAATCTACCTAGGCCAGTCTCAAAGCTTTTAATATGTGCTTACATCTAAACCGTCATGTTAACAGCTACGTTCAGCATATCATATAGATGTAAATATAACTCAAAGCATTGAGAATAGCCACACTGTGCCCGAAATCTATATAGATCTGGACAATAAAAACAAAACTTGCGAGTGATTGGTGACATTCTCTACAGATTTGTACAAGACAGTCGCTGGGCACCAGCTCAAAAGTGGAATCAAACCTGGCTGAAGAAATGTCTTATGGGACTTAACTGCTAAGGTCATCACTCCCTGGGCTTACACACTACTCAACCTAAATTATCATAAGGACAAAAACACACATCCATGCCTGAGGGAGGACTCGAACCTCCACCGGGACCAGCCGCACAGTCCATGACTGCAGCGCCTTAGACCGCTCGGCTAATCCCGCGCTGCATGAACTTACAGTTAACGTAAATAAACATTTTTCAATCGTTGTGAACAGATAATTTATTTAACGGAAAACAAAATATATTCACAATTTAACGATAATTTGGTTTGAACAATAATATTTACAATAACTATTTAATGTTGAACAAAATAAGAAACAACACAGTAAATAACCAAGACGCTGAACATAATATAAAAATTTAAAAACATACTAGACAAATCGAACCTTCCTGGCTTTTGCTTATGCAAACTCTTTCACACGATCTGTGTAATTTAACTCCTCTGCAAGCTCGTGCTCAATCGAAATTGTTGCAAGATCATTCAAACGAGTTTGGCTCATCGTTGATCGGCGGTATGTCTTTATCAATTTCAGTTTTGAGAAACTCCTCTCTCCACTCGCAACTGTCACTAGGAGTGTTAGGGGAATTCTCAGAGCAACGTTGACATTAGGGCTAAATTTGTCTTCCTATAGAGTCTCTTTTGGACCTATTCCAGGTTTCAACAATGTTGAAAGTACTTTTACTTCTTCCCTCAACTCTAGTGCATCAATGTCGCTGCGAGGTTTCTACACTTTGTGTCCAGGCTGTCAGGAGGTGCATTCTTCAGCTCGCCGATGTCGTAGAGAAAATCAAAATAATCACAATGAGATTTCAGTTGATTGAATCTCTCATCCAAAGATATGGTTATCTAAAAGATAATAGTAGAATTCAATCTTGTAACATTTCGTTGGGTCATCTATTGTCTCAGCTCTTCCTTCATAAGTAAAGTGTATTGGCTTATTACTTCGTCGCCGGGTAACACTAATCCGTGGTAACGTTAGATCTTCTAACTCTAATTCTGTAGCCAATTCTTTGGAATCCGTCAAGAAAGATTCAAACTTTTTTTCTGTTCTGCAGGTCCCAAAAAATTTGCTTCCGTTTTTTCAAGGATTTCCATGGCCTCAGAAACATTTATGTCAATGGTCTGGAGGGTCTTACTGACTACACTGATGTGAAGCAGAACGTCGTACCAAATTACCAGAGAAGTGAGAAAGGTATAATTTTTTATTTGATTCGCAAGTGACGTTGCTTCTTGAGCGGTAATGCCATCGAATTCTTCTGATATTTGAACCAGTGCATCATAAACGCCTCCAATTTGAAACCTCAGGGGAGTAAGTGCATCGATGCGACTTTCCCACCTAGTATCGCTCAGTGACTTTAGCGTCGGGTTAGTCAGGTACTTCTTCAAGACATCCCAACGTCGAACGGAAGACGAGAACATACAAGATCTTCACTGTCGAAAACATGGAAACTGCATATTTAGAAGACATAGCGGCATCGTTGACAACAAGATTCAATGAGTGACTGCTACATGGTACATAAAATGTTCTTTTGTTAATATCTGAAATTCTTTTCTGGAGACCAGACTCCTTTCCTTTCACGTTTGCTCCATTGTCGTATCCTTGGCCTCTGATATTACACAACAGGATGTTTTTTTCTCCCAAGAACTTGAGTACGACCTGCGTCAAAGTGGAGCTTTAAGAATCGGGCACTGGAAGAAATCCCAGGAAATTCTCCCGAATTCGGACATCGTATACCCCGTCGAGTCTTGCCTCCTGGACGAAACGTACCACAACTGTCATCTGCTTAACTTTTGAAGTATCAGGTGTACAGTCCAGAATTATACTGTAACACTTTGCAGATTTCATCATTAATAGAATGTTGTTGGTTATAGATGATCTAATAAGATGAATTATTTCACTCTGTGTTTCTTTTCCAAGATAATGATGACCCTTGTTCTCACCTTGCTTTGTTCAGTGCAGGTGCTCCATCATCACAGTGTCGAACATTCCAAATAATTCAACGAGTTTGAAGAAGTTTCCGTTGTCAGGCTGAAAGAGTGTAGCTGTACTTCCTCTCAAAAGCAGACCTTGCTGACCCAGGAAATGAATTATTGCTATTAACCGCCCAAGAACATTTTTCCAATGTTCGCTTTCAGTATCCAGAAGCCTTTGATGATGGGCGTCGATAGTTCGTGACTTTTTCATCCCCTCAGAAAACGCGATCCACTTTTTATGTGAATTCAAATGATCAGTATACTTCCCGTGACTTTCGAGATACGAAGCAAGGTGCCGCCAATCGGTTATACAGTTCTTTGCAATTTTTACTGTAGATGACGAAAAACGTTTGCAACAAAAGCAAAACACAACATTCTTGCTCTTTGAGTACACCAACCAATATCTATCTGTTTTTTTCTAAATTCTTCAAAGACTAGCTGTAGTGCAAGGGCTGAAACGCCGGTTGTCCGCGTTTTTAGGACATTCTTCAGCTTCCTTAATGCGCTCAGGAGGACCTCGCATGACCAACGTTGTTCGACTGCAGTCGGTAATTATTTCTGGCCATCTTCCGGGATCTGAGTCAACTGTCTCTTCCAGTTTAGGCTCGCCTTCAGTCCCTTCTCCGGTGGTGAGTACCTCGGCTGATGTTCCTCCGGTATTTTCCGAATCAGGTAGCCTAAATTTCAGTTCTGCCTGATGTTTCAATCTCGGAGCTATCGACACAAAGCAGGTATTGAGTCTAGGCGAGGTCTGTTGAACATGTTGTGGATGACCCACCGTCAGCATTGCTACTGTATGCGGTGGTCGCAGTACTGAGTTCGTCAACTTTCTGTAGCTGCAGTAGCTCCACCAGTTTCTGTACTTTCAGGATCTTTTTTTCCACCATCGCCGCTGCTAGGTCGTTCTCTCTTTGGCTTGAAATATCGTTGTAGTGCATCCTTTTGCTTCTTATCGTCATTTTCCTTCAGCGCCCGTCATTTCCTATATTCACTGCTAGACAGCCTCTTTCTGCCGTCGGACATATTTCGATCCAGCCTGTAAAGAACGATTACATGAAACTATCTGTTGATGTCAGTGTTCATTTGGCTTTCATCGTCCCTGATTAGCCAATTTCTTAAAGAAAAAACTAAAGGAAAGTGGCAAGGAGGCTTTTTAATAGCGTACAAAAACTTAAATTTAAAATTCTACACTAACTACTAGTTAATTCCGTTTGACTTCAACCTGTTTTTTGTTGCAGAAAAATACACGCACAGACGAATGCTGAAAAATATATTAACGTTCTAACAAGTTATAGTCTTACGATTTGCACTTTCGTGGCTGCACGAACAGCGGAAAAGTAGTAAGCTATAAACCTTTTCCCTTTCATAATTTTGTTGGGATTGTCAATGAGATAAAGTTTGGCTAAGTGTTTTCATTCGCAGTAATGGATGAATAAATTCTTATCACACGCAGCATGGTGGGTATTTTTTGTGACGCTTACTGTTTATTACTTCACGTCTCCTGACATATGTATTGTAGTATTACGTGTAATATTACTATGTAATGGGGCATGTTAATTAAATAAAATTGTTAAAATCGGTCCATTAGTTTACGACCAGTTATGGAGCATTATCGCATGATGTGGGTGGCAGTTTTTAGTGAATTTCATTCCTTATGTCGTCTTAACTCCTGAACTATGTTTTCTGATAGTGAGGAACATGTGCACCAAGTTTGACTGTTATCGCCCCCCCCCCCAACACATTTAGTAAAATGTATAGATTGTGCAGCAAAATTATGTTTTTCTGAATCAAATGAGAGCTTGAAGTTGTCACCCCAATAAGCAGTATTCTTAATTGGCTGTACCTGAAAAAAATTCAATTTCTGCAAACCAAATTATCTAATAGTAAATTAAAATAAACTTACATCCTTCTCTCCAGTTGGGCTTTTGTGCACCCTGTGAAACTTAGTTTTTCTCTACCCGTCTAATGATATTTCCGTTTTCTTACTTCTCTTATAACAGCGAAGGAAACATTTCAGGAAAATGCAGCCCGCTGGGAGGGTCTGACTTCGTGCTTCACTAAGGATCAATTTCGTAAATTTTGATAACATTCTTCTGAACGCGCTATTTCAGAATCAGCGCGCAGCAGAGACGAGGCGATTTATAATAGCATCTACATTCTACAGAGATAACGAGATTCTCATAACAGCACGCAAGTGGGATGAAGCTCTATTCATTTTTCATAACTTTTTACTTAACAATTACGTAATCAAGAACGGAATAGAAAGTAAATCTGTATATACTGTAAAATGGATGTGTGTGTCCTACCTAACAGCTTCCAAGACGAAGAAAAGTTCGATTTTCAGTACTTCGCATAGTTATCGATCGATTTCTAAAAAAATAAATGCTGTCATATTCTAATCATTAAGAGGTGTAATTTTATGTAAAGCTGAAAACGGTAAGACAAGACTACATAGAAACTGTGAGTTTGTCTTGAAGCCGACGGCACTCAAATAACCCCGCTGCAGTGGCCGAGCGCATTGAGGCCATATGCTCCGATGCGCGAGGCCGTTCCCCGGCGGAGGTCGAATCCTCCCTGTTGTCTTTAGTATAAGTTAGTTCATAAGTATTTTATAAGTTTAAGGACTGATAACCCGCAGTTAAGTCCCATAAGCTTAACAAACATTCGAACATTTTGCACTCAAATATTCAAATTTGTGCGTTCATCACTAGAAAATGATAAAAGCTACGTCCAAAAAACATCGCATGCAGTTTCAAACCTTTACACAACTTATTCTCGGCGACATCCCCCACAAAATGATTAAAGGGAAATGTTTTTCTCTTACCAAATTTTAGCTATTAATTCGATTAAACATACGCAAGTGCTATGACGTTTTAATTTATTACTTTTTAACTATTAATTCTGTTTGCAGGTAGTATCTACATAGAGGACACAATGAACATACGAAATTATACCATTGTATGGCTCTTAGTTCAAGAGATACGTCATGATAGACACTTACAGGCTTCGAAAATTACCATCTGCTTACATTAGCGTTCAGTGGAACTACAGGATCAGGCGTAACTTTTTAATTTATTACTTGTTTATAATTTGCTAACATTATCCACATATATCACTGAATTTAGCTCCAAAATTACATCATGGTAATTAAGGAGATATGAAGCCATAGGAAACCACCCCACCATGGAAGAGGTTTCAATTAAGACGTCTTCACTACAAAACCTATTCGTGTTACATTTTGCAGACTGTATGAACATGTAACACCGAATGTACCGTCAAAATTATATCGTAGTATAAAACATAGTTCAGGATATATGATGTCATAAACAATGCGTTGTATGAAAAACCTCACAGTCACGCATCAGATTTTAATTTATTTCATCTTTACTACAACACACTTCGCAGAAAATTTTCTGATATTCCACTGCACGTAAATGGAAAATTATATTACTGTACGATACACTATTCAGGAGATGAAGTCATTAGAACTGAGCCGCGTGAAATTGAATTTCAGGTCGAATTTCACTAGAGACGCAGGTGAAACGGCCAAAGAGTGGGGCGGAAACCAATGGAGAGAGGAAAAATAAGGAGATGGAGTAACATAATAATGCAACAAATACACACCCGGGCATCGACGGGTACTAATGCGTCGTTCATTGCAAACAACTGACACTCAACATGTGCCGTAATTTCCATGTGTCAGTTCTGTCGTGTCTGATTATGGAATAATGGGTAACAAATTAGTCATCGCCGTGTCACTTCACTTTTCTTCGCTTTATTTTCATTCTAGCTATTGGGACGACGGGTGCTTATTCGCCGACTTGCCAATTTTTAAAGTAACGGATCATAAGAAAAATAGTTCTGACTTATGAGTAACGTGCATGTGCAATAATAATTGTACGTTATATGAAAAGCACTTGCCTATTACATCGCAAGTTGCAAGATATTCTTTCGCACCAATTCTTCTGTTCTTACGAAACGCAATGAAAGTGCTTCTGACCAATCTTGACTCCCTCGGCCAACTACCGAACGAATTCTGCAGTTTTCGTTGTAGAGAACTCAATAATACCTATTGTCTGGAAAGGCGAAGTGGTGACGCGACAGTGCCAGGAACTAGGTCACGTGGCGAGGTACAGCGAAGCTACGGTTAAACGAGCGCCCAAGAAGAAGACGCAAGAAGCTCACAATAAGTATGTGACCGATGATATGGATAAATGTACTATCAGGCTGCAATTTCTATGGCATTACGAACAATAGAAGGGAATACGAAATTTACGAAAAGTGCACAACTTTTGTCAAACAGAAAGGAGATTCAAAGCTAACAAGGAAACCCTTAGAAGCGATGTTCTGTCTATGAATTTTAGTTTTAGAAGGTGTCAAAATTAACATTTTATTTTGTGCGGACGAGAGGGCATTCCGCATTGTTGCTAAAAGACCATACTTTCTCAGGTGTTCATCAGAATCAAAGCGACCAGTAGTTTACTTAGATGAAACATGGATTCATCTGCATTATACAGTAAATAAATGTTGGCAAAGTGATAGTGGGCGAGTAGCATTGTCAAACAAAAGTGCCGGTCAGAGTTTGATTGTTGTTCATGCAGGCGGAGACAAGTGTTTCACGGCTCAAAAATCAAAACTTCAGACTATCGTTCAGAAACGGATAGCAAAACTTTCCAATATTACGTTGAAACGCAACTTATGTCAGGCTTACTAGCAACATCTTTATCCCTTGTAATTACTCGCAGCGTATTTAGCCATTCGGAATACTTCTAGCCTTTGGAGGTGTTTGACATGTTTGACTGTAGTAATGTTCAACCATTTTTTCCATAATACGGGAAGAATAAAACACTCGTAAACTGCCCTTGAAGGGCTTAGCAAAATTGCTTCAGGCTTAACATGTAACCGCAGTATCGAACATTGCATTTGACCCTCCGAGGTTTGGTATTGAATCCCCTCTTGGTCATGAATGTTGAGTTTGTCCTTTTTCTCTCTTAAACAAAATAAAAAATGGGGGCTGGCAGATTTGCCGCCGCCCCGTGCGGCCGCACGTTTCTCACGTGCCTTGCGCCGGCCCTGCCTTTAACCGTGTTTTGTGAAGTCCTTGCGACGGTAACTAATGAATATCATTTGTAGGAGATTGTCTTACATTTATTTTATATTACTTTATTCCATCATTTGTATTGCATTCTAAAGAAACACTAGAAAGTGTTTTATAACAAAAAATCTTACTTATTCTTTTTTAACACCGTTCCCGATAACCCGGCATTTTCACAAACTCGGCCAACCTTCGGTCCACATTAGACCGAGTTTTCGGGACTCTACTGTAATAGGGTGGTGTTTTTGCGCCTTGTAATTGCTCTAGCAGCTATTTTCAGCAATTACAACCTAATTCCCAAACTGTCCTTTTTTGTGCGCCAAGTGCCATCGGAGGTTCGAATCCTCCCTCGGGCATTGGTGTTTCTGTTGTATTTAGTATAATGTACTTTATGTTAGTTTAAGTAGTTTGTAAGCCTAGGGATTGATGACCGACGTAGTTGAGCCCCTTAGATTTACAAACATTGGAAAGTTTTTCAACTGAATCTATCATTCAAATTGGTCATATATTTCCAGGTTTATCCTAAAAACGGGGTTGGGAATGGCTCCAGAATCGAGACATTGTAGGTTCGAATCACAGATAGTCCTATGAGTCGGTGGCCCAGTATTTCCAGGTGCCGCAGAAGGAACAAAGGGTAGGGGATGTGTGGAATAGGGAACGGGAAAAAGAATTTAATCATTTGAGAAGTCAAATCTATCACGCCATCAGTCGGTCATTCAAATCTATCGGCAACTCAGTCAAATCTATCGAGAAGTCAGTCACAAATATTGGGAAGTCGAACAAATTTATAGAAAATTCAATTAAATTGTACGATTAACCAATAATTACCTGGAAAATACACTAATCCATTACTCAACCCGACCCACAAACTTAGCTGCTGCTTCCAAGTCAGCCAAGAGAGATATATCCTCAATTGCCTTGCCGTCGGGCCTGTTGGTTTTGGCGTAAAGTACTCGACTGGTAATCGAAGGGTCGCGGGTTCGAAGCCCGGTCGGACCTCAGTCTTTTTCTTTTTTTCAGTCTGCACTTTAACACATCCTTCACCTCTCAATGATGTGAGGAGTCGCCAGAAACGACGCGTGGTTCGATTTCCAAGTTAAGCTGCAGGTCCCGTTTCCCCCGTTGCATAACTGGGGTAGGCTAGGGACGCGCAAGTTGCCGAAGTGGCGTCCAATTGAAAGACTTGCACCAGGCCAATTATTATTACGAAATTATAAATTATTATAATTGCCTTGCCAGAGATGGGTTTGATAATATCAGCAGTAGTTGAATCTATTGGAAATTAACAAGCGTGTACAGTACCTTCTTTTGCTCTTTAGCTATTAGTTGCCTATATAACTTAATATTATCCGCCATTAATTGTGTCACCAGATTAACTAACAATTAAATTAATCCTGATCGACAATATTCCTGTGCCCTGGACTCCTCAAGTACAACACACAATCAGTTATGCAACAGAACAGAAATACAATACAATAGTTTAAACCATTATAACCACAACATACTCATTCACACGCTGTTCCTAATCATCAACCATTATGACTCGGCACACTTGTAGCCTCTTATCTATGGGGATAACTACAAATCACTCCAGACACGATAAAACCGCGTCTAAAGCAAACGTAAGGGCACAACCCATGGTGGGAGTTTTTGATTTCACCATGTGTGTACCTAATAATAGGACACCCTTGACATGTATCGGACTTTGGACAAACTATTTACTAAACGGCGTCAAAATATTGTGTACAAGAATAGATCAGTTTACTGGATGTTATTTATGCGGTCGCCAGCCTGATTACACAATAAAATGTTCAAACTATTATTCATAACCTGATTCAAATATGTTGTAAATATTACTTTAAAACAAATAGGTACAAATAAGCAGAAAGCTTTAAGTTTATAGTCAAATAAAAAAAATAAAAAAAAATAAAAAAAAAAACTTTGATCTCTATGGAAAGCAATATGTAGGACAAGGCAGGCCGAATCACTTGTTTACTACTTAAATATAGCCCTGAATATGAAATAAGTATTTGCACATTATCAAACAACAAAGAATTTTTTCACATAAGTACCTCTAGTTCAGTCAGTTCTGGATTGCACACATGAACTACACAAAATTACCAACCACTAACCCATATTGAAATACCTTTTGATTAAGCATTGTGTAAATAATTTTATTTTACTGATAGATGTTCTAAAGATACAATGGTAATCCTGAAACAGGTATAGTACACTTTCTCATGGTTTCCATTATTTCTATTCACATCAATTACATTTGCAGATAATTAAAGCTATGTTTATCATTTTTAATACATACTATTGTTATTAATTTGGCTTTTATAAAATTGGAAATAAAATATACTGTACCACTGATATGAAGCAATCAATCATAGTTTACGATTACCAACTGATCAATACTGACACTCAAGTTATTTACTGTTATTTCAATTACTTTATTTTAATTGTTTCTAACTAAATTCAATTTGAAACATGAAGTGCAATCTTTGACTAGGAAACAAAATGCAACAGTCTCTTACTACTTTTCAATTATCTACTACAAAAATGAAACTAAGCACTTCAAATTATTAATTAGCTCAGTAAGAAAGTTATTTAACTTTTCATCTGTTCTCATCTAAGACACTAGGATAGGACACTGACAAGGTAAGTGATAGGGATGAACAAGGGTTATCACAAGCATTTAGTTCAATTAAGTGATTACTGAAACAAGTCACCACATTTTGTCCAATCCATTCGTGCTACGTTTCTAAAATTACATAATCTTGTATTGTAACGTAGCCGATTGTTCTATGGCTGGAGTTGTCAGGTGTGAACTATGTTCTTAGTTATGAATTAATATATTTATGTATATTTAGGACAGCAATTAATTATCTTGGGTCGCCACCATATTTATCTAAAATATGGAAAATGAAAATGTTACTGATCTGCTATGATGTGATCATAGATTCAAACATATAATAAATATTCCTACTATATTGCAGTGTATTAGTTGTACCAAACAAAACAAAAATGTACTTGAAAAATTATTGGTAAACTGTGGAATTTAACTATTCTGTTTCCCCTCCAAAATAGTGACAAAGGAACGTTCTTAAATGAAAGACGATCTGCTCAAAAACAATGTATTATAATTAAACATTCATATGACATTTCCTATCATGTAAAACAGATAATGGTACTCACACAAATTTTTACAAATGTTAAAACATTGAGGTACAAAAAAAAAAAATGACTGGCTGAGTCAAAGGTCGGATGTTTTGCAAAACAGAATGCTATTAATTGGTTATACAGGGGCTTGAAATTATCGTTAACCCTAAGCTCCCCAGAGTAAATAGGCACATCTCAAAAGAATAAAATAAGGGACAGAATCCAACAAGTCTGATTCATATAACCCTCCAGCAAGTGCGTCACTTTACCCACACAGATGATCATTGATGGCAGCGTCTCAGGCTCGCAGGCAGCAGGCGATGGGAGCAGATGAGCTGAAATTATTTATCCGACCGTAATTGCTGCGACCTGTTAAGCAGGGTCGACTTGTAACACAGCGTCACTGGCGTCGGCGTCGCTACGCAATTTCTGTGCGATTCTATCACGCTAGTAGACTAATATTTTGCATAGGTGACACAAAGGTCACTTGGCACAAATCAATCAGTCACTTGCATAATAAGCTCTGTAAAAACAATGCCCGATTCGCAAAGGCGCGAATGCTCAAATAGAGACTTCTAGCAAAACGAAAACTAAACTGTGGCCGCTCACAGCGTAACCACCGGACAATGTAGCGTCCGCGAAGTAAACGCAAGTTCTACAAGGTCCGAATCTTCGGAATCACACACAAGTCTAACCTGAGGACCGTTTAAGACGACGTCCTTCCCGCGAATCTAAACGGAGTATTCCGTGTCTCCCGAGGTCCGTACACTTCGGACGCTCAGACACGAGAGACTGTCCCGAGGTCCTTACCCCTCGGACGCTCACACAGGAGTCTTGCGAGGTCCGTACATTTCGGACACTCAGACACGAGAGACCGTCCCCCAAGGTCCGTGCACTTCGGACGCTCAGACACACGAGTCTATCGAGGTCCGTACACTTCGGACGCTCCGACACGAGAGAGAGTGCCGAGGTCCTTACCCCTCGGATGCTCACACAGGAGTCCCGCGAGATCCGTTCACTTCGGACGCTCACACACGAGTCCTCCCAAGGTCCGTGCACTTCGGACGCTCAGACAAGAGTCTTCGTACGTCCTCGCGCTCTGCCGCAGCTCATGGCAAGTGCCGGGCGGCCACACCCACACGCGAAAAGACGCACCAATATCTGCTAACGGCTAATAGTCAAACCAATCGGATGGCGTAGCGCCGTTGACAAATTGTTTAGCTTTCATACTAAAATACTCGGCCGAATCAGGACGCGTTCTCTGCGGCTGCAAAGAGGCTCCGCCCACGCCGCCAACGCTTCCCGCGGATTTCACCATTCCCAGGGTTAATGCTCTGCAAGGAATTTCACCTTGCTCCTAGCTACGGTCACACGACCTAAAAATGTTAACGTTGTGCTATATATACAGCCGCTGGAGCCAAACCCCTGGGGCGCGAGACGGGCAGAAAGCTTTCCTATCAACCTAACCATTTGACACACTAACTGTGTTTAAACTCTGCCGCTTTCTAGGAAGTTTTTTTAGATAACGCCTAAAATCCATAAACAAACCGGGGCCCAGAGCACTCTGCTATTGTTTGTATCCGGCAAATTCCTCTCTTGCGAAACGGCCGAATGGCTAAAAAGGCAGTCCCCCTATCGCCCACCGTAAACCGCGGGCCAGCATTGTAAAGCATTCCACACACTCTGCCGCCTGTAGCGTCGGCGCCATACAAGTCAAGCCAGTCCCTCTCGTCCTTTCCCGAAGGCGAGCGAAAGTTGGTGGGTGGTGGAGACCCCCAAGAACGTCTCTGCTCTGCCGCGGCCTCACCGTGCCCAACACGTAAAACCACTTTTTAGCAGCCAAGCTGCGCCAATAAACATTAAAATCCCTAAATTTTCATATAAACATAGAATGTACTACAATCCCAGGAGCCCATCACCCTGATGTGTCCCCAAAGGCACAGAAACCAAAATAAATAAAGATCTACAAAGAAAAATGTTACATATTTCAATAATTAGCGTAAAGAGAAAGATACAGTAACACTAGGTTAGTATGAAATATAGACTAATTACAGCCCCCGTCTCACAGTATATATGCTAAATACAAGACACAGGGCAGAAATGATATAATTATGACGACAGATGAGGTAAACAAAAAACAAAAATCTGCTTGTGTTGTGGAGTACAAGAAAAAGATGGTTGGGGTTGATTTGTCCGATCAAAGGATGTCATACAGGGGTTTCGAACATTGAACAGTGATATGGTGGAAGAAACTTGCATTTCACTGTCTCCTTATGGTGCCTGGTATATGCATGTATTCTCCATAACAAAATAAAAGCTGAGGAGATGCCTCTATCCAAGTTCATAGAGGTGTTGTGTGCAGAATTGCCAATGTGTAAAGACGATACTCCCAAACCAACTTCCGATAGAGGCCACCTGAGCATGTTATCTGCAGGAAAGCATTTTCTAGAAAAAATTCCACCTCCCACCGGTAAAAATAGATTTCAAAGGATGTGCAAAGTATGCTCAACCAGAGGAAAAAAACAAACTGGAAAGGCAGTAAGAAAAGACACATCATATCAGTGCAGTGAGTGCAAAATCGCAATGTGCAAAGAACCATGTTGTACATTGTATCATACGAAATAAAAAAACTAAAAAAAAAAAAAAAAATACATTGTGTGAAAATAATGTGTGTATATATGTAATAAGTGTTTCTGTCAGTGTTTTATTATTGAAAGTGGAATAAAAGCTTTTCTACTACGACAAGCATGATGTAAGAACTTTATGATTTCCGTAAACTTTTTTCTTTTTCCCAAAAATGACATTGTTTGAAAATATGTGGAAAAGGAAGTAAACATTCAAAGAAACTGAAAGTAGGTAATCAGGAAGAAGAAGTCCAAGGCTTTCAGAGAAGGTTATTACCACATTTAAATGTTGTCTAGTTTTCATAATACAAAATACTAAATATTGCTAAAAACACCAGTCATTCTTAGAAATGGCAAAGTTTACAGGGCCGGCAGTCAAAGTGTTAAGGAGGGGGGATTGGGGGGGGGGGGGGGGGGGGTGGAAGAGGGGGACTGGGTATGACGAATGGCCTCTTCAAGCTTTTTATGAATTTGGAAAGCTCTCTGAGGTGTAATACCATCAGGACGAACATGTCCTTAAAGGCGTTGTGAGACTAATTTTAAAATACACATACAGACTCTCTCTCACACACTTATATATATTGTAAATAAATTTTATTACAGTCATTGTCACATATACCTGATACAGTAAACGCCCAAAAAATGCTCTCAAGCCACAGTTACTTCATAGGAAAAACTTTTTAATATACTTCCATCTATTATTTTCTGTGCTTTATGACGTCATTTTCAAGTACCAATTGTTGTTGTTGTTGTGGTCTTCAGTCCGGAGACTGGTTTGATGCAGCTCTCCACAATACCCTATCCTGAGCAAGCCTCTTCATCTCCACATAAGAACGACAACCTACATCTGTCTGAATCTGCTTACTGTATCCATCTCTTGGTCTTCCCCTGCGATTCTTTCCCCACACACTTCCCTCCAACGCTAAATTCACAATTCCTTGATGTCTAAGAATGTGTCCTACCAATCTATCTCTTCTTTTAGTCAAGGTATGCTAGAAATTTCTTTTCTCCCCAATTCTATTCAGTACCTCCTCATTAGTTACGCGATCCACCCACCTAATCTTCAGCATTCGCCTGTAGCACCACATTTCAAAAGCCTAAATCCTCTTCCTCTCCGCACTGTTTATCGTCCATGTCTCACTCCCATACAAGGCAACACTCCATACAAATGCCTTCAGAAAGGACTTCCTTAGGCTTAAATCAATGTTCGATGTTAACAAATTTCTCTTTTTCAAGAACGCTTTTCTACCCATAGCCATACTACATTTTATATCCTCTGTACTGCGACCATCATTTATTATTTTACTGCCCAAGTAACAAAACGCATCTACCTCCTTTATTGCTACGTTTCCCAATCTAATTCCTTCAGCATCACCTGATTTTCTTACACTGCACTCCATTACCCTAGTTTTGCCCTTGTTAATGTTCATCTTATATGCACCTTTCAGCACACTGTCCATTCCGTCCAATTGCAATTCCAGGTCCTTTGCTGTATCTGACAGAATTACTATGTCGTCGGCAAAAAGCAATGTTTTTAATTCTTCACCCTGAACTTTAATTCCTTCTCCAAATTTCTCCTTGCTTTCCTTTATAGCTTGCTCAATGTACAAATTGAATAACAATGGAGAAAGACTACAACCCTGTCTTACTCCCTTTCCAACCACTGCATCCCTTTCATGCCCTTCAACTCTGACAACCGCTGTCTGGTTTTTGTACAAGTTGTAAATAACCTTACGCTCCCTATATTTTACTCCTGCTTGCTTCAGAAATTGAAAGAGTTTATTCCAATCCACATTGTCAAAAGCCTTCTCCAAATCTACAAGAGCTAGAAATGTAGGTTTGCCTTTTCTTAATCTATCTTCTAGGATAAGCCGTAAAGTGAGTATTGCCTCCCGTATTCCTACATTTCTCTTGAACCCAAACTGATCTTCCCCGAGGTCGGCTTCTACCAGCTTTTCCATCCTTCTGTATATAATTCGTGTTAATATTTTGCAACCATGACTTATTAAACTGATGGTTCTTTAGTTTTCACACCTGTCTGCACCTGCTTTCTTTGGAATGGGGATTATTACATTTTTCTTAAAGTCTGAGAGTACTTTGCCTGTCTCATACATCTTACACACCAGGTGAAACAGGTTTGTCATGGCTGATTCTCCCAGAGACTTCAGTAGCTCTGAGGGAATATCATCTACTCCAGGGGCCTTGTTTCGACTTTCGTCTTTCAGGGCGCTATCAAATTCTTGTCTCAGTACAGTATCTCCTATTTCATCTTCATCTACATCCTCTTCCCTTCCTACAATATTGTCTCGAAGTTCATTTCCTTTGTAGAGCCCCTCTATATACTCTTTCCACCTTTCAGCTTTCCCTTCTTGGCTGAGAACTGGTTTTCCATCCGTGTCCTTGATATTCATAGAGCTGTTTTTCTTATCTCCAAATGTTTCTTTTATTTTCCTGTAGGCTGTATCTATTTTTCCCCTATTTATACATTCTTCTACATCCTTCCATTTGCCTTCTAGCCACTCCTGCTTAGCCATTTTGCACTTCCTGTCAATCTCATTTCTTAGTCGTCTGTGCCGGCCGCGGTGGCCGAGGAGACTGAGGCGCTTCAGTCACGGTCTGCACGGCAACTACGGTCGGGAGTTCGAATTCCCCCTCGGGCATGGATATTTGTGCCGTCCTAGTTCGTAAGTAGTTCATAAGTAGTTTGTAAGTTTAGGGACTGATGACCCCGAAGTTAAGTCCCATAAGCTTTACAAACATTTGAACATTAGTCGTCTGTACTCCATTTTGCCTGTTTCATTTACTGCATTTTTATATTTTCTCCTTTCATCGATTAAATTTAGTATTTCCTGTGATATCCAAGGATTTTTTGTAGGTCTTTCCTTCCTACCTATTTTGTCCTCTGCTACCTTCACTATTTCATCTCTCAATTTTACCCATTCCTCCTCTACTGTTTTATTTTCCCCTGTTTCGGTCAATTGTTGCCTAAAGCTCCCTCTGAAATTCTTATGAACCTCAGGTTCCTTCAATTTATCCAGGTCCCATCTCCTTATTTTCCTACCTTTTTGTAGTTTCTTTAGTTTCAGCCTACACTTCATAACCAACAAGTTATGGTCAGAGTCTTTATCTGCCCATGGGTATGTCTTACACTGTAAAACCTGGTTCCGAAATCTATGTCTTACCATTATAAAATCTATCTGGTATCTCCCGGTGTCTCCTGGTCTCTTTCACGTATACAACCTGCTTTTGTGATTCTTGAACCAGGTGTTTGTTATAACTAAATTATGTTCTGTGCAAAATTGTACCAGGCGACTTCCTCTGTCATTCCTTTTGCCCAGACCATATTCACCTACTATCTTCCCTTCCCTTCCTTGTCCTACTACCGAATTCCAGTTTCCCATAACAATTAAGTTTTCCTCTCCCTTAATTGTCTGAATAATTTCCTTTAGCTCCTCATATATTTCTTCGATTTCCTCATCATCGGCAGAGCTAGTTGGCATATAAACCTGTACTACTGTTGTCGGTGTTGGCTTCGTATCTATCTTGACAATGATAATGCGATCACTGTGCTGGTCATAGTAGTTTACCCGCATTCCTATTTTCTTATTCATTATCACTCCTACTCCTGTGATATCCCCAATTGATTTTGTATTTATAATCCTGTACTCACCTGACCAGAAATCCTGTTCATCCTGCCACCGAACTTCACTAATCCCCACTATATCTAACTTCAACCTATCCATTTCCCTTTTTAAATTTTCTAATTTCCCTACCCGATTAAGGGATCTAACATTCCACGGTCCGATGCGTAGAATACCAGTATTGTCTTTCCTGATGAAAACATCCTTCTGAGTAGTCCCCGCCCGGAGATCCTAATGGGGGACTATTTTACCTCCGGAATATTTTACCCGAGAGGATGCCATCGTCATATGTTCATACAGTATAGCTGCATGTCCTCGGGAAAGGTAACGGCTGTAGTTTCCCCTTGCTTTCAGCCGTTCGCAGTAGCTGTGTGGCAAAGCCACATTAGCTGATGTTACAAGGCCAGCTCAGTCAATCATCCAGACTGTTGCCCCTGTAACTACTGAAAAGGCTGCTGCCCCTCTTCAGGAACCACACGTTTGTCTGGCCTCTCCACAGATACCCCTCCGCTGTGGTTGCACCTACGGTACGGCTATATGTATCGTTGAGGCACGCAAGCCACCCCACCTCGGCAATGTCTTTCATGGGAGTGGAAGTACCAATTATTACAAAAATATTACAATGATCGTACCACATTAAATAGTGAAAAGTTTCAAAATTTACTACAAAATAAAAAGACACAGAAATTAGAGTCTGAATGCCCTGTGTTCAGCTGTTTTCACATTTGTTTCATCCTTCAACGTCATAAAGGATGAAACACTTGTCCACAGCTGAACACAGGACACTCATGCTCTGAATTTAATTCGATTTGTAACTATTTCTCAGCTTGTCCAGATAGGTATATCCGAATCCCTATGCAGAAGGCATGGAAAATTGGCATTTGTTGCTCCACATATTTACAACTTTCGAATAAATAAATTAATTGTGACTGTACATAAACCTGGGCTATGGTTCACAAATTAAAAAAAAAATGTTCAAATGTTTCTAATCCTATGGAACTATACTGCTAAGGTCTCGGTGCCTGGTCTTACAAAGTACTTAAACTAACTCATCCTAAGGACAACACGCACACCCATTCCCGAGAGAGGACTCGAACCTCTTGCGGGAACGGCAGCGTACTCTGCGACGTTGCGCCACACATCACACGGCCATTCCCGCGCGGCGCACATGGTTTGATTGTCATTTTGATAAATGTAGAGTTCCATAATCCTGGTACTCTTTTTTAATTTGTGGTAAATTTTTTAACTTTTCACTGTTTAATGTCGTTGAACTATTGTGATATTTTTTGTAATCATAGGGTCTTGAGAATGACGCCATAGTGCGCCGAAACTAGTAGTGAATTGGTAGTTACATGGAAGTACATCAATTCGACAAGTGAAGACAATTTTACCTAGTGATGTCAGGAGCAGAAAGCATCTGAACTAGTTCCAGGACATTCATTTATTTTGGAGTGCTGTCAACGTTACGCTGCCCCTACACGCGAAATATCACTGCACACATTGTTACGGGAAACGTTTTCAACACTGCGACGCTGCCTTCCGCTGACTGCTCCTCGCCTCCCTGCAGCCATGGTACACGCCTCCTGCCGCTGCCAACAGCCAGCGCACGTATAGTCAACTTACCGTGGACAAATAATACTGCATCCGGTGTAGCTGTTCCTTCTTCAAACAATGCACTGAACAACAATCAAACAGCCAGTAAATATGTCACGCTAAGTTTGATATTCCCTTAAAACCTAAAATCATATTTCCTGTGTCGAGTTGTACTAAACCAATTTCTCTTCTTCGCAAAGTTACTACGCAAAACGTGATGAGTTTTCAAGAAAGCTTTCCCGATCAACAAAATTACACTTGATCGTGTTTCTAGACGAATTGCTACTAGCATGAAAATTCTTTGTATCTGATGTGCGGAAAAATGCCTTTGAATTTTTTTAATTGGCTCCAATAACTGGAAAATCGAAACGTATAGCTTCAAATAAAACTGCTTGTAATGCGTAGCAGTAGTATTACTTACTGTCTAGGAAAAGAATCCAGAGTGATAAAATGATTACCGAAAACACCTGAATGCGCCAGACTGAACGATTTTTTTCTCACGTAGTTAAATCCTTTAACTTTATTTACGTATGAATAAATCGTACACAACATCTTATTTATCTCCCAAGCAATTACAATACAATAAACGACTTTTATTTAGTATTGTCGTAAATTACTGACAAAAAGGGTGCAAGAAGCAATTAAAAGGAAGCATAACGCAAAAAGTCAATTTAAGTCATGTTAATTACATGTATTTTGCGTTTTTAAACTCACAGTTGTATGCTGTCTGTAAGTAAAGGTTAATTACTCTTATGGTGAGATTCTCTCCCTCCCTCCCTCTCTGTCTCCCCCTCTGTCCCTCCCCTCTCTCCTCTTCTTTCTCTCTCTCTCTCTCTCTCTTTCTCTTTCTCTCTCTCTCTCTCTCTCTCTCTCTCTCTTCTCTCTCTCTCTCTCTCTCTCTCTTTCTCTTTCTCTCTCTCTCATTTTTTGTCAGGCTGTCTGGGGGAGCACGTGCCCCTGTGCTCCCCCCCCCCCTAAATCCGCCCTTTATACCATCTAATGCATGGCATGGCTGATGTCAAAGAACTAAGTGAATTACTTCAACTTGATACTATACGTACATGAAGTCAGTGTGGGGGGAAGGGGGCAGATAGGTGTTTTGTACCCCCGAACCTCCACATGGGTTTGGGTGGTTCTGCACATGAAATGGTTGTAATAGTTCCACAATTGTTACCTTGAAATTACATTAACATTTGTGCTTTGAGACAATCTCCCCCGCTCATTAAAGCAAAATAAAGAAACAGTTCGTTCACTCATCCCACTGTGTGTTGACAAGGTGAGCTGTGCCTGTACCATGATAGTTGGTGCGACTGTTATGAGCAGTAGTTGTCGAATCCTCTGACGTCAACTTTAATGGCCTGAGGTGGAAAGCCTCTACGGCGGTGAGACAGGATAGTGGCGTTGAATCACTGTCAACGTTTTGGTTTCAGGAGCACATGAATACATTATCAATGGTTGAACTTTTTTATTCAGCCTCAACACTCGTAGCACTGCTTCGTGGTGAGCGCACCTCTTCTGGAGCACGATGTGAACAGCACGGAAAAGACCGCTGGGCAAGCAGCAGGCCTGAGATCGACTGCGTTATAAGGGCACCGAGTAATGTTACCGCCCTGAGTCCTTATGTGCTCCATCTATGCATGGATCGGCTGCTTGCAGCCAGGTGTATCCACTGTAATACTTGCAGGGGATGTCAGTCCTCAGAAGTGGAACAAGACCATACGAGCAAAGCCATTCATCGGCAGGACGCCATTACCAGAGTAGGAGGGCAAGCAGCCAAATCGCTCTGGTAATGAATGACTGTCCTCTAGGGTGCAAGACCACGCATTTGTGATAACTGAAAATCGTGAGTACCTAACTAGATTGACACATCCCTGAGATCAATTCTACGTAATATACAGTGGAAATGCACTATCTGAATTTACTCCTGAGGTGAGTAAACGCCATAAAAATAAATTGATCATTAAATCAAAATTAAAGAATATACTAAATTAAAACAAAGAACAGTTTGAGGAAACAGAAATGCCAACTACAGTGGCCAACACAGTTAGATGATCTGTTGAGACATCTAGGTTCTGCAGTATTGTCATCGGCGGAATGAATGTTGTTGTCTTCCTACGGCCCTCCATGCCATAGTTTCGGGTTAGTCACGTAGTTATTGCATTGCACTGTCTGCTCACTACACTATTTGAACCCAACTGCTTGTGTAATTCGTTTCGTAGAGCAAACAAAACCCGCTCTGCGTCAACTTTTTGTTATTTCCATTTGTTCAACGTCTTTCTGTCAGTTCTGTGGAGTGGAGACAACAATATTACGGCAACCGACATACTGGTAGTAACAGAAAGTTGTTGTAGAGGGGGTTGGTGTTGTGTTTACTCTACCAAACGAATTACACAAGCAGTTGGGTTCAAATAGTGTATTGAGCAGCTAGAGCAATGCAACAGCAACATGACTTTCCAGAAGCTATGGCAGTAGTAGGGTAAAGGGGGTATCAGTGCAGTGAGATTCGGCCGTCTTTTGTTTGTCATCGACGCTACTGGACGCCATCTTGGATGACGTCGTTTCCGGAATAAAATGGCCGCCAGGGAAAGCCCGTGATGTCAGTCAAGATAACGTCCCCCAGCAAATTTAAATTTTGAAACTTGTTTGAATGCTATTAGCAATAACTCAAAATTTTTAGCTGGAGTGTACCCACCCCTCCACACGTACTTGACCGCTGCCTCCAGCCTGGCGCCACCCCTACATGTCTTGACCTGCCCACTCCCACCAGACTGGCGCCACTTCCATCCGCCCCCACCAGCCAACCGCCTCACACCCACCGCCCCCACCACCAGCCACCCACCTAGTACCCTCCACCCGCAATTAATTTTATTTAATATGCATATCAAATTAATTTTGAGCAACTTAACTGCAAGTCGCCACTGCCGATCCCCACCTCTACTGCCCCCACCTATGAGAAATCTATACTTACACATTCTAATTATGTGATATATGTTTCGTAAATCGTTAGGAGTGTGAAGCGTAATATTCACTACAACTTAAGAAGAAGAAAGCACATACCTATAGCCGCAAGAAGCCAGCTGATGTTTACACAAGCGACCAAAATAGATCCGACGTACTCACACACATAGTGCAAGCCTCCAGCCCCCAACCCTGATTATTTTTTTCATATCAAATTAATTTTGATCAACTTAACCATCCTGCCCGCCATTGCCCCCACTGCCGCCCCCACCAACAGTCCTAAAGTTTGCTGCCCCCAAAATAATTGTTACAAAGTTATTACGTATTGACATACATGTTGTATTACACCTACATTGGGGAAAGAAAGGATCCAATTATTCTACACTTCGGACAATACAATTTCCGGGAATAACATCAAACATATACCTGAGAGTTTCATAAACAAATCACTACCACCCCACCAGCCGTACAGGCCATCAACCACCACCAAGCGAGATGGCGCAGTGAACTCGTATTCGGAAGGATGGTGGCAGAGGCGTGCAGCGGGCCTGCGCTACCCGCCCGGGCCCGTAGCCGCGCCCCCCGGGCGGGCCTGGCCACGCGCTGCCCGGCCTGCCGGCACGAGCCACACCGGACGGCGGCGGGCAGCGCGGGTACCCCAACTACCCGCGCGAGCCGCGGTCCGCCCTGCCGCCCGTGCCGCTCTGCTGCTAGCCGGGGCACGCGCCCGCCAGCCGCTTCACTCTTAGCGGGAAATACACTGTTCCGATTTTCACACTGTAAAAACTGTTCACGTTACAAACGACCATCCCACATCGGTTTATTAACTTAGTTTTACCTTAAAATCTTTACTTTCCTTGGAAAAAATAACATGTCTGCTTTTCATTCCGCGTGAATTTTCAGTTTCATAATGCTTTTCACTCGATTATGAAGAAACTATGAGGTTAAATCTGATTTTTGGACATCTGATAGTACAGCAACTTAGCTTTCTAACAAAGCATTCAACTTTTCATTTACAAACCATGTACTGAAAAAGTTAGATAGCGGGAAGCTTACTAACCGATGCATTTTAGAACACTCATTAACGTGAGTGTAATAGAGCGGTCTCAAATCGTGAGTAATTGCGAGTTAATGAGCAGCATTACTGCTGCGATAGCAAGTATACGCATTCAGCACGTGTTCGAACAGCGTTTCTGTGGACATTTCGCTAAATTGCTTGATGTTTCCTTGCTGCTAAGAAAAAATAAGTAAATAAATAAAAATAAGAATAAAAGTTCAGTTGCAATCGAGGTCATTAGAAACGATTAACTGGTAGAATGTTAGGAGGTTCAGCTTACGCTTATTCACTCCAAGGGAAGTAAACTAATTACTGTTCCTCGATACAGGCGTGTGGACCATTGTTGTAGTTTTCTTTTATTTTATATTCCTCCTTTTCCCTTTGGCTGATGGTAGCTGAAACCCCGAGGGAGTCACCACTATTCGAGATGTGACATTCAAGGTCGCAGTCGCTGGACAGTCTTTCATGTATCTTGAAACACTTGTGATTTTTCCTCACTTACTGAATTGTCAGTGTAGTATCAGTTGCGAGGAAAAAAAATTGACGTGTGCAGTAATGCACCTGGTAAAAGCAGATCGTGCAATTTTGTGGTGCAGAAGCAAAACGGTAGCCGAATCGGCTCTCGCCGGAAATTAAACATGTTGAAAGTCGTTGGCTTCGCGTTAGCCGGCTCCAGCAAATTTGTAGGTAGTTTTATACTTTGCTCAGTATTTACTTACACAGTGTTTCACTTTAACTTCATATTAAACTATGTGATGGCTCTAACATAAAGAACAAGATTATTCCTTAAATCTCTTCAGTTCCTTGTTGCTTGTAAATCTATGTATTTCATGTATGTGACAAAAAATTATATGCCCTACGATGATGTGATATTTAATTTTGTTCAAGGTTGTCCAACTAATTATCTAGCTAAAATTCTGCCAAGGTAAACAGGATATCTTTAAAAAGCCAGTAATTTGCGAACAGGTATTCGTCTGTTATTCTTTTTACGTTTCTAGAAACTGTTGAAGGATGAGGAAGAACGTCTTTGGCACTTGCAGTGGGGTACTGTGCTCCTATCTCCATCAAAGTCTGTGCGAGGTCTCGAAATCCTTCTGCTGCAACTGTGCTGAAGGGCCGCAAATCTATCGCACACTTTCTTACACATTTCTCCAGCACAAAAGATTTTTCTGACCCTGGAATATTGCTACAACCGTTCAAATCAGTATTAAGATAAGCTTTGCAGCTATGCAGGTGCCGTAACAGCGTAGTGGTACTGCCATCACGGAACGACAATAATTTACGGCAGCCATTACACTCTGTAAATCCCACAGGTTTATTTTCATTACCTACAATCAACATAAAACGCTCCCATACAATGCTGTCTCCAGATATCTTTAAACGCTTGTAGATTCTCTCCGTGAGTTTCCTGGAAACGTCTTTTTTCTCTTCCTCGGATCGTCTACTCCTTGCACGTTGGTACGATCTGTCCTGTTCGCTATTTATTTCAGACATAACGATCGATAACTTATAAATGGCAATGTAGGTAATATAAAAGGTGCGTGAAGCCTACGCTGTGAGTATTACAACGCCTTGCTCAGAACTGTATGCATTCCCCCGTTCGCAGCGCCGTCTGTAGGGCTGTTGCACGGGCTCGACGGGTACCCGCTCGCTCGGCAAGTGTCGGGACTCGACGGCGCACCGCAGCTCGCTCGCTGTGTACAGCGGTGCATTGGGGCTCGACTACCCGCGGTGCGGGCAGCAGAGCGCAGCGGCCGGACGCAAGCGAGCTCGGGCGGGTAAATGTGGCGTGCTGCACGGCTCTGGATGGTGGTTCAAATCCAGCTCCAGCCATCCAGATTTAGATTTTCCATGATTTCCCTAAATCATTCCAGGCAAATGCCGCGATGGTTCCTTTCAAAGGGCATGGCCGATTTTCATCCCCCATCCTTACCCAAAACTCCGACCGTGAGCTCCATATCTAGTGACCAAGTTGTGAACGGGATGTTAAACCCTAAGATTCCTTCCTTCCTCTTTCAATCAACAACCGCTCCCAGTTATTAATTGCGACATCCTATATTTTAGGATTAGATTGGATGCTTAGGGTTTAACGTCCCGTCGACAGCTTGGTCATTAGAGACGGAGCTAACGCTCGGAGATTTTGGGTTAGGATGAGGAAGGAAATCGGCCGTGCCCTTTGAAAGGAACCATCCCGGCATATGCCTAGAGTGATTTAGGGAAATCACGGAAAACCTAAATCTGGATGGCCGGAGGTGGATTTCAACCACCATCCTCCCGAACCTATATTTTAATTACAACATTCTGAATCAGTACATACAGTTTAATACATCGAACCTTAAGAACAAAAAAAAAAAAAAAAAAATTCAAATCTTTGTAAAGCTTATGGGACTTAACTGTGAGGTCTTCAGTCCGTAAACTTACATACTACTTATGAACTAACTTATACTGAAGATGATACGAACATCCATGCCCGAGGGAGGACTCGAACCACCAATGTGAGAGGCCGCGCGATCCCCAATGTGGTGCTCCAGACTGCTCAGCTACTCCCATGCAGACCTTAAGTACAACTCGCAATTTTGCAGGAAAATAATTAAATTTGGTGTAATGCTACAGGTGGGTGTTGTACAAACATTTACAACTATCCAAAAAATTGTTCTGTCTGTTAGCCTGGGCAAAATAACTTTATAGATGATGTGTGCAACAACTGACAGACGCCTTAAAAATGGCGCACGTTAGAATGTAAGGTGACGATCACCCCCAAATCTGTGTGTCAAACACTCGTTCGGTAACACAGCTACCTTAAACAATTTCTCTCGATAGATGCCATGGAAGCAGTACAAACAATCTTTGTTTTAAAGAATAGAAACGCCTAACAGTAATGTAGCTCGATCTCCAATGTGTTGCAAACACACACACACAGTCTCCAGAATGAAACTTTCACTCTGCAGCGGAGTGTGCGCTGATATGAAACTTCCTGGCAGATTAAAATTGTATGCCGGAACCGGGACTCGAACCTGGGACCTTTGCCTTTCGCGGGCAAGCGCTCTACCACTGAGCTACCCCGACACGACTCACGATGCCGCCTCACAACTCTACTTCCGCCAGTACCTCGCCTCCTACTTTCCAAACTTCACAGAAGTTCTCCTGCGAAAATTGCAAGACTAGCACTCCTGGAAGAAAGGATATGGTGGAGACATGGCTTAGCCACAGCCTAGGGGATGTTTCCAGAATGAAACTTTCACTCTGCAGCGGAGTGTGCGCTGATATGAAACTTCCTGGCAGATTAAAATTGTGTGCCGGAACCGGGACTCGAACCTGGGACCTTTGCCTTTCGCGGACAAGCGCTCTACCACTGAGCTACCCCGACACGACTCACGATGCCGCCTCACAACTCTACTTCCGCCAGTACCTCGCCTCCTACTTTCCAAACTTCACAGAAGTTCTCCTGCGAAAATTGCAAGACTAGCACTTCTGGAAGAAAGGATATGGTGGAGACATGGCTTAGCCACAGCCTAGGGGATGTTTCCAGAATGAAACTTTCACTCTGCAGCGGAGTGTGCGCTGATATGAAACTTCCTGGCAGATTAAAATTGTGTGCCGGAACCGGGACTCGAACCTGGGACCTTTGCCTTTCGCGGGCAAGCGCTCTACCACTTTTTTTTTTTTTTCTTTTTTATTTTCGGGTCTCCTTCCTCCTCTTCAACCCGTCCTTCCGCTCGCCAATTATTGCCTTCTCGGCCCGGCTTCTGCGCCTTTAAATGAAATAATTCTTGAAAATGAAGTGAAATTCCTTCTTCTGTATATTATCCGTTGCCTTGTTTGTTGTTCCGGTATTGTATACCGTTTTGTTCTGAAATCCATTAAATTGTTGTAAAATGAATATAAAATATTGTAAAATAAAATTCTATTATCTTTTAGTGTTTATCAAGAGCAAAATAAAGATTTCTTCCAGGCACGGAAATTGACTTTAAGTAACTAAATAGGTCTTCTTTGAAAGGGACATAGTACCTGTACATACACACACATTATGTAATTGTAACATCATAACTGAATGCGAAATTAACATAAATGCCTTCTTCGGCAAACAGTATGCCCCTTAATTTATTCTATTTTGTTCTTCTTATTGTAAAAAGGCAAAATCTGAACGTTAACAAAATAAAAGAATATCTTCCATGTATATTCCTTATTGTTTAAACTTTCTCCGATTCAGTGTTCTGTATGTATTACATTATAGTTTTAATCAGAAAGTTGGCATAACGCTCCTTGTATTTCTTCTTCTTTCGTATCTGGTCGTGTTGCAATATCAGGTAGTGTATGAAGTCCTCCTTTCTCTTTGGTTCTGTACTAAAAATATAGTACACGGTATGACCCATTATCCAGTTTACTGCATTTCGTTTCGTCTTTGGATACGGTATTGTGTCGGGGTTCAGGCCATCGGCTGGTGTTATTGTATTTGGTGAAGTTCTTCTGACCTGCGCCAACTTTTGCCTTGTGTACTCCCATATTTCTTTATTGATACTGCAAACGAATCGGTGTTCGTTGCTATCGACTAAATTACATGTGGGGCACATGGGAGAGTCTTTTATGTGAATTTTATGCAGTCTGGACATCGTCGGAGTTTTTCTGTTAACCGTCATATACCACGTTGCCTTTACTTGTGAAGGTAAGTCAGAACTGTGGATGTTTTCCCACGTTGCTTTCCAGTCGTTATTCGGAAATTTCCATTCTATCACATTTCTTTGTTTGTGTAACAATAGTGCCTGGTATATTTCCTTAACTGTTGTCATTTTTCTTTCAGGAAGTCTCGTTCGTATGTAACTATAGTCGATAAGAAAACACCTCAAGTGCTGCAAGGCATGTGATAAATGACTGACATTGATTGGCGGTCGTAGGTCTATTGGGGCAATTTCTTCCAACAGGTGACTAGTCAAAGTGTTTGTTGACAGCTTCCATTGTTTATACGTTTGACACACGTAGAGTGCCTGCGCCTTCTTGTGTATATCAACGAGATTCAAGCCACCTAGTAGCAAAGGGAGAGTCAGGGTGTCGTACTTGATTTTGAAAATATGTGCTCGACAGACGAAGTGTCCAAGAGCTGCTAGCATTCTTTGCGCTATGTCGTGAGGTATCGGCAGGACTTGAGCCACGTAGTTCACCTTGGCCGTGATGTATGTATTCGCCAGCGCCACTTTTTGCAGCTCATCCAATTTTCTGACACTGTGCAATTGTACACAAGCCCGTATCTTAGCTAATAGCTGTTTGTAATTCGCGGCAACGGTTTGTCGAATTGTTTTACGAAAATCGACACCGAGACATTGCAACTTGGACACCTCTGCCAACTTGCGATGATTCGGCAAGCCTATTCCTTTGCCTATGTGCATGATGCCCGATTTTTGCCAATTTAATAGAGCACCGGATGCTTTTTCATATATCCGCACTATCTGAAGTGCGGTGTCTACCTCATTTGCGTCGTTGACCAGGAATCCAACGTCGTCGGCATAAGCTCGACACGCTAACTTCTGACCGTGTATCTGTATTCCTTTTAAACGCGCCGTCAGTGTGGGTAGCAGTGGTTCTATGGCGATCCCAAAAAGTATCGCCGACATGGGGCACCCTTGTCTTACGGAGCTTTTTACCGGGATTATGTCACCTGGTCGTCCATTGACAATCACCCGTGATATGCTATTTTGTAATAGATTCTTAATTACACTGATGATATTCAGGGGAAAGCCTAGCGACCGCATGACGTTGAACAAATATCTGTGGTTCACTCTATCGAAAGCTTTATCAAAGTCCAAGCTTACTATTGCACACTTAATGTTGCATGCGTCTGCCACCGATATTAAATCGCGATAGTCAACTAATGTTTGATAGATGGTTCTATCTCTCCCGACACTGGTTTGATAAGGTCCAGTAACTGTGTTCATTACATTTTTCATCCTTTTTGCAAGAATACGTGCAAAAAGTTTATAATCGCTATTCAATAGAGTAATAGGTCTAAGATTCGAGATAGCATTACTGTTTGCGCGCTTTGGGACTAAGACGACAAGTCCTTCACTGAACTCTTTAGGAACCTATAGATCCGGTTTCATTAATTCTGTACATATCTCTAACAGTTGTGTCTTCATTTGCGACCAAAAGGCTTGATAAAACTCCACCGGGAGTCCGTCACTTCCAGGAGATTTATTCTTGGGACTGTGGAACACCACATCTTCCAACTCGTCTTCTGTTATTTGTGTTAAAAGTTCATCATATTCAGAAGGGGTAAGCCTGTTCGTTAAATTGTTAGTCAGTTCTTGCAAGGCGTTGTCATCAATCATTTTTTCAGACATCAACTCCGTGTAGACTGTCTGAATCTCATTCCTAATATCTTTCTGTTGAGTTAAGATTGTGCCGTCTCTAGTTTTTAGTTGTGTGAGTATCTTCTGTCGTCCTCGTTTACTCTCACGTGCCAGATGGTAGATTGACGTCGCTTCATTGCGTATCGAGTCCTGGATTCGAGATCTGACTTTCAAACCTTCTAACTGTTTCCGTTTAAGAAGTAGTAGTTTAGCTTGCACTTTTTTAATTTTGGCGTAGTTCTCGATTACTGTCGCATCCAGTTTATATAGTTCCCTTAGACTTGAGTAGTGAAATTCCATGGTTCGCTTAAGCCACCAGTTCTTCTCCCTTGAGTAATGTAGCATGGCTTTCCTTAATTTGGGTTTAGCACATTGTAGCCACCATTTGATTGCCGAATCATATGTGCTATACTTGGCGAGACTTTCATTCCACGCATGTGTGAAGGCATCCTTACATCCTTGATCATTTAAATGTGAGACATTAAATTTCCATGTTCCTTTACTACGGTACGTTCCCTGTTTCTGCAAGTTTATAGTACAAATATATGCAGCATGGTCCGTGAAAATAGTTGGCCAGACCTCGCACTGTATAATTTGGTGTTTTAAGTTGTCTGATACATATATCCTATCTAATCTACTTGCCGAATGACTTGTCACATACGTAAAACCAGGAGTTACTCCATACTTATGCTCCCAACTGTCTGTTAAAAGTAAATCCCTTACTATCCGTTCCAATTCCACAGATTTGTTAAAATTAGGTGTCTGATCTTTAGGGTGCAGAACACAGTTAAAATCTCCCCCCACGATAAGCTGGTCAGACGTTGATGTAAGTAGCGGAAGAATCTCCTCCGTGCAACACTCCGCTCTGCGTCGCCTGTTATTGGATCCTGAGGGGGCATAGATGTTTACAATTCTAACGTTATTGATGGTGGCAGAGATCCCTCGATTGTTGACAAGCATTTCTATGTTTTGCGCCACAATTCCCTCTCTTAATAAGATAGCAGTCCCCAAATCTGCACCACGACCTGGGTTTGCTATGACGTTGTATCCGAATAGTTCTTCTAACTTAATGTCTGCAACCTCCTGTAGCAAAAGAATATCAATATCAGCAGAATACAAGAAATCTTGAATATGACGGAGCCTAATGGAGCTGCGACTCTTATTGATGTTTAACGTTGCAATTTTATAGGCTTGACGATCACACATGTGGATTATGAAATGATAATTGCCTACAGTTAATAGAAATCAGAGTCCTCTTCTTTCTCCACTTCCGGTATTTCCATTGCTTCCGTGCTATTTTTATTCTTCACCGCAGTAGCAGTTGGCAGAACATGTTCTGCGTTTCCAGAATCCCTAGAAACGTCCTCCATGTCTACCTCCCCTGTCCAGTCGACGCCAGTGATAAATTTGGAAGGCAAAGTATTTTGTTGTTCCTGGTTCTGCGTTTGGTATGCATGTTCCGAAGTAAGGTTGTCGAACGTCATATCTACGGTTTCCTTGCTGGTCTTGGCTGTCTGTTTCTGTTTAGCTGATCCATCTGGTGATTTCCCACATATTTTTTCCTTGACTTCTTTTGCCTTTGCTCGTAAAGGAGCAGCCTTCTCCTCTGCCCCTTTGCGAGCCAGTCGTCGTTTCTTGTGGGTTCGTGGTGACTTTGCTGGAGAGTTACTCTGCCCATCTGCGAAGGTCTCAGGCTCACTTACTGGCGTCCGGTTGTCAGCCGTTTCCTCCTTCCCCGTATCCCCTTTACATACCGGAATCTCTTCCGCTGATTGTGGAGGCGACTGGTCAATTGCTTCTTTCTGTGGTGCTTGTTCCGATGTGCTCTCCAGAATGTCCATTTGAGTAACAATGTCTTGCACGATGTCATCAGGCGGGATATTGTCTAAAGGAACCTCACTAAGTAACGGCTCTGTCCGCTGACCACGTGCGACAGCTACATACGTAGCTGGCAAGACAGTCATATTCGGGGGCTTAAGTGTTTCACTGGTTGGGAGCTGGGCAATTCGTCGTTTGACACAGTCAGCGCGAACGTGCCCTGGTGAATTACAAATGGCACAGGTTTTCAGTTGACCATCATACATCACAATGCCTCTAAAACCGCAAACATTTATATATGACGGTATATGTCGGCAGAGTTCAACCTTCAGTTGCCTAAAACCATTCAACACAGGCAATTTATGTGCGCTGGACCATCTCTCGGCAAAATTGCTAAGTACTCTACCATATGGAGCAATTACCGAGTTTATTGCTTCAGCTGGAACCTCGAATGGCAACTCAAAAATCCGAACAGTTCTAACTCCGAAACCAACAAGATCAACAGTGACATTACCTATATTGCCGTCTCTATGATTGAATTTCAATGAACCACCTGTGTCCTGCACTACTTTTTCACATAATTCGGCAGATGCCAGTTTCACATACATGACACTATTGATAATCGACATATGATATCCAATTATGTCTTCGAGTCGGATCTTAGCAGCTTCTATAAGCCAATCTTCAGATTCAAAGGACGTTGGTCGGGCAAATTTACGTTCGAATGTAAATTTCAAAGTATCTCGTCTACTGATGTTATCCATTACTGCGTTTTCATTTTCACACTACACACTACAGTAAACGCTGGCGTAAGCGAACAGACTTACCCCACGCGGAAGTAAACAAACCGCTGCCGCAGCGAGGCACCGCGCGACCTCCTTACACCGCCGCTGCCGCAAGCAGACTGTCCACCACTGAGCTACCCCGACACGACTCACGATGCCGCCTCACAACTCTACTTCCGCCAGTACCTCGCCTCCTACGTTCCAAACTTCACAGAAGTTCTCCTGCGAAACTTGCAAGACTAGCACTCCTGGAAGAAAGGATATGGTGGAGACATGGCTTAGCCACAGCCTAGGGGATGTTTCCAGAATGAAACTTTCACTCTGCGGCGGAGTGTGAGCTGATATGAAACTTCCTGGCAGATTAAAATTGTGTGCCGGAACCGGGACTCGAACCTGGGACCTTTGCCTTTCGCGGGCAAGCGCTCTACCACTGAGCTACCCCGACACGACTCACGATGCCGCCTCACAACTCTACTTCCGCCAGTACCTCGCCTCCTACTTTCCAAACTTCACAGAAGTTCTCCTGCGAAACTTGCAAGACTAGCACTCCTGGAAGAAAGGATATGGTGGAGACATGGCTTAGCCACAGCCTAGGGGATGTTTCCAGAATGAAACTTTCACTCTGCAGCGGAGTGTGCGCTGATATGAAACTTCCCAGGTTCGAGTCCCGGTTCCGGCACACAATTTTAATCTGCCAGGAAGTTTCATATCAGCGCACACTCCGCTGCAGAGTGAAAGTTTCATTCTGGAAACATCCCCTAGGCTGTGGCTAAGCCATGTCTCCACCATATCCTTTCTTCCAGGAGTGCTAGTCTTGCAAGTTTCGCAGGAGAACTTCTGTGAAGTTTGGAAAGTAGGAGGCGAGGTACTGGCGGAAGTAGAGTTGTGAGGCGGCATCGTGAGTCGTGTCGGGGTAGCTCAGTGGTAGAGCGCTTGCCCGCGAAAGGCAAAGGTCCCAGGTTCGAGTCCCGGTTCCGGCACACAATTTTAATCTGCCAGGAAGTTTCACACACACACAGTGTTCTCCAGGCAAGCTATATAAAACAATTCGATAAACATATGCTAAATGTTTACATAAAATATCATAACGTTTTAAGCATTTCTCTCGAAAAACATCTGAGCTACATATTCAAATGTTGTAAGAGACGACAAAACCTTCTACACAAGACCTCTGCAGACATACCACTTTGACAGGGATAGCACACATTGCATTTATTTAAATGCGCTACGATGGAGCTGGACCCAGCCGTGTGCTTGACAACAGCGAACAGCATTTGTCTCCCCTCCTTAAAGCAAACCAATGAGTAATGTTTACATACACGCCCGATTATGTAGACAGACTGACGACAACCCACTCTCTCGTACAAATCATACCAGCCACACTTTGTGACTGCTCTTAAAATTATCAACTTCCGAAATTTAATACTCTCTCTCTCTTTACCGACCATGCTCTGTTACACTGCACACAATTCTTTTCGAAACCTACCAACAGTTCCTAAGATTGAGGTATCGCTGTCTCACATACAGTATTTCGACTGGTGAGTTTCGAACTCCATGTCCACTTGTAATCCACCACTTTTATGGTTTATATGCCTTCTGACAATTCTTAGAATTCGAGTAACTAAATTTTACCTCTAAATCAGTTCACATCTTCTTGCGTATACCCATCTAAACATAGCAAAGGGAATCTTTCTTTAGCGAACATACCCTGTTACTATATTAAACACTGCAAACGATTCTTTACAACATTTATCTGACACAGGTCAAATACCGATAATCTAGCAGCTCAGAAGACGTTTAAAATTGTTCTTTAACCCTACTGCACAACGATTTTTCCGTGGAGAATTGCAGTAAAAAATGCGTGAAATAATTAAAACATCTAGTTTAACAGCGGCTCGCCGCACTTTATAAAGTAAAACCAAATGATTTCCTAGAGATGTTCTCCAGCGTTTCCTTGCCGAGTTTCTCTAGTATTCCGAGTGCTCTCACAATGCCACCGCCGGCTAGGAGGAATGGTAACTTGGTCTTGTCTCCATGGCTTGCGGTTAAGTTGTTCAAAATTAATTTGATATGCAAATTTCATAAAATTAATCGAGGGTGGTGAGTACAAGGCGGGTGGCTGGTGGCGCGGGTGCAGGTGGGAAGTGGCGGCTTCCGGTTAATTTGATATGTAAATTTAATAAAATTAATTGGGGGCGGTGTGTGTGAGGAGGTCGGCTGGTGGGGGCAGTCAGAGGTGGCACCAGTCTGGCAGGGGTGGACATGTGGGGTAGCACTAGGCTGGCGCCATCGGCCGGGGGCGGACGTCGGTCAAGTACGCTCGGATGGGTGGGTACACTCCAGCCAAAAAAATTAGGGTTATTGCTAATAGCATTCAAACAAATTTCAAATTTCCGGGGGGACGTTATCTTGACTGACGTCACAGGCTTTCCCTGGTGGCCATTTTGTTCCGTAACCGGAAACGACGCCATCTTGGATTATGTCATCCAAGATGGCTGCCAGTGGCTTCGATGACGAACAAAAGACGGGCGAATCTCACTGTGCTGATACCCCCTTTGCCCTACTACTACATGGCATAGAAGGCCATGGAAGATTGGAAGTGGGAGGTGGCTGCAGCTATTGGAGTGTCCAAAAGTGTAATTTCCAGGACCTGGATGCGATTTCAGAAAACAGGACAATTTAAAGAAGCAAGGCCAAGGTCAATCATGGGCACCAACAGCTAGAGATCACTGTTATCTCTGGTAAAGAGCCCATTAAGACTAAAGGCTAAATGCAACTTAGCTGCAATGCACCCTCCAGGCAGTAACAGGACGTACGATATCAACAGAAACGGTCAGATATCATATTTCGGAAAGTGGTCACTACATATGGAATCCTATGGTGTATGTTCCATTAAAACCACGACACCGTTTAGCCCGCAGAAGCTGGGTGTAGGAACATGAGGATTGGAGTTGTAACGAATGGCACCGGGTTCTGTTGACAGATAAGTTTTGGGATTTAGCTAGACAATCGTCTTTCCTTCATCTGGAGAGAACGTGAAACTCTGAACAATACCGATTATATGGAGGAAACATCACCATATCATAGTGGGTACAAATAGTCTGGGCAGGCGTAATTATTGGCGGATGTATGGACCTGTATGTCGTTCAGAATAACGCTTTGACGGTTCGGAGCTACAGAGACGAGATCCTTCGACCTTTTGTTGTGCCCTACGCTAGTGCCATAGGAGATGTGTTTTGGTGTACGATAATGCCCGTCGCCAAGGAGCTGCACTGGTGGACAACATGCTTGAGGCTGAGGGAATTGAACGAATGTTGTGACCAACTTGTTCACCGGACATAAACCCATTTGATCATGTCTAGGATGTATTTGGCAGATTGCAGCTAAACCAGCACCTCCCACGACGGTTGCAGAGCTGGATATTGCACTCATGGAAGAATGTCCAAATATTCCTCAAGAGCTGATTGATAACCTCCCACTGTCGATACCACGCAAGTTTGCAACTGTACTACCCGACCGAGGTGATCACATACCATATTAGAGGTAATCTAGAATGACATTTTCACTATTATGGTAGCCCTATAGTGCCTCGCTCTAAGTAAACGCCATGTAACCCTAAAATAGATTTGAGACAGCAAAATATCGTTCTGTATCACATACAAATTACAATTGTAACCAACATCTGAATAAAATACGTCACCATATGTATATTGTGTATGTGATCTCGCCTGATCCCCTAATTGTTTTGAGCAGTCTACTTCAAATAAGATTCAGACCAAACTGAAAATGTGATTACATTAACGTAAACGCGAAAATTTATAAAAACAAAGAATTCTAATGCCTCTGGTACAATAAACATTTAATACCAAGTGAAGGTACAGAAAAGAAAAGCTCGCACAATTTCCGACAATGACACGAATAATTCCCTTGAAAATCAATCTATCTAGGTAGTAGTTGACTCTTCGTACATAAGGAACCTACAGGGAGTGGGCAAAATACTATGGCCACCTCCTTCCATAACCACAGTATTAAATTATTAGTTATGAGTTGGGCCTCCATTGCCTTTGAAAACAGTTACAACTATTCGAGGAACAGATTCGTCAAGTTTCCTTATAGTTTAAAATCTAATGTTAAACATTCTTGTACGAAAACATCCGTTACTTCAAAGTTGTTAGAACTGCAAATTTTGTCCTCACACTCTGTTCTAAAACTCCCCATAAAGGTTAAATTATGTTGAAACATGCTGATTTTGTTCTCTAGGGAAAATTTTTGATACGTTTCTGATCTTATGCAAAGAATATCTGAACCTTTTCTTCTGGGTGTGGGCATATTATCGATTTGGAATAAGGCAGTGTTTGTTACCAGTGTGTTATAGTAAGCAATTTGTTGTCTAATATTCATTCACAGTTATCTGACAACGAGGGTAATGATAGCAAGAATTAAATACCACAATTTAGATGAGCAAATCATGACGTAACCACTCCCATGCTTGCCTGTAGGGGGCGTACATGCCGTATAATGAGTTTCTTTTGGTGTTATCGATACACCTTGTAGGAATCAATGTAAGCGATGATTGAAAGGACCAGACCGCTTACTTCCAGTCCTTAAGTGATCGTGGGACCACTCCTTTCTTTTAGTTAGCAAGGGATTAGCAACTGAAGTCCTTAGATAAATGGTAAGATCCAGGCGTACTTTTTTATCGAAAGAATACTAGTCAACGGGATGTTGAGTTTCGCAGTCGCTTTTGCCGTGGTAGTTTTAAGTTGTATGGCTAATTCGTTCGTAATACTCGCCGGTTGTTGACAGTTAACTTCGGGTTTCAGCCATTATTCCTCTTCGCTTATGACGTTTTACCATGTTTTGTGTAAGCTTTCATCACCGAGGTCATTATCACAAAGGAAACATGAAACAGATCAGCCGTTTTCGTCACAGATGCTCCCACTAACTGCGTACCATTGAGTTGGCTTCTTTGAAAGTCTGAGACGTCACTAATTTAACCGATCATTTGTGTTGACCGTAGCAGAACAAAACGTATAATGTACAGCAAGGTAACGTCCAAGACTTAATACGTCAATTATGCATTGACGTCGCGTTTCAGTAATCATAATCATACGGAAATCGGCATAAAATAAGGTAACGGAAACCCAGAAAGTGAGAAACTTACAGGTTGGGCATATTAATGGTGAAAGTTGGTGGTTTTATTGATGGTTTTGGTGCCTCTTTTAACTTTTCACTTGTGTGTATGCCTGATGTGAATGGAGCTGATTTTTTTGTATCTCGTTGCCGCCGGTTGTCGTAGGTGTCGGTGGTCGAGTAGAGAGAGACCGACACAGGGAAATAGGATGCACACGTGTGCGGGTACAGAGTCTGAGGTGACCAGCCAGTGGGACAGCAGAAACTAGAAACACTAAGCTAGATTAGAACAAGATATATATATATATTTCGTAGAGATGGTATAATACTTAACTTTGTTAACTGAAGACTAGTGGAATGCAGATACATAGTTTAACTAGGTAGATGCCTGCCTACTGATGAGAAACCGTTTCAGTGCCTGTCCTATTGCCAAGTGCCGATGCAGTTCCGTCGTGGCCACGAGCGGAGTTGCAGCAGAGGGCGCTCGTGGCTGACGTCGTAAGAACGCCGCGCCGTGCGTGCATGGCGGCGCGCGGAGAAAGTACGTGACGCGAACTTCAGACTTGTGTGGCACCACACCCCTCCCCCCCCCCCAAACCGCAGCGCCGTCGTGGCGTAGGGCTGAGGGCCACGGCGAGCGGGGGCGTTACTGATGGGACAGGCGTCGTAGCTGAGGCTGGGATCGAGACGCCGTCCGCGCCCTGGTATCCACCTTGCGATGCCCCAGATATCCCACCAAAACGAGGGGAAGGGCCCACACCTCCGCCCAGAGGGAGCAGGTCATCTTCTGAGGTGCGTGGCCCAGGCAGCTTGGGCATGCACGGCCCCGGAGTTCCTCTCAGTAACGCAGTCACCTGCGGCGGCGGCAGCGGCGGGGACGACTGCAATAGAGGCGTGTCGACCTCCACGGGGACGCTGGGCCCGACGGCGAGCGACGTGGAGGTGCTCCCTGGCGGTGAAATGGGTCTGGAATCAAGAAACCAGAGATAGGATCGCGCGGCCTGTGCAGGCGCAATTGGTTTGCGTGGCGCCGCAGCTCCGACCCTGTGGAAGAACATACATATTGCGACCGAGCACCCGCTGAATGGTGCCCGGAATCCATCTCTTCTTTCCAGCAAACACCTTGTACAGCACCGGCGTAGAAACCTGAAAACGAGAAGCGCCATACGAAGCGACTCGGTGCGTGGGAGGCTGCAGCAGATGAAGGAGAGTGCGGTGACGGTGGCCGTGTAGCAGCTCGGCAGGAGACGGGCTGTCACGTGGCATGCACCGATACGTAGACAGGAAAATTTGAAGAACTTGCTGCCTGGACTGCTGACCTTTCATCTTTTCCTTGTGAGACTTGAATGTTCGAACGAAACGTTCTGCTTCACCATTGGGCTGAGGGTGAAAAGGTGCGGTGGTGATGTGCTGAATGCCATTCACACGACACAACTGTTGAAATTCCGCACTAACAAACTTAGGTCCATTGTCACTGACGATAGTTTCAGGCAAACCTTCGATGCAAAACACAGATGTTAAGGCACTGATTGTACTAGACGCTGTCGTTGAGTTCATGGCAGTCACAAAAGGAAACTTGCTGAAAGCGTCGACAACGATTAACCAGTGCGTATTCCAGAAAGGTCTGGCAAAGTCAATGTGTAAACGTTGCCATGCTCCCTTGGGGCGTGGCCAGTCCGAGAAAGTTTGCGGAGGAGCTGCCTGATGCTCTGCACAAACCGTACATTGTGACGTTATTCTCTCTATCTGGGCGTTCATACTAACACAGGTAGAATGACGTCTGGTCAGTTGCTTTGCCCGAACAATACCCCAATGTCCTTGATGCAGGAGGCGTAAGACTTCTCGTTGCAGGGAACGAGGAACAATCAAAAAAATAAAAATGTTTGTATAGTCTATGGGACTTAACTATGGTGTCATCAGTCCCTAAACTTACAAACTACTTATGAACTACTTACGAACTAGGACGGCACAAATATCCATGCCCGAGGGGGGATTCGAACCCCCGACCGTAGTGACTCCGGCCACCGCGGCTGGCGAGGAACAATCACTTTTGTTTGGTCATTGTCGGTATGTAACAGCAGAACACTCTGACTTAAAGACAATAACGTCGAACCAGAGGCCGTTCAATGATTGTGGCTCTAGCAGGCCACCCTGAGCGAACAAAACGTGCTACCACACTTAAGTCTGCATCCGCAGCTGTTTCCTGTGCAACCCGACGAGAGTTCAAAGGGAAGTCTGCGAGAGCGGAAGCATCCCTAGAGTCTATCTGGCAACATGCCATTTCTGAAGAATCAAACGACACATCCTGGCCAGCCGGAAGTCGGGAATGTGTGTCTGCGTTGGCATGTTTAGTTGTAGGTCGGTACAAAATCTCATATTGATAATTTTACAATATTAAGGACCATCTCTGAATCTTTTTTGCCGTTCGTGGCGGAACTGGCTTTGTGGGTGAGAACAAAGACGTGAGAGGCTTGTGGTCTGTCAACAAATAGAATTTTCTACCATAGAGATAATGATGAAACTTCGTGACGCCGTAAATGATTCCTAAGGCTTGCTTTTGTATCTGACTGTAATTCTGTTGCGTTGGCGTCAGTAGCTTGGATGCAAAGGCAATAGGACGTTCGTGAGATCCAATACGATGTGACAATACTGCGCCCAGACCGTAAGACGAGGCATCCACTGCTAACACTACAGGCTTCTTTGGGTCAAAGGGAATCAAACATGTATCACTGAGTAGTGCAGACTTTAATTTGTCAAAGGCAACCTGGAAATCTTTAGACCATACAAAAGGAACATTCTTCCTACGTAAGTGATGCAGTGGAGCTGCAATCTGAGACGCATTGGGAATAAACCTGAAATAATAGTTAAGCTTTCCCATTACTGCTTGCAATTCGTGCACATTCTTGGGAGGAGGCAAGTCTTTGATTGCTTGAGGTTGTGACTGTAAGGGATGGATTCCTTGGGCATTAATCACATAGCATAGGTACTCTATTCCAGTCTGGAAAAACGAACACTTTGCTTTATTACAACGTAGACCTGCAGCAGTCAACACTTTGAAAAGGCACTCCAGGTTTGATAAATGTCCTTCAACTGTGCGTCCTGAGACCACAATATCATCTAAATAGTTCGAACAGCACGGTACACAAAATGTCAACTGTTCCCAAAAAAAAAAATGCTGAAAAATAGTGGGAGCAGAAGAACTGCCAAAGGGTATGTGTTGAAATTGAAAATGTCTATGTGAGTATTAATGATGAAAACCTTTTTTGACTCGTCATCGAGCGGAATATGTAAGTATGCCTCTGCTAAATCAATCTTAGAAAAGAAGCGACTGTCCTACTTTGTCCATTAGTTCCTCAGGTCTGGGCAGGGGGTAAGTGTCTACAATTGTTTGACTGTTCACTGTTGATTTAAAGTCCTCACAGAGACGAAGTTATCCTGTTGGCTTTAGTAAAATCACTAAAAGCGAGGCCAACTGACTCGCAGAAACAGGAGAAATCACCCCACCATCCTGCCAACGTTTAAGTTCTTCATCAACCTTATCCAGAAGGGCGAAAGGCACTGGTCTAGCTTTACGAAATTTTGGTACTGCAGATTCTTTTAAAGTTACATGTGCAACGAAGTCTTTTGCGCAACCTAGTTCCGGCGAAAACAAGCCACTGTAGTTTTCACACAAAGCATTGATTCTGTCCTGAGGCACTACTGACGAAATTTGAAGCACATCTCTTTGAATTGATAAGCCAAACAAGTCAAATGCATCTAGTCCAAAAATGTTCTGTGTAGATTTGTCCTGAAGAACAAAAGCGACAGTTTTGGTAAGACCTTGAAAAGAGGCGTTCAGGCTACACGTTCCCAGCATTGGAATATTTTGTCCTGTGTAGGCTGTGAGCATCTTGAGACAGCGACAGTTTTGGCGAACCCAGAAGTTCATATGTGTATTTATTCATTAATGTGACAGTGGAACCAGTATCGAGCTGAAATTTCACAGTCTTATTTTCTATGGAAAGAGTGACAAAACGTTTTTGCTTGTGGCGCTTGACAGGTGCGCAAATGTGGGCAACGTCTGACACAGTTTGTTTGCTGCACTTGCGCATGCGCGGGCTGCGTACAGAAGGAAGCAACTCAGAATCGGCACACAGCAGATTAATAACACTGTCCCTAGACGGCACTACCACCGGATCAGCTTCCGCACAAGCGTGCAAAGCAACCACAGATTCACTAGCTACTGCACTAAAATTACTTGAGTAACTACACCAAGTCTACTGTCACTAGCTACACAGTACTGGGCATTATTACAATGAGAAATTGCAGAAGGCACTAGGTTCACTAAAGGACTGCATTGTACATAGTCATTATGCTTGTCCTGAACCCTTTTCCGTTGCACAGTTTTATGCGCTCGACGGCGCTTGCGATGTGGCTCACTACATAGTGTGGCAGTAGGCGCAGAAGAACTTTCTTGCATTTGACACTCAAGAGAAACACTGTCCAAGTCCACAGCGTGTATGACATTTACAGTGTGAACTGTTCTCGCACTCTGCGAAGCACAGTTCCTAACGGCACTGTTCTTCGAAATTTTGTTCTGCATACACACTGCCTGTACATGTCCTGATTTGCCACATTGGTAACAGCTGGCGTTGCGACTAGGGCATTGCACACGCTTGTGGCGAGATACACACTGGGGACAAGATTTATGAACATTTGTCTGATAAGAGCATTGGCACCCGTTATTCACATTACTGTTTCTAACACGACGGGGTGACTTTTGTGTCGTGCTTTTACTCTGGCTACTGTTCACTGTCTGTTCAGCACGGCCGGTAGAATTAAAAGAATCACTTGGGCTAGACTGAGAACTGTGACTAGGAAAGCGTCCGTTGCGCCGCACTGAATTTACACTGTGGCTTTGCATTTCTACATCTGCTACATCAAAGGTATCATGCGCTTCAATAAGCTGCAGTACACTATCTAATTAGGGGTCAGACTGTTTTAGGATTGCTGCCCTTATTGGGATCCTGAATGTTCTGCGTAATTGCAACCCTCAGCATGACATTACTATAAGAAAGTCCACAAGAGCAAGTAAAATTACATTTGCGGGTTAAGCCCTTCAACTCTGTGATCCATTGCTGGTGCATCTGTTCCGGTGATTTTTTCAGTCTAAAAAATCGGTACCGTGCCTCAGCTACAAGAACTTTCCCTCATAATGAGCATACAGTGCATCTACAGAGCATCAAATTCTAGATCGCGAGGATATGTGTGGGGGAAAAGTTTCTGCAGTAACACGAAGGTCTTGGTGCCCACTACTGACAGGAACAAATGCTTGACTGTCTGACCTGTAAGTTGATGAGCCGCGACGTATTCCTGAAATTGAGCCAAGTAATCGCTCCATTCTTCCTCACATTCATTGTACTGGCAAAACGTAGGGAGCAATGCGGCGGCAGGTGTGGACGGCTGTGCTATGGCTGTTGAGTTGCCTGCGCCGTCAACTGGGACACCGCTTAGAGTAGTTGCATGATTTGCGCCGTCTGTAACTGAATAATTTCCATTAAGTTTAGATTCAGGGTAGTAGCCATGCTGACCGATTAGGCGCCGCGCATACAAGTAACTTATAACAAAACACAAATGCACGGTGAAAGAAGACTCTCTGCAACAACAACAAAATTCCACACAACACATAACAGAATATTATCACCCAAAAATCTTATAATAATGGTGGGTGGGCGGGAGCAATTTCTGCATGCTCTGACTGCTGCTGTCTGACTGCTGCAAGCGGGCTGATCTAAGGTTCTTCTATCGCTCCTCGTCGCCACGTTTGTTTCTCGTTGCCGCCGGTTGTCGTAGGTGTCGGTGGTCGAGTAGAGAGAGACCGACACAGGGAAATAGGATGCATGCGTGTGCGGGTACAGAGTCTGAGGTGACCAGCCAGGGGACAGCAGAAACTAGAAACACTAAACTAGATTAGAAAAATATATATATGTCGTAGAGATAGTACAATACTTAACTTTGTTAACTAAAGACTAGTGGAATGCAGATACATAGTTTAACTAGGTAGTGGCCTGCCTACTGATGAGGAACTGTTTCAGTGTCTGTCCTATTGCCAAGTGCCAATGCAGTTCAGTCGTGACCATGAGCAGAGTTGCAGCAGAGGGCACTCGTGGCTGACGTCGTAAGAATGTCACGCCGTGCTTGCATGGCGGCGCGCAGCGAAAGTACATGGCACACACTTCAGACATGTGCGACACCACAGATTTAATTATCATAAATTGATTACCATCGACAGATTTATCAAATATGACTTATTGGTAAATGTGACCAAATTAATTGTATTTAATTTTCTTGAGGGTCGCCAAGTTGTTTCTACAAAAACATGGAAAATGAAACAGCTGATCTTAACTGGGCTCGGTGGCATACAGTTGTGAACATATCAGAGTATTTAAACATTTATCTTCTATTTTTCAGCTGTATGTGCTGTATCATTGCACTATTACATCAACAGAACTCCCTCTATTCGTCATCTATTTCTGGTACACTATTCATTAGATACGAGGGTTGGAACTTAAATAGTGGTAACTATTTAGTCACAACCGATACAAAGCGTTACATATTTACACCTGTTATTGTCCTTTTAAGTAATTGTGTAGAAGCCGTTGCCAGCGATGTGGTAGCCGTAGTATACCATTAGCAGAGTCTGTTGTGTTGGTGCGAATGGAGAGGACTGCTGGCAGTCGAATCTCTGGAACAGCTCTGAAACGACTGCCACAAAGTGGTTCCTTCATCTTCAGAATCAAATCAAAGTCTCAAGGACGTAAGTATGGGGAGTGTGGTGTATGGTACAGTACTTCCCAGTCCCATCGAGCGACCGGAGCTACCATAGTTTGTGGTGTATTCCCCCCTCGCATTGTCATGCAAAATGTTGGGTGGGTTGCGCAGATATTTTTTCCGCTTCTTTCGCAAAGCTCAAGTCCTTGTGATTTTGATTTGATTCCTAAGATGAAGGAACCACTTCGTGGCATTCGCTTCAGAACTGTTCCAGAAATGTGATAGGCAGTAGATCGCTCCATTCGCGCCATCAACAGAACAGACTCTGCTGACGGTATACTATGCTTTTCACATAGCTGGCAATTGGTTCTACACATCGCTGGTGACTACTTTGAAGGACAGCAACAGGTGCAAACATGTAAAGCTTTCGTATCGGTTGTGAATAAATAGTTGCCACTATTTAAGTTCCAACCCTCGTATACAGAAGAAAACCGCTCCAAAATACTCTGATGAGAATTGCTGATAAAGGTAGTCGAGGCAAAGCTCTGGTATGAACAGATTTATTCAAAGTAAACACAAATATACATCCTAACCAATGACAATTCTAATGTAGGTAGTGATCATGAGAATGATCACTCAACCCAAAACGTTAACATTTTTTTGATCTGAACATAAAATGACTGCCTGTTTCTAAACAGGGGTCCTAACCAATAATGAAATTGTCCCAGAAACAGTGCCCACAATAAATCAGAGTCTTCTGGAAGCAACACTATTCATGAACACGTTCCCCAATATTCATACAAATCCTGCAATAACAACTCCCACATGGTTCTAGCGATATGCTCGCATCACTTTACCCGCACCTACCTGAGCTCACTACCAGGACCCCATTCACACACTAACTTTTGAAAGTCGACCTTTCATAGATCATCTGGCCATCCAGGCCCCAACATCATTCAAAAGTAAAGATATAATTTACCTCTTCCATTTTGCATTCCACCTCCTCTGGGCATTTACCCTTACCTCACCTGAATGATAAGGGAGATTAATTTCTGTTCCCTTTCACTTGAAGAGAAGCTTCATATCAAGGACCTAGGGACACTGACAAGAGATATCAAGTTAGTAAAAATAACTAATAATAAAAGTAAAGAAACTGTAAAACTTTCAAATCAGATATTTATGGCAAAGTAGATTGGATATGTGGTTGTGAAATTACAATCAAGTTGAATGGTTTTCCATGTCTGTTGTTCGCCAAAGAAAATTCAGGGTAGGAAACAACTTTGACGCTAAAAGCCGTTAGCGATCTCAGACATTTAAACACAGAAGATAAATAAACATGAGCGTTTGCATTACATATGACTGCGAAGCTAGAGCGCAACCATTTAGGGAAACATGATATTAGACAACAACTGGACAGTGTTTACAGGCAGTCAATTAAAAGGCACAACGATCAGATTCGCAAAAATCGTTATGTCCTCTCTAAGATTGTAGACTGCTTTAAATTTCGTGGCGCTTTTGAGCTCGCACTTCTTGGACATGACGAACGAAGTGATTAATTTAACTAAGAACTTTTCTATTTCAATAATATACGTCGATGCAAGAGGATGTAGTAGAAGAAGAATATTCAATAATTCCTGAGATTCCATTAAACCAGTAGAGTGGATCGTACAGTAGGTCTACTGGGATAACCACATTAAAAGAAAGAAACACGCCCAGTACACTACTCATAGGTGGCGTCGAACGTGGGCATATAATTGGGAGCACAACTTTAAAATGACTTTTTCTCAGAAACGGTAAATATTAGGGGAAAAGTATCGGACCAATTTTTGTAGATACTTACACAAGCAACAATTTTTGTCTGAGTTATTTTGATCATAAAACTAACCATTACGCCAAACAATAAAATATTTTTGCGAGCATTAGCCTTGTCTAAAATGTTTTGCACACACAGGATTGAGGGGGGCTTTTCACAGTTTGATTATAATCGTATCCCATACGTATACGCAAATTTTCAGCTTGCTGGGAATTAATGCAAGGGTGAATGTTTATTTCTACAGAGGCATTATTTCTGTATGTCAATTACTTTGCTACCTTTTTTTTCTTCCTTTGAACCCCCTAGAAAAACTACACGAACCACCACTGGGTACTACGCAGAACATGGGCCCCAGTCCCACAACTCATTCACTCTTAATAACAAATTAAATAATCATTCCAAAAGAATCTAAATCTGTATCACTCTATCCTGAATCTTGAAAAATTAAAAACAATAAAATATTCTGTCAAATGAATTTACCAAGAAATTCACAACAATAGCAAAAAATGAGGTAAAATATTGATAAATGTAATATGTGCTCCAAACAACAGTGACTCTGCAATTGGGCATTAGATATTAAAATGGTACCAACACTGTTATAGGCAAAGACCCAACTATATACATTTGTGCCCAAAAACAACATTCACATTTTTGGGCTATCTAAATGGCAATGAACATTTTACAAAATTGAGAAATTGATAAATTTTAATTGAATACTAGCAGTTGAAGGTATAGAACTAATTCTTATGAGTCTTCAACTGTTAAGATGTGAAATGTGTTAACTTATAAGTCTACCGTCTGTCTTTGCTGTTCAGTTGTGTACATTTTATCAATATGCATAAGATAAATCAGTAGAGAAACACTATAAACTGACATAAACTAAAAAAAAACCTCTCACATTATATCCAAGTGTGTGAGATATACAAGCATTTTAACCATATCTTCATAATAAAGAAACGGTAATAATTTGTTCAGTCATATTCATTTACCAAATTATTTAAATATTGAATGAAAATAGAAAAGTTCAATTCATATTCATAAATTTCAAATGTAAAAAAAATATTTATCCAAAAACGAGCAATTAGAAAAATATGAAAGAACTTAAACATTTAAAATTAGGAAACAATGTTTGTCACAAGAAGAACAGTAATTGGACTTAATAATTACAATTTAACCTTGATTTAAGTCATGACTATAATTATATATGTGTCCTTCATTAGCTTGATACAAAATTCACCAGTCTTTTGGAATACATTGGCATGTGCAGATAACAGCAGGAATCGACATTGACGAGAGGACAGGACAAAGTGAGGTGGGCCCCTTCGGTCAGCAGGGCTGCCAGTATTTTGTACCAAATCTGAACAAACTAATGAAGTTTGGATAACAGTCGAGACTTATACACAAGAATAATACATAATATATTCTATAAAATTCCTTTACAGTTAATATATATTATTGAAATAATGAAATAAATTCTTAACAATTCTTAGAAGAAGTACGATTACTCTACTACTCAAAAACTATTTAATTTATTACAAGAATTTCTGTGACGTATAATATAAAATTTATCAATCGTTATAGAATATCTCTATCCTAAGGACACTTGGTGAATGTCTGGTATTAGTATAGGGTAATTATTTGTTAGTAGCTGATGAGTTAGTTTTTCATGCATTATTAGATTTCTGTTAGTATTGGCTACTAGGAATGTCTATGGGTAGTATTCTAACTACAGAGCTCCATATTAATTATTTGGTTCGCCACTGTTAAGTGGCCGAGTGTTATAAGGCGCCTTGTTGCGGAGCATGCGGTTGCTCGCTGTCGGAGGTTCGAGTCCTTCCTGGGGCATGGGTGTGTGTGTTGTCCTTAGGTTAGTTTAACTTAGTTTAAGTAGTTTGTAAGCTTAGGAAATAATAACCAAAGAAGTTAAGTCCCATAGACTTACAAACATTTGATTTGAGTGATTTCGTTCATACAAGAAAGTAGGAAAATTAGGATTTTTGGAATGTTATTATAGGCAATGACTATACTCGCTCTTGATTCTTCCTGCTCTTTGTCCTCTGGTACCTACTCAGCTACCATCTTGGCTACATATCTTTTCTGCCATCATCAGCTAGTGTGGGACAATGTTGCTTATCTGAAACTTTAAGAAGCATTAGACTATTTGTCGGGTGAATACCCACGCCGGAAAATGAGAATGAATTCGTTAGGTACAGGTATAAAAAAACATTTACTATGTACCTCCTGGCATTTCAGTTCCCCAACCGTCCTCCCCTAACTGGAACATGTGAAAAGGGTCACCTCCGCATAACCTGCGGGGAAACACTTGCACCTCGAAACGAAAATTGGATGGAATCGCATCCCTTGCAACTGTACAACACAAACAATGCCATCTGGGTGTCCTGAGTGGGCATTGTTAACGCAAGTAAAACTCGTACCCACGCTCTGCCACGTGGTTGAGCGATCCAATCATAACATAACTCGCTTGTCAGCGATAGCCCTTTCCATCGAGTAAATCATCACAAATTCCGGTGGGGCCAACATAACCACAACTCTGAACAGACATCCTCTAATAAACATACATATAGACGGACTATTGGACACTTGACTCCTAAAAGGAAACCAACAAACCAGAACAAAATATAGTAGCAACTTACCACAAAAATTTATAAATCCCATTAAGAACAATGCTGTACAAGAATGCGGACTAACCTCTGACCAAACTCTAGCCAAATAATTCAAATTCCCAAATTTCCACGCAACAGAAAATCCGTAACAACAACAAATCTTCCAGTCAAAACTGACAAATAGCTGACTACAAGATTACGTTAACAGACAACAGCTGACGACTACTTCCAACCTAAGACAACGATATACCCTTTCCAAAAATATGGTGTTCAGCAGAAATAAGAGAACCCCTATTCTCCTACACACAGATAATATAACTAATATGATAGATATAGAATCAAACATAAATGAAACATAGTAAAAATATAATAAATGAAATTCCTTTGGAAAAAGTCATTAATACAAAGTAGAAAAAAATATCTAGTCCCATAACTTTATGACATCTTAACCTGACATATACATATAAACATATCTACTCGACAAAGAAATTTATATGGCAGACATGGTGAACGTCCCATGATTTCCCGGTCTTTATAGATTCCAGAAGGGCAGCACAAGGGTGCTCAATTCTCCTAATGAGAACAGGCCCGTTATTTATTTCTACATTCATATTCCGCAAGCCACCCGATGGTGTGTGGCTGAGTAGAACTTGTAGCAAATTTTTTTCTCCCTATTGGAGAGAGAGAAACTATTTATTAGGACTTTCTGTTCGGGCACGACCGTGTTGGAGTATCCGAGCGTTCTAAGCCGCCTCGCTGTGGAGCGCGCTGTTGCTCGCCGTCGGAGGTTCGAGTCCTCCCTCGGGCATGGGTGTTTGTGTTGTCCTTAGCATACGTCACTTTAAGTTAGTTTAAGTAGTTTGTAAACCTAGGGAATGATGACCAACGTAGTTAAGTCCCTTAGATTTACAAACGTTTGAACAATTTTGTCCTGGCACGAAATTTCTCTGTTTGGCCTTTCTGCCCACAACTGTCTTGTGCTTTATAGCACCGTCCTTGATGCGCTGTAGTGCCAAATTGATGATTCTTCCGTGTCTACCTCGGCGGGATGGTATAAAGTCTACAGTCTCTTTAATAAGGTCCATCGGTTCCGCATTCTTCAACAAGGTAACAGGAGCAAACCTGGTTGTGCCGTGGGGGATATTATTCATCACATCTTGAAAGTCAAGCAGGTATATGTTCCAGGTGGCGTGCTTCTTGTTGTAGCATATCCTTTTTCATGACTGTCTCCATAGGGTTACATAGCGATTGGTGACCCGGAGTGTGAATCTGTTGGAACCTGTGCCTTCGCAAAGTGTCTTTCCTAATGTCCGCTGTGAATTGCGGCGCGTTATCTGAGATTACCCGACCAAGTCTGCCGACTTGGGTAAGAAAATCCTTACAGGAGGCTCTGCTGACTGCGCACAGTCGTCCTTCGGAGGGAAGTTAGTGTCACAAATTTCGATGTCGATTTCATGACAACGATAATATAGCAATATACTCTATAAGGCACTGAGTTGCCTTGGCACTGGCGGTCAGCCATACACAGGCGTAAACACTCGGCCGGGATTTCTGCCCGAATAAGTTGTTCAGAGAAGTGGATCGTGGTTTTCCCGTCCTTGCTTAATACAAGTTCACCACGCCTCACATAGAGTATCGCTTTTTGTTCAGAAAGAAAATCCATCCCTAAGAACACTTCGATCGCCAACATCTTCACCGTTAAGTTCAAATCCCACTCATAACTTGACATTTTAACGTCATGCTACTCCGAAGCTGAAGTTTGGCCTGTTTCCTGAGAGGAGGACCCTTCACCTTTGTTTTATTCAGCCTCAAAGTTGTCCATGAGTGATCTTTGATGCATCTTTGCAATGCAGACTCTATATATTGCAGAAATCTGACTTCCACTATCGATAATTTTGGTTAGACCTATGGCGCCAACCGACACCGCTAACATAGGATGCATTTCTTGTCTAGTTTTGGTGGGCTTCTCTTCCTACAAAATCTCCCGGATATCCGAGTAATCAAGAAGATACACTGCGCAATTACCGAGTCATTCTGTGGAGACATGATGCGTACAAGCCGCAGTCATAGCCCGTCTAGTGCGTCGCTGTACCTGTTATTATTACGTCCTGCGGGGTTTCGCGGCCAAATCTCATCAATTTCCACGATCCCCTGTCGTGGTGGACTTCTTGGCCTCTGGTTATCTCATGTACCTTCATTGTGTTAGTTATGTCACTGTTGTTTTTGTTGCTGACCCCAGTTACCACCAGCCTGATTTTGGAACCAGGGAGGACGGATCTGTCGCCACTGCATATTGTTTTTAGGTGGTCCGTAATAGTTACCCTGATTGGGATTGTACTGGCGCCCTCCATTACCGTTGCTACGCCAATTCCTTTGTACCTGGTTGTCTCTCGGCCTGTGATTACTCGCATTTGGAGCCTGGTTTCTATTATTACAGTGCCCCCTGTCGAATTATTATTGCTACTATTTCCTTTTCTGTGTGTATTTGTTTTCTTCCCTATTGTCCTGGTTCCTAGCCTTTCCCATCTTGTCGTATCTCGGCTTAATCGGCTTCTCTTAGCACACTAATGAATTGATCATGCTCCTCTGGTGCGAGGCAGGAAGCTTTGCAAAACAATATTTCTCACTTCTTTCTCAGAGTACGGATTGTCCAAGAAATGATTCTTTTTGACTAAAGTATCTATTAATGTAACCGGGCTTTTGTACCCTGCTGCCTCCATATCGTTTCGTATTATAATTTCCTCTTTAATCCTTTCCCGAGTTTGAGGAGACCAATAAGACGATGAGAAGGTATTTCTAAACTGCTGGTATGAGGTGCAGCTCTTAGCTACAGAATGCATATGCTGTGCGATACTGCCCTGCATATTCCCGCAAACAAACTAGAGGTTGTACTGCAGTGGCCACGGATAACACCTTCTCAAATAGTGCTATACAGGATTTCGGGTGTAGTGCATTGTTTTATTCTCCGTACATCTGAAAATTCTGTACTAATAAAAAGTGCTTCAAGTCGAATGCTTTTAGTTTTTGACGTAATTCGGCAGCTATGTCATCATATGTGGGCCATTTGAAAACAAAGAGCTCCGAAGTATCCTTTGGGGACATCCTCTTCCTGAACCGACATAGATATATAGGATACAGTCCGTTACCACTCACGAAGTGCACGAATCGTCTGCTGGGCTGAAGATACTTCATTTTTAATCTTTCCTCGATATTGGTTAAGGAGGCGATGAGAACTCCTGCCTGTATCACCTGCATCCCACGTTTCCTGCCAAATCTGAATCCCCCTTCTCCTGACTTCAGCTTTGCTCTCTGCTCTTACCCCTAGGATCTCCTGACATTTGTCTATGTCCACTCATTTCATCCAGTATCCCGCACCCTTCTCCCTTATTTTGATGTCAAAGGGGGCAGAGCCACATTAACACCAAGATAGTACTGCCAGGAGATGACCTGTATGCTTAAACTGAAGGCGACCAGGTCAGTGTCGGCGACCGAGATCAGGCAGCAGTGACTACAGAGACAGGAAGTGATGGCAATGCGAATCAGGCAGTGGCGACGACTAGGTGCAGTAGCGGTGACCGCGAGCAGGTAGTGTGGCAACAAATGCAGGCAGTTGTGGCGACCAGAACCCTGGTGCCGATGAGGAGCGAAAAGGGCGGTTTCAGTGGCCAGGAACAGGCAGCGGCAGCGACTGAGGTGAGTAACGTTGGTGATTAATATCCGGCAGTTGCAGTGAACCAGGGATGGTGAGGATGACCAAGAGCAGGCGGCCACAGAGGGGGCGGGGGGAGGGGGACAGGACAGAAGCAGGCAGTGGTGGCGATCACAACCAGGTAGTGGCGTGAATAAGGAGCAGTCAGCAGCGGTGACAAGGGAAGATGGCAGCGACCAGGAGTAGGCAGAGGCAGCGATAAGGAACAGGCAGTGCTCATGACCACAGCAGGAAGCAGGGGCGACCAGTAGCAGGCAGTGGTGGCGACCCTGAGCAGGCAGAGGCAGCGTCCAGAATCAGGCAGTAGTGGTGACCATAAGTAGACAGCGGTGGTATCAGGAGCAGGAAGTGATAGCTATCAGGAGCAGGCAATTTCAGCGATCAGAAGCAGGCAGCGGCAATGACCAGAACTAGGCAGCAGTGCTGTCCAGGAGCAGGCAGTGGAGGTCACCGTGTGGAGGCAGCAGTGGCAATGAGGAGCAGGCAGCGGCGGCGACGGGGGACAGTGGAGGCGACAGGCAGCAGGCAGCGGTGGTGGCCAAAGGTAGCCAGCGGTGGTGACGAGGACCAGGGAATGAATGGGATGAGGTGGAATCAGCAGTAAAGACCAGAGTTGGTGGCGGTGCCAAGAAGCAGGCAGTGGTGGTGACAAGAAGCAGAAAGTGGCAGCAATCAGGACCACAAAGCAGTGGTAATGACTAACAGTGGCAATGGCAGCCACTAGGAGCAGGCAGTGGCGGTCACCAGGAGCACAAAGTGTCGGCAACTGGGTAGGGGTAGCAGAGGTGAGCAGGAGCACTCAGGCAGTGGCGTCAAGAAGCAGGCAGTCGCAGCGTCTAGGACTAGGCACCACTGTCGACGAGGAGCAGTCAGCGGCAGCGAACACGAGTGGCAGTGGCGACCAGGAACAGGTCATGGGGGCGACAGAAGCAGGCAGTGGTGTCGACCAGAACCAGGCAGTGGTTTCAATGAGAAGCAGTCAGCGGCAGCAACCAGGGGCGGTGGCGACGATCAGGAGTAGGCAGCGGTGGCATCCAGGTGCAGGCAGTGGTGGCAACCAGAAACATGCAGTGGTGGCGACCTGAAGTAGGCAGTAGCAGCAACGACAAGCAGAAATAGCGGTGGCGACCAGGAGCAGGAGAAGTGGCGACAGAAAGCAGCCAGTGTCACTGACCAGGGCTGGCAGCAGCGGCTATCTGGAGCAGATAGCGGCAGCATCAAGGAACAGGCAGCCCTGGAGAACAGAGCCAGGCACTGGTGTTGACCAGGAGGAGGCAGTAGGGATGGCAAAAACCTACCTATTAGAACCAATACAAGTATTTAAGTTCTGAATAACTGGTTCTTTTGGTGTTTATTTGTGACGTTTGTAACCGTTGTTTTATTTATTGGCAATAACGGTGACTAAGGTCAGGCAGTGGTGGTAGACTGGAGAAGACAGAGGTTGTGTTTGAGGGTGATGGCAGCTACCAAGAGCATGCAGAGTTGGCGAGCAAGAGCTGTCAGGCTTTCAGACCAGGAGCAGGCAGTGGCAGTGACCAGGCACAGCCAACAGCAGCCACCAGGAGCAGGCTGTGGCGCCGACCAGAAGCAGTTATCAATGGCGGCCAAGAGCTGGCATGATGGCGACCAGGTGCAGGCATCAATGGCGACCAGAAGCAGACAGAAGCAGTGACCAAGAGCAGGCAGCTGCAGCGAGCAGGTACTGGCAGTGGCAGCGACCAGGACTGGGAAGCAGCAGCGTTTAGGAGCAGCCAGTGTGGTGTAGATGACAAAGAGCTGGCAGCGCGGCAGCCGGCCGCGGTGGCCGAGGGGACTGAGGCGCTCCAGTCACGGTCTGCACGGCCACTACGGTCGGAGGTTCGAATCCCCCTCGGGCATGGATATTTGTGCCGTCCTAGTTCGTAAGTAGTTCATAAGTAGTTTGTAAGTTTAGGGACTGATGACCCCGTAGTTAAGTCCCATAAGCTTTACAAACATTTGAACATTTGCAGCGCGGCAACAGAGGCAGGCAGAGGCAGCGATGCAGACCAGGCAGTAGCAACAATCAGGAGTGGTGGCAGAGCCCAAGAGCAGCAGCGGCGGTGACAGGCAGGCAGTGCCCAAAACCAGGCAGGGTGTCAATGAGTTGCAGCAGTGATGGTGACAAGGAGCAGCCAGCTGTGGCGACCAGAAGCAGGCAGCATTGGTGACCAGGAGTGGTGGTGGCAACCAGGAGCAGAATGTGTTGCAACCACGAGTAGGCAGGGACAGCAATGAGGAGCAGGCAGCAGTGGAGACCAGAAGCACACAGTGGCAGCGACCAGGAACAGGCAGTAGTGAAGGGAAAAAGCTGACTGCTTAAATCTAATGTGGGTATTTCTGTTCTGAATAACAGGTTTATTTGGTATTTATTTGTGTCAGTTGTAACGTTTTCTTAGTTACTGGCAACAATGGCGACCAAGGTCTGGCAGTGGTGGTGAACACGATTAGGCAGTGGAGGTGACCAAAAGCAGGCAGCAGCAGCAGCGACCATGAGCAGACAGCAGTGACGATTAGGAGCAGTCAGTGCCAGTGAACGTGAGCAGGCAGCAAGGATGGGAAAAACGGTCTTTATTTGGTGTTGGTTGTAACGCCAAACGAATCGTTAAAGCTCCAGCAAATCACTGCGATTGGGCGCGGACCACATAGGCGTCAGTTCGAAGTTGGAGAACCTGGGAGCGGGTCTGAAGGGTGCGGGCCACAAACGGAACACCTTCCTGACACACCTCGTTCCCGCAAAACGAAGATGTTAATAAAGAAAACAATAAATGTTAGAGCGACAACGGATCACAGCAAATGGACCGACTGCAAAGGGAACAGGGGAAAGGTCAAGACATAAATACTGGACCAGATTCACTCAAAGAACAGTTACAGGTCTCACCTGAAGAAGGTTACGAGCTGTGTAGCCGAAATACTGTGCAAGATTCTGAAAGACCACCGTTAATTGTAAAATTAATTCTGGCTGAAGGGAGCCAGTTAAAAGCTTACTTTAAACATCTAACTCTGGCTGTAAAACCAGCTAAAGGATTCGCGTGAACTACTGACTACTTCCTGCAACAGAATCTTGTTCCCTGGCCCAGAATGTAGAACTGACTTAAACTTTACTTTAGCAGCAGGAAGACAAAGAGACGGTGGCCAACGTACATCGTAGATCACGAGAATTACACACAATCATTAATATACAAGCCACGCCGAACTAAACCCTTTCATGAAGGTGGCTGTGAGAACATTTATGGCGCAACGGAATTAAAAATATGATAATTTGCATCTGAATTTGTTCTCAGCACTGGTTAAAAACAACATTAAATGAAAAAGGGAAGGTATTCGTTAACTAATATTCATTATTAGGATACATTTCCACATTTCCACTTCAAACATGAGCAAAATGGGGAACCAATTTTATTAAACAATAAGAATACATCCAATTTCAAATAAATTTAAAGAAACCTAACTGAACATCGTCGGAGGAGGGATTTACAACCAACAAGCATTCAGACACTCACACGCACAAAGCAAAGCGAAACTCACCCAACTCAGCGTGCTGGTATGAAGCATAAGCAGGCGCCGCAATCGTAGGCAAAATTCAGCGAACCAGAATGTACGACACAACACGAGAAAAACTCAAGGAATGTGCTCTCCCTTTCCTGTTTGTAACCTTCAGGACTGCCAGTATTTTGTACCAAATCTGAACAAACTAATGAAGTTTGGGTAATAGTCGAGACTTTTACACAAGAATAATACATAATATATTCTATAAAGTTCCTTTACAGTTAACATAAATTATTTCAATAATGAAATAAATTCTTAACAATTCTTAGCATAAGTACAATTACTCTACTACCCAAAAACTATTTAATTTATCACAAGAATATTTCACATGCACTATACAGATAAAAATATTCCCACACATTATTCGCGTTCCACAAAGCTAGAAAGAAATTAAACATAATTCATACACTGTCATCTAGTATCACACAGGTTAACGATTCCCAGCCGTTATCAAACTGAATTAGTTGCATATTCACTGCGTTTACCTATGCAAAATCACCAAAATGAAACTGAATACATTTCCGTACATGATTGGAGAAACTTATCCCAAAAAATGAACCAAAGATCTGAAGTCTAACAAACCAGACAATGAATTGCTACCATCTACATCTACATACATACTCCGCAATTCACCGTAAGGTGCGTGGCGGAGGGTACACTGTACCACTACTAGGCATTTCCTTTCCTATTCCACTCCCAAATTGAACGAGGAAAAAAAGAATGCCTATATGCCTCCGTACGAGCCCTAATTTCTCTTATCTTGTCTTTGTGATCTTTACGCGAAATGTAAGTAGGCGGCAGCAAGATCGTACTACACTCAGCTTCAAATTCCGGCCCTCTAAATTTACTTAACAGAAATTCACGAAAAGAACGTCGTCTTTCTTCCAGCGATCCCCAATTGAGTTGCCGGAGCATTTCCGTGACACTCGCGCATTGGTCGAACCTACCGGTAACAAATCTAGCTGCTCGCCTCTGAACCGCCTCTATGTCTTCTTTCAAACCGATCTGCTGCGGGTCCCAAATACTTGAGCAATACTCAAGACGTGGTCGTACAAGCGTTTTATACGCGGTCTCTTTTACAGGTGAAGTACATCTTCCCAAAATTCTCCCAATAAACCGAAGTCGGCTGTCTGCCTTACTCACAACTGTCCTTACATGCTCGTTCCATTTCATATCGCTCTGCAATGTTACGCCTAGATATTTGAACGACGCGACCGCATCAAGAAGCTCTCTACTGATGCTGTATTCGAAAATTATAGGATTGTTTTTTCTACTCATGCGCATCACCTTACATTTTTCTACATTGAGAGCTAGCTGCCATTCTTCGCACCAACTAGAAATTTTGTCTAAGTCAACCTGTATGCTATTACAGTCAGTTACAGACGACACCCTCCCATACACCACAGCATCATCAGCAAACAGCCGCAAATTACAACTTACTCTGTCCAGCAGATCATTTATATAGATAGAAAATAATAGCGGTCCTATCACACTCCCCTGGGGCACGCCTGACGATACACTCGTCTCTGATGAACACTCGCCGTCGAGAACAACGTACTGCGTTCTATTACTTAGGAAGTCTTCCAGCCAGACACAAATCTGAGAACCTATTCCATAAGCTCGCATTTTCGTTAGCAGTCTGCAGTGTGGCACCGTGTCGAACGCCTTTTTGAAGTCGAGAAAAACACAATCCGCCTGTTGCCCTTCGTCCATGGCTCGCAAGATGTCATGTGAGAAAAGGGCAAGCTGAGTTTCACATGAACGATGTTTCCTAAACCCGTGCTGATTCATGGAAAGAAGCTTTTCCGTTTCAAGGAAATTTACTATATTCGAACTGAGAATATGCTCCAAAATTCTACATGAAACCGATGTCAACGATATTGGCCTGTAATTGTATGGGTCAGTTCTCTTTCCTTTCTTATACACGGGAGTCACCTGCGCTTTTTTCCAATCACTAGGAACTTTGCGCTGAATTAAAGATTCGCTGTAAATGCAAGCTAAGTAGGGGGCCAATGTCGCAGAATAGTCTTTGTAAAACCGAACTGGTATTCCATCCGGACCAGCAGACTTTTTCGTATTTAGCTCTCTCAGCTGCTTCTCTACACCGGAAATACCTATTGCTATGTCCCCCATTTCGGAATTAGTACGTTGATCAAATGATGGTATATTTGTGCGGTCCTCCTGCGTGAAAGATTTCTTAAAGGTTAAATTTAGAACTTCAGCTTTCCGTTTGCTTTCTTCTATTACTGCCCCGGAATGATCAACTAGTGACTGGACAGTGGGCTTTGACCCGCTTATCGATTTTACATAGGACCAGAATTTTTTCGGGTTCTCGGAAAGATCTTTTGCTAAGGTATGGCTGTGATAATTATTGTATGCTTCACGCATCGATCTTTTTATAGATGCACGAATCTCTACTAACTTTTGCCTGTCACCATTTGCGTGTTCTTTTTTGAATCGAGAGTGCAACAGCCTTTGCTTTCTCAGCAGCTTTCTAACATTATTATTATACCACGGTGGATCTTTTCCATCCTTAATCGTCTTTACTGGCACATATTTCTCTAACCCTTCATTAACAATGCATTTAAATTTAGTCCACAATTCCTCTACATCCATAGTCCCAGAATTAAACGATGCCCATTCATTTTCTAAGTGCGATCGTAACATTTGCTTGTCGGCTTTTCCCAACAAAAACACGCTCCTAGCCTTCTTGACTGGTTTATGAACTTTGGTCACCATCGACGCTATGACGATGTCATGATCACTAATTCCTGTCTCTACACAGACATCGTTAATAAGGTCAGGCCTGTTTGTGGCTATAAGGCTCAAGGGACGAAAGGAAATCAGAACATCTTACCAGGTCGAAGCGCAGCCATCGAATGTCCAGATCAGCCACCCAGTCCCCTCCACCAGCCGCCAGAAAAGTGCACCGGAAATCGGCAAAACCTAGGAAAACATGGTGGTGGGGAAGAGCTGAAACTTGAGCGTCCAACAGAGGCTCGCTAACTGGGCATTACCATCCCAACTTGTAACCAAAGGGTGAAGGAACCTCTTTGGTAGCATGAAGAGCAGAGGTTGATAACGACTAGCTATCGATACAAAGCCAGAGAACACTAGCAGCGATCAGCCAGCAGCCGACGACGAAAATTCTCATACATACACACAGACTCCCATGCTAGAAGATTCTGATACATGCACATACAGAATAAAGCAAGTACACATTCTTACAGGGACAGTGGCGTCATGGAGAAACCGTTCATATTGCCACATTCATTGACACAATGATAAATTATTATCATAATAAAATCCCAGCAATATTACAGAAACTAACATTTAAAAACATGAAATGAAATGCTATTCCTCATGCCTCCAAACGAGAGGGGTTCTCGTTTAGCAATAAAGGCCGTCTAGTGAGCTTAGATAATTAAAACGTTAAAAACCTAGGGAAGACAGCAGGCAGACGTCTTTCTATTCTACACTGTTATCTGGCAGAACACCCGACAACCAATATGTCATTAGATCGCTGGGAAAGCTTGAAGAGTCACAACACTCAAAATAGTTTAAGAGACTCACACATTCCAATATCTTAAAGTGGCAATGCCCTGGTAAGATAGGAACTTTTAGGTAAGAATATTAATAAGGACCAAAAGTCAAATCTCAAGTAAAGACTTAGCCACAGCTTACATGAACACTTGATACAATTTTTTACTTGCACCGTAACATGACGATTAAGCACCAACCACAACGATGCCCTGAGAGTAGCCATCATAATGATACACTATTTAAAGCAAGAAAGGTAGTAAACCGCTAGAGGTGATAAGCAGCGATAACCATTAAACACAAATAGTTAAGAGGCCTTTACGATAAAACATACCTAGGATGATAGCCAGAGCCTAGAATACCATGTCATGGGACGGAAGACTGACTGCAGTCAGCCTAGCCCACACATGATCTAGTCAAGAGAAACGACAACAGGTAATTTGCGAAGTTTACACCAGCCTCGTTTGTGGTACAAATGTTCAAATGTTTGTTAAGCTTAAGGGACTTAACTGCAGGGTCATCAGTCCCTAAACTTACAAACTACTTATGAACTACCTCACACTAAAGACAATTCATGCCCCGACCGTAGCGGCAGTGCAGACTGACTGGCGTGCCGCAGATCGCTTGGTTGTGGTACAAATACGTAAAAATACACAAATACATACAAAAAGAAATGAAGAGAATTAAGATTAGACTGCCAACATACACCCTCTTATAGTACTGTCACAAACACCGTCAGCTCATAGGGCCCGCAGCCCAAGGCAGTTCACAGACAGTTGGTAGCTGGCAGATCAAGCCAGCGTCATATAAGCATGCAATGGTAAAGAGCCTAGCATTGACAACCATAACAATGCCCTTGGTGCCAGTAAGCAAAGCCGTAATCGGTACTAACATGTCGTGAAACGTAAATGAACAAACGATAACCACAGATCATACTGTAAAATATATCACCATGTACCAGGATGGTTGAGCGGAATAGTGGGCATGGGATGGAACCCGTGACTCAGCTAGACCACCAGGCTGAGTGAATTGCGTATGATTTTCAAAGAAAATTATTTCCCGTCCTTATGTACCCAGGGGCAAGCCTCGCCCTCGTAAAATCATAAGAAAATCAAATGTCTGTAAATCTATAGGACCAAACTGCGTGGACATCAGTCCGTAGCTTACAAATTACTTAAACCTAGATAAACTAAACTGCAGACAAACACACACACCCATGCCCCAGGGAGGACTCGAACCTCCACGGCGAGCAAGCGCTCGCTCCGCAGTGAGGTGCTTTAGACCACTCGGCTACTCCACCGCGGCAGTATATGTACCGCCGAAGCGAGTACCAATCATAAGAACTACATAGAGACCCGCTCATCAAGAAATGTGATTTAAATAGAAGTCACAGGTTCGTTGTAGTGACAAGATGAGATAAAATGACGAGGGAGAGATTTTTAAAACGAAAATTTCACCAACAAAAACACAAGGCAGACTACCAAGCACTAGCAACAGGGCGATGTCAAACAGGAAGGACGTGCTGGATCAAAGTCAGGAGCCTCCACAGCTCACTGATACCAGTATTTTAGTCCTGAATAACTGAATTTTTTTATTTATTTGAGATCTGTTGTAAACCTTTCTTGTAATTGTCAATAAGTGGATAAAAATAACATTGTAACAACTTTATGTTGTAGTACCACAAATTTCTTTTGTTTTCAAATAATGAAAAATAGGTGCAGGCAGTGGCAACACCGCCGGCCGCGGTGGCCGAGGGGACTGAGGCGCTCCAGTCACGGTCTGCACGGCCACTACGGTCAGGGGTTCGAATCTCCCCTCGGGCATGGATATTTGTGCCGTCCTTAGTATTAGTTAATTTATAAGGGACTGATGACCCCGTAGTTAAGTCCCATAAGCTATACAAACATTTCAAACATTTGAAGTGGCAACACCGAGGAGCAGACAGCGTTGGTGTCCACGGCTGGTGGCAGAGACCAGGAGCAGGCACTGGCGGCAACCTGAAGCCTGTAGTGGCAGCGACTGTGAACAGGCACTGTCGGCAATGAGAAGCAGACAGTAGCAGTGACCGGGAACAGGCTGCAGAGGTGAGAAGGAGCAGGCAGCGGCCGTGACCAGGGGCCCTATTCTCTATCTTTTCGGCGCGCCAAAGTTCGGTTCCGTCAGAGAGTGCACCGCAGGGTCGAGTTATCGAAACAGCTCCATTGTTTAATTCTGTATGCCTTTCGGTGGCGTTGCTCTCCGTCTTCGTGGACACCGACGCTCATGGTGGCGCTGTTGCCAGAAATGCTCGCATCAGCCAATCAGAAGTGGCTGACTGCTTCTCCGCGCATGCGCACTGCTGGTGAGCAGGGGGGACAGCAGCGGTGGCCGGCGTTCGCTGCATTTCCTACCATGCGAGACAGCCCATCAAAATGTAAAAAATGAAAGTCGTGTGTTTTATAATTTGGCGACATAACATGACAGTGTGTTCCGAGAACTACTTACTGAAACATTTTTTTAATTAAATTAAAACTTTTTGTCACTGAAACAGAGAATATTTAAACTTTTATGAAAAGCTGTTTATTCGTGCTACTCTATGTTTATCACAGCGTATCTCCTAAACTAAGCGTAGCACAGCAAGATAATTTTTTAAGTGCCTTCAGTGCTATATGTTGGCGATGTTTGCAACTTTCCGTCCAATGTATTCAGTGATAGTGAAGTAATAAATTAAAATCTCACGTTTGATGCAGAACTTTTACCATACCAACGTCCAAAATGTAGTAAGCGACAAACTTTTTCCCTTTACATTTTTTTGTGGGGGTGTAAGCGAGAAAAAGTTTCGGAGAGGTTTGAATTTATTTTTGCCGTTTGTTGGAAGGCGTTAGGTGCTATCGTTTGTCCTACACGAGAGCAGAATCGTGCGGTTCATTGGCGCGGCGCGATTTCAACGCGCTGGGAGGGAAGGCGCGGCGGTAGCAGCAGAAGGAGGAAGGAAGGAAGCTTAGGGTTTAACGTCCCGTCGACAGCTTGGTCATTAGAGACGGAGGTAACGCTCCGAGTGTTGAGCGAGGAAGGGGAAGGAAGTTGGCCGTGCCCTTTGAAAGGAACCATCCCGGCATTTGCCTGGAGGGATTTGTACCAGCAGAGAGAGCGCAATGCTGGCAGTGAAAAACTTTTTATATTGAGACTACGAAAGTACATGGAAGTTGCGGGAAAGGAAAAGGTTTACATATTAGTCGAGAAAGCTCTTAGAAGCGCAAATTAGTCAGTGTTTTTGTACTGAAGAAAGAGCATATAATATTTTAATAACAAAACAGTTCTTTGACGATGCGGGAAAGCTAAAGAAATTTTTTTAAATTCACTCATAATCAGTTTTATTATCTTCTGTCGTTAACTGGACAAAACCTGAAATGTCAGGTTTGATTCCATCTTGAATTCAATTGCTCAGTGCCTGTTAATGTGTATGGATGATGATCAGTCGCAAATATTTCTTTACTGTTGCAAAATTTGATTTTGGTCGCTGTGAGACTCTCATCAGTGCTTAAAGCATAGTTTGAAACTTACAATAATTTTCAGTCTTCATATAGAAGATTATGTAATCGTCAACATGGAGGCTGAAAACTTCCCTTTGTTTCGAACTGTGTTTCAAGCATTGAGAGTAGTCACACATGAATTATTTGTAAAAAGACTAAAAAAGTAAATGAATAAAAATAAAAGTCTACGTTTGTTTCACTCACCGAAATTTCATCTTTCGTTTTATAATAAGAGTGAACCCCGATGTCTAAGAAACTACTGCTGGCGCTCGCTCTTACGTGTACATGCTAAAGAATATTGCAGATCATGCTTCTCTTAAACGAATAGAAAAGTGTTCCAACAAGACCACTGGTGAAAAAACATTTTGCAGCGGGGAGGATTCGAACCTAAAACACTTAGTGTAAGAACTTGTCGCCTTAACCACTTTTTTTTTCTTCTTTTTTCCAGTTTGATCTAAGTTTTGCGATAGTTGTTTCAGTTCGTTCTTGTTTGTTCGTTGTATATTTGGCTCAGCTTTTTTATTACAGAAGGCGTTCAGCCCCCTGACCGGGCGCGCTGAACCACGGCGCCCAGCGCCACGAGACCACAGCATCTTCACGAACTGTCGATCTTTGTTTCCATTGACTTCTTTGCGGAATGATTATAGGTTACTTATACTGCTACTAATTTGTACGATTTCGACTATCTGACTTCACAAAATTCCTTTCTATTTTAACTTAAACGTTGTAAAAGGGTTTTCTGTAAGTCATAAATACTCAGTTTTTATGGAAAAGTACAATAAAACACTACTAAGTACCATTCAGATAAATCGGCAACGGCCGGCCGCAGTGGCCGAGGGGACTGAGGCGCTCCAGTCACGGTCTGCACGGCCACTACGGTCGGGGGTTCGAATCTCCCCTCGGGCATGGATATTTGTGCCGTCCTTAGTCTTAGCTCATAAGTAGTTTGTAAGTTCAGGGACTGATGACCGTGTAGTTAAGTCCCTTAACCTATACAAACATTTGAACATTTGAAATCGGCAACGTGCTTGTGGGCACAACAGGACGTAAGATTGCGGAGAAAATGGGTCATTTTACGAAGATTTTCAATGCTGTGTTGTATCTGGAGTGCATATTTGAGTAATTCTCAAGTACAAATACGAAAATTTGCCACGACAGCTTTGCGAGCGGCGAGAAACGAAGGTGACACAGTATTTGATGGATTTCGTATTTACACTTTCGTAATATGAGAGTTTGTAGGATGAATGAAACGGCGCATTGAAGACATAACCGAGACATGTATTTTAAGATAAAATTTATTGCAATAGAGTTTACAGAAGTGCTACTTCGTTATATTAAACATTAGAACGCTAGCAATTTCAACAAAATATTCTGATAATATTTGCAAAAAACTTTGAAAATTAACTTTTTAAGTTATTTGTTACTTAAAAATAACAGATGTTTCGTTATCAGAATTTGAAACCACACAGCATTGCTAAAATAACAATTTATCTTCGCAATCCAAGCCCACCGAAACGAACGATTCGGCCTTTTCGAAGCCTCAGCGACTTTTGTTGCAGCGCTCGAAATTTCGGTGGCCGTTTCGGGCAGTAGTAGCCCACAGAAGCGTACAGAATAACCATTTTCGCTACCGAACCGAAACTGACGTCACTATCGAGAAAAACCCATCGAACCGAACGGTACGAAAGATACAGAAGAGGGCACCAGGAGCAGGCAGCAGCGGTGTCTGGGGGTGGCAGCAGCGACTAGGAGCAGGCAGCCCTACCGACCAAGAGCAGGTGGTAGGGACGGGAAACACAAACTCGCTAAAACTGATACTGCTATTTTAGTTCTGTCTAACTGATTATTTCGGTACTTATTTGGTTTCTTTTATTATTATTATCAGTAATGGGGTTAAGAGTTGGGTTGTGTTGTTTGGTTGGGATAGGGGGACTAAACTACTGAGGTTATCAGTCCCCCAGTGGGGAGGGGAAGGAGTGAGGATAGGGAAGAAGGGGACGGGGAAAGGAAATGCAGTCCGGGAAGTAAAGAAGGAAGGAAGACTGCAATAGCTGGAGGCCCCATGCTCGCCACGCACATACTCACAAAAGAACCGTGAGCCCACTGGGGGGGGGGGGGGGGGGTAAGATACCAGTACAGCTACATTCTGTAGCAGTGGCTCCAATTTATTTTCTTTTTAAATAATTAGAAAAAGGATCAGGCAGCGGTGGCGACCAGAAGCTGGCGGTTACAGCCACCAGGAGAAAGCAGCAGCAGCAGTCATGAGCCGGCAGCAATGGCGACCACAAGCAGGCATCACCAGTGACCAGGAGTATGCAGGCCTGGCAATCAGATGCAGGCAGGAGCGATGGGAAAAACTGACCCGTTAAAACCATTACATGTAATTTTGTTGTGAATCATTAGTTTTCTCGGTATTTATTTGGAGGCGGTTGTATAATATATATAGTTATTTCCAATAACCACGTAAAAATACCTGTATAACAACTTTTCATTGAAGTGACTGTAAATAAATTTTTGGTTTTAAAATAATAAAAAAAGTAAAAGCTTTTCATATTTATTCTTAAAATTTCCTCTGCTCTGAAATATTAGTTTACCTCAGAAACTAAGTAATGCAATCAGTGATAATTTAAGACTAATCTTGAGTGACAAACGAGCAAAACATAAATGGCTTAAGAGTTGGTAGAGCTGTATTTGAGCCATCAGTGCACCTACTTCCCACCAGAGACTCGAGTCCTCTGACCCCTTGTTCAAGACGTTTGTAAGTAGCTACTAAATACCATAGCAGTTTGATCCAATAGGTTTACAAACATTTGAAGAGCACCTGCTGCCTTATGCCGTGGTCCATTGGATGACACTATCCACATGCAGTGTGCAATACGTCCCTGCATTTGGTCATATTAGTTCCTCACTGTCGTCGCCAGACATCGGTTGTGTTTCAAAGTGCACCACCCCGAGTCTGGAAGTACTTTTTGAAGTGCGGTAGCAGTGAGATACAATGCTCTATTTGCCTTAAAAGGCAATTCGTAAATGGTAAAAGTTACAACACTTTTAGAGCCCTATACAGCTCTTGGAGATATTTCCACTAGAACTTTATATATTAAAATCGAATCACCAGTTCTCTAGTTATGAGATTTTAAACTTATAGTCATTGAGAAATTTTTTGTTAACTAGTTGAAAAGCTAAGTGTGACACCATGCGACCTTCCTATCAGTTCTCACCAATAAGGCTTGGGCAGTACATGACATGGGTAGTAAAAGTTTATTTGCTCGTTGTCTCTGTACATAGGGGTGAGTTACGTATGTCAGCTTCTATGCCCTAAACAGCTACCCAATCTGTTTAAACAAGATCACTAATTAGTCTGTAGTTTATCCTGTCTATTCATCTGCATATGATGACATGAAAATATATTTAAACAAACATAAATTAAACTTCTAAATAACCAACAAAATGGATTATAAGATAAAGAAGTGATTCACTCACGAAGTAATTCTTTATAAATGGCGTTTATTACGCTTATTAGACATGAAACACGGAGGTGGTCCTACTTTATACATCAGTATATAACTAAATATTTTCCCAACTATTATTCATGAGAGGCACAATAAGTATCACATGCACTAGAGAGTAAAAGTTCCAAATTATCACTCGTAAGTTAGAGTACTCCATCGAACATTGCAGTTCCAAGTTAATCTGCAGTAAAAGTATTTGTTATAAAACACAGTTTGTTATCACATGAGTACACGATTGCTGAATTATCACAATTCCACAGCCCTACTACCATGCATAGTTTATCACTTTTCAAGCAGAGACTAAGTTCTGCAGTCACAGTCCCATAAATTTTCTAAGTCCACACATGCCTATCTCTTCAAATCACAAGTTCATAACACGGCTTCAGTCCGCCCGGCATCACAACCTTTCACCACCATGTCCAAGTTACGAGTCCCTTCCCAAGCATTCGAAAAGCGTGCTCTCGGTGCTCCCAAAATTGTATCCTAATGCCTCATCTTAAAAATACAATTTCCCTTCCAAAATATTATACATTTGAATATCACAGAATTAAATGCTTTGACCACCTCCATACAAATGTTGTTTACACTTAACAAATATATATTTAACAATAAAAATATGGTTGAGACTGAAGCTCTATGCTCAGATAGCCATTAAGCGTTGCGTCTCACTGTTCAGATATACTGTCACCGTCGAAATGTAGTTACACAATTAATATTGAATTTATCGCAGCATTTTATACAAATATACTCAGTTATTGTCCACAAACACTTATAATTGTGTATATATAAATTTTCTGGTGCATATCTACTATCTTTAGTCGGCCATGAAATATTTAAGGCTATTCAGAATTGTTTTAAGCATAATTTTTATTTCTGTGTGAAATCCTATTTGCAATCCTGAAGTTGGTTTTGTAAAGAGTACATCAAATTTTTATGTTTCAGCCTTTGTAGTGTATGATTTCTGTGAAACATTATTTGGTACTATGTTACCTCTAATACTGTAGTTGGTGTTTAGTTCCCTATCATTGTGAAATGTTGTTCAGATTTGTAGTAATATACAGAAGATGTAGTTACACATTGAATATTTAAATGATAATTGTAAGTGGAAATACATGCTTTACAAGCTGTAAATTAAAAAACTCCTGACACAAAAATTTGCTTCTGTTATTGCTTAATTGTGTATGATGTTGACCAGTTTTTTTTTGTTTGTAAAATCATAGTCACTTTTATATTACGTATCTAATTATATATTTTATGTATTTTTGTTTATTAAGGATATTGGAGGGCAATAATACCTGCTTCATTTGTACACAAAACTCCAGTTAAAATTAGGTGTGCAACAAATGTCAATCTATGCGTAATTGGCTAAAATGATTTTGAAAAGAATTATACATAATATATATTCATACAAGTAATTTCCTAGGTAGTGTCTTTTTGTGACGACTATTGTAAATGTTCTGAAATTGTAAGACTAATACCTTAGTCTACCCTTTGCTACACTGCTGATATTTGGAGTGGCTTATGTAGTGTCTCTTACATTAATTAATCATTCTATTTTATTTTGTTAGTTTGTACCATCTGTATGCAGGAAAGATGGCACGAAGAAATATTTTAATTTGTGGTTTATAATTTTATACAGTATTAATCAAGTAACTTAGTAACTTAGATTGGGAAATATGTATGTTTTAATTTAGAATTAAATGCAACTTAAATTGACATGATATTTCGAGTATACAATTGGTATGAATTTACAGAACCATAAATATTGTTCCTTGTGTACAAGACATCATCACATTTGTGAGATGATATTATGTATGTTCCAGCACACAATCTCCTCTGGGGGGGGGGGGGGGGGGGTAGTGTGATGATACAAGGGAGCGATCACGAAATGTTTTACCCTTAGTCATGTATATGATATATATTCATTACATAAGACACAACTGTTAAATATCTAACATCTCAGTGATACATACATGACAAATTTTATGTTTCCTTTTTGGCCTCTAAATTAGCTGAGCATATTATTTATGTAACTTTTTCTTAAACTTACCTCAAAATCTGCATTTAAAGCTATACATCAAGATCTCTTTTGTGTTTCTAATATCAAAACGTATTAACATTCACGTATTTTGACAGTTCACAGCTGAGAATGCCATGTTGTTTACTTGACATATGGGGCAAAGCGCTTCAAGGAAAGATATGCCAGTTAAAAATGTAAATGATCTAAATTAATATTCTATGTAAATGGACTGATTATTATTTAATGTAAAATAATGTACTTACATTATATTAATCTTCTAAATTAAATGAAATCGTTTTATCTTTGTGATTGACTTAGTATTCATCATAAAATAAAACGTTTGGTAATTTTATTTGTTGCTGACACAAAATGCTAAAACTTTAACAATATAATGAATCAGAATACTGTTATAATTCTTATTTGCATTAAACAACTAATTTTTATTTAAATTAATAATGGATATAAATAAGTTCACATGTTCCAAATGATCATATGATATAGACTGTCATTTGTCACAGTATATATAAGCTGATTCATAGGCAATGCAAGGATTTCTGTTTAGTGATGTTCAGTTCTGGTTCTAAACTGTTACTAACATGGAAGTTTCTAGTTGTTATGAGATGGAAGAAGTCTGTTTTAAGACTTGTACTACAGAGTTGTAAAACTGGCCTGGATTGAGATTTGTAACAAGAACATCAATTTTGGTTGTGAAACTTGAGGGTAATAAAATTGAAAGTACAAAATTCTTGGGCTATTTTGGAACCTGAAATGCTATTTCAAAGTAAATTTCACAAGAAACTTTAAAACAGCAAGAATTCAGAACAACATGGCTTTGCGAAAGATAACTTCCCACAAATACAAATTCTCCTATGCTGTGAAAAAATATTTTCGTTGGAGAGTAGAAAGTGTTGCATTACAACTACTGCAGTTTGGTCACATAGCTTTACAAACTTTTGATTTTAAAAAGTCAATCAGACTTCTTAAGGCTTTAATAAATAAATAAAAATCCGGGTAACTCTGGGTTTTCAGCTAGCTACAAATCTGTCTAAGAAATATTTGAAATACTGACTGTGTAAGGTACTGTAGTACTCCGAAGAACGCCAAAGATATTTGCTGATTTCTATCACCATCAAACAGGACCGTTTTTACTCCGAGCTTGGCATAAACTCAAACAGTGAGAAACAATTGGCACCCAATCGTTGGATGTCAATTATTTTGCCTGTTTAGTGTGTAAATATATATTGTGGAATACACTGGACTCTTCTTCAGTACAGTGAAAGAACTACAAAGAAATAATCTGTAGCTCTCTAGAAGTGTGTGATTGGATTTTTATTCAGAAAAGGCTACCCTGGTGTTGAAATTACAAGAAGCCTAATGCAAGCAAGTAGGGAAAACCTTATTGCGTAGGGAAATTTTAATGGGTGTATGTATTTCCAATAATTCAGAGCCAACTCGTATCATTTGTATTAACCAATCTGAATCAAACTTTTGCAGGAAGTAGTCTTGATGTGTTTGCATACCTCTATGCATTAAAACTATTGAACATGTAATTTGTTTATTTTATTGTCACATTTAAGTACCAATAATTAAAGAAAATTTAAGGTTGAAATTTGAAATAAACACAGAAAGCAAGTGATTAATATTTGTCATAAGATGAAAGAACTGAACCATTGAAGTGACTTATCAATATACCTACAAAATCTTCCGTGTGCAAACTGTGGCGTGAGAACCAACAATTAGTTTACTGGAATAACATTAAGAGCATAAACATTCATAGTGCGAAAAACAGTGAAGTTATGTTCTTAAAACTTTGGTTATTGATAGATATTTACATAATAGACACCATTCAAAATTTCGTTACTATTGGCAAAATAGAAGAAGAGTTAAATTTTCGGATGGAGTCTCCCTTTAAACTCTTCGCTGTATATACTGAGTGTAAGTCTATGACGAATCTAATTATGATCTATCGCCTGAGGACAGCACATTGTTTATTCTTCTTCTGCATTTGCACTCAGCTGTGCTGTGCTACATAACGAAGTCGGACGTTCCATTTTACCGCGAGCTTTCACAGCACAGACAGCGAGCGAGCCCAAAGCTACTTACGGTGGACAGGCCGCTGTATGCTACTTGTGGAACAGACTGTCCACCACCTGCAGTGTCTGGTGCTCCGGCCAAGTGTCACTCCAGGCAACAGTCACAAACTGTTCCCCATCGGGGGTTCGATTACCCCCTTGGGCATAGATGTTTGTGCTGTCTTTAGTATAAGTTAGTTTACAAGCAGTTTGTAAGTTTAGGGACTGATGACCCTTCAGTTAAGTCCCATAAGCTTAACAAACATTTGAACATAAAACCACTCACATATCTGGGTACCCATTTCATATGCTTGTACCTTTGCTAGCAGTCTGCAGTGTAGCACTGTGTCAAATGCCTTTCGAAAATCGAGAAATATGCAGTCTGCCTGTTGCCCTTCATCCATAGCTTGCAACATGTCCTGAGAGAAAAGGGCAAGCTGAGTTTTGCACAGTCAATGCATTGTAAAGCCGTGCTAATGCTTGAACAGAAGCTTTTCTGTCTAAAGTAAAGTTACTATATTAGAACTGAAGATATGTTCAAGAATTCTACAGGAAACTGATTTTAATGACATTGGTCTGTAATTATGTGGGTCCGTTCTTTTGCCCTTATTATACACAGGATGGGAGTCACCTGTGCCTTTTTCCAGTCGCTTGGAACTTTGCCCTGAATCATATATTCTCAATGAATGTTAGCTAAGTAAGGTTGAATGCTGCAGATCACTCTTTGTAAAACCGGGGATTGGTACCAAGGAGGTTGATTGGTACCCCATCTGAGTGTTGCCAACTCGTAAGGATAATTATAGGGGCATAAGATAATTTCAGTGTTTGGACAATGTACGATAGTATCCTGTACGATACTGGCCAAACATACGATAATCTTTCCTGCTGAAGATACCATTTAAACCGTCCATATCAAGTACACTTAAGGCAATACGAATTGTCGATACAATTAAGCTAAGTGAAATTACATTAAACTCATCATAAGATTACGTCACTATAATAATGACTACTACTTGTTACTACTACTGCATGTTTGTCTGTGGCGCGATTATTTAATAATGTAAAGTGTCAGTTTTCATAATATCATTTTGGTAATTTAAAAAGAACGGAGTACATTGAAGTAGCACCATCAGTGCAGCTTAATTCTTTCTGTTTATGTTTGTCAAAGAAAATATCATGGGATGGTATGTAGATGCGTCAATGTAAATCAATCTGATTTTATTGTAAAAAGAAAAGACACTTTAGTCAAACATGTGATATATATCACTGACACTGATGCCACTACCGTACTTCTATGTACACCTTTCCTTGAAAATTACCATTATTTTTCTATTAATTAATTTATTTGCTTCTTTAAAGATTTTTTTGTCTGATGTGCGATAATTCTGATTCAGAATCTATAATTTTGAGAGTGTAGTACGATGTTTCAGCATTTATGAGTTGGCAACACTGCCCCATATGGACATGGTGACTTATTTGTTTTCAACTGTTACAGCTGTTTCTCTACACTAGCTATGCCTATTACTATGTTGATGCAAGGAAATTATTAACATAAAATTTTACATCGTGAACTGCATGGTGAATTCAGAGATTGTCGTAATTATTTCTGAATAGATTTGTAAACACATAATTCTCTTTTAATACTCGATGCTGCCCGTATAATACCGGAAATCATCAGTAGCGCCATTCCTCCACATTACAACTGGATCGCCCTGTTTGCATGGGCTCCCAAAACCGGATTTTGTAAACCGATTTCCCAATTCCGCTTTTGGTTGGTCATATAAACACTCCAAAATCGATTCTGGAAATCCACTTCTCTAACACTACGTTTACATGCAACACATCTTCTGAAAGACGAAAACCGATTTTCATAAACCGTTTTTCGCTGCCATATTTACATGACATAGCCTGAATCGGATTTCCTAACCCACTTAATATGGCGGCTGAAAAAACATCTGATTCAGTTCCTGATTTAGTCAGCACAATCGCTATTTTTCTTTATTTAAATACGCAAATTTATGTTCACTCTAATATTTATACTTTTATTTTACAGTAGATAATATCACTTTTCGCATGTGTGCCGAAAATTCTTAACAAGAGAAAACAGTCTGACAAGCCAAGAACGCTTCAGAAACGGTTGCGTTTACATGGGTACGAAATCTGTTGTAGAATTGGAAAACCGCTTTAGAGAATCGGATTTCCAGAATCGATTTTGGAGTGTTTACATGATAACCAACCAAAAGCGGAATTGGGAAATCGGTTTACGAAATCCGGTTTTGGGAATCCATGTAAACGGGGTGTAAAGCGGTTTTCCAGTTCTACAATCGATTTTCGTGCCCATCTAAACGCAACCGTTTTTAGCTTGTCAGATTGTATTTTCTTGTTAAGAATTTTCGTCACATATGGACAGAGTGATATTTTATAATGTGAAATAGATGTATAAATATTAGTCTGTGAATGAATCTGTGTATTTAAGTAAAGAAAAATAACGATTGTCCTAACTAAATCAGGCACTGAATCAGTTGTTTTTCAGCCGCCATCTTAAGACTGAGCTAGGAAATCCGATTCAGGCTATTGCTTGTAAACACGACAGCGAAAAACGGTTTACGAAATTCGGTTTTCGTCTTCCAGAGGATGTGTTGCATGTAAACGTAGTGACTGATTATTTGAAATTCCTCATAACAGAAAGGAAGTATAAAGCTCTAGTATATTCCAGAGTAATTTAGAGCCGCGCAGAATGGCCACGTGGTCCAAGGTCCATTCTACGGACTGGGCGGTTATTCCGTAACCAGCGTGGTCTGGTGTGTCACATTGAGGATAGCACGACCATTCGTGTCGGATGTTCGAGTCTTCCCTCAGGCATGTGTGTGTGTGTGTGTGTGTGTGTGTGTGTGTGTGTGTGTGTGTAAGTTGTTTTAAGTAGTTTGCAGGTCAAGGGACTGATGACCATAGCAGTTTGGTTCAATAGGTTTACAAACATGTGAACATTTATAATATTGAAACAAGTACTGACTGAAATGGTATCTAACACATTCAAAGCTAATAATGGTGTCCTGAACGATGATTTCAAGAAGCAAGTTAGGTACTAGTACCAATTTAAACTCTATTCCAAGCTGTATTTATAAATCTTCAGTTGTAAAACAGAGTAATTTTACATATCTTCCTGACGACACTGTTGCAAAATCTTGCATTATCAGCTTAACATAACATCCCAACTTCTTTAGACAGTATAAAGGACATAGTGGACTCAATACCTTGCACAAGGAATATAAACATCCTGACTCAGAATGAAAATTCATTTTAATTATTTAGGAAAATATATGTTGAAGAACTGGATAAAATTGTTAATTATATGAACAGTAAAACAGCCACAGGTGGTAAAATCTCTATACAAGTAATGAAATTGAGTTGGTCACACATAAGAGAAAGAGTACATAATATAACAGTAAGATCACTTGAGACAGGTGAAGTACCTGAACCACTTAAAGTCTCTACAGTAAAACCTATTCCGAAAGTAAAGGACTCCAACAAAGCAGAAGATATGAGGCCAATAAACTTGCTGCCTGGTATTGAAAAAGTACTAGAGAAGGTAGTACACAAGCAACTACTGAAGTTCCTAAATAACAACAACATATTAACAACTGTCCAGTCTGGATTCCGAGCCGGGCATTCAACAGAAACTGCTCTACAATGTATCATTTCTAAATTGAAGGAGCAGATGGATCTTAGACAAAGTGTAGTGGCAGTTTTCCTGGACCTGAAGAGAGCCTTTGAGACTATCGGTAGACTGCAACTACTTCAGAAACTGGAAGCCTATGGTATACGTGGTGTTGAGTTAAAATGGTTTGAAAGCTACTTGACGGGGAGGAAGCAGTGTGTGAAATGTGATTACGTTGTGTCCAAAATAATAGCAAATGAGCTAGGTGTGCCAGAGGGCAGTGTTCGTGTCCCATTACTGTTTATACTTTACATTAATGAAATTCCAAAAGTGCTAAAGGATTGTGAGATACGCCTATTTGCAGATGACACACTTCTGTATGCTTCAGGTACAACCATTGATTGCATTATAGACAATTTGAACAGCAATCTAGCTAGTGTCAATCATTGGCTAAATGGAAATAAATTAAAGCTTAACACAAAGAAGACAAAGTGCATGCTTCTTACACTAAAATCAGAGGTAGGTGATCTGAACAGTGACATAGTTATTAATGGTGAAAAAATCGAATGGGTTAGCTCTTATAAATACTTGGGAGTGATTGTAGATAGTAAGTTCAAACTGGATGATCATATAAATTATATAACCAAGAAGACAGGTAAAAAATAGGATTCCTTAGTAGGATTAGGAAAATGTTAACAGAAAAAAGCAGAATGACAGTGTACAACACCATCATAATGCCTCACTTTTCATATTCTGGATCAATACTGTACCTGTGTAACATGACATTAGTGAGTAGGCTACAGATATTGCCAGCCTCGGTGGCCGAGGTGACTGAAGCGCTCCAGTCACTGTCAGCACGGCCACTACAGTCGGGGGGTTCGAATCCCCCCTCGGGCATGGATATTTGTGCCGTCTTCAGTCTTAGCTAGTTCACAAGTAGTTTGTAAGCTTAGGGACTGATGACCCCGTAGTTAAGTCCCATAAGTTGTACAAACATTTGACTTTTTTTTGCTACAGGTATTACAAAACAGATGCATGAGATTAATACTGAATTGTGATATGTACACTAGAATAGAATATATGTTGGCAACATTAAATTGGTTGACTGTCAAACAGTTCATCACACTACAAGCAATGATTTTTATTCATAAGATTAAATTAGGAATGTGTCCAGACTATTTAGGCAATAAACTAACTTTAGTGAAAGAGGTCCATAAATATAATACAAGAAGTAGCAACAACTACTACTACTTGGAGTGTAAAAATAAAAAATTGGTCCAAACTGCATATTTTTCAAAGGTATTAGCCAGTACAACAGATTACCAAAAGAACTAAAAGACTGTTACTCATTGTCTTTATTAAAAAGGCTGAAGAAATATAAAGGTCTACAGCAGAGAAACCTGTGATATATAATGTGTAAATTTATAATACCATAGGTGTTTAAATGTATTGTATAAACCTGTAATGCTGAAACACACAATAGTAAATCAATGTAGTTGTATTTCAATAAGTGTATCTAAAATATCAGCCTGCGTGCTGAAACAAACCAAACTAAATAAATAAATAAATAGAGCGTACGACTACTTCTTGCTAATGCATCCCAGAAGATTATGGCATACGAAAGAAGTGGTTGGAAGTGTGCTAGCGATACACCAACACCATATCAAATAGATTTCAGAACTTTATGCTGGTGACTATCTACAGCTTTTAAGTATTATGCACAACATACAGCTTAAGGCTTAAAAATTATTTGCTCTTGTAGATTCCATTATCTTCTTTATCACTCTGTGCTAAACGGTCTACAAAGAAGTTACTTCTCTTAACATCGTTTCCATTTTTGCCTTAGGGTCAACCGCCTGTGATTCCTCTAATAAATAGGACATATTATAAGTAGTTTTAAATTTCCACAAGAATGTTTGACTCCGATATAGTTCGGCAAATTTAGTAATGAGCGCTTCTGTATACTTGCCATTTTAAAATTCGTTGTTAAAATACAGACAATAAACACTAGATTTAGCAAACAGTTGATTCTAACGCGTTTGTTCTGACAGTTTGTACCGATTTTCTACCCACACATTCCAATTGGTCTGCGTAAATGTAGTTCAAAATACCAGATTAGAAATTTCACTAACACCTCCTACTTCCAGGTTTGCGCACATTTAAAATCTGCTGTCCACTCGCAACGATGTGAGTTGTGTGCAATAACTGTGCATACTTTTGCACAGACATACAGTTTCGTGTGAACAGGGCTTAAGAAATTCATGCCTGTGGAAAATTAGCTTTAAAAAATTCATGCTTGTGGCAAGGGTTCCAATACATTCTTAATTAGTGCATGAATGAAACAAAATCATCTCAATAAGCCCTGATGTGATTTGGTAGTGAAACACTACAGTTATTGTGGTGATGGGTAATGAACCATTCAGAATACATGAAAAGACTTTAACACGAACAGGAAAATAGGCACCAAAGACAAAAAGTAACTAATGTTACTAGTGATTTGAAATATGTGCGTTCTTTTACAGGCTTTTAAAAAATGTCAATATCTCGAAACTATATAATGCACAGCCATGAAATCAAACGAGACCATCGATATGCAGTTTGCGTGGTACTGAATATCTCTGACCGGGTGGAACAAGGTGAGAAGGTTAGAGAGGTGGTGTATTATATGTGTATAGTTTTCTATTTATTCTAGGATTTAACATTTTATGCTTCCGCTAGCGTAGCCAAAACGAAAGATAAGTTAATAAAGAACTTCATTTCTGTTTTCAGGGCGCTGTTAACATCTGTCAAGGAAACAACAGTAATAATGAGCTTAGGTGCCCTCTATAGACTGACTTCGTTAAAGGTTTGTGAGTGTTCTTTCACGTTTGTAACACAGACAGATCTCATTTGCGAAGCAATATTTAATCGTATGTACATGAGGAATCGATTTAACAGCGCAGGACCACCTTATCAAAACCTAGCAAATGTTCACTACAAAGTGCTATTGTAACTGCTATATGTGCATGATATAGAGTATATTAGTGTTGCGGAAACAACGAATATATTTGTGATCAGCTGACAGTGTGACATATTTGGTATTGACCTTTTAACCATATTTAAGGGATGTCATACAGTTTAATAGTTGTTAGTCTCTGTCATAGCACAAATCATTTCAATTTGAAGGACTCATTCTCCAATGTTATTAAACCTCTAGTTTTCGAAACTAGTAATAATGTTAAACTTTGTATTCTCTGAAAAGACATGTGAGTAAATGAAACGATTTAATGACGATGTGTGTACTGATAACTTGTAGAAGAAAGTGTGTGTCACATGCATATCCTGTTCATGTTGTCAAAATGTAATACCGTGTATAACTACAGGGCTTGTAATAGGGACTGGTAGTCATCTTTGTATCTGGCTACATTGAATTTCTGCTCCTAATACAGTAGCAAACTATAGTGGACATATGTTTAACATATGACTAGATCACAGATGCACTAAAGTGAATGACATTCAAGCTCGTGACACTTTTCTGCTACATAACATGCACTAGTGTTCGTCCTGTGTGATTATTAACTAATCAGTGATCAGGGCTCTAACTGGTTTTTTTAATTATATTTAATGATACTCCCTTATTTCAAAGTTCTGGTGGCTCCCACCCCCCACTGCAGTGGTTTACAATTTTTGCAAATTGTGTATTAGAAACTATAATTGACTTCATGTTTTGAGCCATAGTTTGGTTTGAATTGAATGTTTAATGAATCTTGAATGGAATAAAATTTATTGGAGACATGTTGGGGGGGGGGGGGGAGAATACTGGGTCGGTAAGTCCCACAGTGTCTGCAACCTGGCCTGATGCTGGTTAAAAGGGAGCAGCAGCTGACTATGGTCTCGGTTGGTTGAATTGTGTGACGCTTCTCACCGGGCTGCGGTAGTTATGTGGGCACCAATGGTAATGACGGCAAGTCAGATGACCAATAAATGTGTTTTCGTGACAACTTCAATCAAATATTTTTTTCTGAACGGACAAGGGTACATACAAGAACCTGTGTACCATAGAGCAGGTACAGTATTAATTTTGCTGCCAGTGAAACGAGCAGCAATAACATTTACTCCGTAGCTCGTGAGAAATATTAACACAGTTCTACACTTTATTGTTCATCTGTTGCCAACATAAGCACTGGAGCCCGGAGAGAAGCATCGTAAAATTTTACCGTCTCAGTTTACTTCATAGGCCTAATTCCATCATGTGTCAGATGCCCACCTTTTGATGAATATTCCATGTTTCATGTGCAAAGACTGTTGCAGGCCTACATGAATTTAGCTCATATTTTATAGTGGTCATTGCCTTTCTGTGGTACAGTCAGTTATCAGAGAAACTTAGATTTATGAAGTTCCGAAAAGCAATAATTAAGCAGGCCCGAAAATTTTCGGCTTTATGTGGAGGAAAATACTGCAGTGGTGTATGAAAGGATGCTAAACATTATACATTTTACACAAGTAGAAATGGATTATGTAGAGCAGTAATTGGATCGGACTGATTTGATCATGTTGTACAAATGTCAGAGTAGAATTACTGCTGGGCTGACATTAAATGATCAAATTAGATAAAATGTGTACTTGTTTACTTCAGTTAGTGGCTGCAGCTAATATTATAGTTTGGTGTTTGAGGATAGCTTTAGGTTATTTTGTAATGAGACTAGTTTTTTAATACTTTATTAAAGCATACTGTATTTTGTTAGCACAGGTAAAAAAAAAAATATTTATAGGCTCTTCCTTTGTTGTTGAGGGAAATAAACATAGGAGTGTGTAAAACGTGGGGGGGGGGGGGGGGTTAATGCTACAATGTAGCATTGAGAGAACAAAAAGACTAGAATGAATGTATGAAAAACAACTGCCATTAATTAAAAAGGTCCCCAAGCTTCCAGCTGTATCAGTTATTGTATTAACCAAAGTACCTTTAAGTTGGAAATGTATAGGGTAAATTGAAGTCCATTATATAACCCATCAGCTTTGACCAATGGTTTCATATGTGAGGTAAAGAAGATAGATTGTTTACAAGCAGAACATACTCGAAATTTTTTGCCGTGATCAATGGTACATTCTGTTGTGGTAGTCTATAGCCGGCCGAGGGGACTGAGGTGCTCCAGTCGCGGTCTGCACGGCCACTATGGTCGGGGGTTCGAATCCCCCCTCGGGCATGGATATTTGTGCTGTCCTTAGGTTAGCTAGTTCATAAATAGTTTGTAAGTTTAGGGACTGATGACCCCGTAGTTAAGTCCCATAAGCTATACAAACATTTGAACATTTTTTTGTTGTGGTTGTCTATAATTTACGAGGATGATAACAGATTAGGCCTACTTATTATCTACATTACATAGGTAAGTATTATGATATCCTGTATGATGTACGTAGTGTAGCTTGAGAGGCTCATGTCATTGCTCAAAGCCAACGGGTTGTATCGTGATCTTAAATTATGCCAATGTATGTTTTCTGTTAAGGTGTGCCATAAGAGGGGATTATTTAAAGTTGCTTACAAAATATATTTCAGAAGCCACTTTTGGGACATGAGATTCTTGTTTGTACATTATACTGTAATGGTATGTTATCCATGATGTTAGCATTAACATTATTAGCAGCCAAAATACTAAGAAGTAAAATTGATTTCCATATAGGCGGCGTGTCCGTGTCAGTGGTTGAAAGTATATACTGACAGGTAGTGATGTGGGCCAGGAATATTCCCAGTGGGAAGGAACTTATAAAATGGGAATTTGCCAGGAATATTTCTTTGGCCCGGGAAGATTGCCAAAAATTGGGAATTTATGAAAAGTTTTAGATTTTAAAAGTGTAACAGTAACAGTTAAAGAACATTATAACTTGGTTAACTAAGTAAATTCATACATTTTAATCAAGATTTATCATTCTCTGCATTAATTTCCTTGCTAATTCCATGCAGAACATATTTTACTTTAATTCTGGTGAAAAAATTATTTAAAATATCACTAGGGCTACAATTTTTTGGCTTATTGAAATCCCACAAACTTACCAAAATCACCCATGCAAAAATATAAAGAAAAGAAAGTCATAGATTAGTTAAAGAGAAAAAAACTTTGGCATTGGACCAATCCATGTTGCAGCATTTATGCTCGACCTGATGTGCAGGGAAGGATGCTCGACCCTACTGAACTGCTAGACACCATAGGTTCTGTTGGTGATTGTGCTTGGCAGATGAGATTGGCTGTCTTAAATGTAAGAGAATGTTTAGATGACTACAGAGACAAGGAAGGCTTATTATCAAAGTTTATTTGGGAAGGGATGGACAGTAAAGAGAAAATTTTGGCCTCTGTCACTGTGAACGGAGTTGAGGTACTTGCGACCTGACAAATGTAGCCATAAGAATATTAGGGGCACCAGTACATTCAGCTGCCAAAGAGCGTACATTTAGTATGTTTTTTCTTAGTTCCATTCTAAAAAAAGAAACCATCTTCTGAGTTAGCAACAAAAGTGACATTTCTTATGTGCAAGTGGAAACCTACGAATGCTCCACCTCCAATAGATAACACAAAAGAAGCAAGAAAACAAGCAGAAGCCAACCCTGAGGAAGCAGGACGACAGGAAGAAGACGGAGATGTTCTTGAGACTGAAGATATCAACTGTAACGATGCTGACTTTTTTGGAGTTGTAAATGCAGATGATGAGGATTTAATGGACATTGAGAGTGATACTGACTAGTGGACTTATAAAAAAGACAGAATATGAAAAGTTGCTGTATTAAACCTTTTCCTCTTGGTCATTCTGATTTTTTATAACATTTTGGATTCTGGCTATTTTTCTGCACTTTTTGTTCAGTTATAATATTTTTTCAACATATAAGAGTGTTCATGTTTCTTTTAATAACACAATTACCACATTGACCTATAAATTTGAGCAATTTCGTTTTTAAAATTATAAATTCCCAAGAAATTTAATTATATTTTTTTCTTAAAATGTATTTCATTTTTATTATTTTAACTACGTAATTACTGCCTTACACCTATTAAGTTTCATTGAGCTTTCTGGCTAATTCATCATAAATTCCTTGGAATTTATGAATTTTGCGAATATTGCCAGCAATACTTCCTCGGTTTTAAATTCCCGGGAATTTCACAACAGTATAGACAGGTTTAGTAGCAAATGAAATTGGCAAAAAGTACTGTAAATGCTAAGCATTGAGTAGGGGGGGGATGCAATTGTGTAGGCTAGTGTTAGAGGAAATGCAGTGTAGATTTTTCTTCGGGCTTCTACTTTTCTGGTTTGTGTTACTGTGAGTTGCTTGACTATATATTTTGATTAAAATTACTTGACAGTTGACTAGTCATCTGCCGCTACAGTGTTGCCGTATAAGCTACCAGTTAGCATTCAGGTATACGTGGCACAAATATAACACTCACTTTATGAATTTTGCTGCCATGAATTACGTCGGAGATACTGTGTGTTATGTTGATCCTGATTTTTGGGTCAACTGAAACATGCAATACCACCCATTGGTTTTGACCACTGACATCAATGTGTTGTTGCATGACTTGAAATGTCAGTCATTTTCCTTGTTACAAATGTGACATTACTTTTTATTATACAAGCAGATCAATTTACATTAACCCAGCCACCTACCCAATCTTTCAATAATAAAAAAAACTATTATCACTTGAAACCTTGATAATTCGTAATAGTCACTGCTTGGTAGAACACTATTGCAAAGGAAAGTTTCTTTGTGCATAATGGTTAAGTTTTATCTTAGGAGTATTATTATTTATTAACCCCTCCCCCTTTCAATGTTTTGTGTGTTGTTGTTTTTTTCCTTCATTTATTACCGGTATGTATCCGCTAATGATGTCATGGGTCAAAGCAGACTGGTTGCATCAGATCCTTCAGTATTATAACTGATCAATGACTGAACTGTGGCACACACATTTTGTAGCCCAGAATTTACTTGTGTCCTAAACTGACCACATCTTTGTGATTAACAGTGTAACTGAGTAAACATTGGTCAACAGTTGAACTACATGATCATTTCGTTCACAACAGATGAAGCTCTCACCAAACAGTTAGGGAAAAGAATTCGCTTTCTGCACAAACGATAATTTCTCTGTCATAATTTACCTAAAAATAGCCACATGTCAGCCAGTGGATAAAAGACTGGCAGTTACCTTTAAATTCTACTTATAATGTTGGCAGCTTAGCATGTTGATGTTCGCAACAGGTGAAAATGGCTGGAAATGAGGCAACCAATGATGGAGTAGATGCATGCAGCCACTTGGGATTCATTTGGTTTAAATTGTTGCAGGAGACAGTAATTAAAGAAACAAAAGGATGTAAATGAATGTTAGATGCGTCCCCTCTTTCACATTACAATGAATTGTGACATGGTTAAGTTTTATGTAGGGCGGCAATGGTGTAGTGAGCCAGTGTGTACAGCAATATGTTCCCTATATGATAATCAAGAGTACATGAAAAATTTGTTAACCACGACCAGGAAAATCATTCACTATTTATTTCATGATCAACGGAAAGGATTATGCCCCTCATTCCAGGACTTACGTAAAATTTTATGTAAGAGGGAATTAATCCTTTGTGTTGAAGTAAACTATTAATGCTGTTCCTTCTCTATGATAAGATAGGTTGTTGTATGTACCAGTGTTCGGACACTAAATTATCATTGTAAAGGTAGCATTTTGATGTCAACATTAGCTCTCGTACCATATTGCCACAAAACGGAACATTGTCAAACAACAAAATGCATTCATTTATTCAGTGTAAGAAACCAATAAATTTCATTAGATACCGCACACTGTCGCACGATTAGCTAATGACATCATCACATCTCCTGCCATTTTCATCCATTGCCAACATCAACATGATAGGCAGCCAACATTGTAAGCAAAATTGAACCACTGTTACGAACTGATGTGTAGTCATGCTTGGCACTTGCTTACAGGTCATAGATGAAGCAAGTAGATGCCAATCCAAAAAACAATGACTAGATGAATAAAAAATCTGTACAGTTATGAAAATGTGGCAAGTCAGTAGAAATAAAAGAAATTAATATGACTTTAACTGAATAACAATTATCAGTGTCATTTTGATAGATTTATAAATAAAAATAATTACACTTGATCAGTGTGTTACCCATGATATGGAACACAAAAGGAAATAGTGCTCACTAATAAGCTATACCAATTGTGTGTCCTGAATTTTGTCAAAATTCCAACAAGCTGTCACAATGATTAGTTGTGCCTTGAAAAAGTTCGGTTTCATCTATTTCATATGTGCGTCTCTCTGTGATTACAGTATAAGAACTATGTACATGATAATGCATTGTAGCATGTGTGAAAAGATTGAGTAGGGGTTTGGTTTGTGTGGTTGCATAGACTTTCCCGGCGTAATAACTGATGAATATTCATCTCGGGTTTGCTGCCGGATACCATTGTCAACTAAACCCAATACTATTTCGGCAGAAACAACTGGCTGCCATCTTCAGGTGAGTGCACTGATTACAGTTACTCACCAGCTTACTTTCCGGCAAGTAAGTGTAATCAGCGCACTCGCCTGAAGATGGCAGCCAGTTGTTTCTGCCGAAATAGTATTGGGTTTTGTTGACGATGGTATCCGGCTGCAAACCCAAGATGAATGTTATAGGGTTTGGTTAATGCCACGTAGGAAATGTATTTCTTTAGCATTGTTGTGTATTTTTTGTCGTTCTTTTTTTCTTTTTCCTAGTGTTATCATTTGTGATGTAATACAAAATAAAAGGGTCAGACATGAGAAAGAAAGCCATAGGCCTAGGAGGAGTGGCTGTTAATTTACCATTTGTGGTTGTTTGCCAATGATGAACGATTTGGTAATGATGTTGGGTAATTGATTTCAGGAAAGCAGTTCCAACACCCACGAAGTGACAATCAAGTAGTTTTTATCAGACTATATAGTTACAGGTGTTATTATAAAAATAGTAGTAGCTGCTACTGCCAGATTCTATAGAATCCCTTTAAATCACCTTCAGGACAAATGTCCCATGTTTACTCAATGTTATTGCAGCTCTTTCTCAGCCTCTCTTCACTTTGAGGATAATTTTTTCAGTAAATATTCATTCTAATGGTCTGCTATTTTAAATCCAAATACTTTTTTCTCCCCCCCCCCCCTTTTGTAGATCAACTTAAATATGCAAATACCTGGACTAAACTTTTGTAGACTGTCCATGGCACTGTCCTTCGCAGCTCAAATTCTGTCAGCATCTCTCCTAGTATGGCAGTCAGTTGGCATCTGGATAATATGAAATATGAAGAACTGGTTGTGGTGACAGCTTGAACTGTAATGCTGCCAGAAATTGAGGATAGGTTGAGTAGCAACAGTCTGGTTGTGGTAAAGCATGTTATTTGAAAATCCAGTGTTTTATACCATAATATCGCATTAACAACAAATAAACTGTTCCACCATGTTTGCTCATGTCAGTCATTACCAATACACACTTAAAGGTAAAAATGTCGCCGGTCCCTTGTAAAGTTTGCCAATACTTGAGTTGTTGGCAGTATAATGGAGAAATCTTCTATTATAAAAATACAGTGAAGGTAAAAAGGCTTTACGTGCAAAATGACATTTTACTTGTGCCAATCAATTTCCACCAATGTTTTATGATTCAGCATGAATGTGACCTTTGACAGGTAATTTTGAGAGTTTGAGAACAAAGTTTCACTGTGCTGATGTTGTTACTTCTCTGTAAATTACGCAAGTGATTTCCCAGGTCAGTGAACTCCTGATGACGGTGGCGGAGATGACCATCAAAAGCTAGAGTACTTTTTATTCAAAATGTACTGATGGCTGCTAAATTTAGAATATTATTTGAAGTATGATCTGGTTACCTCCTTCCATCTGCTTAACATTTATTCCTGACAAAGTTCAATTGTAACAAGCTATTGCAGGCAATAACTTCACGTCAATTTCAGTTCATACATCTTGTTACTAAAATCTGAGCACTATTTCCATCTTTCCTGGTTTTGTACTTTTTGATAAAGGGACCGATAACCTTTGTAGTTTAGTCTCTTCCAAAATGAAACTGACCAACCAATATTTTTTTAGTAAGTTTGAGGATAATGTCACCAGTCTTTGAAAGGGCACAATTGAAGACCGCGCGATACAACCCATTGGCTTTGACTAATGACGTCATAAAAGTCTTGAAAGATACGGTACATAGATATACCAACTAGCAAAACAAACACTATCAAATGTTCAAATGATTGTCAAGCTTAAGGGACTTAACTGCAGGGTCATTAGTCCATAAACTTACAACCTACTTACGAACTACCTTATACTAAAGAAGACACAATCAACCATGCCTGAGGGGGGGATTTGAACCCCCGACGGGGAACAGCCTCGTGCATCGTAGCATAGCGCCTCAATGCGCGTGGCTGCTCCACCACGGCAACACTATTAGCAAATATAAACATACATGATAACGGTGTAATACTTATGTATTGTAGATAAGAAGTAATATGTGATTATCCTTGTAAATTACAGATTCCAACAACAGAATGTACCATCGATTACAGGTCTCCGGCCAGACATTCCTGCCTTCGGCTCTCACTTGCGAGGAAGAATAGGAGAGAGAGAAAGAAAGGGGGGGGGGGGGGGGGAATAAACCCTCTCTGTTGATCTATACCTAACCATCTGGGAGAAGCTATGGATCACTTTGTAAACACAAAATTGTAATCTGTTCTGTTTGTAAACAATCATCTTTAACTCAGATATGTCATCATTGGTCAAAGACAGCGGGCCGTATCACAGATTTAAATTGACTCTTTGAAAGCTACATTCTTGTGTAGATTCTCGTAAGCAATCACTTCCATTCTAAATTTAATTATTGTATGAAGTAAAGTGTTAATTTTTTCACATGTTGTGAAAGTGAGGTCATTCACAATCCTCCCTCCCCCCCCCCCCCCCCCCATTATTTAGGTGTTCCTTTGGTAAAGTTATTCAACACCAGGCTGAGATTTTAGTATTTAGGATATTTTTGGAAACTATCAACAACAATGTGTACAGTTTATTAAATTATCCACAAACTATTTGAGTGACAAACTAGCACGGTATGGCAAATGAAAGGGGAAGGCAGAGTGCTTCCAATGAGGTATTGATAGCGATTGAATTAATTTTATAGCAGGAGTAATCAAGAAATGAAATGGATTCACGTAATCCTTTATAACTTTTAAACTAATTGAAGTACAGCAATGAACAGGGTTGAAATGAAAGGTCTAATCAAGATGCATCTTTTGATGCATCCACATAGTCCGTAGCTTTAATATAACACACAATAATGCCAATTTACTAAATTAACATAATAAATTGTTATAACAATCACAAGAAGACAGATACAAGAACAGCAAGATAGTGGGCAATTGCAAGAGTCACAATGTAAATGACATGACTTTTGCATTTCTTTAAATATGTTTATTGATAATTGTCCATATCTTGTTTAATTTAATATGCATGTTAAAACTGAATAGCTCATTAAAAAGAGCAGTGTAGCGACTTTTAAAAAAGCGCTGCACTCAAGACTGCATTGATTATTAATGTGCAGCAGGAAGAAACACACAGTTATCAAAAGGGCACAAAAAGCTCATTTGCTTAAAACAAATATTTTGGGGAGCTACTTAACATAGAAATTCATATGAAGTATCACTTTGTATGAGAATTTAAGCGTCCATCTGACGACTCCATCAAATCAGTGTTTTAACCTTCCTGAAGAAGTTATAAAATGTACTGGCAGGACCATTGAGCCATTAACTGACATAGGCTGGGATTTGAGCGAGCATGGGTATTTAAGGACGACTGTGAGAAGGCCTAAGGCAGTGCGCCTTTGGACACGTTTGAAGGTTGATCTGTGTATAGTGAGTTGTAGTGTTATGCAACATACAGAACATAGCTGCAGAAACAGTCATGTTGGATCATAGGTGCAGACTTTTGAGAATCTTGGGGTATGCTCAGTGGTGAATCCATTGTGGGGGAGGGGGGGGGGGACTAAAAGCTCATGCATAACATCTTTAGTTTAACGCCTACATTTTTCCAATTCCAAGTAAAAATGTAAGTTTAAAGTATTACATATATATTTTTCTTTTTTAGTAATATCTCTTCTTTTTTGCTTCATCTGGTCTTAATTTAGGACTATTTTAATCTCTGAAAGGAGAACTGTAATTTTTTAATACACAGTAAGGAAATTAACTGCCATTAATTTCAATTTCACTTTATAGAACTAATTGGTGAGTTTTGTGGCCATTTGATCCTGTTTTTCCTGTTCAGTAACTACTAAAATCATTTTCAGAGTGTTTGTCTTCTGAGACATGCATATATGATAATGATGTGCCTTAATTGTGAATACTGTGTTCACTGTTGCAATCACTTATATCAGATTGTCTTCCTGGCTTCATTCTACAGCAGATTTATTTTTTATGCAGTGTTACGAAAATAGTACATAACGACTTCTTCTGTCATACCATGGCTGTCGATACCAATAGATTCACAACCCATTGTTACATCACACACCAATTCAGTAAACAGGATGAAAAATGTCACGACTTAACACTTAACATGACTCCTTGAAGACTATTGACATCTAAGAGAATACATAAAATGTTTGAGCAAGAGTGGCACCATTGCAGAGATAAAATAGATAATGTTCATGCTGTGGTCAGAAATGACCACACAATAGTAACTGAGGGTTATGCGTATTGTATAGTAAGAGGCAAAAGTATGCCCTCAGATGCTATGTCGGCACATGTACTTGGGTGTATATGGACCTGAAAGTACAGCTTAAATTGCTACCAGTGAAATGAGCAGCAATCATATTTACTCCCTTGCTTGTCAAAAGTAGATTTGTTTCTTACTAATATGCACTTTCCAAGGGTAATTAATTTCTTGAACAGACAAGATTACATAATCTGTCAACCATAAAGCAGCATACCAGGAACAGCATTAAGTAATTTTCCCTATTATATCATAAATTCAGAGATCATTGTTACTTTGGAACGAAAGAGGAAGGCTGAAATTGCTCAACCAAACACTTGTGATGAGAATATTTTTAAATATCACTGCTGCTGTGTTCTGATCAGCTAAGTACAGCTAATATGCTCTACTTGAACTCTGCCTTCTGATTTGCTAACCATAACTAGTACACATCACACTGCGTAACATCAGTTTCACACTTCGCAAAGCTCTTGTGCCGTATTTGTCAAATTTTGTATTTATACTTCAGAATTATGAAAATATACACTTCACGTGCTATATGGCATAAAAGGTCACCAAAAATGAGCCTTTTCACTGCTATTATGTATCCTACATTGCCCAGTAGTAAGATATTGATGTATCAAACTGTTAGCTGTCATGTTAAATTTTAAAACTCATATTCGTGCCTAAATAATTATCTATATATAAAAATGAATGTTTGTATGTCCTGTGTGTTCATAAACAATTCATTCGTTTGCAATGAAACTTTGGTGAAGTGTTCACTGTATGCCCATGAAGGTTTTTGACCCAAAAACAAAAGAGCACAACACATAGCTCAGAAGATATGACATCATAAATGAGACCACAGCATGAGAATACACATATTTAGGGACCTGCAACAGAGTTTGCAAGTAATTTAGGATGTTTATTTAGTATTTTGTAACTCCCCCACCCCCCCCTCCCGCCCCTCAAAATTATGAAGCGAAAAGGAGTTTAGCACTCAACAGTTTCGTTGTAGGTGCCATAAAACCTGTCACATCATTCATGACCTTGAATCAAATAAAGTTGTCATTACAGATTTGCGTGTATTTATGTCTGCAAGTTTCCCTTAATTCTCTTGCATCCAAAATTTAGCAGCCTGTTTTCTTAATATCTATCTATATAAAAGGAGACTGACTCACTCACTCACTCACTCACTCACTCACTCACTCACTCACTGACTAAACATGAAATCTTGAAAACTACTTCACCTATGAAACTGAAATTTGGCAGCAATGTAGTTTATAGATAGAAAATATCACCTAAGAAAGTATGTTGTGATAGGTGCATGGCGGTGCATACTCTCCTACAAACTCACGAAATCTACAATTTAATTCTGATCTTCAGAAAATTTCACATGCTTGACCTTCAAACCTTAAGTTTCATACGGTGCATGGGGGAGGCTACTTTGCAACATGAAAATGGATCCCTAAATACCTTAGTTGCACCATAACTTAAGAATGGCTCGACTGATTTCACAGAACTTTTTTGTTGTTGTTTTCTTTATTCTCAGAATGAGGGTTATATGAAATAAAACTGGAATATTTGAGAACAACAAAGTGTGTTTTTCAATGTGACCTTGCATTTCTATTCCATAGAAATCTATAGGTTTGTTAAGATATTGATGAAATTTTTCACTCTTTGCTTTAAAAACAAGAGGAATGTCACTGCCTGTATAAAATTTTGCCCGTGTATGGTGGAGGGTACTTAACTTACTCAAGAGGAAGGTCACTGGTTACATAAATGTTTGTATGGTGTGTGACAGAGGGTACCTTGGACAAAACTTTGCCGAGAGAGGGAAAGGTGGAAACGAACAGAGAGATGAGAAAGAGATGAATGCAGAGAGAGGGGGAAGGGGTTGTCCACTGCCAGAGTGCAGAATAAACAAACACCCGGGCAACACCTGGTTTACAGCTAGTAGTAGATATAAATGCTCCAAAATTTACATAAAGTACATTATCATTCACATAAACTGGAAGAGACTGGAATGTATTCCTCCTGACAGATGTTTTGCTGGTGAATTAATTGATTAAAGGTTCCAGGTTCAGTTCCCTTGCGAGATCGGAATGGATATTCAATAATGTTACATGATTTAACCGGTCTTGGTTCATGGTGGCTCTGGTTGAAGTTTTCAGTGTTTGAAGGTTAGAAAAAGAACTTTTTGCAGTACACATGGATGCAGGAGTCGGTAAAGTCTCAATAAACTTACATATTCTGGTATCACGTTCTTCAGAGCTATACACTTGTCATCCTTTGTCCTGCTCAAGTATTTCACCGCACTTTGAAAACTATATAGCTAGTGTAACATTATGCTGTTCAACCACATCCAACAAAATATCTCTATGAAGAGTCAGTCTTACACAGTCGAAATCGTCTCCATAAAAAGAAGTAATGTAGCTAGACCTAGTATCTTCTTTGCCTAATAGAAACTGTTCTATTTTCACAAGGTGTGACATTGTTTCAAGTGAAAATCTGCTCACTTTTTGATCCACAACCTCAAAATATAAAATTCATAACTTTCTTGGACATCTGATGACTTATGCTTGCCACCACCACCACCACCACCACCACCACCACCACCTTATTTTAATGATAATTTTCTAAGGCATGAAACAGTGGGGATACTTAATTGCAACACGTCACACTTTTCTTTAGCATGTTCCAAAAGTAATAAAAATGTTTATATATTTCTGACTCCATCTGTAAAAGACCAAACACCATCTGCACAATTACAATTAAGGAGGAAATTCAATGAAACCTTTTGAAGTACTACATTGTTTTTACTCTTTGGAATACAAAAATTCGCATCGTGGTACGAAAGTGTTTCAAATTTTTACAGACATTTTACAAATTGTTTAGTGTTTGCTCCACTGCCATTTCATTCCTCTTGTGTATCATTAAGATATTTCAAAAGAACTTCATAATTATCTATGCACAACAGAGGGACAACATGAATATACAGATAACACACTTTTACGTGGCCTCTGAGCGAAGAACATTGGGAACAGAAGCTTGCATTAGAACAAGCTCCTCCTCCTTTCTTCCAGTGCAGCCACCTTATGACCTATAACTTACAGGTTTTAAAAGAAACATGTAATGAGTTAAAGCATCTCAGAAAGAACACAAAATTAAGAATCACTTTAATGTTAAAGTAATAAAAAACTGGAACTTATATCTACGAAATATGAATATTTTAAGGGACTTACTAAGTGGGTGTAGCAACACTTTTGCCTCATTTTATTGTCATAGCACTGGATAACAATCATAATTACAGTCCTCATGCCAATTTCAATTAGTCTTCCTTTTTGTAAAAAAGAGTTGTTGGGGTATGTGCAATTATTTTAGCAAACAACAAAGTGGAAGACAACAATCAATACCATGCATGAATCAAGAACACATTCACAATGGCTACACTGCACAATGCTGTTACATAGGTAAGATTGGTAGAGGGCATAAACATTCTGTAGACACACGAACTCAGATGATTTCCACTCGTCACAGAGGTGCCATAAGAGTGCCAGAAACAGTAACAGAGAAGTCATTGTATGCAAGATGCAGCAGATGGATCACTTTTATTGCTACACACTGTCAATTTGATATCACCATCACAATTATTGCTCAAAATCCTTTTATATTTCACTATATATTTATCCATTTTAATGACTTTTGTACTCAAGACATTATTCCGTAATTCCAAGCACAACTGACACAGGTCAAACAGAAGAGGAACTAAGGTCTGCTACTTCATTAAATTGTTGAAGCTTGAAATTCAGATTCAGAAAGAAATCTCTCACTAGCTGTTGCGTTTCGTGATTTTTGTAGAGCTGCCAATTAAAACACAAAGACCTTCGCAAATTGTGGTGAGTGCTGTCTATTTACAGAATTAGTCAGTCCAAAACGTGATTTGTTGCTTAAACTGTAACAAAAAAATTGACTCCTCTTCTAGTTTCGGCCACAACCGAAACTTGTGCAATTAGTAAAATTTCTGTATACATTACACAAGTCACTAGTTTTTCCACACTTTTCAAGATCCCCTCCCTGTACTATGCCTTCTTGTGTGAGAGCCAGTCAAGAGGGAGAAGATATGGGAGGCGAACAGGTTTACACAAATCGACGGTACTTTTTATTAAAACACTTGCAAATTGGATTCTTTTCTCTTCGTTGTGGCATTTTCTACCTCAAAAAAAGAAAAACTAAAGGCAGTTCGACCAGGGGTCTCGCAATTTACTAGGCCATGAGGGCCACATTTAAAGTTCCGAATCACAGTGCGGGCCGGATATCATATTTGGCGATTACTGAAGCATGCCATACTAACGCCTACTTTGGCCTAATTTAACCTGTATACGGTATTATCACATCACTCTTTGCACCCGAAAACAAGGATCAGTAACATATGAATTAAGTTAAAATGAAGTTTAGGTGATGGCTGCTTCTGTTTAACATGTGTATATTGTTGGTGGTAAAAGTTCAGATCACCGGCAGTGGTGTACTGCACTTAAGAGACAACATTGGCAGCGGTAACTGTGCAACACACAGGGACAATTGTGCAGGTCAGCTGTCTATGAGCATCAAGTGAAACAGTCGTGTTCCGAGGAAATTCATGGCGACACATTAAATTTTCACTACTCTGTAATGTCTACTGCAAATGATAAATATTTCAGATCCTTAGTATTTTGTAATTAAAACAAGAGTGCTTGGTATATGGATGTGTGAAAGTAAATGGAAAAGTTTGTAATGTAAAAATTTAATTATACTTTTGTAAAAATTAATTAATTAATTAAATGTACCTCTTTAAACATTTCATCTCCCGTTCTGCTAGGAAATCAGTTCTGCTAGTTTTTCGGTTACTTCAAAGTTTGAGCTAATACCTCTTAAGAACAACAGAACATGGGCATTATTACTGATATCAGGAGATTTGTTCAGGGCTATAGAATAACAAGTAAAGTTGGATACCCTTTCTTGCAACTTACTTGTTAACTCTGAAGCAATGTCTTTAACTCAACGCTCTACAGTATCTGCTGATAGAGAAACAATTTTACATTGTTCCATTTTGCCAGGGAACAGTTCTTCAGCTGTAATCAGCATGCAGTTCTTTGTGTAATCACAATACACCACCAACGGCTTTCCTAGTTTGGTTATTTCGTGGCTAATTCTTAAGCTTGCTTTCGTAGCGGCATCACTTTTCATAAACACATTTCTTAAAATTGTTTTGTTCCAAACACAGTCTTTGTTTTAACACTTCCAATTTGTGCTCATGTACATTGTCTATGAACGCACCAAACGGTGAATGATGCTTTGTTTCATTATGAGGATGGATATTAAAAGTCCTCGAGTACAGCTATAAGTTCATTGCAGATTTTGCACATGGTTTTGTTGCTTTTCTCAATGACGAAGTATTTCATGCTCCATTTTTTATTGTATAGTCAACACTTTAGCAGCGACTTTTCTCTGTTTTGTTGTGACATATTACACATTGTACACTTATTTGGAACAAAAATCGTATAGCTAGATTTTACAAACAAAGAAAAATTTATGTAAGAAGAGACACGGCACAACGAACAATGGAATAAAAAAAGACAAAATCAGAAAAGCAAAATACAGGCAGGAACCACTTGAAACTGGTGCACGGACTTGATAAAAGCTTTCCGCGGCCGGATCTGGCCTGCGGGCCGTAATTTGGAGACCACTGAGTTAGACAATAAGTACACTGAACTCGATACAGTTGAGTCACGATATTTTGAGTCTGGAAATTACGACTTTAACATAAATACGAGTGCCATAAAACAAAACAACTGCTGGTACATTCTGTCTTCACAGAAAAATGCACTCCACCATTATAGCATGAAGTAAAAAGTGAAAACAGTTTAAAACTTCAGGCTGCCAATGTAAATGACTATTTAAAAACTTTTTTTAAAATAAAAGGTCATATTTTTTACACGTATATTCTTTTAAAGGCTGATTTTCTTCTTTTTCACACGTAAAGTTCGACGAGATCCTGGTCCTGTTACCTCGAATTCATGAGCCTACTGTATAGCTACAACAAATTCAACAGCCCTGTATACCTTCTTGTAGGAAGATAGTCTTTACGTACACAACTAACCTGCCAAATAGATACTAGGAAATGGCAGAGCATCAACATGACTACCACAAAACAAAGTAAGCAGAAAGTAGTAATTAGCTTCTTTCCATAAGTAGCCTTTTGTTCTTGAAAGCGCTAACTTTATATTGCCATCTTCACTGCCATTATTTGCAATCGACAACTTTACATATCTCCTTTCTGCTATTCCTAAATACAAAACAGCTTCAGTCAGTGCTGCAAAAAGTATTTATAAAAATAGTCACAGTTCCAACTAACAGTATGATTGTTGTCAGTATAATTTTATACAAACTGATCAGGAAAAGGTGTGTACGACTTGTTAAATGGTTCCTAAACTCATTTTAAAAAGCTCCTAGATTTCAAGAAAACTCATTAATAAAACTTTACAGCATATCAGTATGATAAACCGTTCAATTACTTACAATATTGATTAAGTTAAATTGTTATTAACATAGTACATCACTATTAGATAAGATTGCATAATATTGTGCTTAACTACAAAATACGCACAATTTTTACGCTGGAGGAGAGACTCCCAACGGTGTTGCTTCAACTGACGTGAAGCATTATTTTTGACTGAATCCATCCAGAATGTGACGGGATTTAATCAGCAAGTTCGAGAAAGCTAATTTTGGTCAAGCCAAAGATTTAACTGATTTCTGGCTTGAACTGAAAATGTGGCTGAAACCAATGTTTTGGCAGAAACTGACCGTAACCAAAATTGAATACTGGGTCAGACTTATACAGAATGTTTTAGGTAGGAGGGATAGGGTACTCTCTGCAACAGGTATGTCGGCTCACTGATAACGTAAGTGATAGTCAAAAGCTTATCTTAAAAGATAACACACATTAAATTCGTGGTATAAACATTTTAATTGTATCGTACAAAACCCACTTCATTTCTACTTATTTAATACAGTCAGCATTCAAATGAAACTGCCATATAACACCACACAAGAACATCATAAAGATTTAAGTTCTTCATAGCTATACGCAATAAGTACATTAATTTACAGTTACTGTAGCAAAAAGATCAATAAGCTTATGACAAATTGCTTGAAACTAGCCTATGGCCAAAACAGCTGTTGCATTACTAATAAAAGAATTAGCAGCACTACAATTCACATCTTATTTATAATTAAAGGTTGCTGCCTTCAGTTTACAATATCGACTTAACAAGTGGCATTCCATTAACATTCGGACTATTTAGACAATAGTCACTTCACTCACATGTCAACGTCGATTTTAATGTGTACGAATTCAGTTAGCTGTTTGTTTCAAGATAATCTTTTTACAGTGGTGTATTACAAAAGCCATCCGCCCATCAGTGGGACGAGAATCGATTTTAATTGCAGTCTAGAAATATAATGTAAAGAATAAATAATGCCAAAATTTATAGTGGGGTATGCCGAGCATACCCACTCAAACTTTTGGGTATGCTTGAGCGACCGAACATACCTGTAGTCGGTGCCTATGTGTTAGACTTATAAACATTTCCGCGATTTCTGTCTTAGTCTCTGAACACTTTTCTCAACTTGGAACTGTACGATGAAACAGTATTGTACTAACCAAATGGTTAAAGATTATATAGCTAGATGTTTCTGTTATATTGGGAGCTCAAGCTAATATTATTTATTTACGAAACTTGGTGGGTTTGATGGTTCTCACCAGTTATTATTGTGCTGATCGGCAGTAAACTTGTAGTAATTCGTTAGTAATTTACAGCCACCCTAGTTGAAATCCCTTGACTAATAAACGGTAACTATAATTAAGAACACAAATTGCATGATTTTCCCGAAGCAATCAAGTGACGTCACCTAAATCTACATACAAACTCCGCAAGCCACGATCCAGTGCATGACATAGGATATCTTCTACCACTATTAACCATTGCCCTTTCTGTTCCACTGCCAAATAGAGCTTGGGGGGGGGGGAGGAGTATGCCTCTATACAAGCCCTGATTTCTCTTATCCTGGTGGTCCTGAAATGGAATGTAAGTTGCTGGCTGTAGAATTCATTCATGTTTAGGTCAATGAATGTGTGATTGAAATATTTTTATTTATCTAAATACATATTTTGCATAACATGACATACATGTATGACTCTAATGTAAATTATCTACCCTCAGTGGACACGTGCTTTCAACTTTTTAAAATATGCTGGAAGGCATTAATAACAAGAACATTCTCTTCAGAAACCCATTATTTTGTTGGAGATTTTTTGTTTTACTAATATTTTTGGGTTAGTGTTGTCCATTGGTCATTTTTTGTGTTGAATCTATACAGTGTATTGGATTAACTAATACCCATTTTTTTCTCTGTTTCTGTATTGACTGATATTTTTAAATCATAAATTATTATAAAATTTATATCTAGTATTACTGAAGATCTACATGTGAATTTAGAAAATATTTTCTTTTCAGTCTTCAAATGTACAGCGTGCTCAAAATATCAGCCCTCTGTTAAGTTGTATACAGCAACGGCAATATGCAGCATCCCATGAAGCGGATGTTGCAGTCATTGGATCAGGACCAGGTGGCTATGTGGCTGCCATAAAATCAGCTCAGCTGGGCATGAAGGTAAAATATTAAGTGTGTTCTTGCATTTTATATGGCATAGAACTGTACAGGTATTCCTGCAGGTAGGTTTCATTTACACACTGCAGAAGGAATGCACAATAATTCATTAGAGTTGGGTTTCGGTTAATGTCTTTGACTACTGGTCTTGTTAAGTGACAAATGGGGCATAAAACGACAATTACCGAAATAATTCTGATGTCTCTATACTTTGTGCCTGTAGAACATTGTTCGACAATACAAGCTGATTCATTAGTATCCACATACTGAGCTCCATGATTATTAATAGAAACATAAAAATAAATAAAACATCAGTTGAAATGGAGACTGCTTGGTGGAGCACTTGATAAAGCAAAGTTTTCTTGGTGCAAGTAAAAATCTCGTATTTTGCTCAAATATTTTTATTTATTTATTTCAAAACCAGAGCTTTGTCTCATGCTTTCTTGTTTTGTGTACAGAACAAATAGCTTTATACTTGTTAGAAATATTTTCATGTGTTTTTATGAATATTTCACAAATTTTTGTATATATATACATGTGGCGTCTGTTCCAAAGAACTGAAGTCACTTCTGATCCTGCAGTTGTTACTCTTTCATATTCACAAAATATATGACACCAACTGCAAATGGGCAAAGCTGGAAATGTGTACCCAGCCGGGATTTGAACCAGTGGATCCTGCTTTCTAGGCAGTTGCGCTGACCACTACACCACTGGGAACACAGTTATCAGCGCACCTGCAAGGACTACCTAAACACGATTCCTGTCACACAAATTCCCAGCTCTACCCTGCCCACAGTACTCAGACTCGTAGTTTCAGAAACTTCTTCCTCAGTTACAAAGGGGAGAATGTATGAAAGTGAAGGTGAAAAGTTAAAAGGAGACTGTATAGAATGGAATACTAAAAGTTAAAAGATGCAGTGTGTGTCATCAATTGCCTTTTATTTCAATCATTCAAATTTTGACCTTCCTGTTGTATTTCATTGTAAGTTCATATGGTTTTACTTTTGTCTCCAGGTGGCAGTGGTTTTTGTACATTTGCCATATATGCCTTTGAAATATCAGTAATATTATTTGTAAGTGAATGAAACTTATTGTTTAGAACCTCTTTCTTGCTACTACGATATGATGAGTTGGCCTTATTGGCAGGGTGACCCAGTCTGGGTTAATTTGGCCACATAGCGAAACTATTTTTATTTGACACCACATGACTGACTTACATGCCATAGATGATGAAATGAAAACACCCGGTCCCCTGCCGGGAATCAAACCTGGCCCCCCTTGCATGGCAGTAGTCAGCAACATTGCCCATTTAGCTACAGAGGTGGACTGATCTTTTATATTTCACATGTATAACTATGCCTTTCATAGGCATTTTTTTAAGTTCCTTATATTTCTTTTTTGTTTCAGACTGTGTGTGTCGAGAAGAACGACACATTAGGAGGAACATGTCTGAATGTCGGTTGTATTCCTTCGAAAGCTTTGCTGAACAATTCACACTACTACCATATGGCTCATTCGGGTGACCTGGCAAAGAGAGGAGTAGAAGGTAAATTTATATTTGTAGTGTTTTTGTAAGTGTAATTAAAAAAAATGTATTTGGGTCATTCCACATCATAGCACAAATTTTTTTTAAATGTTGAAGCTCGACCATCTTTAATTTTTTAAATTTTATTAGAATATTGTTAAAGGTATTAAGGGGAGACGGAAGGCAATTTTTATCTCTATTCTGCCAATGCTATTTTACGCTTTGAATAGGTACACTTTTCAAGGGAACTAGAAGTGATAACAAAATGTTTACTACTTATATATAACATATATGTCTCAATTTACAAGTAAAATGAACATAATAACTCTAATGGTTTTGAAGAAAAATTTTTCTTTATTCTTTCACTGGTAAAATTTAACTTTTTTGGTACATTAATTATTATAAAATGGTTAATGATTGTTTTGTGGTTCTCAATTTACTTGTAATTATTTATTACCACATTCAGTACAAAAAGACAAAATTTCATCTTTCTAACCCCATTAGTTTATCAAATAATGGTACCTGAAAGAAAAAAAAATGTAGTTTTGAGAAAAATCAATTTAAAGTTTAATATTGCAATTCTAGTACAGTTATTGATGAGAATTACTTACCACTAATATCTTCCTGCACCATATTGAGCATCATCTGAATCATACTGATCTTCTTTTCTTCTCTTGGTCCCTCTTCTTTTCTGTCTAGCTTCTTTTGTGCATTTTAAATTAGCAATGTTGGCTTTGCGGATTCTAACTTTATCTATTTGCACCAAGGATTTTGCAGTATTTCCACTAGATTGTATGCCCAATAATTCCAAAACATCCAATTTTCTAGTTACACCATCATTGAAGCATAAAATAGCATCATAAACACCAAATTTGAGGGATGTGATCTGAACAAATACAGTTTTTGGTAACCGGGTCAAAATGACAGAATTTACACATTCATTTAATTTTTGGGTTTTCCCATGAAGACATTTCTTCAACAAGGTATCTTCACAAAAGTCTCTAAATACATGTTTAATTCCATTCATTACTGCTGCAAGTGGAGAATGTTTGTGGTTATATGTGTCACTTCTCCTGTACTTGCACCAAGTGTCAGGACCATTTGGGCAAAGAGTGCACAGGATTTTCATTTGTGGATATCTTATGGAAATAGATAGCCCTTACAGCTTTTAACCTGGACCCCATTCTCTTCTGGACATGTCCAGTGCACTCTTAATTAAGAAATTGTAACTTTAGGACCATAGGGTTGTTCTGCACATACCCGGTCATAAGCCTTGCTGTCACCATCCCCTAAATACTGTGTGTATCTTGACACCTCTGTTTGCCACTGAACGATTAAAAATCCTGCGAAACTTCCATGCCACCACTTGGACCACTATAATTCATATGACAGTAATGTTCATCCTGTTTCTCAGTTCCACTGCTACAAATCTGACAGTACTTGCTTAGAATCTCTACATCAATTACCTTGCCGGTATCAAATGATGTAGCTGTCACGACACCATTTAGTGAAGTGTGGCCACGTTTCTGCCAGCTGCTATCGAAACATGCACAAATATCACTACTTTCACTGTCATCACTTTCCTTGAGTGCTTCTTTAGCTGCTTCCTTCATTGAATTGTTACAAACTTCAATGACAGCAGTTCCAATAACATTATTGTAAGTCTTAAATTTTGCAGGAGGATTTGGAATGTCAAGTAATGCACATAAGAGTTTGCCTGTCTCCATGCCTCCATCCCTTTACCAATAGATCTGAGACCATAAACTAGCCTGGTGATGATCTCATACAATTTATTATTTGCCAATTTTATTTTTATTTTTATTTTTTTTTATTTTTTTTTGTGTCATTGTTGTAGTGACTGCACCACATTTTGTACAACTCAATGTCAGGTTTGACACAATACCTTTATGAAGACACCGATTCTCACCCAAAGATACGTAACCACCACATATTCTGCAGACAGTATTTTTGGTAATTAAATCACAGAGCACGCTAAAATTCACCACAATATGAATGTCCATTTCCACAAGCAGACTGGGAGGAAATGCCTTGAAGACACTGCAGTTTATTTCTTGATGTGCTGATTTTCTTTGTCTTAACATTATGAGCTCCTTTGACCCACTAACCTCATTTATCTTTAGGTATTTATTTCCTCTGAATTTTAATTTAGGCATTTTTATGAAAACACATGGGACCAACGAAAATACAAATCAAGACGTACTTCACAAAGTTCAACCAATAACGTTTGAAAATAATAACGAAAACGATTGGAACAAAAAGTATCAATAGTAGATACAGGGTAGGAAACATTGAAGCGATAAAATCAATAGGAGCATGAAATAATATACAAGGAGTGAAAGAATGCTGTGTGCATTTTCTCCACATGGCGCAAAACGGAAGGTGTGGCCAGATTGCACACACAGTGTCAGAAAAACCATCATAACTCGAGAAAAAATTGTCGGATTTATATAAAACAAAAACTGTTTCACGCAGGAAATACCAGGCATTTCAAATACTCTAAAATCTAAAAATAGAAATTTTGAGCCCAGTTGTCTTCCGTCTCCCCTTAAAGGACGTTATACAAAATTTTAGGCCGATATCTAAAGTGGTTGACGCTACAGAGCCTCTTTTGTGGAAGGTTGTCATATGTCTCATGTGTGCTTGAAAAACTTTTGGCCTAGTTTGAGCTTTCGTTCCTCAGCAGCTTAGGTACTTCAAATTTTCAAATCTGGATGTCTAGAGAAGTTTTGTGCAGAGAATTGAAAAAATAACATTATCATGGGTGAAGAGTAAGTAGTTGTATTTAAGTTTTTTTATCTAAGTCAGGCGAAAGTTTTGTGACACATAATTGAAGGCCAACTTTAGTAGTTCCATACTAAATGAGTAATCAGTTGTACACCTTGATATTCCGCCTTTGTGTACAGGTTCTGCCTGGTAAGCCAGTGTAACAATGGTAAAACTATGTCTTCTATAATTTATGAGATAATGATCCAGAACGTTGCCTCCAAAAAACCAGAACACACAATTTGACTAAGTTTGGAGGCAAATATCTTCAAATATGTCATCTCTGATTTTAATTTAAAGAGCAGCTTTTTCTTTACTAGAATAATGATTGATTGTTCTGTGCGCTCAGTGAGTTAAATGGTTACAGAACTTGAAATATGATGTAACTTATCATACACAATTTATGTATTAATACACGAAAACATGGAAGCAACATCCATAGTTAACCTCCACTATTAATTAATGTATAAAAAGCAATCTACAAAAGAAACATAACAATAATTTAGCATTTACACACACACACACACACACACACACACACACACACACACACACACACACACACACAAACAGTAGAAGAATGCATTGTTATGCATGTTAAAGTAATAAGATTCACTTTTTTTACTTAAAGATCATGAAGGTTACACAAACAATACACTGCAGTGCTTAAAACAGCTCAGCACGGTAGAACCACCTTGACACAAACATAGCAGTGACGACTGCACCTGGGTGGCGAGGACTTGTGACTCAAAAACGCAGTGTGGATCGAGGAAAATATGATGGGTACACACAACTGTGTCATTTGGCATGCATCCACCGCAGAAGAAAGCTTCAAACTGCCGAGACCAGGCAACAAAAAAGTTTTACCTGGGTGGGACCTACCCTTTTGTCAGCGGGTGTCGCTGGGCGCCCCAAGAGAGCAATAAACTGTTTCGCACAGTGGGCGAATGCAGGAAGCGCCCGCACGATAACTGCACATTCACATTGTGCTCAATATTCTAGTAAAGCAAAAGCTGCACTTCCTTATAGCACATTTTAAATTAAAATCGAAAGTGATCTGTGTAAATATATTGGCCTCCAAATTTGGGCAAAAATTAGTATTCTGATTTTTTTGGTGGCAACTTCCTGAATCGTTCTCAGGAACTGCAAAAGATACAGTTTTGCGTTTCTTTCACTGGCTTTTCATGCAGAACATACACACAAAGGCAGAATAACAAGGAGTAAAAAGGATATGTTGTAAAAAAGGAATGCCAAAGTTTACCTTATATTTTTCGTAATGGAATTTATGTCTGAATTTCATTTAAAAAAAAATAAATAAACTACTTAATATTTATCAAAGATAACGTTATTTTCGAATTATCTGCTCAAAACTGATGTAGAAACCTAGATTTCGAAATGTTAAGTACCTTGCATGCAAAGCAGTGAGATTGCAATCTAGGCCAAAAATTTGTCATTTTCCAAACAGTTTTCCAAGTCAACGCGTATAGAGCCCAGGATAAACAATCAATATTCTAGGAGAGAAAAAGCTGCTCTGTCTAATGGAGCTATTTAAATTAAAATCAGAGGTGATGTATTTGAAGAAATTTGCCTCCAGACGTGGTCAAATTTTATGTGCTGGTTTATTTTTAGGATCTTTCTGGATCATTATCTAAAAAAACTATAGAAGACACAGTTTTACCATTGTTACACAGGCTTACTGGGCAGAATGTGTTCACAGAAGTGGAATATCAAGGTGTAAAACAGATTAGCTGTTTAGTATGGGACTGCCAAAGTCGGCCTTAAATTTTGGATCACGAAATTTCTATCTGACTTTGGGGGAAAAAATTAATAAACTAAAAAAGAACTACTTAATCTTTACCCATAATAATGTTAATTTTTCAATTCTCTTCACAAAACCTATTTAGAAACTCATATTTGAAAATATGAAGCACCATAGCTGCTGGGAAATACAAGCACAAACTAGGCCAAAAGTTCCTGAAGCACACGTGCGAGGCATGGCACCCTTCCACAAAAGCGGCCTTGGAGTCGCGACCACTTTAGATATCGGCCTAAAATTTTTTAAACGTCCTTTGAGACCTTTAACAACATTCTAGTAAAATTTTGGAAAAAAAAGTAAATGAAGATAGTTGAGCTTGCACCTCTTGGTGATTTGAGATGGAATGACCCTACCTTAGCTGGGTACAGCCAGTAGTCACACAAGACAAAAATGAATGTCGGTCAAGCTTTCGGAAATTTTTTCCTTCTTCAGGAAGGACAGAAGAGGCGGCCAAGGAGGGGGGAGGGAGAGGACAAGAAGGGAAATGTTACTCACAACCTATGCCATGAGGTAAGGATGACTGATACTTCCACATATCTCCCATCCTTACCTTATGGCCTATGTTGTAACCTATCCCTTCTGCCCCTTTCTCTCTCCTGCCTGAAGAAGTGAAAGATTTCTGAAAGCTTGGTCCACATTAATTTTTGCCTTCATTTGAGTTCTTTTTTCGTGACTATCGGCAGTACTAAGCTGAGGTAAGTACTAGCCAGCCGTTCTCTCTTTTTTTAATAACATTTTCGCATCTCAGTGGAGAATTCGTCGCATTAATCAATTAAAGAACTTGTCTTTAGAAGTAGCAGAAAGTGTGTAGAGGCTGTCATTATAACACACTTTTGTCCATAAAGAACATTGTATATACATTAATAAACATAAGTGAAGAAATTAATATTTTGTCTATATATAACTTAAAACATTATGGTGGCAAGTATTTTAGGAAATAGACTACCAGTCACATACTGTCTGTAGTCTAACTAGGTAAACTAAAGCAGTTACAGTATAACCCCACCATTATGTTCCCGGAATTAACGTTTTTCTGCCATTTACAACTTTTTGTTGGTCCTGTCAAATTTCCTATTTTAACATTGTTAAATTCATTGACAATGTAGTCATTGGAGACCACAAGTTAGTTTCTTTTTGTTAAGTATGGAGAAGGGAATCAAGCCGTGCCTTTTGAAACACATTTCACTTATACCTTGATCAATGCAAGAATGTTCTCTAAAATTCTGAGAATGAAGTACATTCTCTGTTTTACTCGTACAGACAAAGGTTGTTGGCCTCTTGCATGTGTGTCACCTTTTTCACTGAGAGGTTCATATCAGGCAGTACACAGCTGCAGATCCAGTACAGTGCTCTGTTTCTACAAGTCATATAAAGTTGTCATTTTATCAACCTCTTCATACTTCGTCATGGTTCCACTTTTGTGTTGAGGCTCTGATTCATTTCATTTATTGCCTTCTTTCAGTTCTCAATACAAATATTGTATCTGCCTCTTATCATTGAGGTGTTATTGCTAATGCTTTTGTGTCATCCTCATATCTCATAATTTTATGAAACCAATGTTTTTAATGTATATATTTTTTTCATTTGTGAGAAAAAGTTTAAAAATATTCTAAATATAAATAATTTTATCACACTCTTCTTTGAAAGAAAATCTGCTTTGCCAATTACCATCAATCAGAATACTGTAAAAATGTAATTTGAAGTCCCTGGATGCTACTACATTTATTTACGAGAGTGAACTTCTTGTTTAGAAAGTTACAAATTACTATGTAAATTTAAAAATTTGTGTGTGTTCATATTTCTATAATTATTTTTAACTTTCTTAACAGTCGCTTACAATCAGTTGTCATTTACTTCTTGTTAACAGATCTGTAGATGAACATCTGGCCTGAAACCAGTCATATACAAACTAAAAGCGATCTAAACTCTGACATTGCAAATTTTCATTTAAATCAGGGTTGTGGAAACCTCAAGAAGCATATTTCTAGTTCTGATACAGTCCTCTTTCATATAGTTAAGGTTGTGGAATAATTCTGTACTTATTACAGCATATTAGTGAGGTTACATGATATTTCTGTTTTCTTATGTTCAGTGTTGTTTTTGCTTCCAGTATCAAACTTGAAACTGAATTTACCAAAGATGATGGAAGCCAAGAGCACTGCTGTAAAAGCTCTAACAGGAGGTATTGCCCATCTATTCAAGCAAAACAAGGTATGTCAGTTCGTCTTTCTGTCATACAATCATTGCAATTCTATGGAAATGCATTCTCTCTCAAAATTTTAATGCATACAGTGTCTTAACTGACTTGTGAAAGCTTTGCTTTTCAGGTTCAGTTACTGAATGGGCACGGTAAAATAACAGGACAAAATGAAGTTACTGTTATAAAAGCAGACAACTCTACGGAAGTTGTGAAAGCCAAAAATATAATTATTGCTACAGGGTCAGAAGTGACTCCATTTCCAGGAATAAATGTAAGTATTGAGGATTTTTTTAGATATCTGAAGACAGACAATGTAATGTAATTTTAAGTTACTTGATGGATCCTGTAAAGCATGTAGCTGTGATTTGGGGAATAGTGTAACCGAATTTGTGATAGTAATAATGTCTAGGTTAATAGTAATTTTGTTTTCATTGTTGTTCTTGTTGCTGTTAACCCTTTCTGAAAAACAGTCCTACAAGGGGTGCTGAAATCAAAAGGTATAAAACGACACTGTGGGTATAATTGAAGGCTTTCATAAGCCCTAGCCTCCAGAATTGTGCCCTTCCTAGAGGATTTAATTTTGACCGCGTGTGTTCCTAATGAATGAAACCATCAGAGGTAGCTTTCTGTTCACAAAGATTGACAGCAGAAGAGAAACAATAGTTGTGAAACCCCAAGGATTCAGAGAAAGTTCCAGATTAAGAGCAAAACACCAGAATTTATTATTGTTATGATCGCCAGTCCCTATGGACAAAAGGTCAACATTTTTTGTAATGTGAGTGTAATTATTAGATAAGGGAAATGTTTCTTTCCAAATCTATTAAAATATTTGGTAAGAACGAACTTTAAATACAACACTACTTAACTCTGTCAATTTTTGTGAATATCAGACAGTAATCACAAGAATCTGTACTTGAAGTTTGTAATTGGGTAAATATTAAGTGTTATTTATCTGGTTCCTGTTAAATTTTTGACTACAGCAAACTACAAAAGCTCTGTGTCATGATGTTTGCTCATTCATTAAAATTTGAATCCAAAAGGCTAATATGACAAAGTTTACACTCAAGTCTTTTCAAAATGCTGTTGTTTAGTAATAGGACCAATCACTGTTCTGTACTAATATTGAGACACTAATCAAATAGCAAGTTTCTATCAAAACTAGTATCAAATATTCAAACGTATGTTACTGGTTGGTATTTTATCTACCTGATTAACTATTGTAATAAGCCTACTTTGTGCTTACTTACATGTATAGAAGTAATTCAGTAGTGCAGTTGTTTTGAAATTACACACACTTCACAAAATGTGGTACCTGAATCTGTTCAGTCTTTTAACTTAAAGAAACAACTATAAACTTTAATATTGCAAGGTAGAAACTATCAAGCAAATCAAGATTAAGAAACACACTAATAATGCAGCACTGAAATTTTTGTATCTTGTGGAGATAAAAATTGAATGTAGGCTACACTTACTGTCAATCTCCACAGTATAATTATGCAATAAAAGCACTAGGATTTTCAGCATTTAATGAAAATTAAAATATTTGTGTGATTTTCAAATAATTTCACCTGATTACTTGGAATACTACACTTTAGTAGAAAAAGAACCCTAAGAGGACAATAATGGGTTAACAGCACTGTTTAAAGTTATTATGTGGGTTATTTAGAAAGGAACACAAATGCTAGGTTCAGGTTGTTATTACAGTACTAAAAGATTGTCTACTTTGCCTGTGATGGAAGATTGGTGCTGAAATGTGACTGGCTGTGGCAGCAGTTAGAGATTGTTTTTCGCCAGTGGAAGGCATTTTACAGCAAACTAACAGAAAATTATTGTGTGCAAATCACTGTCTTATCACCGTGACAATATTCTCAAGTTGCAATCAGTCATACATTATCAGTTTTCATCCCCACGGTTTCTAAATGTGATTAAATATGCGTGGCACGCCTCTTAATATACTGATATTAGGCCTGATTCCTTCCTAACACCGGCAGAGTTTTGTCTACAGATGTCTTAACATCATCTGCGATTTGCAGGTCTGTCATATGTCGTCTTTGCTTGTATGTTGGGGCACAAAAACCTATGTTTTGAAAATTGTATCAATAGTTCGCATTTTTGTGGTCATATGTGTCATATGTCGTCTTTGCTTGTATGTTGGGGCACAAAAACCTATGTTTTGAAAATTGTATCAATAGTTCGCATTTTTGTGGTAAATAAAAGTTTGACGTGTTCTAAACCGTATATGTATTTGTGTCTACTTTAGAGGTCTGCAAATCGCCAGTTTCGCTCGCTCGTACTCAGTCGAGTGCGCAACGCTCGATGATGGTGTGCCGAGTGTGTTACGCTCGCAGCGAGTGTGTTGACACTCGGAGGCTACGTTGGGCAGCACGGACACAGGCCGCACAGCGTAGTGCTGCCGCTGTACTCACAAGGAAACCTACCCAAGTGTCATTCTCTGATTGTTATGAAATTTTCATATGTTATAATACATGGAAAAACTATGGGGGACATATTTTTTTAGCGGCGGAGAAACATATTTAAGGGGTGAAACGGTTCCTCCAAAATTGTCGCTAAAATAGAAACATGGCGATAACTTAGACATTAGTGAAGCGATTTTAATGATTTTTGGTATGAAAGTATATTTTGGTAAAAGACAAATTTCATAGATTCAACTTCGATTAAATCAAATAATTTTTTGAGCACAAAAATTCATCACTTTAGTGGTAGCTGTCCTCCCAATTGTCACTCCCCCTGCAATGTACCTAGGCCGATCTCTTATCAAGAGATACTTTCATACCAAGAATTATTAAAATCACTTCACTAGTATCTAAGTTATCGCTATTTTTCTATTTTAGCGACAATTTTGGAGGGACCGTTTCCCCCTTAAATATGTTTTCCGCTGCTAAAAAAAAATACGTGTCCCACAGTTTTTCATGTATTATTACATATCCAAATTTCATAAAAATCGGAGGGTGACACTTGGGTAGGTTTCCTTGTCAGTCGCTACGGCAGTGCCTCTGGCTCTGAGGTGTGGGCTGCGGTTGCGTCTGACGCGCCCCCACCATCTAAAGGAACTAAAATCAGTTATGCTGTAGACGAGTATTTCTTTATAGTAGTATCTAACCACAATATCATTATACCGCAAACGAGACAAAAAGGTTGTTTTTACCAACTACAACATTTGGAAGTAATGTAAATTGTAAAGGATCCAAAGAGAAACTATGGAACGAACGACATTTTTATTGCAATGTACAAAAGTGAATGTTACCGTACAACAAAGTATACATCGAAACGTAACACCATTATCCCCAAACTATTTGTTAGTGGCATTGTAATTGCAATGTACTGTTAAAATATCACTGACACGTTGTAGATCGAGTAGAGTTCTTCTATCAGAGATCAGGTTCCCCGCTGCACTGCAAGTGCGTTCACTAGCTGCATTTGAGGTGGGCACACAAAATACTCTTTTTGCCACTACAGCTAGCTTAGAAAAGAAAGTACTGTTGCGTTTCTACCATTCAAACGGGTCGTCGTCATTACCATCAATTCTTGCTAAATAAAGGTCCACCTCATTGGTGGAATGCGTCTCGCGCATGTCACAGTCCAGCCATTCCGAAAACATGCATTTCAGTCTTTTGGCTGGTGCACCAGGGTGACATTCTTCAGACGGCCCTAAATAAATATAACACAGATATCACTGAAACAGCAGGAGTACCATAAAATCGTACAGCTGTGTAAAATAAACAATTGGAATAAGATGATTTCAAACAGTTCTATGAGCGAGCATTAGACCGGCATATGACCCTGACACCAAAGGCGCAGCAACCACGCACAGTGCCGAAATGCTACGGGAATATGTATTAACGGGGTGCAACAGAGATTCACAAACCTAACCTAACGACTGTACATCAATATCGTGTATTAAATATCAATATAAAAGACGGACAAAGTATTTCAGGACTTGAGAGTGATAAGAGGAATGGATATAAAATACAATCACTTCCTCATAATAACCTGTATGGTAATGTTTCCTCATAATAACCTGTATGGTAATGTATAAAATGTGAAACTGAATGGCTAGTTCAACTGGATCGACAGAAAAGCTTTCGAAGCACCCGGGAGAGGAAACAATTCCAAATTTCGCAGTCAGGATTTATTCTCAAGCGTTTAGTTTGCTCCCGACACTCGCCTTGGACTCGAGTGGCGCTGCGGTGGCGACCGAGTGGCGAGCGGGCAGTGTGGACGGTCGGGCCAGTCAAGCGTGCGCCGCTCGAACGAGCGTGGAGGAAGTCGAGCGCAGCCACACGCCTTGCCGCAAGCTGCAGTACCGACACCTGTCGGACTGTCAGAGAACGACGTGTATCACGCGATTCGAGCGAGCAACCGAGCGACGTGCAGACCTCTTGTCTACTTCATAGCTATTTGGAAAGAATGTTGTAGATAACATAACAGCTACGAATTTATTATTATTGTATTTATCAATTATCATACAATCACTTTCATTGGGCAGATCAGCTCTCTCACTGCTGTGGCTGAAGAGCAGCGCATAGCTAATGCCACCTTGTCCCTAGATGGCGTTGGTATAATGTAGCGAGAGGGGTCAGGGTTGTACAACAGGCAGTTATAAGAACGGAAACCATGCAACAATAATGTCATACTTCATAAAAGTTTTTACAGACTTCCAGGTCATGTCAGCAGCTAACAGTCTGCGTACAGACTTCCTTCAGCGTTAACTCACAGTGATAAAATAGCATCACAGGTTTCGACATGCCAAGTCAGACCATTCCCTTGTTAGGCAAATTGTTGGTGCTCATGTGGTGGGTGCTTTCTTAACCTTGGAAGCCAGTTTTCAAGATTTTAGAGGGTTACTGTATTTATGTGACAGATGTTCATTGAAGTGGATTGTTAAGAAAAATCAGACACAACTGCAAAGGTCACTGCGGACCTGAAAGTCACACATTTTGACCCATTCAGCAACACTACATGAGTAGGATGACATAGTGCCAAAGCCATAAAGCCTGAGCTATAAGTCAATGAAAGGAAGTAATTTGGTCAACTGTTTCTTGTTGAACACTGTTCCTAAGTTCTTTTCGTGCTTGTATCTTAAGAGTGGAACATTCTGGGGTTGGGTGGTTATTGGTCATCCATATTATGGCATTCAATGGGCTCCAAGGTATTCTGCAAGGTCATTATTGACAAAGATTGTGACATTTTTGGATGGTGAGTAGTGCTGTTGTCAAGGATGACAGGTCTCCTTTTGTGCAGCTCGCATTTTCCATATCTGGTTTTGTGATAAGTATGAGTTGTTCCATCTCCCCCATCTACCATAGTTGCAATACCGCTAACATTGGACCTTTGTGATCTACTTTGGAGAGACGTTTGTGAGACTTCTATCTACATCATCATTACTTGAGCTTGTTACTATTTTGCAATAAGAACTGTAAATGCTTCCTTAGGAACTTCACATGTGTAGTTTTCCTGCTGGGTCTCTGATCATTTCTGCAATACCTATTTCTGTAAACTGTTTTTGAAATGTAAGCAAGCGTGCATCATTCGTGATGATATTTCCATTGTCTGCTTTTGTGACAGTAGAGTTTTGCTCTCGTAGTTTTCTGGTATTTTGGCTTTGTTCTATTGTGCAGGTGCAATAATGTGTTTTGTTCTTAGCCTGTAAAATTAACTTCGGGTTGGTTGAGCATTGTCATTTATGCTGTAAATGAGAGCTTGCTTGGCCTAAATAATTTAGTATTTAGTGTCTAAGAACACAACTAGCTCTTTATTCACACAAAGTGATGGGCGCTATCGACAAGGGTTCGCAAATCGATTCCGTGTTTCTTGATTTCCAGAAGGCTTTTGACACTGTATCTCACAAATGGCTTTTAATTTAATTGTGTGGTTATGGTATATTGCCCCAAATTTGTGATAGGATAGGGGATTTCCTGTCAGAGAGGACACACTTCGTAGTAATCGATGGTAAGGCATCGACTAAAGCAGAGGTGATATCGGGCGTTCCAGATGGTAGTGTTATTGGTCCTCTGCTGTTCCTTATTTATGTAAACGATTTAGTGGAAAATATAAGTAGCTCTCTTAAGTTGTTTGCAGATGATGCCATCATTTACCGTTTAGTAAAATCGTCTGAAGATCAAAACAAACTGCAGAACGATCTGAATAAGATATCAGTTAACCTTTATAATGTTGTATTGAAGGTATTTCACTTAACTGTCTATGCAACTGATTTAATAAAATATGCTATTGCCATACGCATTTCGCCTTTATTTGGAAGGCATCATCGGTGGCCTGTAATATATACATGATTATTTTTTACCAATGTTTATATTTACATTTCTCAGTATTCTTTAGGTTATCAACAGTTCTTGTGCGTTATTTTGGTATAGTATTGATATCTGGATATTGTACTTACAATATTTCATGGATATAGCTTTATATCTGGTTCTCATTGGTTGCTTCCAGCCGTTGTGCTTCAATTCCGTGCATTTTGCTGTTTTTGATGTTCCAGCACTTCACAGTTAGCACCACTAGGCACATGTCATTTTTGTTTGTGTTGTGTTTTTGTTTTTGCTGGTGTTGCCAACTGTTGGGTATGTGTTTGTCCTATCTTTGCTTTGTCAGTGTGTGTGTGTGTGTGTGTGTGTGTGTGTGTGTGTGTGTGTGTGTGTGTGTGTGTGTGTGTGCGCATATGGCAATAGCATATTTTATTAAATCAGTTGCATAGAAAGTTAAGTGAAATACCTTCAATATAATATTATAATATAGCAACTGTGGTAAAAAAAAAAAAAAAAAAAAAAAAAACAGGACAAAATGAACTAAAAACAGTTAAACTTTGTTTACAAGATAAATCAGTCAAACGTGAAGGCCGTAAACTCCATGAAATACCTAGTAATTTCTATTACTTCAGACTCAAACTGGAAAGAACACGTAGATAATGTTGTGGGAAAGGCGAACTAGAGACTGCCTTTTATTGGCAGAACCCTTAAAAGATGTGACAGAACTACAAAAGAGACTGCATACACTACGCTTGTCCGACCATTTTTGGAGTATTGCTGCCCAGTGTGGGATCCTTATGATGTGGGTTTGACGGAGGACATCGAAAGAGTCCAGAGAAGGGCAGCTCGTTTCATATTGTCATGATACAGGGGAGACAGCGTTACGTAAATGATACAGGATCTGGGATGGGAATCATTACGATGACGGTGCTTATCGCTGCGGCGTGGGCTACTTACGAAACTCCAATCGCCAACATTCTCCTCCGAATGCGAAAATATATTGTTGACTCCCACCTACATAGGTAGAAATGATCATCAGAATAAGATAAGAGAAATCAGAGCTCGAACAGAGATTCAGGTGTTCTTTCTTCCTGCGCGCTATTCGAGAATGGAATGGAAGATAAATAGTATAATGGTGGTTCGATGAACCCTCTGCCAGGCACTTAAATGCGATTTGCAGAGTATCCCATGTAGATGTAGAGCATTGGGCATGTCCAAGTTAACAAGTGCCAGTGTTCACAACTCCAGTGGTTTGTGGTGTCAGCTTGGTGTTTAAATCAGGGAATATAAGCAGTATAAAAGTTAGGATACACTGTATGTTGAAGTTCATTGCAATTTGACCTATCATATGATTTCTTTTGAAAATCATTATTCGAGCATGAAATATAAAAACTCTACATTGGTAGAATTACTAAGACAGTGAGTGCATACCTGCCAACTCTCCCGATTTAGGCAGGAGTCTCCTGATTTTTCACTTTCTCTCTCGTCTCCTGATTTTGTCATTATTCTCCTGATTTTAGCTTTTATCTTGAAACCCAATATTTGTTTATTGGCCAGTGGTCAAAAGTCCTTCATTCATTTATAAGTTTAATCTAAATATAAATCGAAATTCATAGTAATTAGGAGTTCTGCCTGACTTGTGTAATGGTTATTTTTGCCCTTGCCACGCATTTGCAAAAACACATGTAGTGTTTCGATGTTGTACTCTTTTTGAATGTGATGTTTTGTCATTGTAGTAAGTGAAATCACTTCAGTGATTTTTTTAATTGATGAAAACCTTTTGAGTGGTTAGTTAGGAACATCAGTTTCATATGCGAATTGCAGAAAGGCAACTTTTGAGTAAATAACTATTTTATGTGCTTAAGGGGTTTCAATTCAGTGGTGTGTGTTCCAGTATGACAAAAAATATAATCCATTTTAAAGCAGTTTTGGAAACATTATTTGTATTTTGTATTTTTTGTCGATGTGATATTTCCACATCGCATGGTGGAAAAAGCAATATAACGGAATACATTCAGAGAAATTGAGAAGTGTGTGAATAACAGTAAAAGACTGAAATTGCTGAGAAAAGTGAAAGGGATCATGTGATACGTGCTGAGTGCTTATTTACATTTTTATTTTAGAGTATAGTTTACTAATTAAATGTGATGACCATGTGGGTCACTTGTTCCATAAAATGTTCAGAGGTAGCAGTATAGCACAAAAAATAAACCCTGTGAAATTTTTTGTGTTAATTAAAAATTCAATCAATACCTGGACTGGCTACAAATCGGGATGTAATCAATATCTGGGTTAATGCAAGTGTTTTTTGTAGCCATTTTGTAAGTCTTGTGAGACGATAGGAAAAGGCTAAAATCAGTTATCTTTAGGTTTATAGTAAAGTGTGCTGCAGTTTTTGATAGAACATATCTCCCGATTTCCCCCCCCCCTTCCCCAATTTTTTAAAACTGGATCTCCTGTTTTTTTTTTTACATTTTTTAGGTTGGTAGGTATGTGTTTCAGTGGCTGAGTAGATTATTGGGTGACTGTTTATGAACACCTGTGTAGGTGATATTTTAAACTTCAATTCATTACATATTAAGCAGTTGTAGGCTTTTCTAGGTTCCACATTCTTTAGAATATTCTAATCTTAAATTATAATCAATTTAGCCAGAAATAAAATATTTTATGTCTTGTCATAATTGTGTGTTGTATGTAACCATTTAAGTATTGCTCTGTTTCTGACTTTAGTTAAACAGCTGTTTCTATTTTCAGATAGATGAAGAAAGAATTGTCTCATCCACAGGGGCATTGTCTCTGAAGGAAGTTCCACAGAGATTAGTCCTGATTGGTGCTGGTGTAATTGGTTTAGAGTTGGTAAGTAGTTAAGCTTATTAAAACCCTGTTCCAAACATTAATTTAGAGGTGGCATTAAATTACACTGATTTGTTTTCAGGGATCTGTTTGGTCAAGACTGGGTGCTGATGTGACTGCTGTGGAATTTCTTCCTTCTATTGGAGGTGCAGGTATAGATGGAGAAGTTTCAAAAGCGTTCCAAAGGATATTGACAAAACAAGGTCTAAAATTCAAGCTTGGAACAAAAGTTACTGGTGCCACTGTCCAAGGAAATGTAATAAAAGTCAGTGTTGAAAATGTAAAGGACTCTTCTAAAAAGGAGGAGGTAAGTGTGTTGAATGAAAGAGAAAGCCATAGTTTCAATACAGACTTTTTCTCACATGGAAATCCCATTACCTCAATTCTTATTTTGTTTGTTGTGTTGAAATTTGTAACAGCTAAATCTTTTCTTTCTTAATTTTTCATTTTAAGTTGTTTTTATTAAATTTTATATAGTCAGTTATTTAATGATGGAAAAGGCTTCTCCCTTTACAGAAAGTCATACCCTAGGAGAAATTGACTCACACAAAAGTAATTTGTATGAGTGTCCTCAAACTTCTTTCATGTGTTACCTAGTGTGACAAGGTCTGCGGAGGTAAAAATTGCCGAGACAGGACCACCTACTAAAATATAATCAGGCACCCCAAAGCTGAAAGTGTGTTGATCATTCAGTTATAAACGTAGTTTCTAATTGGAAGATGAAGAAATACTTGATTTAATTTCACATTTTACATATATAGTAGTGCTAAGGTTTCCATTATGAACAGCTACTGCACTATGGGAGTAGTCTTGTTAAGTAACTTAAAGCTACACTTACATTTCATGTCGCTGAGATACTGTGAGTTGCTGCCTCTTCCTGTTTTTGGACAAAGTTTTGAGAGATATCTCATCGCGATTGATGTCATTTATGAACGTTTGCTGCACACCAAACTACCAAGAAGTGACAAAAAATTAAATCTTTGCAATGCACCACAGATATGATAACCCCCAATACTACACTGAAATATTACTTCCAGTTGTATTCGTCTGCTCAAACTGTCAAAATTCAACATGGATTTTCTTGTTACAGAAACATCTAACAGCATAACTGCCAATCTAACTTGGTATTTTCATACAAAAATACCAAATAAATTTCTGACTTACCCAGTGATTTTAGAAAATTTTCTTTCATACAAACCTTGTTCTGTCAATTATGAACACAACAAAAAATTGGCCAGATTAGTCAAGCTGTTTTGAAGTGAGTCTGTTGCAAGATACCCTCTGCCATGCACCATACAGTGGGTTGCAAAGCATAAAAATTTTCTAAATGGAAAAAATACAGAAATGTGCCAAATTAGGTGGTGTATCAAACCAATTGTGCTGGCCCTATTGTCAGATGTGAAAAGTGCGCATACAGAAGTTATAATTTTTGCACTTTGACTTTTAATACTGTCCTTGTAACTGTCCTGATTTGGTTTCTGGTAATTAAAAAATCATGCAAACCTTTTCCTGAGAATTACAAACATAACAAAAGAATTTAGCCAAATTGGTGTGGCCCTTCTCAAGTGACGCTTTACATGCATGTGGAAATAGATTTTTATTTATGTAGATAACATACAAATAGTTTATTTGTAAGTATATTTAGGAAGTAAATACTTGTAAGTACTATTGTAACATAAGGTGATGGCATGTTGTTTGTACTGTAAATATTGCAGTATAGTTATTTGTTAACAATATTGTGTGTTATATAAAGTGGCCAATATATTATTCATTGTGTGCTGTGAATAAATCATTCTGGTTCGAAAAATTTTGAGGTTTCTGTATCCTTGAAGCTCAAGGGTAAAATGTGAATAGCCTGCTCCCACAAAACTTATTTTCATACTGAGTCTAAGTTATACCTTGTTGATTATTATTATTACTTTTCTTTTATAGCTGGAATGTGATGTCCTGCTCGTGTGTGTAGGAAGGAGGCCGTATACCTCCAATTTGGGTCTCGAAGAAATTGGAATTGAACGGGATGAGAAGGGAAGAATTCCTGTCAATTCTAGATTTCAGACTGTTATACCAAAGTACGTAACACTTCCACACACGTAACTATTATTAAGAGTTAAAGTTGGGCAGATATAAACTACTAAATCGGGTTTATTAGCTGTTCTCAGTTTTGAAATGGATAGTGACTATTGGACTCTTTCATATATTTACGTTGAAAAGTGAATTGTTTTTATATAGTTGCAAAATAAAGGTGTGATTATATTTCAGTATTTACGCAATTGGTGACACTATCCATGGTCCGATGTTGGCCCACAAAGCTGAAGATGAGGGTATTGTGTGTGTAGAAGGCATTGCTGGAGGTCCAGTGCATATTGATTACAATTGCATTCCTTCTGTTATCTACACTCATCCTGAAGTTGGTTGGGTTGGTCACACTGAAGAGGATCTGAAAAGTGATGTGAGTATTTAATTAGAGGGAAATTATAAGAATGTTTTGTATATGATGTACCTCATTTTTACAAATTACACAGTATTGGACTCTACCGAAGTTATTCAAATTTAAGCCTTCCTACCTCCCCCCTGCCCCCTGTTTTGGGGATTCAAAAAATTGCCTGCAGCTTCAAATCGAGTGCAAAGAAAATGTAAGTTCTGAAACAATGGCACTAGGATCTGTCACAACTGACTTCGGCTGTCAGATATTAGCAGTGCCAGGCATACTTTGCAAACTCAAATAGGCATACTGCCACCAAAACTTTTGTGCTTACATACAAATAATTTTTAAAAAGTTGTAGAAGATAAGTACTTTTTTCAGGGTTTTGATCACTTAATCAAAATAATGCAACAAAGGAAAGAGAAATGCAGGGCTATATTTTAGTTCTTATACCAGTGACTTCGCATGATAATAATAGCAAAGGATGCTGAATGCCAGGAATCACATTATGTTGGCATTAGCCAATCATATGATAACACAAATGTTTTATCATGAAGTCTTTGTTGTGTGAGAGCAGTTACTTACACTGATCAGACAAAGGTAGATATAAGAACCTGTCAACCATGGAGCAGCAACATCATTATTTATTTACTTGGTAGTATAATGGTAAAGATTTTATAATGGTAAGGCACAATTTTGGAACCAGGTTTTAAACTGTAAGACATAACCAGGGGCAGATATAGACTCTGACCATAACTTGTTGGTTATGAACTGTAGGCTGAAACTGAAGAAACTACAAAAAGGTAGGAAAATAAGGAGATGGTACCTGGATAAATTGAAGGAACCTGAAGTTCTTAAGAATTTCAGAGGGAGCTTTAGGCAACAATTGACAGAAATGGGGGAAAATAAAACAGTAGAGGAGGAGTGGGTAGCATTGAGAGATGAAATATTGAAGGCAGCAGAGGACAAAATTGGTAGGAAGGGAACACCTACAAAAATCCTTGGATATCACAGGAGATACTAAATTTAATTGATGAAAGGAGAAAATATAAAAATGCTGTAAATGAAACAGGCAAAATGAAGTACAGACTACTAAGAAATGAGATTGACAGGAAGTGCAAAATGGCTAAGCAGGAATGGCTAGAAGGCAAATGCAAGGATGTAGAAGAATGTATAAATAGGAGAAAAATAGATACAGCCTACAGGAAAATAAAAGAAACATTTGGAGATAAGAAAAACAGCTCTATGAATATCAAGGACTGATGGAAAACCAGTTCTCAGCAAAGAAGTGAAAGGTGGAAAGAGTACATAGAGAGGCTCTATGAAGGAAATGAACTTAGCGACAATCTTGTAGAAAGGGGAGAAGAAGTAGATGAGGATGAAATAGGAGATACTATACTGAGAGATGAATTTGACAGAGCACTGAAAGATCTAAGTCGAAACAAGGCCCCTGGACTAGATGATATTCCCTCAGAGCTACTGAAGTCTCTGGGAGAACCAGCCACGACAAAATTGTTTCACCTGGTGTGTAAGATGTATGAGACAGGCGAAGTACCCTCAGACTTTCAGAAAAATGTTATAATCCCCCTTCCAAAGAAAGCAGGTGCAGACAGGTGTGAAAACTACAAAACCATAAGTCATGGTTGCAAAATATTAACACTAAGGAACTCGGGAGGCAATACTCACTTTACGGCTTATCCTAGAAGATGGATTAAGAAAAGACAAACCTACAATTCTAGTTTTTGTAGATTTGGAGAAGGCTTTTGACAATGTTGATTGGAATAAACTCTCAAGTTCTGAAGCAAGCAGGAGTAAAATATAGGGAGTGTAAGGTTATTTACAATTTGTACAAAAAACAGACAGCAATTGTTCAGAGTTGAAGAGCATGAAAGGGATGCAGTGGTTGGAAAGGGAGTAAGACAGTTATTCAAGTTATTCAATTTGTACACTGAGCAAGCTAAAAAGGAAAGCAAGGAGAAATTTGGTGAAGGAATTAAAGTTCAGGCGGAAGAATTAAAAACATTGCGTTTTGCCGGCGACATAGTAATTCTGTCAGATACAGCAAAGGACCTGGAAGAGCAATTGAATGGAATGGACAGTGTGCTGAAAGGTGCATATAAGATGAACATTAACAAGAGTAAAACTAGGGTAATGGAGTGCAGTATAAGAAAATCAGGTGGTGCTGAAGGAATTAGATTAGGTAACAAAGCAATAAAGGAGGTACATGAGTTTTGTTACTTGGGCAGTAAAATAACAAGTGATGAGGATATAAAATGCAGAATGGCAATGGGTAGAAAAGCGTTCTTGAAAAAGAGAAATTTGTTAACATCGAATATTGATTTAAGCCTAAGGAAGTCTTTTCTGAAGGCATTTGTATGGAGTGTTGCCTTGTATGAAAGTGAAACATGGACGATAAACAGTGCGGACAGGAAGAGAATTAAAGCTTTTGAAATGTGGTGCTACAGAAGAATGCTGAAGATTATTTGGGTGGATTGCATAACTAATGAGGAGGTACTGAACAGAATTGGGGAGAAAAGAAATTTCTGGCATACCTTGACTAAAAGAAGTGATAGATTCGTAGGGCACATTTTTAGACATCAAGGAATTGTGAATTTAGTGTTAGAGGGAAGTGTGTGGGGTAAAAACCGCAGAGGAAGACCAAGAGATGGATACAGTAATCAGATTCAGACAGATGTAGGTTGCCGTTCTTATGTGGATATGAAGAGGCTTGCTCAAGATAGGGTATTGTGAAGAGCTGCATCAAACCAGTCTCTGGACTGAAGACCACAACAACAACAATATACGTAAAACTTGAGCAATTCTATGTGGTTAAGATTTCTAATATTAACTTCTTGGTAAAAAATATTGTGCTGTGTGATTGGTGTTGCCAACATAATCGTGAGGCTGTTGGGATGGGGATTAAAATTTTACTAAAATTCAGAATTGCTCATCTTCAAATTTAACAATGTTTCAAATATTCATAGCAACAAAAAATAAATTTCCTTAGATAAACAATGTACGAAGCTTTAGAATTTTTATACGAATTGGTAGCTATGAATATGTAATGATTTTTGAATATGTGGTTATGCAGGAACCTGGTAGCACAGCTTTAAAATACAGTTTTGCAACCCAAAAATATTTGCTTGTGTTCTATGCATTCCATGTAACCAATGAGGTGTGAGAAAAGATGGAGTAGATTTACACTCGAAATTGAATCATTTGTTTGGTTTGGTGTTTTTGGCAGTGTGCATTAGTGATTGTCAATTTCCTTGTGATTAAGGCGACAAAACAAACTGATGGTCTACCTGGCCCCATGATCTTATTACAATACACTAATCATTTGGAACATCAATTATTAGACACTGAGACTGCTTGGCAGAGCGTTATGCCTAAGCAAAGTTTTCTTCTTGAATAAAAATAAATCTCATTTACTTTCATTTCTCTTCAGAATGCGGTATTGTCTCCTGTCCCATTCCAAGTGTAAGACAGCTGACACATTCACATACTTACTTGTGAGAAATATATGCAGTGAAACCACTATTTTATGTTTCTGTGCAGTCCAGATTTAAAAAGTGCAAAAATGCGGAAACCGCAGATTCGAGGAAAACGTCAGTCCCAAAATTACAAGCAAAAACATGCATAATTACATACCGTATATGATTAAAAATCATAATCCTCTCCAATCTGTGTAAGTTAATTAAATGTAGAATAGTTAAGTCCATACAATTATAAAGTGTGATGAAATATGAGAGTTCGACGAATTCATAGATTTCCTCTTGGAAGAAGAACAACTTGAAGTTCTTCACAATGTGTTCACATTTCTTAATAATAGTATTTAAAGAAATTACAGGAATTCAAAGAGATGCAGCTAACTGTAGCTATATGATTCCCTTGTTCAAATTATTGTTCATGTTTGAAACAAAGTTTTTCACTGGCACTTCTCACAAATGCACATAACTGTATCAACAACAATGAACCTGCAGTAATCCGTATTCCGCTCGCCATTAGTTGTGGATTGTTGGGTCATTTTATAATTTTGGCATATTTAAAAATTTATCCAATGAGAAAAATTAATCTTAGTACCTACTGCACATCGTAGTTCTGTTGCAAATACACAAGTCAGAAATACAGGAGCATTGTACTACTGTATCATAGGTTCATTAACATCTTGTATTGCCCTCTTTAATGGATACCAAGTCATAATTGGAAATATTAAATAGATAAGTTAAAACTGCAATGTGCTATTGGGAACATTTGTCTGTTGGATTACAAAGTGCAGTTTCAAAATAAATTCTGATTGTTCAGCCACTTTTATCAAACGTGATGTTAGAACACTTACTACAGTACCCCTTTGTGTGCGTGCACAGTTATTCCTGTCAGCATGTGCTGATACACCGGAGTTTCAAACTGCATTCACTGATTTCCTTTTCTGCTGCTAGATGGCTGAAGCATTAAGATCTTTGGTCGGGCTAGACGAGTACTGGACAGCCTACCAATATCATTCACAGTGAATCTTCGTGTACCCCTTAACTCCTTCAATGAAGATGGTGTGACGGTCTGTCTTTTGCATCACTTATAACTTGTTCAATCACATCAAATGTCAGTAAGAAAAAAAGAATGAAGTAAAGCGAGACGCCATGAGAGATCTTAAATCGAGGTAAAAGAAACATAAAGTCAGGGAATTTTTAGCAGTGATGTTAAGTTTTTCACTGGGGCTGTGAATTTATGGCGTAAAATTGTGAAAAAAATAAAATCTGAGAACATCGTATTGAAGTTCTGCTGTAGATTTGTTTCTGTGGATATTTCACAATTTGTTTGGTTAAACAAATGAAAATTTGTTTAAATTTGGTAAGACACAACAGCTGTCTGCAATGCCACACGACTGGTCGCGCATGCTTCCCATGATTCATTACACTATTACCAATATCTGCTTACGAGACCTAAAGTATTTTCACCAAAATAACGGTACTTAATCTTGACTGATAAGCTTATGGCTCAAATCAAAGTACTGTAGCTGTATCTTCTATTTAATTTGTTCATATTGGGATCAACCAAATTTCTTTAGATTTTGAAATGTGCCCTACAAAGTACCCTCCCCCCCCCCCCCTCCTTGAATTTAAAGTCTTACTTTTGGCCACAGCTTGTATTCGATTAAATACAGAAATTAAATTAGGCAGTACATATAAGTGCAGTCACCAACAATTACCAAATTTAGATTATATTTGCAGCTGTTATATTTTACTTCTAAGTTTCATCTTCTCTCTGGATACCAGTTTTCATTTTTTATTATTGTTGTCAGCTACTTAATAAAGTTATGGCTTAATATTCATTTGCTTACTTATAATATTTATCAATACCGGTAGTCTGCTTAGATGAAACATGTGCCTTATGTAAGAATCCACAAACAAAAACGTTGCTGTGAGTTACACCTATATTTCTTTATTTTAAAATATCTCGGTCTTAGTTCCTTATAAAAGATACTTTTTAATTTTTATGATATGATTATATACTTTTGTTCTAGGGAAGAGAATTCAAAGTTGGAAAATTTCCATTTGCTGCAAACAGCAGAGCAAAGACAAATAATGATACTGAGGGCTTTGTAAAGATCTTGGGTGACAAAGCAACAGACAGAATATTGGGCATACATATCATAGGACCAGTAAGTTACTCATAATCACTGTGAATTGATTTTTTCAACTGCTTTACATTCTTGAATAAAATTATGCAATGTGTGCTGACAATGATCTCTGTTCATATATCCACTGCTCTCTTTCTCTCTCTCTCTCTCTCTCTCTCTCTCTCTCTCTCTCTCTCTCTCCCTCCCTCCCTCCCTCCCTCCCTCCCCCTTCCTTCTTTGAAACATTGTTAATTGAAATTTTAGGTTGAACTTGAAGGTCTTAAGACTGTTGTTGTAATATAGCAGATATGTGTATAAAACATAGGCAAAATTACAAGACTAAACTTGTTTCTTGCAGGGTGCTGGAGAGTTAATCAATGAAGGAGTATTGGCAATGGAATATGGAGCATCTTGTGAGGATGTTGCAAGAGCATGTCATGCTCATCCAGTAAGTTCTACAGATTATATGTTGGACCATTTGCATGTTAATATTTAAAAAACAAAAGTGCTCTGTTTCTCTGAAGTCATAATAGTTGTTGCTTTCATAGTGTGATATTTATGCTTCTGGACTTTACATTGCATTCATCTTTATTGTGAGGCTGTCACATTACCCATTTACTTCAACTTCCTAATTTTGTAAAGGACGCTTCAGAACGTAAAATGAAAGTCAATGTTGGAAACTAAATTAATGGAAAACAGTACTTAACAATAGAATCCATCTGTTCTTGAGGTGCTAATATTAAATTTTAAAATGTATTTGGAATGTAAAATACAGAAGCATATTTCCAATTATATGTAAGTTGCTACATGAAAATCCTGTAAGCGAAATAAATCACCACAAGGGAAAATTAAAAAAATCTTCAGTGAGAAAAGTGAAATACATATTACACAAGTCATTATGATTTTGAGGTTGGAGCACAGTAGCAAAAAATAAGAAATATAGTACAAAGAAATTAAATAATTGGCAGAACATGAAAATACAGGTGACTGCTATGCATACCTGTTCTTAACAAGATTTTCATAGAAAATGTAGAGATTAACATTCATGGTGTTTAGAAAGTGTTGCAACTTGCAGTTTTTTGTATTTTTACATTTTTGTCACATGTATAAAATGTTGTTGTTGTTGTTTATTAACTACACTTGTCTTCTCAATTTTCAGACATGCTCAGAAGCTCTCAGAGAAGGATGTTTAGCAGCTTATTTTGGAAAGCCAATTAATTTTTAGACTGTTGTGGTATTCAAAAATCACAGATATTATTAAGGCTGTATTTGTAAGGAGAAGAATGGAAACAACTGAAGTCTCTTTACTTTTTTATGCATTTTGTTAAGGAAACCCGTGTTTTAGATACTTTTTTTAAACGTCAAGACATGTGTTTACAAGCAGCATTTTCACGTCAGTGATTTAAAAGAATCTTGTTAAATTATTTATCATCTTATGTTTGTAACATATCTCATCACTGTAAAAGATACTGTGCACGTCTAGTGTAAGAAATGAAATATTTACATATTCTTGTTGCTTGTTGGCTAATTTATGAATTAAAATGTAGTAAGCAAAATATACACTGCTTGCTAAAATTTAATAGTTTAATGACACTGAGAGATTTGATGGCTAAAAAAAGGCATACACATGAGCATTATGGTATGAAGTAGTATCAGATGAAACCAATACCCTTGCCATTCAGTTAAAGATGGAGTGAGATTTTATTGTGAACTCAATTTAGGATGGCAGCTGTTCAGTTCTTCAGCTGAACAGATTTAGGTGGTTTTGTTTGTGTTTTATGAAGCTGTTTAAGGTAAATGCATTTGGAAAAAGACATCTATGCCCTATCCAAACTTGTGCTCCATATGTCATTATTACCCTAATCCTTCTCCTATCAAATCAAACACTCACATAGAGAACATTGTCGTCTTCTTGAATTTCTCATTCAAGCAGTTTACCATTCATCTGTTCAAAATTGAAGACAACACTGAGGTATATTATTGTTATAATCCAAAAATATGTTGAAATTGCATAGTGTTATTTAATGGGGGCATGTTTATGAAATTGTAACATCACACTTATTTTGTTAAGTATGGAATTGTAATAAACAATGTACCCAATGTTCACAATACTTTTAGGAAGGAATCAGTCATACCCTTATGTAATTATGTTAACATTAGATTAACTTAAGTATGTCATGAGATTACAAATTGAATTGAATGTGTCCACCTTCTGAGTGCTAATTCATGTTAAGGGGAGAATATGTGCATTCAGAGACACTGTTAAAACAGTGAAATGGGACAGTGCAGTAAAATCAGGAAGTATATGCTCCACAGCAGATTGGGACATGAAGACAAGAAGATTTTCACAGCACTTCTGTACTGAAGGATCATTGTTCACGTAATCATCTAGCCATACATAGTTTCTCTAAATTGTGTAAGGTAAATGCTAAGAATTTCTTTCTTTAAACAAGAGGACACAGATTTGCTTCCTTATCGTAAATGTGTGAGCTTGTACACCATCTCTTCTGACCTACTTGTTGACAGACTGTTAAACCGTTATCTTCCTTCTTTCCACTGTTTGCCCTCTTACTTCCATTCATCTGATCTTTCAAATTTTTTAAATCTAAATCATAGATTTTATTTGCAGTTGTAAAATGCTTATCCTGTAGTTTTTTTGCAGAGAATACTAAAATGATATAAATTGTTGAGATGTAATTACAGTAGGAATTGCTACAGATTTATTATAAAGGAAATGCTGTAAGAAGAGTATAAAGCAAATTTGAGTACAAGCACCACTAATCTCTCAACGATTTGGATTTGAGTTCCTATGTGTTGTCAAATTTGGAGCACACTCCCCATTATTATTACTATAATAAAGTGAAAATAATTTTTAGTAAACTGTGTGTTGTTTCTATAAAGTACTCATTTAGTGTCTCTCATAGATGGTTACATATACATTTTGATAATTATTTCCTCTTTGTTACTGTACTTCTGTTAGAATCCGCCAGTCATGTTTTTTTTCACATTCTAATGATGATACATAAATTAGGAATAAATCACCTGAAATTTGTCATTTAGTGGTAGATCCAGTAGCTCGCCTGGCTGTACATCATTATGAAACGACGGGTTCTTCAATATCAATGGAATTACAAAATGTGTACATGTTTTGACAAGTCTCTTCTTTATTATCAAATAATTGAAAACACACACACACACACACACACACACAGACTGACATACTCAGAATGTACCAATACAAAAGGAAGACTAATGACTTCATGGCTGTAGAAAGACACTCGAGACTGGAGTAAGACTGACTTAACAACCGATTGTGTGTGCACCAATTCACGCATACTTATACAATAAGACTGTAGAACAAAGAAGTTGCAACATAACATCTTAATAATATAATAATAGATATAAATGAATCTTTCATAAAGAGGATATACACAAAATTATAACAATTATAGTCAAAGTATTTTTGTATCAAGACAGAACAGAAATTAAGATCATAAGTAGGCACCGGGAAAATTCGCATTTCCGATAAATGCTAATTTAGGTGCGAATTCTGGCTCAAAATGCGAATTTGCCTGATAAAGGCTATTTTACTGCGAAAAACTATTTTTTATGGAATATTTTGATATAATTTTATTTCCTGCTTATGAATACATACAAAGTTATCAATTTTAGAGGACTTTTGCAATATCTGGTGATACAAAAATAATAAGCTGTCAGTCACATTTGACAACGAAGGAACACGATCGTAAACAAATGCGTAATCGATCGAGATTTTGTCAGGGAGGTAGCTGACAAAAGTGAAAAAATTGATAGCTTCGCTGACCAAAGAAATAACATTTATTGTGTCTGGAAGCTGATGATTTCAGTCTCAATTAATTTATCATTTCGGCAGTCATTAATTCTGCCTGTTACTTACTGTTTTATATAGTTCCCCTAATGACAAAGTTATCTGCTAACTACTTTGTTGGCAGCGATCAGAGAGCAATAAATGGCGGTTGTTGTAATTTGACAATTGATTCAGTCACTAGCATTTTGATCTCTATACTAGTATTCAACGAAACTTTGTTCTCTGATAGCGTTCCACCACGCTGGATACGAAATTCGAAAGTCTTTTTCGAGAGGACGCCGTACAATTTGTATAGTTTTCATGTTTCTGTATCTTGTGTGTATGTGTAGAGCATTGTATAAAGTATGGGTCGTACTTCTGTAACTGCACGTGACAGGGCGCAGCAATATGATGGTCACGGCTTATGTGCCACTGATTCAGAAACAGTGTTTTGCAAGTGTTGTATTGGGTCGGAAAAAAGATAATGTTGAGAAACACATTAAATCAGAAAAGCATTCCGTACACTGCCAAGAAAACGTTGCTTCTTCCCAAAAGAGACAGTCATCAATTATTGAATGCTTAAGTAGAGCGAAAAGAAGACGGCAAGAGAGAGATGATTTTGGAAGAAGAACCATAGAAGCATTTTTAAAGGCAAATATTCCACTGGAGAAGTTAGAAAATGGTGCTTTCTGTTTGTGGATTCGTGAATTCTCAAATGAAGATCTACCATGTGGGAAGACTCTGTGTGAGAAATATTTACCAGGTAAGCAATTTTTATTTATTTTAACTTTACATTGTGATGTAAGATAGAAATAGGATGCCTCTGGTCTGGTGCATAAAATTTTATGGGTGATTTTCATGTAACGGGCCTAAAAGTGTCGAAGTAAAGTTCTTAAAAAAATACGCCATATTTTCTTATATTCACATTTCTATTACAGGAAATAGGTTTGTTCCAATCTGTAAAATACTAAAAAAACAGTTATTTCCCAGACGATTTTTATTGTGTACGAATTTTGAAGTGCTAAATTATCATTTTTGTAACTGTCAGAAAGTACAATACTCGGTGTTCGTAAAAGTATAAAGCATTGTTATTTACCTTGTTTATTTTGTTTCGTATCGTATTGCACTAAAGCATGAAACATAACTACAAAATACAGCTGATATCAATATAGGGATCAAATCTGTAAAATATTGCGTGGTAATTGTGTCGGCGACTTCACTTCATTTTCTGTAACGCCAACAAAACCTACACTTTTTATGACTGTGAAAGAAATTTCACTGCCAATCGAATTACTGTTTACAGTAGTGGGTGTTAAGTGATTTGCTGTATTCTGTTGATTGTGGATCGAATATACAAAACCTATTGAGGGGTGCTGTAAAAACGAAAATCTAAAGCTCATTTTCGTTAAGTTACATTACTGTGTGCATTTCTGGAGGGATGAAATACATAACAGTAATGATAACAGACGGAAATTCTGAATGTTTATTATTTTTGTTAAATAATGAAATGCACAAATTATGTACCTGTGAAAAAATGCAGGTACAAACATTTTCAAAAAGAAATGGGTTGCACTAAAGAAAGACCATTCATGAAGCAGTTAGAGGACAGATTATCAGCCTTTATCCTCTATCCTATCCAGAATTGTGTGCAGATTATTGTAGTGAAAATACTTTAGCACTGAATGATCACAGGAAGCTGGATAGAGAATGAGAAACGAGGAGGATAGCAAACTACTGAAATTTTCAAAAGCAAAAGTGAACCATCTTTTGTTTCTAGATAGGTTAAATATGATATTCAACTCATTTATATATTAGGTACATAAACTGTGATTACATTTGTCACATTATGCACAATTTAATTCCTCTCCTGCTAATTTTCATTCCTCATTTTGAGTTTCATTTCTGTTATGCTTAAAGATGGGGCTATGGGTGCATGAAGAATTATTGCTTAGTTATATTGTGATTTCGAGCATCTTTTGGGTGCATGCTGTCAGACAGTAAAATATTTTCCATTATTTTCACCTCTGGTTTATCACTATGAACTGTAAACAAAGTGTACCATAATTTGTCCTCAAATTTTCAATTTTTCGGGTAAACATTCACGACAGTTTCAGTACTTCACTTTTATGACCAGAATATGAAAATGTTGCATGTACTTAAAAGTAGGCTAGCTCTGAAGTCATGCATTTGTAATCTTGTTTTGGCCCATTGTAAGAAAATCACCTTTATATGAAAAATGTGAGTTTTGTGCATGGCTTGGTATAAAACGTGTCATTTACTACATTTTGTGGTTTTTATTTTGTGCCCAGCATAATTTGTAAAAGTGCGTTTAATTTCTGTTGTAGAATCTTAAGTGTAGTGCTCCATCTGGTTTGTTCACAGTACTGGTATTAAATCTGATATTCTTCAATTTTATCATTGCCGGCCTGTATTAGGGCCTACGGAAACCGCAAAATTGGAAACATCTTGTAGCACGATTCTGAATGTCATTTGTTCAGTTAACTTTAAAATTTTGTTATTGCAGTTACTTTCACCAGTAAGAATACTTTCCCGTGTTATATTACAGTAGTCATTACTGTGATAAGCTATTCACACTGGCCTGCAGTATTGTACTTCAACTGCTGCAATGCAGTAAGGAAAAATACTTTATACCAAATATTTGCTGTAACATGGGCTATTATATTTATGCCTGATAAAATGATTGTCAAGTTCTAACAGCCATTTTATATGTGATTAAATCACTAGTCTGATTGCAATAATTTTTACTTAATAGGACCAGATTCGGTAAAAAAAATTTGGTATCTTCAGATACAATCCACTGTATGTCTGTTGCTGGTAGTCTGAAGCAGTGACATAGTCACAATCAGTGTTATCTAAAATTATGAACTTATAGCTTAATTCAGACTATAGTGGTTATTTTGTGACTTGTATTTTATAGTTTTTTTCTCCTTCTTTCTGTTTCTAGATGTTGCCTTGGACCACAAAGAGCAAACAAGGGAAATGTAGCTGGCAAAAATATACACATCTTGTGCAACGAAACTACAGACCGGATGGGTCATTGCGTTTTTTTTTTTTTTTTTTTTTTTTTTTTTTTTTTGTTTCAAGTGCCAGACTTCAAAGATCGCAAGCTTTTCCCTGTTGCGGTAAAGTTCCTTGAGGCAGCTAATGCCACAAGTTGCTCTAGGGTAATTACAAGGTGCCATATGAAGCTGTACAGGCTTTTGTGAGTGACAGTGCTCCTTATATGACATGGTGCTACGAAACGTTAAAAGTAGTAATTGGTGACTAATTACTACATGTGCAGTGTTGGGCACACAAGCTTAGTTTAGTTAGTAAATGCTGGACAGTAGCTATGTCCGAATTAAATGACGTCGTTACAATGGTGAAGTTGGCTTTCTTGAATACTAGGAAGCGCAAGTATTATAAATACATTCAGTTTTTGAAGAGCAAGAATGTAAATGAAGCTAGACTGTTTCCAATCCCTGTTGTCACTAGATGGAACAGTTGGTTCGAGGCTGTATTTTACTTGGAAAATTATTTCAGGGACATTCTAAGTTTCTTCAATTCACCACAGATTAGACACCAACAACACTGGTGTGAATTTTATTAAAAAATTGACAGAGAGGGACATTAACAGACTACACACCCATATGGTGTTTGTTAAGGATCGTGCAAGGCAGCTTGTATATCTGCTTACTTTGCTCGAAGGATCAAAATATCAAACATGCCATTTGCTGTATCCGAAATTAGAACTTCTGGACTCAAACTTTGCCGAGGTATGTGAAGGAAAGTTCTTGAATTCCACAAAAAGTGCACTGTTGTAGGGCAGGCTTCATGTAAAGAGGTCTTTTTTAAGGCAGCTAATTCTGCTAGAAGTAAACTTTCAGCACTGCGAAACAAGGATCCCAATCGTGAGGGATTTGAGGCATTGGCGCAGGCATTTTATCCAAAAAATGTTATTTTGGCTACCACAAAAAGATTGTCAAATTGAGAAGCTTCTGTGTTCGTCAAATGTAACAGCACGCAGTGTGCAGAGGGTATGCACATTTCAGAAATCTTGTAAAAAAAGAACATAAAGAACATGCCAGAATGGATGTTGTTAATGTCTTTAGGGCTATGCGGGTGGAAAGTGAATATGAAGTGTTTGCAAAATGTTGTCTGGATTTATTGTGGACACCAACAAATAATGTAGACAGTGAGAGAATTATTTCTCACTACAATTAAACTTTAAGCGATAGGGGATGTAATCTCAAAGAAAGTAGTGCAGAAATTTGTACTCTTCTATCATTTCATCAAGACAAATTTGTGTAATAGCAGTATGTTTTTAGCAATAAAAAACATATTTAAAAAAAAAATTCTCCTCTGAAATTTGTTTTCTTTCATTCCTCAAACTCATTGATGATACAGTAGTTTAAATTAAACATTTTCAATCAACAGGATGTAAAAGTGAGTAATCGTGCTGTTTTTATGTTTAATCATTGCAAGAAAAAATAGATGCTAATTTCATCAAAAATAGATGCTACAAATTACGGTCTCTAATCATAAGTAATTTACGACTAGAGCAGTAAATAGGTTTGTTTATAATATTAATGATGGCTAAATTAAAGTAGATACAAAGTTTCAAGGTAAACAGACTATCACAAAAAAAAAAAAAAAAAAAAAAAAAAACAGTACATTGCAAAAGACATCAGATAATGTTAGTTAGAAATATAGTAGCAAAAATGTATTATTGCATAATATTAATGCTATGTTTTTTACAAACAGAAACAGTTTAACAAAATGATTTAAAGAACATTACCATTAAAGATAAAGGTGAAGCAATTAATTAAAATTTGTGATGCGGCCGGGAATCGAACCCGGACCTCCATGCTTACTAGACAGATGTCTCACCACTAGACCACCGCACTAGTGAGTAATGTGCCTCGGAATAGTGTAAGTTCGACTTCGCTCCACATCACAAACTTTAATTCAGCCTTGGCAGCAGTGGCAATATTCTGTGGAACATAGAAGCTGAAATAAAGTTTGTAACGTGGAGGGAAGTTGTACTTATTCTGAGGCACATTACTCACTAGTGATGTGGTGGTCTAGTGGAGAAGTCTGGCTCTAGCTGTCTGGACGGTCACACGCGTCTGAGATCTGCCAGTGTCTGTGCTTTGTTGAACATGTGATACATGTTTTCGTGTACTTAAAGAGTGTTTTCTACCTAATCCACGTGTTGTGTGTGTGTGTGTGTTTTCATCTGTTGTTGTGTTGTTGTTCGTGGGAATTTCGGCACTGTCCGGAATTTCTTGTCTCCAGCACACCATGGAAAAATCAGAGAGGAAAAACATCGTGATTTTCACCTTCGCCAATGATACCAGTAGAGTAAAACGCTCAGCACTGGAGATAAACGATTGGCTGATCCAGGTACTGGGCAGCCATCCAGATTCTTTGCATACCGTACAATTAGATGTTGATGACTACAGCCTTTTAGTCAAATTTTTGGATCCGTTGATGGTTTACCATTTTCTAGAAAAATTCGGCACTGAAGTAGAATTTCTACATCGTGACGGCACGAAAAGTATTGTAACTCTCCAGAGTTCTGAGTCAATAACTAGGAATATTCGTGTACTGAATGTACCTATCAAAGTAGATAGCTTGAAAATTAAGGAAGCTCTTTCGCAAGATGCGATAGGAAAATTGACAATGAATGATGGTCGTCGCAGTTTAGTTTTCAATGTTTTAATGGCATTCTCTCTCTAGAAATGGAGCTGAAGTCAAACATCCCTTCATATATATAAATCTGTTGGTGGACACAAGGCTCGTGTTATATATTCACGGCAAATCCCAACATGTCGTGTCTGCAGTAAGTCAGGTCATCTGTGACTGGACTGCCTACGGCGTGTTTGTCTTAAAAAGTAATTTGATGCAACGCCATCGGTTGACATTCACTGAGTTGCTACCGTCCGGCAATAAAACTGAATTGTCGGTTGCAACGATGTCAGATACTACGTCCATCGCTGCCGACAATAATGATAAAGATTTCCTGCCCCTAAAATCTGCAACCACTTCTCATCTGCCGTCTCGTGAAAATGAGTTGACAGGCCCCTAGAACAAACTAAAGAGCTCGCAGGTGAAGGAGATTCTGGTATTGCACCCATCACCAGGAAACCAAAACAATGCTAAAAAAAAAAAAAAAAAAACTGCGGAGGATGACGAAGAATTCAGAATGCTCGTTGATGTGGCAGCTACCATAGAAAAAGTGAAGACAGAAGCAAATGGTGTCACTGATGATTCTAACTTCCTTCAGGGAAGTGTACTTGAAATAAAAGTGCGAGCACCGGAATTAGGTGTACAGCAGCCGCTACAATATCACGAAGACGTATATTTGTCAAGTGAACAGCCCGCCGACTCCAAAGCGCAGCAGCGCATTGAAGACGGAAGTAAACAAGTTCTATGCCAGCAGGGTGCCACGACAAGCAACATGCCAGTTTCAAATGTTGACAACTTGCAGACCACCACCAGTATGCAGACACAGGCTCAGCGTCAGCAGGAAGTAGCAATCAGCAACATGGCTCTTCACAATATTGACAGCTCACGTGCCTCTGCCTGTATGTAAACACAAACTCCATGTTTGCAGGAAGTGATAACAAACAACATGCCACTTTCACATATTGACAGCTCACAAGCCACTGCCGGACTGAAAGACGGACACCGCCGCAGGTTAAAACTGCACCCGAATCTTGCCGTTGCTCGTCACCAGGAGAAAACTACATCTGAAACCAAAGGTGCCATGAAGCAAAATATGAAATCATCAGAGAAAATTCTGACGAAGAGAAAGCCGAAAGATCAAGTAACTTATAACACTGTATTGTAAAAGTTGAGAAGTTACAATGTTTCATGTAACTTACTGAAGGAATGAAATTCTGCAGGATATTTTTATACAACTACTGGTATACAGTCTGTGAAGATCTGCATTGTGTCTAATTAGTTACAGACTAATAATTAACCTCAACTGATAGTTACTGGAAACAGCCTCCTCACTACCATTGTAATGCAAGCCTATACCATTACGACGATTAACGTTAATAGACTAAGTTCCCCGTTAAAGTTGGCAGCACTAAAAGAATTCCTGTATGAATCTGGTACGGATATCGCCTTGCTACAGGAGGTTGCAATAATGGATTTTCGAATCCCAGGTTTTGTAGAAATTGTAAATGTTGCATCCGAACGGCCTCTCTAATCAGGGAGGGAATTCCAGTAAATGACGTAGAACAATTAGAATCCAGAAGAGCGATAGGTATCCAAATATTCGACATCACAGTCATTAATTTATATGCTCCGTCGGGAAATTCTCATAGAGTAGAATGAGCCAAATTTCTCAGAGGGGAACTAATTTATTTATTGAGGAAAGATCCATGCTTCATCATTCTCGGTGGTGACTTTAACTGCGTTTTAAACCGTACAGACCAGCAACCAAATTTTAACTATTCATCTGAGTTACAGCAGCTGGTGACTGACCTGCACCTTATAGATGTGTGGGAACTACAGCACCCAACAACAGTTGAATTCACTTATATTAAATCTCATTCATGCAGCAGACTACATAGGATTTGTCACCAACTTTTCAAAAGCTTTTAATTAAGGCAGAAACTGTTCCTGTGTATTTTAGTGACCACAGTACCCTTCTGACTTGTTTTAATTTATGTATACAACCTACATGCCGTTTTAAAAATCAATCGAACTTAATATTTATATTTTAAATGACAAAAGATTTAGAGCAGTTAATAATAGGAGTGTGCACTGTGTGCCTCTGTGCAGTTGATAAGCACCCAATGGTCATTGACTGGGGGGGTCAAAACTGAAACTGAGGAAAGTTGTCATACAGTTTCCTGCAGCAAGATCCAGAGAACTGAAAAATTGTGTTGAATATTATTATTAAGTTTTAAGGGTGCTATACGACCAAGCGAAGGAGGACGAAATTCGCGTACACAACATAAAGAGAATAAAAGCCAAATTGTTAAGCTTAAAGAGGACACAAATGGAAGGGATTAAAATCAACTTGAAAGCCAAATCAGTGTCAAAGGATGAAACAGCCTCCCTATTCCACCTACTAGGTAACGCAAATAACAGAACTTTTATTGACGAAATCTGGACACCTACTGGCACAGACTTATTGCTCAAAACAACATAATCGAAGAAATACACAGGTATTATGACAACTTATGTAACTTCACACCGGTCAATGACGAAGCTATAGGGGAATTTATCAGCAATTTAGTTACACGGTTGTTGGCCTCGGATAATGAAGAAATCCTCTCTGAAATCAGCAATGAAGACTTACACGAGATAGTAAGCAACTCAGCACTTAAAAAGTCCTCTGGACCAGATTCGTCTCCCCGTGGAATTTTACGTGCAATACTGGTTACTGATCGTGGACAAATTCACTTGCATGGCCAATGAAGTCATTCATGGAAAATTGATCCCATCTGAGTTTAAGGAAAGCAAAATAGTTCTCATTCCCAAGAAAAGAGGTTATTCAGATCTGAATAATTATTGACCTATTTCACTCCTTAATTTGGACTACAAAATAATTTCCCAGGTAATAACTAGAAGACTCTCATTATGAGCCACAATCTTGTGCTCCAAATAGAACAATTTTCGGAAGCATATCAGTGTACAGAGACAATATTGCCATTACTTTGGTGACCAATATAGAATGTGGTTTAATCTTTGTGGATTTTTACAAAGCCTTTGATTTAGTCTGTCATAGATACCTGGTTGCTACAATGGAAAAAATGGCCTTCCACCCTCAGATTATTAACATGATCAAAAATATTGTGACAGGTATATGTGCGAAAATAGCAGTTAATGGTCAAACATCTAAACCTATCCAGATAAGATGAGGGATTCCCCAGGGCACTCCTGTATCTATGTTTTTCTTTTCCACCTGCTTGGAACCATTTTTACACAATGTTCACACCCGACTAACAGGCATAACATTATCTGGTGAGAAAACGGTCATAAACGCTTATGCTGACGATGTGGGAGTGGTAATTAGAAAAGAGGACAAAGCCGCAACCCTGTGAATAATTGTAATGTCATGTCCATTGAAAATGGTTGCTTTTAACTGGAAAGATATCTGAAAGAAGATTCATGGGGCTGTCATGGAAAACTTACACCATAGTATGGACCAGGTGCGAAGAATAAGGTTCATCAACTCCTGCATTCTGTCAAAAGGTTATTTCACTGCACAGAACATTCCAATTCCAAAACTGGTAGCAAAGGGGATAATGTCTACTGTCACCAACTTTTTATGGCAAGGGGAAATGTTCAGTTGCTTTGTTAACCATCACACTGGATGCCAGAAATGGACGCCGGGGATTAATAGATATAGAAAGTAAAACGTCTGCACTTTTTTCCGTACACGGGTTCTCACTATACTCAGGGAGCACACAGAGAGTCTTACTTCAAAGCTCTTTGATGTAGTCAAACCACAGTGTTCAACCTTTGGTTGATGTACAGAGTATTAATTGCTGACTATAATATTTATGGAATTTTTACATTGAAGCAAGTCCTTAGTGACGACCTCAGACGTCGTCGACGGATAACAGCAAGAGACATCATACGAGAAAGGAAGAAGAATGAAGAAAGAAATAAAATTGAAAAAAAGTTAAACGATTACAACTGGCAAGCTATATGGCAAGACGTCACTTTTGCTGGTCTCTCTACAGATGCAATTTCTGCCTGGTATAAGAATGTTAATACCATCATAAGCACGAGCTACAGGCTGCAATCAGTCGGACTTAGCCAAACAAACCTCTGCAGCAAATGCAAGTCAGGTGACACAGTCCTACATAGATTCACCTGTAGTGGCAATATGGATAACTGGATTTGGATTAGGCAACAAATATCTTTCCTTACCAGATCTTCGACACAATACATAATGCCAATGTTACTATACAGTAGTTTTTCTTTTTTTTTTTTTTTTTTTTTTTTTGCAGAGAATACTAAAATGATGTAAATTGTTGAGATGTAATTACAGTAAGAATGGCTACAGATTTATTCTAAAGGAAATGCTGGAAGAAAACGTATCGAGCAAATTTGAATACAAGCACCACTAATCTCTCAACGAATTAGATTTCAGTTCCTATGTGTTGTCAAATTTGGAGCACACTCCCCGTTATTATTACTATAATAAAGTGAAAATAATTTTTAGTAAACTGTGTTGTTCTTGTGAAGTACTCATTTAGTGTCTCTCATAGATGGTTACATGTACATTTTGATAATTATTTCGTCTTTATGTTACTGTATTTCTGTTAGAATCCTCCGGAGTTGAGAATCCACCTGTTTTTCTTTTTTAATTTTTTTTTGTTTTTTTTTTTTTTGTTTTTTTTTTTTGTTTTTGTTTTTTCTCCACATTCTAATGATGTTACATAAATTAGGAATACATAACCTGAAATTTTTTGTTCAGTGGTAGATCCAGTAGCTCGCCTGGCTGTACGTCATTATGAAATGACAGGTTCTTCAATATCAGTGGAATTACAAAATGTGTACATGTTTTGATAAGTCTCTTTATTATCAAATAATTGAGACACACACACACACACACAAAGATGGACATACTCAGCAATACAAAAGGAAGACTGATTAAAGACTGACTAATGCCTTCATGGCTGTAGAAAGACTGACTTTAGACTGAAGTAAGACTGACTTAACAACTGACTGTGTGTGCGCCATATACACGTGTATTAATACAATAAGACTGTTTGTAGAACAAGGAAGTTGCAACATGACATCTTAATGATCTTACTTGTTAGATATAAATGAATCTTTCATAAAGAGGATACACACAAAATTATAACAATTATAGTGAAAGTATTTTTGTATCAAGGCAAAACAGAAATTAAGATCGTAATTAATTTACAACTAGAGCGGTAAATAGGTTTGTTTATAATATTAATAATGGCTAATTTAAAGTAGTTACACAGTTTTAAGGCAAACAGAGCATCACCAACAAACCAGTACATTGCAAAAGACATCAGTTAAAGTTAGTTAGAAATATAGTAGCAAAAACATAGTACTACATAATATTAATGCTATGTTTTTTACGAACAGAAACAATTTAACGAAATGATTCATTACCATTGTTGCAAATAAACAGTCTTGTATTATATTTTTTAATAGATTCATGATCATATGTAAGAAAAAAAGGCTCATTTACAATTGGTATCGTACAATTCAATTTTTCAAATGAGCTGAATTTTATGGGGTATATACAACATACATAGTTTGATGTATTGTGTCTAGTGTTGTATTGAGATGAAAGCGTTTAATGCTTGCTTACAGCAAAGCATTCAAATGATATTTGTGTAATTGAATGCAATTACAAGCAAAAATTATCACAAAAGACTGTTTAGAATGAAACAAATACAAGTTACATGAAATGATATTGCCACTTGTGAATCAAATTCTGATGTCCTTATACATGGTTAGGTGATTGTTGAGCTTAAATCAGTGTTCATTAATGGTTTATTGAGCATCTGTCTTTCATTGAACAATAAAAGAGCCCCTGGATAATGGGGAAAACCTGAGGAATTCTTCATTTGGAAAAAAGGGAATTTGTTAGAACTCCAGGAATTTTTCCATTTTACTTTAGCCCAGTACTGCAGCAATAAAACAGAGGCAAGACTATAAAACCAAATTACAACTTAAGTTACAATGAAAACGAATGCTCTAAAACAGAACCCAGTGCATATACAAACATTGCCAACAGCTTTTGTGGTGTCGCACAAGTACAAAGTGCGCGCCACCTACTTTCGCCGCGCGCCGCCAGGCACGCACGGCGCGGCGTTCTCACGACGACAGACACGAGCGCCCTCTGCGACAACTCCGCTCGTGGCCACCACTGAAGGACATCGTTCACTTCGCACTTCGGACTGAGATAGCAACGAGTTAGGACCTTCGTAATCAGATAGGCACCAGTGAAGACTTTGCTATTGTACAGGCACTAGGCAGGCCTCTAACAACTCTGTATCAACATTCTGCCGTACTATGTAAAAGTTAAGTATTGTTACATTCTGTGCAATATATATCTCTTTCTAATTTACTCTAGTGTTTGTAGTTTCTGGCTGCTCCCCTCTGTACCTGCACCAGCGTGTCGGTCTCATTCCACTCGGCCACCGACACCGACGACGAGGCTGGGACACAAAAGCGGCGACGAAGTTGGGACACAAAAGTGGCGACGAGGAGTGATAGAACCTTGGACCAGCCCGCTTGCAGCAGCCAGACAGCAGCAGTCGGAGCACGCAAAAAATTGCTCCCGCCCACCCACCCTTATTATAAGATTTTTGGGGGAAGATATTTTGTTACGTGTTTTGTGGACTTTTTTGTTGCAGAGCGTCCTCTTTCATATTGCATTTGTGTTTTGGTTATAAGTTCTTGTATACGCGGCGCCTAATCGGTCAGCATGGCCACTACCCCGAACCCAAACTTAATGGAAATTATTCAGTTACAGACGGCGCAAATAACCCAGCTCCTCCAGCCTGTGTCCCAGCTCACAGCGCAGGCAGCTAACCAACAACAACAGCCGTCGCATCAGCAGCCCACACCTGCCGCCGCACCGCTTCCGACGTTCCGCCAGTACAACGAACGTGAGGAAGAATGGAGCGACTACTTCGCACAGTTTCAAGAACTCGTCGCGGCTCATCAAATTACAGGTCAGAAAGTGAAGCATCTGCTATTATCTGTGGTGGGCCCCAAAACCTTCGTATTACTGCAGAAACTATTCCCGCAAGCATCTCCTCGTGATGTAGACTTTGAACAAATAGTAGAGGCACTAAATGCTCATTATGAGAGAAAAGTTCTTGTAGCCGCTGCACGATACCGATTTTTCAGACTTAAAAAATTACCGCAGCAGTCACACCAAGAGTGGATCACGGAATTGAAGGGCTTAACCCGCCAATGTAAATTTACTTGCTCTTGTGGACTTTCGTATAGTGACGTGATGTTGAGGGATGCGATTACGCAGAATATTCAGGACCCCAGAATTAGAGCAGCAATTCTGAAACAGTCTGACCCCTCATTAGACAGTGTACTGCAGCTTATAGACGCGCATGATACTTTTGACTTAGCAGATGTAGAAATGCAAAGCCACAGTGTAAATTCAGTGCGCCGTAACGGACGCTTTCCTAGCCGTAGTTCTCAGTGTAGCACTAGTGATTCTTACAATAGTACAGGCCGTGCTGAACAGTCAGTGAACAGTAGCCAGTGTAAAAGTGCGACACAAAGGTCGCCCCGTCGTGTTAGAAACAGTAATTTGAATAACGGGCGTCAACGCTCATTTCAGAAAAATGTACGTAAATCTTGCCCCCAGTGTGTATCTCGCCACAAACGTGCACAGTGCCCAAGTCGCAACGCAACCTGTTATCAATGTGGCAAATCAGGACATGTACAGTCTGTGTGTATGCAAATTAAAAACTCAAAGAACGGTACCGTTAGAAACAGTGCTTCGCAGAGTGCGAGAACAGTTCATTCTGTAAATGTTATACGGGCTGTGGAATTGAACGGTGCTTTCCTTGGATTTCAATTGCAAGAAAGTAGTTCTGCGCCTATGGCAAAACTATATAGTGCACCACGTAGCAAGCGCCGACGAGCGCGTAAAACAGTGCAACGGAAAAGGGTTCGGGACAAGCAAAATTACTATGAACAGTGCATTCCGGTAGTGAAAATAGTGCCTTCTGCAACTGCTCCTTGTAAAAGTGCCCAGTACTGTGTAGCTAGTAACAGTAGTCTTGGTGTAGCTACTCAAAGTAATTTTAGTGCAGTAGCCTCGCAATGCGCGGACGCCGATCCGGCGGTAGTGTCATCTAGTGACAGTGTTGTTAATCCGCTGCGTGCCGAGTCTGCGCCGCTTCCTTCACTACGCGGCCCGCGCATATGCAGCAAACAAACCGTAGCAGACGTTGCCCACATTCGCGCACCTGTCGTGCGCCAGAAGCACAAACTTTTTGTAACTCTCTCTATAGAAAATGAGACTGTGCAATTTCAGCTTGATACTGGTTCCGCTGTTACATTAATAAATAAAGACACATATGAACTTCTGGGTTCGCCAAAATTGTCGCCGTCACAGCAAGTGTTAACAGCGTACACAGGTCAAAATATTCCCGTGCTAGGAACGTGTAGCCTGCCCGCCTCTTTTCAAGGTGTAACAAAAACAGTTGCTTTGGTAGTTCTTCAGGCCAAATCGACACAGAACATTTTTGGACTGGATGCTTTTGACTTGTTTGGTTTATCAATTCAAAGAGATGTGCTTCAAATTTCGTCAATAGTGCCTCAGGATAAAATCAATGCATTGTGTGACAAATATAGTGACTTGTTTTCGCCGGAACTAGGTTGTGCAAAAGACTTCGTGGCACATGTAACTTTAAAAGAATCTGCAGTTCCAAAATTTCGTAAAGCTAGACCAGTGCCTATCGCCTTGCGTGATACAGTTGCCGAAGAACTTAAACGTTGGCAAGATAGTGGGGTGATTTCTCCTGTTTCTGCGAGTCAGTGGGCCTCGCCTTTAGTAATTATACCCAAGCCGTCAGGAAAACTTCGTCTCTGTGCGGACTTCAAATCAACAGTGAACGGTCAAACAATTGTTGACACTTATCCCCTGCCCAGACCTGAGGAACTGATGGACAAATTAGGACAGTCTCGCTTCTTTTCTAAGATTGATTTAGCAGAGGCATACTTACAAATTCCGCTTGATGACGAGTCAAAAAAATTTTTCGTCATTAATACTCACATGGGCCTTTTTCAATTTCAACGCCTACCCTTTGGCAGTTCTTCCGCTCCTGCTATTTTTCAGCGTTTTTTGGAACAGCTGACAGTTTCGGTACCTTGTTGCTCGAACTATTTAGATGATATTGTGGTATCCGGACGTACAGTTGAAGAACATTCAGCAAACCTGGAGTGTCTTTTCAAAGTGTTGACTGCAGCAGGTCTACGTTGCAATAAAGCAAAGTGTTCGTTTTTTCAAACTGAAATAGAGTACCTAGGCCATGTGATTAATGCCCAAGGAATCCATCCCTTAGTCACATCTTCGAGCAATCAAAGACTTGCCTCCTCCTAAGAATGTGCATGAATTGCAAGCAGTAATGGGAAAGCTTAACTATTATTTCAGATTTATTCCCAATGCCTCTCAGATTGCAGCTCCACTGCATCACTTACGTAGGAAGAATGTTCCTTTTGTTTGGTCCAAAGATTGCCAGGTTGCCTTTGACAACTTAAAGTCTGCACTACTCAGTGATGCATGTTTGATTCCCTTTGACCCACAGAAGCCTGTAGTGTTAGCAGTTGACGCCTCATCGTACGGCCTGGGCGCGGTAATCTCACATCGCATTGGATCTCACGATCGTCCTATTGCCTTTGCATCCAAGCTACTGACGCCAACGCAACAGAATTACAGTCAGATAGAAAAGGAGGCCTTAGCAATCATTTACGGCATCACAAAGTTTCATCATTATCTGTATGGCAGAAAATTCTATTTGTTGACAGACCATAAGCCTCTCACGTCGTTGTTCTCACCCACAAAGCCAATTCCGCCACGAACGGCACAAAAGCTTCAGAGATGGTCCTTGATATTGTCTAATTATCAGTATGAGATTTTGTACCGACCTACCACTAAACACGCCAACGCGGACACACTTTCCCGACTTCCGGTTGGCCAGGATGTATCATTTGATTCTTCAGAAATGGCATGTTGTCAGATAGACTCCAAAGATGCTTCCGCTGTCGCAGATTTCCCTTTGAACTCTCGTCGGGTTGCACAGGAAACAGCTGTGGATGCAGACTTGAGTGTGGTAGCACGTTTTGTTCGCTCAGGGTGGCCTGCCAGAGCCAAAGACATTGATCGGCCTCTGGTTCGACGTTATTTTGCACAACGTCATGCATTATCTTTAAGTAAGGGTGTACTGTTGTTGCATACCGACAACGACCAAGCAAGAGTGATTGTTCCTGGTTCCCTGCAACGAGAAGTGTTACGCCTCCTGCATCAAGGACATTGGGGCATTGTTAGGACGAAGCAACTGGCCAGACGTCATTGTACCTGGGTTGGTATGGACGCTCAGATAGAGAGCATGACATCACAGTGTACTGTTTGTGCGGAGCATCAGGCGGCTCCTCCGCAACGTTTCTCAGATTGGCGACGCCCCAAGGGACCATGGCAACGTTTACATATTGACTTTGCCGGACCTTTCTGGAATACGCGCTGGTTAATCGTTGTAGACGCTTTCAGCAAGTTTCCTTTTGTGATTGCCATGAACTCAACAACAGCGTCTAGTACAATCAGTGCCTTAACATCAGTGTTTTGCATCGAAGGCTTGCCTGAAACTATCGTCAGTGACAATGGACCACAGATTGTTAGTGCGGAATTTCAACAGTTTTGTCGTGTGAATGGCATTCAGCATATAACCACCGCACCTTTTCACCCTCAGTCCAATGGTGAAGCAGAACGTTTCGTTCGAACATTCAAGTCTCACATGGAGAAGATGAAAGGTCAGCACTCCAGGCAGCAAGCTCTTCAAATTTTCCTGTCTACGTATCGGTGCATGCCACGTGACGGCCCGTCTCCTGCCGAGCTGCTACACGGCCGCCGTCACTGCACTCTCCTTCACCTGCTGCAGCCTCCCACGCACCGGGTCGGTTCGTATGGCGCTACGCGTTTTCAGGTTTCCACGCCGGTGCTGTACAGGGTGTTTGCTGGAAACAAGAAGACATGGTTGCCGGGCACCATTCAACGCGTGCTTGGTGGCAATATGTTTGTTGTACGTTCTTCCACAGGGTCGGAGCTGCGGCGCCACGCAAACCAATTGCGCCTGCACAGACCGCGCGATCCTGTCTCCGGTTTCTTGATTCCAGACCCAGTTCACCGCCAGGGAGCACAGCCACATCGCTCGCCGCCGGGTCCAGCTTCCCCAGACTACGAGATCGTACCCATGGAGGTGGACGCACCTCCGACGCAGTCGTCGCCGCCGCTGTCGCCGCCACAGATGAAAGCGTCACCGAGAGGGACTCCGGGACCGTGCGGGCCCCTCCAGCTTGGGCTACGCACCTCAGAAGAAGATGACCTGGTCAATCTGGGCGGAAGCGTGCGCCCTTCCCCAGGTTTCGGCGGGTTTCCTGGAGGATCTCAAGGCGGATGCCGGGGCGCGGACGGCGTCTCGATCCCGGCCTCAGCTACGACGCCCGTCCCACCAGTAACGCCCCCGCCCAGGCCCTCCTCCCAGTGCCGTCGCCGTGGCCCTCAGCCCTACGCCACGACGGCGCGGCGGTTTGGGGGGGAGGGGTGTGGTGTCGCACAAGTACAAAGTGCGCGCCACCTACTTTCGCCGCGCGCCGCCAGGCACGCACGGCGCGGCGTTCTCACGACGACAGACACGAGCGCCCTCTGCGACAACTCCGCTCGTGGCCACCACTGAAGGACATCGTTCACTTCGCACTTCGGACTGAGATAGCAACGAGTTAGGACCTTCGTAATCAGATAGGCACCAGTGAAGACTTTGCTATTGTACAGGCACTAGGCAGGCCTCTAACAACTCTGTATCAACATTCTGCCGTACTATGTAAAAGTTAAGTATTGTTACATTCTGTGCAATATATATCTCTTTCTAATTTACTCTAGTGTTTGTAGTTTCTGGCTGCTCCCCTCTGTACCTGCACCAGCGTGTCGGTCTCATTCCACTCGGCCACCGACACCGACGACGAGGCTGGGACACAAAAGCGGCGACGAAGTTGGGACACAAAAGCTTTAAGGATGAATATTGCGCAATAATTCATTAAAACAAACTGCTTTTGATGAGTTTTGCATTAAAAATGTTGACATTCATAAGCGCTCATCACAGGAAAACTTTTTGAACAGTAGTTTGTGAAGCATTGCTTTCAACATAAATTGTGTTTTACACAAGTTGAATAATGTTAAGAGTAAGAATTGTGAGGAGTTCTTATATTACAGACAATTTCAATCTCTTTCAAAACTTACTGCTTTGGGGATCAGTCATGTGGAAGAGTTTTGGGTCCAGAAGATCAGCCATTTATGTGATTATTAAACTTTATACTGGCACATTTAATGTATCTTAAAGGGTAACATGAGCTAAAAAGACCACACTTCAAGGAAAGTATACAATATTTACTCTGCGAGGTCTGTTCAAAATACTCCAGAACATGATTTCACGCTAATGGAGTGTTGAACCAAAATATAGTTGGTATTCCTGCACATGGCTGTGTTCAATGTGCAACTGCCTCTGTCATTACCTTGCTCAAACCAGTGTTACAAAAATGGTAAGTGAAGATTGAAGTGTAGCTTAAACTTTATTTACAGGAGGATGAGATATTTCAGAATTACAAAGTTGAGTCCAAACATCCCGCCTCCCCCCAATTGTAAGAATAATAAACAGAACAAGGAGAGAAATACTACATGCCCTGAAGTCCTTAAAGATTCCTCCCTATTCAACCAAAACACATTTTCTTGACACTTTGTTAAGAAATTTAAAAAATGTGCTAGTTATGAGTTAACTTTACCCTATCTTTCTGTAAATACAGACGAGGAAAACAACCAAATACAGAAGCTGTATAGTTACTGCAAGCAAACTCTAGGGTTGACATAATACCAAAATGGCCAGGAAGTATTCAGTCAAGGCTTGTTCAAGAAGATGGTCAATATGCTCCTTCCACAATATTCTCAACACTAAGAGAAATCAACATACCGGTATGTAGCATTCAGGGCTATCACTGGGAATAGCAAGAGAACAATGTCCCATGTGCACCTTGCGGAAGACCTCTGAATTATGGTATGTGTATTGTGTGTCATTTCATAGGACCACCACTGATTATTACATGAACAGGAATAAAGATGTAATAAAACAGACTCACCATAATTTTGTTTAATCCTGCAAGTGCTCTGTAAGAAAATGGTTTACAGAAAATGCATGAAGAAAAATGAATACAAACAGTCAATTGCGTAGAAGTATGAAGTAGCTAAAATTGCAGTTAACTTTAATTAGAAACTGAACTCCCCCTTTCTTGTTATTCCTTGGATTTTACACTTCAATGAAATCTGTTACTGACAGATATTTGTATTCTGTTGCATTTTGTTCATAAGTATTTTCTCCAATGCCCACCACTAAAGTGGTGGAATCAATCTGTTGAAGTGTACCTTTACTGCCTTACCAACAATCCCACAACAGTAATTATGTCTGTGTTGTGCATCTATCCAAAGTCAAACGTACTATTATAAATATGAACACATAACCTGTAGATACCTGTAACGACACATGCTTTCATCCATGAGGCAACTATTACTGCAGACAGCTGTAGAAATATCCTGAAGTATCTGCACCTGCCTGCTTTCAGCAGTGATGACCCAACTCTGTTTTCCTGCCATGGAGCAAGTGCTCAGGTTTATATAGTAATCAGCCATTATACACATGCTGGCATGGCTAATAAATCAACACAGTGATCCAATACAGAAAATTGACACTGTAGTTCACGTTCCAAACTGAATTTGCATGACCAAAAGTACTCAAAGTAGAGCAATTTTTTTAAGTTGTAATCAAAATTCAGAGTACTGACATTATAGTCGTAAATCTGTACATTGTGAGCAAATTAGCTTGCCAAGATCATCAAACGTACAGTTTGGTTTTACAAGTGGTATAACGACTGAAAATGCTATATTTTCGTGAGGTACTTGATGGGTTAAATAATAGGCTATGGACATTAGGCGTCTTGATTTAACAAAAGCGTTTGATTGTGTTGATCACAAAATATTGTTGCAGAAGTTGGAACATTATGGAATACGAGGAGTAGCTCACAACTGGTTCACCTCTTACTTTAATAATAGACAACAGAAGGTAATTCTCCGCTGTGTAGAAAATGGCTGTGACATACAATCGCAATGGGGCACAATTAAGTGTGGGGTGCCTCAGGGGTCTGTTTTGGGACCATTGCTGTTTCTTGTTTATATACATGATATGCCTTCGAGTATAACAGGTGACTGTAAAATATTTTTGTTTGCTGATGATCAGGGGCGTATACTGGATTTGGGTGCTGGGCATGCTGCTTAGTGGTGGTAACTCAATGAGTTAAACATCAATGAAACTTAATTGCTATCTTATTATTATTATTATTGTTATCATATTAGCTATTTTCAGTTGTTCAAACATAAGTAATAATTAAACTGTACTAGAGTAGATTGCACAGCCAACGCCATGAAATATAGTCGATGATGTATTCGGAGGTGACAATGGTGTGAGTAGCTGGTGCTTACTGTAGTAAGGAAGTGCTCTTCATATAATACACAGAGAAATTCATTAAATTATCAACTGGGAAGGTTTGTTTGCAAGCACACTTAGTCAGTTTTGTGTTAATACGATTCCCATCAAGTGTATTCACTCCATCTGGCACTTGACAATGCGGCAGTTGTTGGCCAGAATTGGGTGGTAACTGTCACGCTATTCTTCTTAACGCCGAAAAAGAACGTTTCGTGTCATTTTTTCCCATAGTGCATCAAAATCATTTTTCTGCGAAACAAGCCAAAGCTGAAACTTTTTGATCTCTTTATTAGTATATGCTATATCTAGTGTCTTCTTTTGTAGTGTATCAAAAAGTATATCTGTGTAACAAAATATCTCTAATGTGTCCAAGGGCTTTTTCGTGTCTTGAAATTGACACTGACAACACATTCAGATTACTGAACAATTCCATAGTCCTACATGCTTGTTCTATCAGCACCACACAAGAGACAAGGCCAGCAGTACATGGAGACGACGTCCCTGCTGATGATACCAGCTTGGTAGTGAAGGATGTTGCTCGTAATATTGACACAGTATCAAATAATGCAGTTCAAGAGATAAGTTCATGGCTTGTAGAAAACAAGTTGATCTTCAATCACAGTAAAACTAAGTTTTTACAATTTCTAACACATAATTTGACGAAAGCTGACATTTTGATTACACACAATGGGCATGTGATAAGTGAGACTGAACAGTTAAAATTTCTAGGTATTCAGATAGACAGCAAGCTGTCATGGAAAGCCCATGTTCAGGATCTTGTTCTGAAACTAAATTCTGCTATATTTACCATTAGAACAATATCTGAAATAAGTGATTTTTCAACATGAAAACTAGTCTATTACGCTTACTTTCACTCACTTATGACGTACCGGATTACTTTTTGGGGTAACTCGCCTGATGCAAAAAGGTTATTTCTGGCTCAAAAACGGGCGGTTCGAGCAATATTGTCGCGTTGTAATGGAAGCAGGCTTAAGAACTGAACACAGCACTTATACAGAAAGCAGGTTTATTGCGACCTTAACATACACACAGCACTAACTGGCTCTCGGGCAGAGTGCTCTGCTATTTATACACAGACAGAATGTACCATAAATTAGGAGGATAGTTAATATAACAAACAAGTAGAATTTACAAGTGAACATAAGAAAGATGTTGAACATTCGGGAATTGTTAATTAAAAAGAAATAAATTTGTGGCGGTGGACGGGATTGAACCGGCGACCTTCAGCACCACAGATGGTGACGCTATCCCCGGGGCCACGCCGGTAGTCGGTTTACGGTCGGTCTCGCGGCATTGCTCCCTCTCCTGGAAAAACAGCGACCCGCTGTTATGTTCCCTGTGGAGCCAGCTGCAATGTCCTGGATGATGACCTTGTCATGGGTCCTCTGTATGGCAGTTCTAGAGAATCCTTCCCTTCTCCACGATTATCGACGACAGGCGTTACTGTCATGGCTTCATCAGTAACATTACCGTCCTTAGAGTCCTTGAACAAGAAGCCATTGTCGCCTACCTGCTCTTAACGATCGTAGTAAAGCTTCATGAGCAGGACGTGAACAATGTCTGTTCGTTTTTAATAGTGCTGGATCTTCCCTCTGTTCAGCTGTAACGTCATCTAATTCAGTGAGGGCTGAAATTTCATTCATGCTGTTGTGTTCCACTAATGGATTCCTCGAAAGGCAGTCGGCATCCTTGTGTTTGCGCCCGTTGCTGAATACCACTGTGACATCGTACTCTTGGAGTCTTAGTGCCCATCTTGCTAGTAGACCTGATGGATCTTTCAAGCTAGTCCGCTAACACAAAGAATGGTTTGCCGAATAAATACGGCCGGAACTTGTTGATAGCCCAGATAACTGCGAGACATTCTTTCTCAGTTGTAGAGTAGTTTATCTCGGACTTTGAGAGTACTCTTGATGCATAGGCTATCAATTTTTCAGCACATTCATGAACTTGTACAAGCATTGCACCAATCCAATAACCACTGGCATCTGTGTGAAGTTCCGTTTCCGCATTCTCGTCGTACAAGGCTAGCACTGGTGCGGAAGTTAGAGCCTCCTTATTTTGTGTCCCAGCCTCGTCGCCGCTTTCGTGTCTCGTTTCCGTCGTAGGTGTCGGTGGCCGAGTGGAATGAGACCGACACAGGAATAAAGATAGCACGCTGGTGCAGGTACGGAGGGGAGCAGCCAGAAACTAGAAACACTAGAGTAAATTAGAACGAGATATATATTGCACAGAATTTATACAATACTTAACTTTAACATAGTTCGGTACTGCAGAAGGCTGATACATAGTTGAGCTAGAGTCCTGCCTAGTGCCTGTCCGATAGCCAAGTCTTCACTGGTGCCTATCTGATTACGAAGGTCCTAACTGGTTGCTATCTCAGTCCCAAGTGAACGATGTCGTTCAGTGGTGGCCACGAGCGGAGTTCCAGCAGAGGGCGCTCGTGGCTGACGTCGTAAGAACGCCGCGCCGTGCGTCCATGGCGGCGCTCGGCGAAAGTAGGTGGCGCGCACTTTGGACTTGTGCGACACCACACCTTAAGTGCCCGGAAAGCTCTTTCTTTTGTCTCATCCCAGAAAAACTTGGCATCTCCCTGCAGAAAGTTCTTGTAATGGACGAGCCTTGTTACAAAATCCTTTTATGAAATGTCGGTAGTATGAGCACAGACCAAGAAAAGTTCTCACATCACGGATGTACTGAGGAGTTGTAATGTCTGTGACTGCCCTTAATTTATCTGGATCAGGACAGACACCATCTCCGTTGACTAGGTGCCCCAGGATTTTTATCTCTTTGGCAAAGAAGAGGCTCTTCTTTGGATTGAGGCGGAATCATGCAGCCTGAACACACTTCAACACAGTTGACAGGCGACTCAGATGTTCTTCAAATGTTTACGAGGAAATGACAATGTCATTTAAAAAGCAAAGACACGTCGTCCACTTAAGGTGCCGAAGCAAGTTGTCCATGGCCGGAACATGGCCGGAATTCCAAATGGAATTACTTTAAATTCATAGAGGCGTCAGGTGTAATAAAAGCAGTCTTCTCCCTGTCAGCTTCGTCAACCTCGATTTGCCAGTAACCTGTCTGCATGTCCATAGTTGAGAAGTACGTAGCTCCTTTCAAACTGTCTAAGGTGTCGTCAATGCGTGGCAGTGGGTAGATATCTACATCTACATGGGATACTCTGCAAATCACATTTAAGTGCCTGGCAGAGGGTTTATCGAACCACCATTATACTATTTATCTCCCATTCCATTCTCGAATAGCGCGCGGGAAGAAAGAACACCTGAATCTCCCAGCGATAAATGCCGTTGTTGTAATGATTCTCATCCCAGATCCTGTATCATTTCTGTAACGCTGTCTCCCCTGTATCGTGGCAATACGAAAAGAGCTGCCCTTCTTTGCACTCTTTCGATATCCTCCATCAAACTCAACTGATAAAGGATCCCACACTGGGATGCAATACTCCAAAAATGGACGGACAAGCGTAGTGTATGCAGTTTATTTTGTAGTTCTGTTACATGTTTTAAGGGTTCTGCCAATAAAACGCAGTCTCTGGTTCGCCTTTCCCACGATATTATCTACGTGTTCTTTCCAATTTAAGTATGAAATAATAGTAATTTCTAGGTATTTTGTGGAGTTTACGGCCTTCACTTTTGATTGATTTATCTTGTAAACAAAGTATAACGGATTTCTTTTCGTACTCATGTGGACAACTTCACACTTCTCTTTATTTAGAGTCAATTGCCAATTTTTACACCATACTGATATCTTATTCAGATCGTTCTGCAGTTGGTTTTGATCTTCAGATCATTTTACTAGACGGTAAATGACGGCGTCATCTGCAAGAAACCTAAGAGAGCTACTTAGATTTTCCCCTAAATCGTTTATGTAAATAAGGAATAGCAGAGGACCAATAACACTACCCTGTGGAACGCCCGATATCACCTCTGTTTTAGTCGATGCCTTACCATCGATTACTACGAACTGTGTCCTCTCTGACAAGAAATCTCCTATCCAATCACAAATTTGGGGCGATATACCATAACCACGCAATTTGATTAAAAGCCGTTTGTGAGGTACGGTGTCAAAAGCTTTCTGGAAATCTAGAAATACGGAATCGATTTGCGAACCCTTGTCGATAGCACCCATCACTTCGTGTGAATAAAGAGCTAGTTGTGTTTCGCATGAACGATATTTTCTAAATCCGTGTTGACCTTGGGTCAATAGAGCGTCCTGTTCGAGATAATTCATAATATTTGAATACAGGATATGTTCCAAAACCCTGCTGCAAATTGACGTCAATGAAATAGGCCTGTAGTTTAATGGGTTACTATAGGTGTGACCTGTGCAACTTTCCAATCTTTTGGTACAGATCCTTCTTTGAGAGAGCGGTTGTATATGGCTGTTAAGTAAGGGGCTATTGCTTCACCATAATCAGATACAAATCTAATGGGTTATACAATCCGCACCAGAAGACTTGTTCTTGTTAAGTGATTTTAGTTGCTACACTACTCCGATTATATCTACTTCTACGTTACTCATTGCGGCATCTGTTCGTAATTCGAAATCTGGAATATTGGTTTCGTCTTCTTTGGTGAATGAGTTTCTAATACCTATGTTTAGTAACTCTGCTTTAGTAGCGCTGTCATCGGCAGGATCGCCATTACTATAACGTAGTGAAGGTATTGTTTGTGATTTGCCCCTAGTATATTTAACGTATGACCAAAATATCTTTGGGTTTTCAGTCAAATTTCGAGAAAGAGTTTCGTTGTGATAAGTACTGTAGGCATCTCGCATTGAAATCCTCTCTAAATTTCGAGCTTCTGAGTACGATCGCCAATCCTGGGGATTTTGTGTTCGTTTAAATTTAGTATGCCTTTCCTTTGCTTTTGCAACAGTGTCCTGACCTGTTTTGTGTACCAAGGGGGATTGCCTCCTTCTTTTATTAATTTATTTGGTATAAAACTGTCAATTGCTGTCGATACCACTTCTTTGAATTTGAGCCACATCTGGTCTACACCTACGTTTAATGTTAGAAACGAGTGGAAGCTGTCTTTCAAGAAGCAGTGTATTTTGTTTCTATCTGCTTTCCTGAACAAATATACTTTCCGTTTATTTTTGGTAACTTTGGGACCTTCGATATTCAATTTCGCTACGACAGCTCTGTGTTCACTAATACCTGTATCAGTTTTGATGCTCTTTATGAGCTCAGGATTATTTGTTGCTAAGAGATCAAGTGTGTTTTCACATCCATTTACAATTCTAGTTGGCTCATGAACTAATTGTTCGAAGTAATTCTCAGAGAATGCGTTGAGTACAATTTCGGACGATGTTTTATGCCTACCTCCTGATTTGAAAATATAATTTCGCCAACAGATCGAGGGTAAATTAAAATCACCACCTACTGTTATCGTGTGAGTCGGGTACGTTTTTGTAATTAGACTAAGGTTTTCTTTGAACCTTTCTGCTATTGTATCGTCAGAGTCGGGAGGCCGGTAAAAGGAACCAATTATTAACTTCTTACGATTTTCGGGTACAACCTCTACCCATAATATCTCGCAGGAACTATCAATTTCAACTTCGCTACACGAAATACTACTTTTGACGGCGACAAACACGCCCCCACCTATTTTGTTTAATATATCCTTTCTGAACACCGTTAGATCTTTTGCAAATACTTCTTCTGAACTTATTTTCGGCTTGAGCTAACTTTCGCTGCCTATAATGATGTGTGTTTCGGTGCTTTCTATTAACGCTTGGAGTTTCCAATTACCGATAGTTTCCAGATCTACATTTCTCCTGTGATCCACCTGCACCCTTTGAGATTGCCCATTTTGTTTTTCCCCGAAGCCCTTTCTTTGTGGATTTGTTCAGCCGCCGATAGTCGTCACAGAATCGCCACGTGCCATTCTTCTTCTTTACAAGGACCACTGGAGACGACCAAGGACTCTCCGAAGGTTGAATAATGTCATAGTGCAACATCTTCTCCACTTCCTCCCAAATTATCCGTCTTTCAGCTGGCGACAATCTGTAAAACCGCTGGCTAATTGGTGGATGATCCCCAGCATTGATAAATGCCTTATCGTGGGCCGTTTCGTATGACTTGTCCCCTGCTGAGGTGTGACTGACCCGAAAATTGACGTAGTATAGCTAACACCCGCTGGCGTTGTTCCTTGGTCTGTCCGGACCCTATTGGCAGTTCCACCTTTGTTTCCTCCAGCGTGTTGTCTGTACTAACAGCAGAGCAGGGTGGTCGTTGATGACGTTTAGCTCACCGTTCTGGATTGGTTCAGCTGTCCTGATACACATTCCTTTGGGGATAAGTTGTGACTGCTCGTGACAATTAGTGATCCAAATCTCTCCTCGACCCCGGTAATGCTTATGATAGCCGCTGGTATGTTAATTTCTTTGGTGAGCCTGATAAACTTTTTACTATCAACAAGCACTTCACAGTCTAATCGCTCATCTGTGTTTGTGACTGGAACTCTTCTCATCGTCAACAGCGTGATCGCCACAATGTCAACGGCAAATAACTTCCCAGAAAATTCTGTTATGTGTACCCATCGGAAAAACTTCTTCAATTTGCAGCTCAGATCTTCCACAGTCAATGATAGCTTGGGATGCCCATCCGAGGATGACATTGTGACTACATTCTGTTAACACGACAAATTCTAACGGCTGGGTCCTGTTGTTGATGGTTATTCTTGCGACACAAGTTCCTGCTGGCAGGACGTACTTTCCATTTGCGACCTACAGCACATTAGCCCCCGTATCACAGATCATTGTCTTCTTTAGTGTGCAGCGGTAATTATCCGACAATACAGAGAAAGACGCTCCAGAATCAACAAGTGCTCGGACAGGTTGACTGTCGATTATGACGTCGATGAGATTTCCCGACGTCTTAGCGACTGTCATCCATGGAGGATTTTCATCTACGGCGGCCTCACCTTCGTAGACGGTCGCCTCGCTTAGTTTACCTGGGCGCGGCGGCTAGGGGAGTGGCTGGTACCTCTGTACGGCGACGGTGAACGGCTGCGGCGCGACCTCGTCTAGGGTACGGCGATGGGCTTCTTCCCATAGGTTGACTGAACCACAGAGTAACATATACAGAGAAGCAGCCCTCCTTAAACCACTGTACTACGCTCCCCTCGTAGTTCCGTAAGATGCTAGGAAGTGTCAGGCGATTCCCTGGCTTAGGCCGGTATTACACTATAAAATTATTTGTCAAAGAATTGGACAAAGAAAAATTGGACGTAGTGTAATGGGAACATCGTCCAATATTTCATCTAATCTCGGCCTCGGCCTAGATTTGATCAAAGAAATCGCCCGTCTTCTGTTTCCTGCAGTGAGAAATGTGACCGCTTGGAGCGCTAGTAGTATACAGCTTCCTTGCCACTACAGCTGTTTTATTTGGAGGTTAAATATCTGTCATTACTTGGACATAACGTTCGTATTCGTAAACATGGCTAGTAGTGTTTTCTAGCAACAACAAAATTTTAAAAAATCTGATGGGGCGTTGTATAACAGGTAACAAGGCCAATTCACGCTGTCCGTCACGTCAATTCGCGTAGCCCAATACCCAGCGGCAAAAGTGAGGTTGAGTTACAATCCGTGATGTAAAAAAGTCATTATATACTATCGGAATTGAAGAAGTAATAGCCCTAAATCTTAATACGGCCGAAGCAGATTTTAGAATGTATGATTTTGGTAACGTGGTGTGCTAAGTTCTGGAAAATGAAACAACTTTCAAAACATCGATATCTGTTTGCAAGCGAATCTATGTACATATAAATACGTCAGTCAATTTTTGTAAGGAAATAAATAGAGCCTATTTACTTTATCAGCGATGTTTCCTCCCTTACATTGTTAATAACGTCATAAACCATTTTGATTATCCTCTTTGTCAGTGCTCACATTTTCCATTTAAAACGTTATTTAATGAAACTTGCTTTATCAACTTAACAATCTTATTCGTATACGCTGTTTGAGTCAGTCTTTTTGTTACTCTATTGCAAACTGTGAAGGATGAAGAGCGACAAAATAATTGGCAGTGAACGGCCTGGCTGTTCTGCCGACGGCATAAAAAAGGAAAATCCTCCTGGTACCGTAACAAATTTTATTTATATCGCTCTGACACCCACGGTTTCATCCAAGTGCGTTTCCTTTTCTTTTTTCCCTCCTTCTCTTCTAAATGCAGACACAACGCAACTGTAGTATAAACAATAGCTGAGCATTACACCGCCATTTTGAAGCAAATTTGACAAAATATTGGATGACAGTGTAATACCCCCTTTTTCGTTTCATCCAATTTCTTTGTCATAAAATATGACCAATATTTCATCCAATTTTTTCGTCCAATTCTTTGTCCAATAATTTGATAGTGTAATACCGGCCTTAGTACCGGTAGACCATACTAAAGGCACTACTGAGGGTGCCTCTCGCACGTCAGAGGGTAGCGTGGAGGGGAGGCTGAGGGGAGAGCTCGTGCCGCCTGCCACGAGGCCACGGCTGTGTCCGGCTTGCTGGCGTTTGAGGGGAGGTGGTGGTGGGGACAGCCGCTACCTGCCGCCTGCTCTGGCCAGTTTAAAGTGCTGCTTCTGACCGCAGCGCCATCATGGGACATCTTACGGAACTGCTTCAGCACCCACCGCCCCGCACCCCTGAGCGTAGGACCGGGCCCTTACGGAGGTTTCCCGTCTGTATATATTTGTCTGTGACTGAACTCATCAGCAGATGATTTCCTGGGATAGAACTGCTCTGATGGCTGACGTCTTGCAGCAAAATAATCGTCGAATATTCGCCTTCTCTCTCTGCAGTAGCGGACGACATGTCCAGGGCGCCCACAGTGGAAACACAGTGGTGTGTTGTCTTCTGTCCCCCAGACGTCTGTTCTTCTGAGGGACGCCACAGTTGCTGGGGGACTGGGCAGACATGAGCTAATATCTGAATTACCTCTTCCTCAGCGGCGTCGGCTCCCTCGTGATTTACAGGGCTTACATCCATGGCCATAATCTGATGATCGCTCGGTATAATAGTCCCGGCTGCCATAAATTGTTGTAGTTCTTCTTTCACAAATTGTCGTTTGAGAGAAGCGAAGTCATGCTGGTCTTCCACAACGGCCATAGGGACTACATTCGGGAGTCTGTCATACTTCTTTCGTCCAACCGTCCTCTGTTGCATCTCTTCAATACGCTGGCACCACTTGATGAACTCTTCTGTCGCAGCAATGTCTTTTATCAGAAGAGCTTGGTACATGTCTTCTGCAATACCCTTCATGTGGTGCGTGATTTTGTCGGCCTCAGTCATATTTGGATTGACTATGTTGCACAGGGCCAAAACATTCTGTATGTACGACTGTGTCGACTCACCATGTCGTTGCGCCCAGTTTTTCAGTTGTTCTTTCGCCGAGCGGATTTGTCACTGGCGATCTCCAAACGTCTTCCTAAGTTCCATCTGGAACGTCTCCCAGTCATTCAACTTGTCTTCGTTGTTCTCAAACCATTGCTGAGCTGTTCCGTTCAGGTAGAAATGAACGTTGGCCAAGCACATTGTATGATCCCACCTGTTGTACTTGGTGACTCGGTCGAACCCTTTTAGCCATTTTTTGGGATCCTGTCCAGCGTCTCCAGAGAACACTGACGGATGTCTGATGTGCAGCTGGCCTACCGCTCATTTCGTGTCCATGTTTCTTCTGGTGATACGGACTTTCGGAAGGATGTACTCGGTATATCCCTTGTATTCCGGTTCTAGTCCGTGTAAGCGACGACTTCAGAGTTGCCTAATCGGAGCCACGGTGATGCAGCTGTTGCACAGGATACCTGACGCCTCCACCAAACAATGTAGCGTTGAAATGGAAGCAGGGATAAGATCTGAACACAGCACTTATACTGAAAGGAGGTTTATTGCGAACTTAACATACACGCAGCACTAACTGCCTCTGAGGCAGAGTGCTCTGCTATTTATACACAGACAGAATGTACCATAAATTAGGAGGATAGTTAATATAAGAAACAAGTAGAATTTACCAGTGAACATAAGAAAGATGTAGAACATTCGGGAATTGTTAATTACAAATAAATAAATTCTTGCCAGTGGATGGGATTGAACCAGCGACCGTCAGCTTGGCAGGCAGTCAGTGATGCTATCCCCTGCGCCACGCCGCCAGTCGGTTTACGTGGGGTCTCGCGGCACTATGTGGTTTAAGTTCACGAACGTCATGTCGACCCCTTTTCAGTAGTCTGGGAACTTTGACACTGGCGTCAAAATAAGTTTTTTCTTTAATGTCGTTTGTTTTTAATAATATCAGGTTATTCCCAGAAGTTAGTAGCTTTCACTCGGTGAATACTAGACAGAAGTGGAATCTACATTTGCATCACACCACCTTGACACTTGAGCAGAAAGGTGTACAGTATTCTGCAGCATCCATTTTCAATACGCTGCCACAATAACTAAAGAATCTTAGCACTAACCCACACGCTTTCAAATCTAAATTGAAGAGTTACCTCTTGGCTCGCTCCTTTTATTCTGTCGAGGAACTCCTAGAAAAGTTAAACAATTAAGCTAATTCATTTTGTTTTCTTTATTGATTATTTTCACTTTGTCTTAAGATTGTCGTGTGCATAGGACTACTTAACATTTTCTATTACCAATCTTGTGTAAAAATTCATGTATTGACTTGTTCCATGACCATGGAGTTGTTGTTGTTGTTGGTTGTTTTAAGGGGACTAAACAGCTAGGTTATCAGTCCCACTTCTCAATTGGGTCCTGTGGAACAGAAAACCATAATAAATAAATAAATGATGCAGCATGTTAAAAGATCCTCCAGGAAACAAAATGAGACCCATTTCTGCCATGTTAATAGTAATGTGTGTACGGTGACAGTTGAACATGCTGGTTTTGGACTTAACACAGTCAGGATATTCGAACTCCCACCTAAAGTGGTGGTAGTGACATTGCGACCAAACAGCATGGTACCGTCAGAATGGGTGAAGTCGATCAGGTGGGGGGAAGTCGACCGGCAATACAGCATTATAATTTACACTACTTACGCCTGGAGGTACATCCGGGAACTCCAGGCTACACATACTTGTTGGAAGCCAATAAGTTGCAGGGTAATGTTTACCTGTAGAATTTTCTCTTTGAATATCCGTTCAGCGGGATTATGGGATACAAACAAATGCATTTTGGTGGCCTGTGAATGAAGCAAGACTAAACCTGTCACAATATGACCTTATAGTTATATAATTATGCTGTTTTCGGACTGTTAGTCGGTAAGTGAACTCATTGTCATTTGATTTATGTATTTGCAAAAGTGATCTAAAAATTGAATTGTCATATTTTGTAGGGTAAAGTTAATCATGCCGCGAACATACATGGAGAAGGTGGGAAGAGAGGGGGAAAAGGAACTACAATCCAGTATAACTGGAAAATGCCGTTCAGGAAGTGAAGAAAGGGAAGTTGAGTATTCGTAAAGCATCTGAGTGTTACGGTGTGCACTATGCAGCATTAAATTAGTGGGTGAAGGGCAAACGTAGATATAAATATGGTGGGCAGCCTGTGCTTAGTTCAGTAGACGAAGAATGTTTAGTTCATGGATTGATCAAGTGTATTTCCAGATGTTCCTGATGTACAAAAAACTCCCTTCATACAATGTATTTTTTTAAAGGAAAATACAATGTTCTAACCATAAAATAGTCTATTTGTTAATTGTAATAGATGTTTGGTCCCTGAGAAAGACCCTCTACTATTTTAAAACTTCACATAAACATAGCCTACGATACCTTTGGAGATATTTCAATGTAAAAGACGTTTGGTTTCACCCCATTGTCTGGGCGAAGCCGTTATAGGTCTTCAAAAATTGAGTGATCGGCTTCACCCCACTGGGTGGGGTGAAGCCGATCAACCTTTAAATTAAAAGAATTTCAAAAGCACAATAGGCTATTTCTATATTCAACATTAGATATAATGTCGAAATCCTAAGGATTACACGTAATATTTTTGAAACGAATTCTTCCAGAGGTACCCTCGAAAACAACAGAAAAACTGAATTTTGTGATCGACAACACCCCTTCTGACGGTACAAAGTTGTATTGTGAAAAAGATGGATAAAGTTCCAAACATCCTGTCTTGAACAGAACACAGCAGGTCAGTATTGAAATTAAATGACGCTTCCCTTTAAAACGGTGTTACATAAATAAATGCCATACATCACTTTTTTTTTTTTTTTTTTTTTTTTCGTCGTTCCGTGGTAGCTCCGTTAGTTCGAATAGCTCGCCTGCCTGTACATAATTATCAAAACGGCGGGTAATTCTAGGTCTTCGAATCTCAAACATGACATGTTTCATATATCTTGATTTATTTACTTTCTTGGGAAACACACAAACATTCATAACGAAGCAATAAATGATTATACCAAGATATGTTGTACACTATGACTGACTGACTATAATAAGACTTAGACTGAAACTGTTCTTTACAAGATGTATACAAAAAGTTGACTGACTAAATACAAAAGCAAGACTGCCTAACTGATTTAATAACTGGCTGTGTTCGCACTAATTCGCGTGTATTAATACAATATATTAATTTCTAGAACATTCTAGAAAAAGGAAGTTGCAACATAACATATTAAATAGCTTGTTTGTGGAACATAAATGAATCTTTCATAAAGAAGATATACACAAAATTATGACAAATGATAGTATTTTCGTATCAAAACAAAACGGAAATTAAGATTGTAAGTAATTTCCAATTAGATCAGTAGACAGGTTTTTTTACATTTTTATAATAGCTAAAATAAGGTAATTATACAGTTTTAAGATCAGCAAAGCATTGCAGTCAGGTCAGTACATTATGAAAGATATCAGATTATGTTTGTTAGAAATATAATTAGCAAAAACATATTATTGCACAATATTAATGCTATGTTTTTTATAAACAGAAACATTTTGATAAAATAATATAAAAAAGTTACCACTGATGCAATTAAACAGTCTTGTATCGTATTATAATGTTTTATGAATAAACAAATAAAGGCTTAGTTGCGATTGGTATCGTATACTTCAACATAGTGTTTTTGGGTACTAAAAGCATTATACCTTGTATCCCTCATCTATAGGCTGTTGCCGTGCCATCATCTGTTGCAAATAACAAAAAACCTATTTAGGACCCACTGTGTATAATCGTAATATATGAAAAATGCTGAGAAAGCAAAGGAGTCTCAGTTCAGAAAGGGTCAAGCAAATCTAATCAGACAATAGTAGAGAATCATATGATTATGAAAAGAGCAATGTGCAAAGCATACAGTAACTTAGAGGCCGTCAAACGCAGCCTCGGTCTCGCTCATTCCCACCACCAAGACCGCCGCGCCCGAGAGTCAAGACGTACCGAGAACGCAGTCCCGGGAGCCAGGTGACTCGACACTCTCGGTAGGCACGTAGAATAGCCGACAGCTGTGCGCATGCGTACAGCCAGTGCTCCCCACCGCACTTGTCCGGCACACGTCTACATTAAGGCTGCATTGACACTGCCGGCCTGGCAGAGACGGAAAATAAGGGGGCAAATTCACATTCCGATTTTCACAATGAAAGAAATGTTGATGGTATATAAGACCACCCCACATTGTTTTATCAAATGTTCAAATGTTTGTAGAGTCTATGGGACTTAACTACGGGGTCATCAGTCCCTAAACTTACAAACTACTTATGAAGTAACTACAACTAAGGACGGCACAAATATCCATGCCCGAGGGGGGATTCGAACCCCCGACCGTAGTGGCCGTGCAGCAGACCGTGACTGAAGCGCCTCAGTCCCCTCGGCCACCGCGGCCGGCCACTGTTTTATCAACCAATTGTTTTCTTACAAGCTTTGCCTCGTCTGTAAAAAAGGCTACTTTTCATTCTGCCCAAGTTTTTAGTTTCGTAACACTCCTCACTCGATTTTTATGAAAGTATGTGGTTAAAAAATCTGATTTTTGGACTCAAGATAGTACATGATCTTAGCTTTTGAGTAAAACATTCACATTTTCATAATTCATGACAGTCATTTTTAAACAATCCTATTTATCAGGTACAATTTACAAATCGTGTACTGAACAAGTTCGATAGTGGGCAGCTTACTGGTCTATTCATTTTAGACCATACATTAAAAAGTGAGTGAAATGGAGCTAAAACTACAAAAAAGTTTTTGAAATGGCCATCACACTCATATCTACCTCCTTTCACAACTAACTGAGAGTTATCTGAGCTTCGCCGGCCGCGGTGGCCGAGGGGACTGCAGTGCTTCAGTCACGGTCTGCACGGCAACTACGGTCAGGGGTTCGAATCCCCCCTTGGGCATGGATATTTGTGCCGTCCTTAGGATTAGCTAGTTCATATGTAGTTTGTAAGTTTAGGGACTGATGACCCCATAGTTAAGTCCCATAAGCTATACAAACATTTGAACATTTATCTGAGCTTCGTCAATGTCGCAGTCGCAAGCCTATGAACTGCACAGGTGTTGGGCATAATGTGAAGCACTGTGGAGCCGAAAAAATTATTTGCTGGTGACTTATTTTGGTGCCTTGTGAAGCGTTAATAATCCATAACTAGAAACTAATTTTTCTTGTGTTGCGACTGATTATAATGGACAGTGATCTGCTATTGTTTTACATAAGGTAATACTTCACTTAATAACAGATATACAACTAGTTTGTTGTACGCGTCCTACAATTGATGAAATACATATTTCATGTTTTGGAACTACGAGAGAAGAATAAATTAATATAAACTGCAAATTTGCTATTGATGGACTGAAATAAAATTTTCTGAAGCTCTACTAATGGCTTTCTAGTTGGAAATGATAAACCGAAGAAGCCCAAAAATACATTTACATTTATTGACACATCTACACCTAAGATGACTATTACACTATAAGCTACAATCTTCTTTTAATTTTTGCTTTTGTAGCTCTCAGAAAATGTTGTACCACCAAGTGAAAATAATTGTATACAGTGTCTCACATAAAAGTGCTATCCCTCATGCCCGAGACTAAGTTAGGAATGAACTAAGTAAAACGGAATACAGAACAGTAAAAACATTTAGTTACCTCCTTATAAGGGATGTTGCAACTTATGCCCATGGGTGTACGTGAGGTATGCCAGTTTTATGTGAGACATGGTATACTGTTTCAACTGATTCCACTTTCAAGGAACTCTACACAGAATTTTTATTTATTTTGTTAGGAAGCTGTTTGATGGGAACTGCTTTTCTATGGACTTTTCTGAATCACCTGATGACAATTTTCTTTGTCTCCATGGTACTTTCATTTCTACTTTAAATGAAAAAAAAAAAAAAATGTGCAGATTTAGTTTAGCCTCAGACACTGCAGATCAATAAAGGATGATAAGCGTGTGTCATTTGGTTTCTTGTTGTGATTTGTTTTTTACCTCTTGTTGGGCTTGTGCCCAGCAACAAGGGATCCTCACCCAGTAGCTGGTGTAGAGAAGCAGCTGAGAGAGTTGAAAACAAACAAGTCGCCAGGTCCAGATGGGGAACCAATCTGGTTTACAAAGAGTACTCGGCGGCATTGGCTGCTTACTTAGCTTGCATTTATCGCGAATCTTTGATCCAGCACAAAGTACCAGGAGACCAGAAAAAGGCACAGGTAACTCCCGTGTATAAGAAAGGCAAAAGAACGGACCCACAAAATTACAGACCTATATGATTAACATCAGTTTGCTGTAGAATTCTTGAACATATTCTCAGTTCTGATGTAAATTTCCTCGAGACGGCAAAGCTTCTCTCCATGCATCAGGACAGCTTTACGAAGCATTGATCGTGCGAAACCCAACTTGCCTTTTTCTCTCATGGCATCTTGCGTGATATGGATGAAGGGCAACAGACAGACTACATATTTCTCAATTTTCGAAAGGCATTTGACATGGTACTGTACTAGTGAATGCTGATGAAGGTATGAGCATATCTAATAAATACCCAAATAATTGAGTGGCTCGAAGATTATTAAGTAATAGAACCCAGTATGTTTTCCTAGATGGGGAGTGTTCAGCAGAGACTGGGTTATTGTCAGGAATATTTGATAGGACCGCTGTTATTTTCTATCTACATAAAAGATCTGGTGGAGAAGTGAGTTGCAATCTGCGGCTGTTTGCTGATGGTGGTGTGGTGATGTCATTGAATGACTGTAATAGGATGCAGGATGACTTGGACCAAATTTCTGGGTGGTGTGAGGAATGGCAACTAGAGCTAAATGTAGAAAAATGCAAGGTAATGCAGATGAGTAGGAGAAACAATCCTGTAATGTTCGAATACAGCATTAGAAGTTTGCTGCTTGACAGAATCGCGTCAATTAAATACCTAGGCATAACACTGCACAGGAATATGAAATGGAACGAGCATATAAGGACAGTCATGGGGAAGGCAAATTGTCGACTTCGGGACAATTATGGGAACATGTGAGTCATCTGTGAAGGAGACCGCATATAAAACACTTGTACAACATCGTCTCGAGTATTGCTCAAGTGTTCGGGATCCCCACCAGATCGGTTTAAAGGAGTACATGGAGGCAGTTCCAAGGTGGGTAGCTAGGTTTGTAAGTGGTAGATTCGATCAACGCCCGAGTGTTACTAAAATGCTTAGGACACTCAAATGAGAGTCGCTGGAGGGAAGGTGACGTTCTTTTTGAGGAGCATTGTTGAAGAAATTTAGAGGCCCAGAATTGGAGGTGGACTGCAGAATGATTCTACTGACGCCAACCTACATTTCACGTAAAGACCAAAAGGATAAGACAGAGAGATTAGGGCATGCACAGATGCATACAAGTATTCACTTTTCCATCATCCTGTTTGGGAGTGGAACAGGAAAGCAAGTAACTAGTTGTGGTACTGAGTACCCTCTATCATATACCTTTGGGTGGTTTGCAGAGCCAGCATTGTTTTCTCAAGACTTCAGTTTTTATCCTTAAAAATGTTAACATACACACAGAACAGTTCCCAAAGAGGTGCAAATGGAGGCGTAGGTCAACCACTGAAGGACAGAAGCATGATGATACAGAACAGAAATCGGAATGTATTGCATATACCCATATTTGGGTGGAAGGACATTGATACACAAGGACGGGTTGTACCAGCAACCCCTATAGATTTCTATTCTATAGGGAGTCCTGGTTGTACCCCACAACAGTAGGAGAGAATACACATCCTGCATCCTGAGGCGGCCATGATGATGATGAACAAGCAACACCGATGGAGCCCACACCTATGGCGGCAGCATGTGAGGACATGGATGCAGAAGCAGCAAGGGGGTGAGTGCCAATGAGAATACAGCATGATGCTCGATTGGCATTTCTGACATCATAAATAACTTGGCACCTGCAGTACATTAACAAACGTATTATTGAAATAATCTTAATTACAATTTAAACAATGAAGATTCAGCTGCTGTGAGATATGCTCCAAGTGTCAGATGTTGACTTTGCGTTATTGCAAAGAAGTGTAGAGAGTTCCTCCCTAGTTATATGACACGGGGAGATTGGGATGCCAGTGGGATAGTAATACCAATACATGACAGGTCAATGTTGAAGATGTCACCAACCTTCCCTCATCCAGAGAGGCTGGCGATCACGGCACTGGGAACACAATTAACGTTTGATCCATGACTGACCATCAGGAATTGGCATTTATATGCCAATGAAGATAGAAGTTCTTTGCCAAGGAAATAGCCCTCCTGTTTCTTAGTAATTACAGTCTATCCTAGATGATGGCTTCAACCGTGTCCGCTACCCCAAAGATCAAAATTCAACATTTCTTGATGTGTCCTGAACTCTGGATAATGCTCAGACCACAGTTCCTTCACATCCACGGCCATTCTTCTGCAGCAGCAGATATGGCGAAGCTGTGGGGTCTGGAAGTTGAATGTGGCACACCCCCAAGATGTGCAATTCCAAGAACGTACTGCTGCGGCTTGGGCGAATTCCTGTGTACAATGTCTTCCACAATACCTGTCAATTAGGGATGGGCTACGAGCACGCTCGAGAAACGCGCGACGCTAAAGCAAATTCTCAAGAATTTCTCGATTACTCTCGAGAAGTTGACCGTGCTAAGCTCTGTGGAGGCTGAGAGAAACTTTTCCAGAAGGAAGCTTTGTGTCATACAAGGGAGTCAGAGCAGTCATAATCGTTGTCTTCCCTATGTGTAAGGAACAGTTTGTACTTTAAACTTTGGTTTCAAGTACACGCAGTGGCGTAACTAGGACTTGGCTTTGAGGGGGGGGGGGATAGATCTGCTGGACGAGCAAAATTTTAGTCAGTTACCAGACAGATTACCATCTACCACTCCCGTTGAAGAAACTAATTCACTCCCTTCCAATGAAAGCTTATGGTAAAACACCCCAAGTTTCCAATCTTTACCTTTACCAGATTGCCGTTATACGATTTCTTTTTCTTTACTTTTCTCTCTCTCTCTCTTTTTTCGGGTTCTGGGGGGGGGGGGGGTTCTATCCCCCTCATCCCCCCATAGTTACGCCACTAAGTACACGGCTTTTTTGTTTGTACTGAACTTAGTAGAACGTTTATCAGAAGATAAAAATAATAGGATTATTATAAGAGAAGTGTCTCACATGAAACAAATATGCATTCCGCAATCATTTACTCTTTTACTCATTTACTCTTAAATGAGAGAGAAACGCTACAACACAGTACAGCCAAAACTCCTTATATATATTTATTGTAGAAAAAAAGTCGGCAGAGCTTACAGTACCTTTGGTTTTTTCCAGCGTTGTGATGCGTGTCCTACGATATCAGAGCCAAATTAAAAATTAAAGTTTCCCGATACTTGCGGACTGTTTCCGGCACTATCCAACCTTTTTAGTGAACTTCTTTAGTCGGAATGGATACCATAAATATATACTGGGTGATCAAAAAATCAGTATAAATTTTAAAATTTAAAAAATCACGGAATAATGTAGATAGAGAGGTAAAAATTGACACACATGCTGGGAATGACGTGGGGTTTTATTAGAAAAAAAGGTATTGCTAGATGTGTGAAATATCTCTTGTGCGCGTCGTTTGGTGATGATCGTGTCTTCAGCCGTCACTTTCGTCATGCTTGGCCTCCCAGGTCCCCAGACCTCAGTCGGTGCGATTGTTGGCTTTGGGGTTACCTGAAGTCGAAAGTGTATCCTGATCGACCGACATCTCTAGGGATACTGAAAGACAACATCCGCCGCCACGCCTCACCATAGCTCCGGACACGCTTTACAGAGCTGTTCACAACATTATACCTTGACTACAGCAATTTTTGAGGAATGATGGCGAACATATTGAGCATTTCCTGTAAATAACATTATCTTTGCTTTGTCTTAATTTGTTATGCTAATTATCGCTTGCCGGCCGCGGTGGCCGCGCGGTCTGCGGCGCGCCAGTCACGTTCTGCACGGCCACTACGGTCGGGGGTTCGAATTCCCCCTCGGGCATGGATATTTGTGCCGCCAGTGACGGACTAAGGGGGGGGGGCGGAGGGGGCGGACCGCCCCAGGCCTCCGGTCTTGGGGGCCTCCAAATACCTCGAAAGCTAGTTTTTTCTTCATTTTTTGTAGTGCGCTTGGCATATCGTTCTGCTGGGGTCTCCAAATCTCGAAAGTTATTTTTCTTCGTCTGGCCCCTGCCTCTCGTCCTGTGGGGCCTTCAAATCTCGAAAGCTACTGTTTTATAGTAATATATTGCCAAGTGGAGTGGGGGGGGGGGGGGGGCTCATTTTGTTTCGCCACCGCCCCGGGTCTCCAACAGCCTTAGTCCGCCACTGTGTGCCATCCTTAGTATTAGATAGTCCATAAGTAGTTTGTAAGTTTAGGGACTGATGACCCAATAGTTAAGTCCCGTAAGCTCTACAAACATTTGAATTATTGCGTTTCTGCTATCGGACTTTTTTTTTTGTTCTAATAAAACCCCGTGTCATTCCAAGCATGTTTGCCAATTTTTACCTCTCTATCTACATTATTCCGTGATTTATTAAGTTTTCAAATTTATACTGACTTTTTGATCATCCAGTACATACTTGGGTATTTTGTCTGACTTGCATTAATACAAGAATGCGCTTCTGTGTCCGCGGACGTCCGTGTTTCATTGCTAGCAGAGGCGGGTGGTGCTTCATATGACTGGGGGTTCACTTCTTTGAGTGCCTGATCTTGATAGTGGCGCCGCCAACCCCTCTACCCCTCTCGGCGCGTCGATGTTTCGTCATCCCGCCCCCCCCCCCTCGGTGTCCAAAGAGACAGTTTAATTTGGAGCTCCTCTTCGAGTGGTGCCTGGGGAAAAGGCCCCGGTTGGTACACGCCCCCTCCCTTAGATATATTTTCGTTAAAACATCTGCAGATTGTCTTACGCCGGCTTGTTTGCTCTTGCTTCAACTGGAGCTGAGGCATCAATCTACCAAACTTATTTATTTCACACTAATGTTCCAAGTTTAAAGCTGAGTAATTTGTTTCTAAAAGATACTGAACGTTGTTCACTTTTCTTTCATAATAAACACCAAGAACTTATGAATATGCACATGAACACTAAAAAACTAAGTAACTGATTACAGTGTTATATGACTGTAACAAAATGAATCTGTTACGATGAAGAGACAAGCTACCTTCCGGTCACGTGACACTGTAAGCAGCACCCCCTCCTAAGTTACACGCATCTGCAAAGGCTGCTCCCCACATCTTTTCAAACAGTTACATATTCGTTACAATGAAGAATATAAATGTCATTTACTCTCAAAATCGCGACACATTTGCTAAAATGTCCAAAGATATGTGGCAAGTAACAATACAAAAGTAGTAGTTGTTCCCGTATTTGTTGAAAAGAAGAGTGGATTTAAAGAAAATTGATCGTAGTCGGTCTTGAACCCACTATCTTCGACACCATAGAGTGTTGCCGCTAACCACATGGCTATTCTTGCCAGGTGGTGAATAGTGAGTTCAATTTTACTCAGGATCGGATCTTCTCAAGGCTTTTACAGTTGACGCATTAATTTATAGTTACATTATATTTTACCAAATATGATGTGTTTTTGATGAATCTTCAATGAATCAATCAATTGGCATCTACTAGCTCCAACCCCAATGTTAATGCGTTTCCCCTCGCCCCTCCCTGCCGCGAGAGCGCCCATATGCTACCTCCTGGGGGTTCAGAAGAAAATTTGAACCTCAGCCGTGCATTGCAACGTTGCGGCCACTGCCGCCCATATTAAGCGGCTGCGCTAGGAGACGTATACGTGTTGTCTCATGAGATAAAAATACTTTGAATGTGCATATAAAATGAACTGATAGTAAAACTAAACAAAGAATGATTGTTTAAAAACACGTCTATTTCATTTATTTATTTACTTTTGTTTTCACGACGAGCTTTTTTCCGGGGGTTCACTCAACCAGTGAACTCATAGGACGTGCCCCCACTGATTGCTAGATATATTTTGTAATTTTAAATGACTTGTCATGCCCGTCGTATTTTTTGCTACGTTGCGGATTTTTTTTTTTTTTTTTTTTTTTTTTTTTTTTTTTTTTTTTTTTTTTTTTTTTTTAAACGTCTGTTGCAACAGTCGAAAAGTACTGCAGGCTCCACGACCTCTGTTTCTGTGTAACCATATCTGAATAACAATCACGGTGAGTTACGAGCGTTGCCTGTAAGCGTCAGCAGGCAGTTCAAATAAACGCAGCGCGTGGCGGGCTGCCCCAGTCAAATGGGGCACAGCGACGCTTCCCGTGAGCTTATCGAAAAGCGCGTCAGCCCCAGCAGCTCGAGAAATTCTCAGTGCGCTCGAGTCGACGCGCCTCACAGTCCCATTCCTACTGTCAATACTGGAATGGTTGATGGAGAGTGCAAAACTAGGGTTGAGTCAGATGTAGACATAATATGGATAGAACATTGCAGCATGGGAATGCTACTGTTTAGACTTTATGTTTCATTAAGAACTTGTTGCCCGATTGCCGTCTCTGGAACAAGAAATTGAAAGCTGCCACATTTAGCTAAAATACTGTCGCTAATGAGGAGACGAGTGGGGCAGGGGTCGAGTGGGGCAGGGGTTGTCATACATTCACCACATGAAGACAAAGTGTGTGCGTGAGAAAATTCCAACATTGCATCACATCATGCCCGATAGCCGTCTCTGGAACAAGAAATTGAAATCTACCACATTTAGCTAAAATACTTTCGCTAATGAGGAGAAGACTGGGGCAGGGGTTGTCATACATTCACCACATGAAGACAAAGTGTGTGAGTGAGGAAATTCCAACGTTGCATCACATCATGGTCGAAAACTAAAACAATGGTCAGATGTTTGTAAATCTATCGGACCAAACTGCGTGATCATCAGTCCTTAGCTTACAGACTACTTAAACTAAGTTAAACTAACCTAAGGACAACACACAAATACACGCATGCCCCAGGGAGGACTCGAACCTCCGACGGCGAGCAACCGCGCACTCTGCAGCAAGGCGCCTTAAGACCGCTCGGCTACTCCACCCGGGTGGTCGAAAACTGTCGACGCAAACTACAGTTAATCACAAAACTTTTATCAAGACAGCAGCCGTAGCAACTCAGATGGTCATTGAGGAAGTCTTTGCAGATCATTATCAACAATTCTACAGGGAGGAAAATACGGAGGATCGGGACGAAAATGACGTCTTGCAATACGTCTAACACACTATCGACAATACAGTAGTGTCGTCGACAGGAAGACAGAGTTAGCGATAAATTAAGGTGCACAGAACAAATCACCACCAATGACACCAGCAATCTGGTCCTTCAGGTTTGCAAAGACTTGAATGTATCAAATACCTAAACATCTAAGTGGCATCCGAGTTGAGACATACAGCTCCGGCGCTCCCACTAATGTCAGCACAGGCACGCAGCTTTTAGATATTACCCCACAGCTGTGTTCCCATTTAACCCTCCACTGGACACGTTGGAAAAGTTAAGTGACTTGGCACATGAGATCTTTCTAGAGCCCAGTTAATTTTACTGGAGCACTTCAGTTATTGTTGGATTTAGTCTGTTTTGTTAACATAACATTTTTGCATTAAACACTATTTTTATAGATTGAATATTATATATTTTAAGATGTTGTTTAGCATTGTTTTTTTTACAATAATTTTATTTTTTTAAATATAAATTACAGTCTTATTATCACATACGGTATTATAAATTTTCAGCAGGTATCATTTTGTTATAGAGTTTTGAAGACAAATGAATTTTTTTTTATTTCACAGTTACTGTTATACTGGCAAGTCGTGGTCCCTGCTTTCTCGCCTTTTGCACTGGGCGAGTCCATTCATTTGTTTTGGAGGGGCGGCCGCCTCAGTCGCGTGTTGGCTACGGTTGCGGGGCGCAGTTGACCGCCGACTGACAGCGAAGCATACAGCCCAGCAAGCAACTGAAGAACTGAGCTGGCCGCTCCTCTGAAACAAGGGAATGGATTCACCCTGCGCACAACTTGAGAATGCGTTTCTGTGCACGGGCCATGAATTCTTGCACGAGCTCTATCTATAGTAATCATAATAAAAATTAAGAAGAAAAAATCCTCCATGCAATAAAACACGAGGCCATTCCCCGTCGGGGGTTCAAATCCCCCCCTCGGGCCATGGATGTTTGTGCCATCTTTCGTATAAGGTAGTTCATAAGTAGTTTGTAAGTTTAGGGACTGATGCCCACGCAGTTAAGACCCTTAAGCTTAACAAACATTTTAACATTTTTTGGGGATCATAAAATCCCAAAACAGATGAATTTACTTCTTTTGAACAATGCGGCTGCATCTTCTTAGGAATTTCAGTCTTGTTTATCCTCAAGAGTTCCAATATGTGTGGTTTTCTCTGCCAACAATTTCCTCACTAATGGTATACCGCTGCAAAATCCATCAGCTACAATATTTCGGCCTTTACTGAACTATTTTGCAGTTAGATATATTTATTACTCTGGAACCCTCTTCTCTCTGTTGATCAGATTGTTTTCCCCAATAAATCTGTCCATTCAGTGGAAATTCATTTCTAGAACTGCAAGGCCACCGTATTTTTATACCGCATTTAGCAGGCTTGTTTTTCATGTATCGCCGACATGGACACTTCCCTCTAAATGCTGTTTGACAGTTACATCAAAGCCTAGACTTGTGTATGTCAAAAAATTCCACAGTTGTTCAAGCCGTCAGATTGTCTAAGAAAACGTGAAACGTAGAACGAATTTCACTCCGACTCCAATATAAAAATGCTACCCCAACTACCACAGTTTTTGCTGTTAAACAGTATTCGTAATTTTAGCGTTGAAAAACTTTTGTCATCGTGTTCAGGAAAGGTGAAATTTTTAAAAAGCCTTAGACACTGGCATGTGAAAACCATAAAAAGTTTTACGTTATCAATATTTTATATCCATTGATAATTCAAGTATTATCTTCCACAGAATAAGGAGAGAAAAAAGATAGAAGGAAAAAGAAAAACACGCGGGATCTGGGAAGCGCCCACCTGGACAATGGCGAATTGCGTCTCAGCTGACAAGAAACGTCTCTATTTTGAAACTAGTACAAAGTGTACATTTTTCTTTTTTATGTAAACAAAAGGAGGCAGTTGTCGATATCGACTTTTCTTGTACGAAAGACTGTGTAATTGTGTAATGATAAAGTGTTTAGAACTTAAATTTATCCCATAAAATTAACTCTTGACCCTCATTCTGTCATACTGTTTTCAGTATCAGGCGGGATCTGAAGGTTAATACCCTTCACACGATTCCTTACTGGTAGGCCTACTAATATTATTTACGCACGAACGATCGTTTTAGTGCACTGTTGTAAGTTTTCTGCATCTAGAGCATTCAGACCAGTACCAGAAAATTGAAATAATTCAGCACTGACAACTGACTTCATCTTTATTATATTATCGTACATTTCTGTAACGCGCTTTCTTTTCTTTCTTTTTTTTCATTTTCTTTTTTTAATTATACAACAAACTACGTTACTCCGATGATTTGAAACGTAAACAATGGCCAATGGCAGGTCACGTCGTGGAATATAATGAACACTTACTCGCGCTGATTACAGTGGAGGTAAACGTCGCATTATCTACGAGTTTATCACTAAGTCGGTGCTGTAAAAGTGGGACATACAGTGGAAGTTTGGCGTTCTAGTTCCCGCGGAGCTTCATTTGGTCACTGCTGTTGCCATACAACGATTATGGAAACTTCACTGCACGTTGCCTTGGCGTTCCTATTCGTAACAGGAATGATGAAAGGTATGTCAGTTTTATCAATCCGGAAAAAGGTGGCGGAATTATAAGTTTATTTTTATTGTTAATGTATTGTTTTCCCTAAATGTTCTTTCTATTGCGCTTTTTTAATTCGTAAAGCTCTGGAAAACATTTCTTTTAAGAAAATACTTCTTTTTCCAAGAACTTCAGGTTTTTACAGATTTTTCCGATTGTCCACCATTTCTTCACGTTATTGTTCCATTTACAGGGATTTTTGTTCACCACTCGCCGGCTGATGAGACCAGTGATGCCGCTTACTTGTAAAGAGAGAGAGAGAGAGAGAGAGAGAGAGAGAGAGAGAGAGAGAGAGAGAGAGAGAGAGAGGGTGTTATAGGCTTCAAACTTTAGTCATACAGTTCTAAAAGAAACAGAAAATTATTCTCTTGGTTGGTCGTGCTTTTTAAGACGCTGCTTTCCGGGACGGTAAAGTATGGCGAGTTTGTGACACTTTCCCGGAGCTCATGACTCTGCAAGTAAGTGGACAGGGTGTTCCACAAGTTCGGTACACCTGCCCGTCCGACACGCCGTTCGGAACAGCAGACTGCGGAAGTGTCTTCCACGATTCCTTTGCCACGATTGCTTTGGTTACTAGGGATCCACCTCCGAATATTAACGAAGGTTACCGAACTACCACGAAGCCGACGATTCGGGATCGGGTGGAAACTCCCTGGCATTCACCATCTTGCTCTGTGTATTTGATGATTTTCTTATTACAACTCAGGTGTTGTTATTTCAAAGCAATGGCGCACTGAAGCATTATCAAAAACACATAGTTCTTAGTACGATTAATTATAATCTGGTGCCGGCCGCGGTGGCCGAGGGTACTGAGGCGCTCCAGTCACGGTCTGCACGGCCAGTACGGTCGGGGGTTCGAATCCCCCCTCGGGCATGGGTATTCGTGCCGTCCTTAGTATTAGCTAGTTCATAAGTAGATTGTAAGTTTAGGGACTGATGACCCCATAGTTAAGTCCAGTAAGCTATACAAACATTTGAACGATTTGAACATTTATAATCTGGTGTCTGAAAGTGGCTCATTGGCAAATAACATTTGCATTTAATTACAGGAGAGACTGGAAGTACGATACTCAGCCGTCTGTTGTAGCGTACTGTACAGTGCGCTAGAATTTGAAGCAAATACACATGGGGCGAGGGGGAGGGGGGTGGTTCGCGACCAATCACTATCAGTGTTTTATTTTTTTATTTTCTTCACCTTGGGTCCTAAATGGTTTTTGAACACTCTTATTAATTAAATAAAACTATATTCTGTGATATTGAGAGTTGTGCACATGTAAGAGCACTACCTCTGAAGGGGGGCAACCACATTAGGAGGCTGTTTTGTCACTGATTTTGTGGGATTTATTTTGGATGGAAAGAAGTAGTGAGAGTTTACTGGCATTCTGACATCATTTCATTCGTGTTTCTAACTGTTTGTGTGAATTTATGTGAATAATTTCAGCCACATATAACAACGTTAGGCTGAGAAGTCCGCCGAAGGTTGTGAGGATTGGTCTCCAATTGTGTGCAGGGTAGCCATCCGCGTTTCATCAGAAATTAAAATGGTTTTGCGTATACATGAATAACGTATTTTATACGACTATGAACCTCAATGCAGGTGACAATAATGACAAGTACAGATGTTACTTCGATATTCACGAATGTTTGTCTCTAATTATGCAACGAACAAGACCCGTAAAATCATGATATCATCTCACAAGTTGTTTCATATCAGTGGTGCCCACAGGGGGAGGGGGGGGGGGGGTCATGACGCAAACTGCGTCATTGAAATTTATGTCGGGGGGGGGGGGGAGTGAAAAATGAGTACTTTTGGACAACCTGGAGGGGGGCTTTATAAAACAATTTCCAAACATAAAATAAAAGATACTTAATTTTAATATCAAATGGCAAAACAGGACCTACTATCTGGGGTGTACAGGGGTGGTAGGTCGCACATTTTTGGGAGGGGGGGGGGTCATTGGCCAGCGGGGGGGGGTCACCTCTGGTTCATATACTTCGTACTTGTATAAAGAACCATACTATTAATTGTCATGATAATCGGTTCTATACTTTTCAGGTTAGACTGCACGCAAATGTGTGAAATGTCATTTCGAGATAAACGCGTTTGAACATTAAAAATAATGTACCAAGCTTACCGATTAATCTGCGACTCCAGCACCAAATAGTAATCCCTTGTCTTCCCATAGTCTTCGTTTTGCACCTGCAGCAGTGCTTTCCGAACTTTCTGATCTTCCTTCGAAGCCAACGAACTACGCCGATTCTGCCGGCTCACGCGCTGGTTATCCATTTTTCGTCATAATTGAAGCTTCGCTTGCCTACTACAATTCCTGCCTCGTTCATGATCATGAAAAGGGATGAATTACCTTCATTGAATACGCACGCTGCCAAATACGATGCCAATTCAACGACTTTTAGTCCGAAGTGCAAGTGTTTAGGAGTTAAACGCCAGACAGTGGAATTGAAACTTTCATTCGCATTTTGTGTGTGGCCACCTAACATCTCTCCTGTAATTCATCCCTTGATAAATCTTTGTAGATTGGAAAAATTTCCTTCTGTACGTCGGGGTGGAATGGGGGAGGATGCGGTTCATTCTCCATTCTAAATGTTCAAATGTTTGTAAAGCTTGTGGGACTTAACTGCGGGGTCATCAGTCCCTAAACTTACAAACTACTTACGAACTAGCTTATACTAAAGACGGCACAAACATCCATACCCAAGGTGGGATTCGGACCCCCGACGGGGAACGGCCCTGCGACCGCAGTGGCCGAGCGGTCTGCGGCGTACCAGTCAAGGTCTACACGGCCGCTGCGGTCGGGGGTTCGAATCCCCCCCCCCTCGGGCATGGATGTTTGTGCCGTCTTTATTATAAGCTGGTTCATAAGTAGTTTGTAATTTTTGGGAATGATGACCCCGTAGTTAAATCCCTTAAGCTTAACACACATTTGAACATTTGGGAACAGCCTCGCGCATTGTAGCATAGCGCCTCAATGCGCTCCGCCGTATTCTCCATTCTAAGGGCTGTTCGTTTCTGCCACTGGTACCAGCTGCCCTCTCCCTCTGGACAATATTCGTGTCGACGATTTTAATCCGTGAAAATCATATGATAGTATGTCACCGTAGTTGCTTTTTTCATGTCTTGCACACTATGAAAATATCTTCGAATCACTACTCCTGACTGTGAGTTTGCCTTTTCCACCAAGATTTTTACTTTTTCGAATGTTTCGGAGAAGAGTCCTCATTCTCTTCTGGACGAGACCTATACATTCTCTTTTTGAAAACGGATGATCACCGTAATTGCCGCGAATGTCTTAGAATCACCGTCGCCGATATAATATCTGTATTTTACGCCACGCACGCCTTCTGATCTTGAAAACATTTTTTGACAGACTACACTTCCATGCTTCCTGCCAATCCTTCTTGATTTTGGCGCATTTTGCCATTTTGCACAATAATGACAGTAACTGCTTCGCACATCTAGATCGATGTCTTTGCCACAGTAATACGCTACGAGAGTTGTTACTCCGAACAAAGATTTGAACCCTCTACATCTACATCTACATACATACTCCGCAATCCACCGTAAGGTGCGTGGCGCAGGGTACACTGTATAACTACTAGGCATTTCATTTCCTATTCCACTCCCAAATAGAACGAGGAACAAAAGAACGCCTATATGCCTCAGTACGAGCCCTAATTTCTCTTATCTTGCCTTTGTGGTCACTACGCGAAATGTAAATTCCGGCCCTCTAAATTTCCTCAACAGAATTTCTCGAAAAGAACGTCGTCTTTCCTCCAGCGATCCCCATTTAAGTTCCCGGAGTATTTCCGCGACACTCGCACACTGGTCGAACCCACGAGTAACTAACCTAGCTGCTCACCTCTGAACTGCTTCTTTGTCGTCCTTTGGCAGGAACCGTCGCCAGACACTTTGAAATTCAAAATAGGTCTTCCTCTTTGTTCATTCTCTTTTTTCTCCTCCTCGACAGCTTTTTCACAACAATACTCGAAAACTGTCTTTGCAGCATCGTGTATGTGACCTACGATTCCATTATACGTTTCATCGGCCATGCCGCCGCCGATTTCCATATAATTGCAGAATAATCTCAACCCTTATCTGGCAATGCCTAAGAGTCGCATGACGAACACTATTCTGAGATTTATCTCAAATCCATTATTTATTAGAGGACTTGATCTGTCTAGATCTACACCTAGGCCTACACTTGACAACGAGTTTGAAACCAAGGCCTCAGATTAGAGTTTTTTAAAAATGTAACATTTTGCTTGTAACTACGGCAAATTAGTGTTTCCGATAGTGTTGTAAACAAAGCGTAAAATTCGATGACACGATAGAAATGCAATCGATTCACAGTCACATGTTCAGTTGTAGAACTTTCGAGTTTTTTCTCACTAGCACTCCGAGCTCCGTTGTTATCACTCTGTTTAACTTCGTGCTGATTGCCATGGAACTTTCTTTTACGCGGCCTACTACGACGTTCTGTCGACTCATGGTCGCCTTTCGGATGCGACTACATTTCGCAGCCTTTAACTACAAACACACTCATCGACGTCTGAGCCAGAACTGATTCCGGGTAAGGTACGGCGACTCTCTAACGTAAATATAACCGACATACGTCCGTGTATCGAAGCCGCTAGTACCTTCTATACCGTTATTTGACAGAACAGATACAACGGCGCGGTCGTGTCACGGTTAGGTTAGTATACAAAGCTACAATGAGGATGAACCGGTCGAGACTACCTGAGGCAGTCCTATCTGCGCTCGATCCTGCACCCGATGTGCACTCGGTTCTATGCTCGTACTGTCTAAACGGATACGAACTTCGCTTTGAAACTTTGACAGCGTATTCTTGGGTAGTCAAGCTACCGACCTATGCAATAAAATGGATTTTCCCCCTCCTGACGTGGTTTTCATTCTTAAATGTGCATTTGTTCTATTTTAGTGAATATGCCTTGAAAGCTTGAAATATACAGGGCGTTACAAAACGGTACGGCCAAACATTCAGGAAACATTCCTCACACACAAAGAAAGAAAATATGTTATGCGGACATGTGTCCAGAAACACTGTTTCCATGTTAGAACTCATTTTAGTATTTCTCTTTAAATGTAAATTGAAATAATTCGTGCAGACAATTGTCAAAATACCCAATTGTTTCGTTAGTATGCACTGTACTTCCTCGATTCACCGCCAGTTGGCCCAATTGAGGGAAGGTAATGTTAACTTCAGTGCTTGTGTTAACATGCGACTCATTGCTCTACAGTACTAGCATCAAGCACATCAGTACGTAGCATCAACTGGTTAGTTTTCATCACGAACGTGGTTTTGCAGTCAGTTCATTGTTTACAAATGTGGAGTTGGCAGATGCCCATTTGATGTTTGGGCAGGAATTGTTGATGATGTCTTAATTGGGCATCATGTTCTTCCACCTACGCTCACTGGAGCACATTATAATGATTTCATACGGGATACTCTACCTGTGCTGCTAGAACATATGTCTTTACAAGTACGACACAACATGTGGTTCATACACGATGGAGCTCCTGCTCATTTCAGTCGACGTGTTCGTCCGCTTCTCAACAACAGATTCGGTGACCGATGGATTGGTAGAGGCGGACCAATTCCATGGCCTCCACGCTCTCCTGACCTAAACCCTCTTGAATTTCATTTATGGAGGCGTTTGAAAGCTCTTCTCTACGCAACCCTGGTACCAAATGTAGAGACTCTTTGTACTCGCCGCGGTGGATTAGCCGAGCGGTCTAAAGCACGTTGCCGTGGAGGTTCGAGTTCTCCCTGCGGCATGGGTGTGTGTGTTTGTCCGTAGGTTAGTTTACCTAGGTTTAAGTAGTTTGTAAGCTACGGACTGATGACCACGCAGTTTGGTCCGATAGATTTACAGACATTTGAATTTTCTTCGTTCTCGTATTGTGGACGGATACTCCAGGGCTGCATCAGCGATTCCATGCGACGGACGGTGGATGCATGTATCATCGCTAACGGAGGACATTTTGAACATTTCCTGTAACAAAGTGGTTGAAGTCACGCTGGTACGTTCTGTTGCTGTGTGTTTCCATTCCTTGATTAATGTGATTTGAAGAGGAGTAATAAAATGAGCTCTAACATGTAAATTAAGCGTTTCCGGACAAATGTCCACATAACATATTTTCTTTCTTTGTGTGTGAGGAATGTTTCCTGAAAGTTTGGCCGTACCTTTTTGTAACACCCTTTATACCAACGAATTGCAAACATGCTCAGGCACATAAACTGCGAAGCTACAATGGTAATGAACATTGCAAAGAACGTGTTCGTATATAGATTAAATACTAGATTTCTTTGGTATCTGTTTCTTGATGATTCTGAAGTTTACACATTGCAAAAAATTGCCTTCATTTTGCTTTCTTTCTTTTATTTTATTTTATTTTTTTTTTTTTTCTTACTATCAAATGTTCAAATGTTTGTACAGTCTATGGGACTTAACTACGGGGTCATCAGTCCCTTTCTTTTATTATTATTATTATTATTATTCTTTTTTTTCTATGCAGTATGCCGGCCGCGGTGGCCGCGGGGACTAAGGCGCTCCAGTCACGGTCTGCACGGCCACTACGGTCGGGGGTTCGAATCCCCCCTCGGACATGGATATTTGTGCCGTCCTAGTTCGTAAGTAGTTCATAAGTTGTTTGTAAGTTTAGGGACTGATGACCCCTAGTTAAGTCCCATAGACTATACAAACATTTGAACTATGCAGTATATTGAAAGTCACCAATTAGAATCAATGCGTCGACTAAAATCTTTTTCTTTGGTATGGTTTCTAAGGGCCGTGGTAGAATAGCCGTCCACTAAGGCGGCCAGCTACAGTGCGCGCGGCCGTTGGCCGTCGGGGGTTCGAGTCCTCCCTCAGGCATGGGTGTTTGTGTTGTCCTTAGCACAAGTTACTTAATTTAGTTTAAGTAATTTGCAAGCCTAGGGGCTGATGACTAACGTAGTTAAGCCCCTTAGATTTGCAAACATTTGAACATTTGATTTGGTTTCTATGTACGTTTTTAATGCACATATACCTTTTCTGTAGTTTAGGTATGACTGGATTCATGTCACTATGCTAAAATAAAGTGCAAACATTCTGGTTTAAACTGTGACAGCGTTTTCTTTTATAGCTGAAATAACAAGAGAATAAGTGTGTTGCGGTTTTTCTTTTGTAATTTTATAAATTTTGATATTTATATTTATGTTCCATGACTTATGTATTCCATGATGTATATTATTCTCTAAGGTATCAAATTTCAAATGTTTGTAAGTCTTATGGGACTTAACTGCGGAGTCATCAGTCCCTAAACTTACAAACTACTTACGAACTAGGTTATACTAAAGACGGCACAAACATCCATGCCCTAGGAGGGATTCGAACCCCCGACCGTAGCGGCCGTGCAGACCGTGCAGACTGCTTGGCCATTGCGGCCGGCTATCTAAGATATAAAACAGTTGTTAACTATAATGGAATTACGGTGTTGTGTGTTCGTAACATTCTGGTGTCGAAACCTGTGTAATTTTCGTAATTTGGCGATAGAAGGCTTACTTCACGCTGCTGGGAGCGGGACACGACGTCGGACAACATAACAAGATAAGTCCATTCCAACATAAAACGATTTATTAACTCCTTGCCTCAAAAGAATGTTGCCGGTAACGGCATGATTGAGGAACTTTGCTCATATCGAAAGTGTGAAATCTTTCGCGTTGAATAGCTAACTGATGGCACAGGTTTCATTTACGCTTACGCTCTCTGTCTAACACACAAGCAGCTTCGCAATAATAATAATTATTATTATTTCGTGTGGCTCATTGGCCTGGTGCAAGTTTTTCAATTGGACGCCACTTCGGCGACTTGCGTGTCCCTAGCCTACCCCAGTTATCCAACCGGGGAAAGGGGACCTCCAGCTTAATGTGGTATCCGAACCACGTGTCGTTTATGGCGGCTCCTCACATCGTTGAGAGGTGAAGGATGGTTTAAAGTGCAGACTGAAAAAATTCGAGATCCGATCGGGTTTCGATCCCGTGACCCTTCGGTTTCCAGTCGAACACTTTTCCCCAAGACTACCACTCAATAACGCCAGTCGATATGGAAACACAGCTAACAAACTTTTTAAAAAAGAGAACTAGGGAGAGGGCGAATGCTACGCAGTTTTGTACGATATCGAGGAACTTACGATAGAAAGTCCGATGGACGATTTTGAACACTACATAGAATGCCTTTAATACACTTTAGAGAGGCTCACTTCCTTAGATGACGCTATTCACGATCTTCTAAGTGACGATGAATATGACGCAGACGTATCGAGCTGTGAGGAATATATAGACAAAATTAAACGCGCAATACATAACGCCACAAAAGCAATCAATTGCAAACTTTCAGCCGCAACGGTGCAAATGAATATCACGTCGCCTACACCCCACTGTAGGCATACACTCAGTCAAGCTAACTGCCATTATGCTTGAACCATTTTGTGGAGATATCGAAATGTGCTCCCGCTTCTGGAAACAATTTGAATCAACTATTGATAAAGACCCATCGCTTTCTACAGTTAATAAAGACGTCTTTCTTCGAGGGTATCTGTCAGGCGAACTGAAGTTGTTAGTAGTTGGAATACCTACTACAGCTAGCACGTACGAGGCAACAGAGAAAATTTTATTGAATCGGTGCAGAGACAACAACCGCATTATACAGACGGACCTCGATTATTTGGATGCGGTAAAGCCAATACAGTCAAAGACGCCTGAAACACTAAACTGTACATTCCTAGAATGTAACCGTCGTATTCAGGTACTGCATGCCCCGGGGGAAGATGTAGCAAACGGCAGAGTTTTCACACTGAAAATTTTGCGAGCATTTCCTGTCGAAAGGTGTCAGAAATGTGTTATTCTTGCTAGAAGCACCGAAATATCGGAAGGAGATGTACTGAAATTACTTAACTTTTTAGAAGAAGATGTTCAAGGTGCTCTTACTGCACAAAACATTCGTGGAGAACAGCGACCAGCTTCCAACTTCACGCCAACTGCAGCGACATTTCACATACATTCAAAACAAGCTAAAACATCTCGGAAAATTAAGCGAGAAGTACAACCATATTGTATATTTTGCGAACCTCGCATTCATTGGGTTCAAGACTGCAATATAGTGACGGACACCCAACAGTGTATTGATAAATTAAAGCAAGATAATCGTTGTTTTATATGTCTAAACCGAGGTCATAATGCTAAACCCTGCAGTAACAAGGGAAAGTGTTCGTGTTCTAGGTGCAAGAAACGTCACCATAAAGCGATTTGTACTGACACTACTACTTCTACTTCATCTTCTCAGCAAGTTATCAGTACGTCTGTAGGGAAAATCGACGTAAATTCAGCAGATTGTACCTATCTCCAGACAGCTCGACTTTGGGTCAGTGGACAAACAGGATTAAGCAGACTCACTCGCTGACTTCTAGATAGTGGCAGTCAGTCGAGTTTCATTTCGAAGTTTCTCATTGATGAACTACATTTAAAAACTTTAGAACGTCGTGACATATGTCAATGCCTTTGAAAAACCATATGTAACTTCAATGTGTCGTAGAGTCGTAGAATTCACTCTAAAAGAGATACTGAAAAATTCCACAATGACTCTGACTGAATTTGAAAGCAACATACTCAATTTGCTGTCCACACAACTGTCCCATGTGAAATAACAAAACAAGTGTGCGCTCGAAACCTTCAGTTAACGGACCCAAAGGACGACACAGATCTTCCTATTGAGATCCTTATCGGAGCAGATCACTATTGGAAAATCGTTAAAGATTCCACTTCTGTTTGCTTAATGCCATCCATTGTGCTGATACCTTTAACTTTGGATTGGATTCTTAGTGGATGTACACTCAAAACACCATGGTAAACCTTTTAATAACAAACTACGTCAGTTTAGAATCAATGACGTCAACGGACGATGTTGTAAGACGTTTCTGGAATTTAGAAAAAGAGGACCAAACAAGGACTCCGTATCACGAAGAATTGCCTTTGTTGCAACATTTCTCAATATCTTACTGCATTGAAGACAAAAGGAAATGGTTTTTTTACTCAGAAAACCCAACATTATTATGCCTAATAATCTCTAACAAGTAGAAAATAGATTTTTTTCACTGGAGAAATAGATTACGAAGGATACTAACCTGAAACACGTTTATGAGGTGCAAATGATAGACCACATAACAAATGGATATGTAGAGGTAGAAGTCACCCCTCATAAACAAACATCAAGTGACACATTTTGCCACATCATGCAGTAAAGAAAGAAAAATTAGGTGTTATCAAATGGAGGTTAGTATTTCATGGTTCTTCCCACGAAAAAAACTATACATTCACTGAATGACTCTTTGGAAATTCGCCCTAATTTACTTCCAGATATTCTTTCAATATTATTAAGATTCCGCTTATATCCAGTTGCTTTAATTGCTGATATTAAAAAGGTTTTCTACAGTTAGTTCTTCATAGAAAAGACCGACAGCTAACAGGGTTTTCTTCCTTTTGTCTTTTTTGGTATAAAATAATCATAGATCAACAAGGAAACTACATTACAACGAATGAAAGGATTACATACCGCTTCACACGACTACCTTTTGCACTAACTTACAGTCTCTTTCTTCTTGCAGCCAAACTGAAAGAACTTGCTAGAATGCACAAATGGAATTTGTTGAAAATAAAATATATACGGATGACTTTGTAGCAGGTTCTGAAGATGACAAGGCAGTGACTACCTTGTATTATGAAATTACCTCACTTATGGGGCTCATTAGCCTATCAATGGCAAAGTGGGCCACAGACTCGAAACAACTGATTGAAATGGGGCAATCAGGTGTCATAAAAATGACAGATACAGAGGTTCTAGGAATCCATCTACATCTGCATAGATACTCTGCAGAGGGTTCATTAACCATTTTCATAACATTTCTCTACCATTCCATTCTCTAATAGCGCGCGGGAAGAAAGAAGAACCTAATCATTCCGTTTTCGATCTGATTTCTCTTATTTTATTGGGATGGTCATGTCTCCTTATGTAGGAGGGTGCTAGCAAAATATTTTCACATTCAGAAGTAAAAGTCGGTGATTTCGTAAATAGATGAATAACGTCTTTCTTTTAATGATTTCCACCTCAAATCCACTGGGATACAAGGACTGATATGTTCAGTGTTATTCACATTAATGTCATAGAGACATAGACTGTATCACAGAACGTCCTGTCACTAAGTGAGAGGTTCTTAGAAGCACTGCGAGATTCTATTACCCGCTGGGTCTGTTGTCTCCTGTGTATCTCACTGCAAAAATAATTTTCCAGGAAGTTTGGTCAAGAAGGATTGAATAGGATGAGCTCTTATCTCCTCAGCTTGGTAAACCCTGCCAAATGTGGGTATCAACTTTGGCGACATGTTTGTTCATTAACGTCCCTCGATGGGTTGGAGTTTCTGGAGAGACAAAAACAGAAATACATGTCTTTTCCGATGCATCATAAAAGGCCTATGGAGCAGTGATTTATCTACGATGCAGCACTTCAAGCATGACATCAGTCAATTTAGTTTGCAGTAAAAACAGATTACCCATATCAAGAAAATAACTCTTCCACGACTAGAAATTCTAACAACACTTCTTTGGTTGAGGTTACGTCATTATTTCTGCAAGGCCACACACTATGATGCAATTAACGTAACACTGTGGACTGACTCAGGACAGATACAATATGACCCTAATCCATGGAAGACCTTTGTTTCACATACAAAGATTAACAAATCCGTCACAGTGGAGGCACTGCCTCGGTGATCAAACCCCAGCTGATCTACTCTCCAGGGATACCACAGCAGACAAACTTCAAAATTCCATTATATGGTTCCACGGGCCTGTTTGGTTAACAAAGAACAGAATGCACTGGCCAGAACTTAGGCGGAAGAACGTAGACTATTCCTTGCCAGAAAGGAAGAAAGTAACAAACCAAGTCTTCATGGTTAAAACAGGATCCCCTATTGGTTAACAAAGAACAGAATGCACTGGCCAGAACTTAGGCGGAAGAACGTAGACTATTCCTTGTCAGAAAGGAAGAAAGTAACAAACCAAGTCTTCATGGTTAAAACAGGATCCCCTATTTTAACAGCCACATGGTGTAGTAACTATTAAAAACTGTTGCGAGTCTCAGGATGGATTCTTCGTTTTAAATGGCAGTTAATGAAACAAAATAAGACATTAGGAGAATTGACAGTAACAGAATTTCAAGAAGCACGTACTTATTGGATTCATATGGCCAAACAACAACATTTTGCAGCTGAACTGCATGCTCTGCATAACAACTTGCCTCTGCCACAAAATTCTAAAATAGCTCGTTTTAATCCATTCTTGGATTTTGGCCTTATTCGTATGGTGGACGTCTACAGTTTGCAACATTAACAAGAGAACAACATCATCCAATTCTTCTTGATGGACAGCACCATTTCACTCATTTATTAATCCGGCAGACTCACATTCGTCTGCACCACCTGGGAGTAAACATAGTACCATGTGAGCTGAGGACAGAATTCTACATTCTTAGAGCACGACACATAATAAAACGTGTTCTACATTGTTGCCTACCTTGCAAGATGGTGAAAGCTCGCTCTATTCAACAAATAGAGGCTCTGTTACCCGCTGAACGGGTCTCACCATTGAAATCATTTGAAGTCACAGATATCGATTTTGCTGGTCCATTATACATCAGACAAGGACATATAACAAAGAAAGCATATATTGCTCTATTCACTTGTGCAACAATACGTGTCCTACATCTGGAATTATGCACAGTTATGTCAATTGATAAATTTCTTCAAGCTCTACAAAGGTTTGTGGGAAGACGAGGAGTGCCTAGCACAATTTACACTGACGATGCTACTACCTTCCATTCAGTGGCGTTGCTATCATAGGGGTGGGCGGGGCCCCTCGGCCTACGTGAGCGACGTTCGGAAAAAGTTACAGTAGATCTTCGATTTTTTTTTAATTCTCCCACATTACCGTCCATCATCTCCCACTCCCCTCAAACCAAATTTCCCACAGTAGCCGCACTGGGCCACCGGGTGGCGAAACACTGCTTCTAATGGGCCTCTTCTAATGGGGCCTTCACTGCACACGACGGCACTCGGTTGTGCTGCTGAAAGGCCAAGCAGCCAGTCGCAGTTACAACAATCAGCACACTTCAGTCGGCATAGCAGCAGAAGCAGCGGCAGCATCAAGCCGCTCACAGCAACAGTTGCGCATTGCAAATGTTGCGACACAGTGTGCAGGATCGCGAACCTCAAATACTGAATAAATATAATTACTGTACTGTACTTCTTATTGGCAAATAGAAGTGTACAGTTAGATTATTCGAATAATCGGTTTTCCGAACATCCATGTCCCCGAATTACTTCACATAATCGGCTTTCTATAATATTTTATTTGATTGAAGGATTTTCTACTTTTAACTCTTTAAACCCTGACCAACAAACCTCAAACGCACTAAGTGAAATCCAAAAATTATTCCCACCACAGAATCTAAACATGGCAAAGTTTATTACTTGTCCGCTAAGACGTGCACCCTGCCACCGTTAGTGTGTTTTCGGTTGAAGTCGGAGTTCCCATGGCTGCCAATCTTTGCGAAATAACAGTGAATGGAGATAAATTGCTAGTAGTGTGTTTGACAATACACAGTGTGACCACATGTGAATATGAAGTCTCTACAGTGTATTATTGCAGAACGGTATTATTATGGTAACTCAACTGTTAATGTAGTGAACTCCCCCAAGGGAGTGCTCCTTAATCATAGATCCCAATGAAGTGCTGTTACCAAATGCAAACTGAAATTCGTGCCAGAAGAAGAGAAAATATGATTACTTTGTCACAACAATAGTGAATTGTGCATTCAAGACGCTGCCCTCCACCCTAGGGTGACCAGACGTCCCGTATTTTACGGGATTATGTCTTATTTAGTCTTAGTTTCTCGTTGTCCCGACAAAGTAAATACGGGACGTATATTCTCCCAAATTTTACCAACCGCCCCATATATTTTCAATTAAAAAATTTTAAGTAATGTTAGCGTAACCATGCCGAGAACAAATGTAGTCATCATCAAGAAATGAAAGAAATAAGCTTCAAATCAAAGGGATTGAGGGACGATTTTGGGCGTAATTCTTTCATAAGTTTCTAATATTTCCACCCTTGGGGAGATCTTTATAATTTTAAATACAAAAAAGCATAGGTTGCCCAAAATCGCTATATAAATTTTAAAGAATTATTGGGCAACCTATGATTTTTTTCCCATTTTCTAAGAAAAGTAATGCTTTCACATGACTTGCAAGTATTCCAAATACACAAATTCAGTGATTAATTACTTCGTTTCAAAAAGCCAGCGTGCTGAAAGAGTCTGATTTCTTGGACTTTAAGTTCATTTCATGAGACGTTAATTGATTATATCACGAAATGGGCTTACCCATATCATGTGCTGAACGCATTTAACTAGTCTCAGCTCAAAATATGGATGTCTGTTCAGAAAAAAATCAAAAATTTACCTGACTTTGATGAAAATATTTTGCAACAAAGATGTCAGGATCACCTTATTGAGAAAGTGAACCATCGTCAATTGTATGGGAAGAGAAAATTTATTTATTGAGAACTGTGTAGCGAGTTGGTAAAAAGTGGTCTCTCATTTTCAACTTATTTGCATCTTGAAGATATTTGGAGCAAATGCTGATGTGGAGACCGTGTTCTCCGTCACAAATATTTTATAGACTGCAAAATCATGTTTAACGTGCAAACTGTTAAGGAAGAACTCATTTTCACAGTACTTCATGGAGTGATCATTATATGAAAATACCGACCTCCAGAAGACACACATTCTTCTGCAAAATATAATTCACAAAGAAACGTGTAAAGTGCGTAAGTAATCAAAAGCGTCTTTCTCGCTTGTTTGCATATGATAAGCACAAAAGAATGAAGTATTTCATTAATTAGTAATGGAATTTATTTCGCTTTTAGATGTGCCCCTAGTAATGTTCAAAATGTTTAAATCTTTGTAAGCCTATTGGACAAAATTGCTATGTTCGTCTCTAGACTTACAAACTACTGAAACTAATTTAAACCAACCTAAGGACAACACACACACACACACACACACACACACACACACACACACACAGCACACAACACACACACACACACACACACACACACACACACACACACACACACACATGCGCCTGAGAGGACTCGTACCCAAATCGGCGCTCCGCAGGAAGGCGCCTTAGAACGCTCGGGCACTCCACCGCGGCGAGTAGCTACGTTTGGTTAATTTTTGTATTAGCATCTGACTTGGCATGGGTCAGTTATTAAGATTGCCGATGCTTGTCCCATTCCTTTCATGTTCTTTAAGCAATTAGATACTTTTCCTGTTGTGGTAATAGTTTTCTAAAATAAGAATACCGAATGCGGCATGTTTGATTGGTGAACGGGGGTAGGGGAGGGAGGGATGGGAGGGAGAGTTGGGGGGGGGGACACTGGATTTGTTCACTAGAATGTTGCAGGTAAAGGCAACATATGTGTACCATATTTTTATTTTGGATATCTGGGCATCCTACTCTACCACACTGCCACGATAATAAACGAAGATGCCGACTTAGTTATTTTACTTATTACTTTTTCCTGGCCAGACACTAACATATGCTTCATGAAGCCTGGTAGGGTTACGGCTCAATCCAAAGTGTGTCATCAAACAAAATCAGACAAAGTCCTTTGCTGAAAACCTCCTACACGAATATTTCCTCTCTTTTCCTTCTTTGACTGGGCTATCAACGAAATACGGCTGACTTGTATGGAGCAATGAGCTAACAGTGCAGTAGTTTGGCGAGAGTGAGTTATCGGCACTGACAACAGTCCACCTGTTCTCACTTGACTGTTCCCGGTTTGCTTCACGGCAGGTGGCCATGTTTTCGTGGTTGAGTAATACTTCTTCACTGTTTATTTTTTAATATCTTCTGCCTGCTACTTCATTCACCTAGTATGAAGCAACTTCAGAACTATCCCATGCGGTCGTTTTGTTCAAAATCAATTGTTCAGATTTTTGTTAAACTTATGGGATTTAACTGCGGGGTCATCAGTCCCTAAACTTACAAACTACATTTATACTAACTTATACTAAAGACAACACCTCCGCCGGCCGCAGTGGCCGAGGGGACTGAGGCGCGTCAGTCACTGTCTGCACGGCCACTATGGTCGGGGGTTCGAATCCCCCCTCGGGCATGGATATTTGTGCTGTCTTTAGTATTAGCTAGTTCATAAGTAGTTTGTAAGTTTAGGGACTGATGGCCCCATAGTTAAGTCCCATAAGTTGTACAAACATTTGAACAACACCTCCCGGCATATCCGGCAGCACCTCCGCCGCCACCATTTCCTTCCCCTCTCTCAATGTGGCTTCCGATCCTTTCTCTGCCGATGACCACCTCCTTCGCCTCACCCACCTCCTCTCCGTCCAGTTCATTCCCGTCGTTCTGCTATCTTTGTCTCCCTTGACAGAGAAAAAGCCTACGACCTTGTATGGCATTCTGGTCTCCTTTTCAAGCTCCAGTTCTATGCCCTTCCTGTTAATTATATCCAGCTCATCGCTTCCTTCCTCACCCACCGCCCCTCCTTTGTCATTGTCTGCAACTCCGACTCCCGTTTGTTCTACCCCTCCGCTGGTGTGCCTCAAGGCTCTGTCCTTTCTCCTCTCCTTTATCTCATCTACTCTGCCGATATGCCCCAACCCAACCTCCTGTCTACCTCCTACAATACGCTGACGACACCACCTTCCTAGCCCTCGCCCACTCCCTTGCCCATTCCCAGTTTTTGCTCCAGTTCCACCTCACCGAGTTCGCCTCATGGTGTACTCGGTGGATCCTTTCCATCAACCCCGAAAAATCTCAGGCAACTATTATAGGTTGTATCACCCCCTCCTTCGGCCTCCCTGACTTCTACCTTACCCTCCACAACCGTCCCATCTGCCACACCCCCACTCTCAAATACCTCCACCTAACCCTTGATCGCTCCCTCTCCTGGACCCCACGCCTCTGCACTGTCCGCCAGAAAGCCCTCTCCCGCCTCAATCTCCTAAAACTCCTTACCAGCCGGATGTGGTGTCTCAGCCCCTCCACCATCCTATACACTTACTACTCCCTCATGCGTCATGTCTTCTGCAGCTTCCATCCCACCTGGATTTCCGCTTCCCCATCCTACTATAAAACCCTGCAAATTCTAGAATGCCACGCCCTCTGCCTCGCCTACCATATCCAGCTCCCCTCCCCTATGCGGATGACCTCATCCCGTTTCCCTACCTTCTCCAATACCTCGAACACATCTGGATCCTATACACCAACTGCAAGATAGAATCCCACAAAACCCTTGGTTACCCCATTCTCATCAATCCTGGGCCTCTGCCACGCATTTACTGCTGCATCCCTCCCTCCCTTCACATCCACACTCTCCACATCCTTTCCCCCTCCCAGATGACGCCCACCGTCTTGAAATATACCCGTCATACCAACCCTGATCTCCTCTCGTGGATAAAGCGCCCCCTCTCCCCCCCTCCTGTTCCCTCCCCTGGCTTGGCTATTCCTCTTCCTGCCCTGGAGTCCCTACGCCTCCTCTCCACCCTCTCTCCTCCCCCTCACCCATGCTCAAGTGCTTCAGTGTGTTTTTATCTGTGTCCACCGTTTACAGACAAGTGTTGCATCGATTATTTTTAATGCTATGTCTCCGAGTGCTCTCCATCTTGTTTTGATGTCATGATGCATGTTTTTAATGTCACCGTGATTCTTTGTTTTAACTGACTATGTATGTTTTTATCCAACTGTCAATACTGCAAGTACTTAAGTGTGTCTTCACATCTATATTTTAATTCAGCCATTGTTTTAACTCCTTTTCATGTTTTCTGTCTTCACGCCCATGTTTTTCTGTTTCTCTTGGCTGAAGACCAGCACTTCATGCTGCTGCCAGCCTACTGGCGCCGGCCGCAGTGGCCGAGGGGACTGCGGCGCTAGTCACGGTCTGCAAGGCCACTACGGTTGGGGGTTCGAATCCCCATTCGGCCATGGATATTTAGTATTAGCTAGTTCATAAGTAGTTTGTAAGTTTAGGGACTGATGACCCCGTAGTTAAGTCCCATAAGCTCTACAAACATTTAATTTTGCCTACTGGCATGTTTGTGCTGGTGTGAAATACAATGAAGGGAAAAAAAGACAACACAAACATCCATGCCCAAGCGAGGATTCGAACCTCTGAAGGGGAATGGCCTCGCACATCAGAGCATAGCGCCTCAATGCGCAAAGCCACTCTGCCGCGGCTAGGGGCGTTTTATCTGTATGTCCTACCCAGGTCCAACTCTATTGCTCTGCAAAATTTCATCCAAATCCACCTAGTAATTTTTGCGTGAAAGCGTAACAAACGTTCACAGTCATGATAATTTATATTAGAGAGTACGATTAAATATTATCTGCTGCATAACACTCAATTATTTACTTAATAGTATTTAGGTTTGCTTTTTAATGTATTCCAGAGGGCGGTTTGTAGCTAATGATGTAGTAGTTTTGCATTTGTATAGCTTTATTTTAAAGAGGGCCCCAATGTCATTTTTGCCCCAGGGCCCTTGGTGACACAGCTACTCCACTGCCTATAGGCTACCTTTCATGAAGGAATATATATATATATATATATATATCAACTGTACATGTTTATAGAAGAAACATTACATTACACACCAGTTAATCACTGTGCTAAAGACAGTGTGGAATTTTTTGTGCCTTCTTCTTGAAAGTTATTGTGAGAGTGATATACACAACTACATAAAACTATCTGAATTGCAGCTATTCACAAAATTGACGTCAAATAATTATAAATTTGGGCTTTGGACCCAAGGCAGCTGGCACCAGATTTTGTGCAGAGCTGACATAAGGGTAGGTGTGAGAGACTCCTTGGTTCACTGCAGTGTGTGAAAGGAGGGTCATGCATGCGTTGGTGGGCCAGGAAGGTGGAAGGAGTGTGGTATAGTTGCTGCTGGCCCTCTGTGCTGGATGGCGGGTAGGAAAACAGGTTGGTCACAGTGCGCTGAGGGGATGGGAGTTGTGGCAAGACTAATCCAGATACAGGTAGCTCAGAGCAACATTGTGCGTCTTTGCAAGGGAACTTTAGAAACTGAGCCCAATGGACTCTTGTCTGTCACTCACACTATGCCAGAATTGTTTCATACTCAAACTTATATACTGCTGAAAAATTCAATGCAAAAATAAAATCACAGAATTTCTGGTGGGGCTGGACCCATTTGCCTGTAGCATGAGCTACCCCTGATGAAAACAACTTCCATGTACTTAAAGAGTTGGCAATATGTTCAGAAGGTGTTGAGTACTCTAGCCACTACGGTTGGGGGTTCGAATCACCCCTCGGGCGTGGATATTTGTGCCGTCCTTAGTATTAGCTAGTTCATAAGTAGTTTGTAAGTTTAAGGACTGATGACCCCGTAGTAAAGTCCCATAAGCTCTACAAACATTTGAACATTTGAACTACTCTTGCCGCAGTTGGATATCATCCTGAGCAACTGCTGTAAATAAAAGTAAGCTTCATACAGTCAGATACAGTCACTATTAACCCTCTACACAGGCGAAGCATGCACAGTCTTCTCCTAGCAGACAGAGAGCCATGCCAGTTGGGGACTAGCTCTGGGCACCTTACGTGCATCACTCTGTACTTCCGTGTTTTTTCCATTATTTTCTATAAATTGCGTAGCTATTTGTACACCATAAGAGAACTCGGTGTACTTAAACTACAGTATTTATACTACAACCTGCAGTACGACGATGGCATGGCGTAATTCATTGCCGTACGGCAAATTGAACGTCCACCACGTAACTCCAAGCTGTGCGCCAGAGATCACCCGCAACACCCACTGCACATGGCATGGCCCCAGTTACAGTGGTGGACTAAGGCCAGGGCGGCGGCAAAAGAAAATGCGGCCCCCCGTCCATTTGGAAATACATGTCTTATTATAAAAAAGTAACTTTTGAAATTTGGAGGCCTCCCAGGACGAAAGGCACTGGACAGTCTAAAATAAAATAGCTTTCGAGAATTGGAGGCCCCAGAACGAGAGGCCAAGGGCGCTAAAAAAAGAAAAATAAATTGGAGGTATGTGGAGGCCCCCGCAGACGAGAGGCTCGCGGTGGTCCACCCCCTCCGTCCCCTCCTTAGTCCGCCACTGCCCAGTTATCAGTTATGCGGCGTGGCAAGCAGATTCAAGCATATATGGGAAGTGCGGAGCCTTGCATACTCAGTTTATCTCTTATGTTCATTAATATTAATATCTGATCTTCTATATGTGTTTTCTATTAATTTGTATGTTATGACACATTTGGCAATGAGGATGGGATTCACCTTCATGCATTTTGCTTCGCTGTTTGTTTGTTTTTTTTTTTTTTTTTTTTTTTTTTTTTTCACTTCTTTGGATACCAAGGCTGTGCTACAGGCTCTGCTCGAACAGCAATGCGCCTTCACGGCTGCTACCACTACTTTATTGTGGGCACTGTCTAATTGGGTACTCACACCATCGGTGTTTCCACCTCGTTTTTCTCAGTACAGGGATTCGGTCAAAGACTGGAAAGCTTATGAAAAGTAGCAATAGAAATTTCCTGCATCCAGGATCACAACTGCTGATCTGAGTAAGGATATGTTTATGTCGTAGATTTCTCCTCATGTTTACCAATAGTTGTGTCAGCTGGTGCCATTTCAGGAACCAGTGTCACTCTCCTTTGATGAACTGCGTTATTGTTTGGATATTACTGCAGACGCACGCTTTTCATGGTGGCACCAATCAAGTTCTGTTGTTGTTGCATGACGCCCCACCAGTACTACCAAGCTTGGGTGTCTGAGCCTCAGGAACTTAATCATAAACGCTTCTTTGTTACCTGACCACCTCTTCTTAAACAGCGCTGCTCCATCGTGACGAGATGTACGATGTTGTCAGATGTCACAATGCAACCTGCATCTCTGTCACCACTCCTTATTCAATGCCACCAGTTTTCAAGACTGCGCCATTTCTGTCCTTGTTTGTAAGTTCCAGTCCATAACCTTGAGTCACCGACAACTACTCCACTATTTCCGTTCTCCGCGTGGCATGGACGTTCAAAATGTTCTTACATCCTCATAGGCAGAGCACGTTCTCCCCAAGAGGGAAGGGGTGCTACAACCCGCAGTATCACTCTGATTTAGCACAAGTAATTCAAATGTTCAAATGTCTGTAAATCTGTCGGACCAAACTGCGTGGTCATCAGACCGTAGCTTACAAACTACTTAAACCTAGGTAAACTAACCTAAGGACAAACACACAGACCCATGCCCCAGGGAGGACTCGAACCTCCATGGCGAGCAACCGCGCGCTCCGTAGCGATATGCTTTAGACCGCTCGGCTACTCCACTGCGGCCACAAGTAATTATCACATGGTAAATCAAAAGCCTGCCACATAATTCCAACCTGTCCACCGTAGGCCACCCACAACAAATGTTCCAAATGGCACGGCCGCAGTTACGCCACCTGGTGGGCATATTAGAGCATATATGGAAAGCGTACAGCCATGTCTTATGTCCACTAATGTTAATATCTGATCTCCTGTATGTGTTCTATTAAAGAATAAGTCATCAGGGGCCTGTGTTTATTGTGTTGTGTGTTACAACAGTTCATAAAGGGAATAGGAGTTCATATACATGTACAGCTACATGACTGCTCTGCAATTCACACTTAAGTGCCAGATGGTTCATCAAGCCATTTTCAGAATGTTTCTTTGCCACTGCACTTTTGAATAGTTTGCAGGAAAAACAACATCCAAATCTTCGTCTTCATCACTGCAGCTCTCAATGGGCCTTGACCTCCTCAACAATTTTCCTCCACATCACTCTTGTCTCAGCTTTTCTCATGTATTGGGAGGTGAGTTTGGGAATAATCCCACTGCGAATATAGCATAATTATTGATTATGAATATTTGGTCCTGTGGTATATAAACCTCTAAATAAAATTTCAACATAAATCATTCTTAGAGCCAGCATTAAATGACTTGCAGTAAAAGTATATGATGGTAGCGCCTTTTGAAGAATCATATCTTTCGAAGTGTTTACCAAATTTCAGTCAAAATATCGAAAAAAAAGTGTTGCACAAAGTTACTTGATATTAAATTCTGAACAACTGTTAATTGACATTTTTTTTCGATCTTACGCACAACAGCCGAGATAGGGCATAATGCCGCACTCAGGTGGCGTCAGGTTATGTCTCCAGTGGGAGGCAGGTGCTGATCGCTGGCAGCCAACAAATAGGTCTGTAAACTTTTGTGCTGAGCGGTTGAACGGCACGATCTAAAATGTGGGAACATGTTACTGACAGACATCGTCAAATCGCTGTTATTTTTGCAAATATCTTTGCAACTTGGCGATATTCGGATTTTCCCTATACAGATCTGTTTTCTTTTTTCCTTACAGTTTTAGTATAAGATGAAAGATAAAGGCGTTATTTGCAATTAAATTTCGAGCTGTGAAAGCGTCATCGCAAATGACCCACTTTTAAGGCCAATTCACACTGTCTGTCACATCAGTGTCATGTCACTACACCATCACATCATGTTGTGTTCACACTGTCCATCACGTCAATTCGCTTATCCCAACACCCGATGTTGATAGTGAGATTATGAGTGGCGATCTGTCATGTAGAAAGACATGACTTAACACTGCAATTGAGGAAACTGCAATGCTAAATGTTATTGACGACCAAAGAAAACTTTACAATTTATGCTTTTGGTCAATAGTGTGATAAAGTGCTGAGAAATCAAACATCATTTCAAAACATCGACATCTATTTTTAAGCGAAAAAAAAACATAGAAACACATCAAACAATATTTATAAGAGCGTAAATAGAGCCTGTTTACTTTATCCATTACGACTTGCCAGCTGACAGTGTTATACCATTGTACACAACTGAAATTTTGTTTCTCATTAGCACCGACTTCCGCATTTAAAATGTTATTTAAAGAAATTTGCGTCATCAAATTACAATTCTATTCATATAAACAATTTGTTTTAGACTTTTCTGTTACAATATTACGGAACGGTTGTGTGCTAACATCGGAAGTAACCGACTTTCATATTGTAGTCAACGATTACACACTTTGCACAGAAATGTGTATTATTAATCTTTGTTTTATTATTATACTTTGTTTTAGCGGTTAATTCCAAATGTTTCATGACGATTTAAATTTTTTTTCAATTGAGTGTCTTCTAAAAGCGACATCGGATATTTTAAACTGAGAAATGGTTTATGTTTTGTAATATTGTAACAGAGAAGTCTGAAGCAAATTGCTTGTATGAATAAGATTGTAATTTGATAACCCAAATTTCATTAAATAACATTTTAAATGACGAAGTCAATGCTAATGAAGGAAAAAATTCAGATGTGTACGACTGTATTAACGCTGTCAGCTGGCAAATCGTAATGGATAAAATAAATAGGCTCTATTTATGCTCTTATAAATATTGTTTGATGTGTTTGTATGCTTATTTTGTCGCTTGAAAATAGATGTCGATGTTTTGAAATGTTGTTTCACTTCCCAGCACTTTATCACACTATTGACCAAAAACTTCTAAATCTACATATATACTCCGCAATCCACCATAAAGTGCGTGGCGGAGGGGACGCTGTACCACTACGTCGCATTTTCTTTGCTATTGCACTCCCATACATTGTAAAGTTTTCTTTGGTCATCAATAACATCTAGAATTGCTGTTTCCTCAATTCCATTATTAAACTATGACTTTCTATTTAACAGATACTCATAACCTCACTTTCAACATCAGGTATTGAGATAAGCGATTTGATGTGAATATAACTTGACGTGACGGTGCCATGACATGACTTTGATGTGACAGACAGTGTGAATTGGCCTTTATCAGAACACTCAATTCAGAAAAATATTAAGTCGTCATGAAACATTTGGAATTTACTGCTAAAACAAAGTATAGTAATAAAACAGAGATTAATAAGACACTTTTGCATGCAAACCTTTTAATCGTCGACCACAATAGGAAAATCACGAAAAGAATAGGTTAATTCTGATGATCGCAGACGACTGTTCCGTCAAAACATTCTTCTTGAGAAAGCTTGACGTAACATTGATGTGATGTGATGGTCCGGTGACGGGCAGTGTGAATGCCGCCATTACAAATGCATTCTGGAATGTTCTGATGGACGGTGACATGACAGACAGTGTGAATTGGCCTTTACCGTTACAAACGTAAAGTGGGTGGGCCATGAAGCTGACGTGTCACTGATGGCTGTGGAGGAGGGGGCCTCAAAAAGAGCCACTCTGACAGGGAGAGTGGAGCGCCACTAAAAAGTTTGAGCCCTGGTCGCGAAATTTCGTAGATCTGACACTGCGTTTCTCTCATGTATGTTACAAATACTGTCATAGAAATAGTGTACAAATTTGAAGAATCCAGGAAAGTTTTTAGCATTTATATATTGTTCTTCGAAGTGACTGTAAAAAGACTTTTTCCGAAAGGTTCTGGAGACTTTATTTTCGAAACAATATCATTTAAAGAACAAAAATTCTTCAAAGCTGACCATTTTTAAGGCTGTACTGGTTGATTCCGCATATATGATGAGAGCAAACTCGTCTTCTATTTGGTACTTGCTAGGTAATAATTTCATAACCTAGATTTTACAAACAGTGACATACTTTTGCAGATGAATGTACCTTACAGGTACTTGATCCAACAGTGACTTCACATTTTAAGTTTACAAATGTAGTTCAAGGTTGCTTGAGCTCAAATTACAAGAAGGAAGCAATAGACTCGAGTTACCACTTATTATTGACAAATTTGTAATTTTCCTGTTTATAACATTTACTTTATAAAAACATTAAACTGATTTTGGATGAAGTTTTATATGATTTTAATGACTTACCAATAAACTGTAGCCTTTCATGCTGCATGTCTAGAAGGAAGTCTGAGTAATAAATGAAACAATAATTTTCACTGTAAAAACGAGCCAGATCAGAGCTCTTGACGCTAGGATATGAACTAACAAATCTCTCTGGACAGAAGATACCTCTACCATTGTGGTAAAACTGTAGTAATAAACATAGCTTTTGTTTCCCCTTTGCGTCTGACAACAGACCGAAACTTTTTTTCCATTCCTGGGCTTCAGATAACACAGAGATCTCAAGCAGCTCTAGTTTAGGTGTATTTGTTTAGGTCAAATGTTATATCACTATTTTGAGCCAAGTATCCAAATGCCTGAATATTCCGCGTAGCCAACTATGAACTGTGAGCTTATCTGAGAATGGCTTGGCCCCGCAGGCGGAACGCCGCCAGACGAGATGCATTCCCTGGTCTCGAGACACGGCGGCCCTGCCACTGGTGCGGCACTCGCTACATAGGGACGGCACTGGCCAGTGAGCGCCCGGTTCTCAATGCAGATACTGTCTGCTGCCTGCTGGCTCACTTAACTGCCGGCTCCTCACATTATAGCTTCTCTTTAGTAGAGCACTGCACATGCGAGCTCCTAATGTGGTTCCGGCTGCTACCATATTTTGACAGTTGACTCACCAGTATGCCTGTATGAAGTCCCTCCCTGCTGAACGCCTTCCGCATCAGGTCTTTTATGCAGCTTGGCCACTCTGTGCCAAGCCCCCCCTCCCCACGTACGTGCTGCCTGCGGCCATGATGCCCCCCTCGCAATCCCTCCCATCACGCTACGCCAGTGACACTTCCACATATATTTTTGTCTCTCTCAGTATCTATCTTAGCCTGGGTAATTCTCTTTGCAAAAGACTTCGAGCAAGCGTGACATCATTTTGACGTCACACACAGCATCGAACAGTGCAGCAATTGCTATCGATTCTTTCGTTAGCATTCGATAGTCGATAAGGGCCTGCATGGAATTCGCTTTCCTCAAAGGAACTTTCATGATTCATAAAAACTCGTTCTTCACACTAATTGTAATGCTCAAACATCACGTAATGATTTAAAGGCGGTTTAAGCTTTCTTGAAATCTAAGTTACAGCACAAAGGTCTGCAATTCTGGAATTACTTCCTGATGTAGCGTTAATGAGTGTTCGAATTACATACGAAGTGAAGTGTTAGTTCGCATGTGGAAACGTAGAATCCCCTGCAATTCTAAAAGATTCTATGACTTCATTACTAAATTAACTAAAGTTACTTCTGTAGCGCCTAATGTTCGATGTTCTGCACATATAAAGGTGTTCATTGAGAAATGAGTTGTCTTCACAAATTTACCATGGAACACTGAAATGGGAGTAAATGTTCAGAACACGCTGATTATCTGGTGAGACTACCATCATTCGAAATAAAAAGGTAAAAAAGAAAAAAGGAAAAAAACTTACACACACAAAAAAGAACGAGACCAATGTAGGCCTATATAACAAAAATTTATGAATGACCCACATTTAGGACACAACTACTCCAAAGAAGTATTCCTTTTATTAACCTACCGGTACATCTTGTATAGTATGAGGTTTTCGTCGTGTTTTCAACACGTTATACCAATACTGAAGTGTTTTCAAGAGATACTCAATGTGGTGCTGCTTTAATTTGTGCCCAGTTACAGGCCAACACATTTTTAGATTTTCTTAAACTTATTACATTGAGAGACATTAATGATTAACGACAGTTTTGAACATTTACATCACTGGAATCAATTCTGCCTGGCTTCAGCTTGTAGTTTTTTGCTTTGGAACTGTTCTGGCAGATCCCCAAAACCTAAATCGAGATGGATAGATGGAGCAATCCCATCCACACATTCAGTTGATCCCTGTTACACATTTTTATAATTAGCCTACAGACATATTGGTTCAATTGTTCACTTCTGCACACACTATGGACACCCAGTGGTAACTATTGTGAATATTTCTGCTAGGCCTATGTTCCCTATACTAACTTCAGTTTATTTGGAAAACTGGCAGAATTTTCATAAACAATCATTATGTAGTTGTTTCATTCCCCAGTAAAAATGCTGTTTTGAATTTTTGTAAATGTTAACAGTCTAAAGTGGCTTTGGTTCCATGATAATGTGTATACTTGTTGCTAGAAAACTTTTAATGTTTTCCATGTTATGCACAACATAGCCAGGTACACACACACAAAGTGAAGCCCACGACTCGAAATACACGGCACAGCAGGAAGTGGGTTTCACATGTATGAGGTATTCAGAAAAGTTGATAGCAGTACCTGTGATCGATGTTACGCATGAGTCTGTGTATGACGTCACGATTGCACGAAGCCTTGTGCAAATAGAAGCACTCTTCTCAGCTTCATTTTTACGTTCCATTGCTACTCTTCATTTGTCATCAAACCATTCATTTCTTACATTTATTCTTATCACAACTGTATCTTCTGCTGCCTTTTTCACCACTTGCTGGATCCTAGTCCATCTATATGGAGTTCCCATTGTTACCTCCCAGGGTGTCCAGGGGTCAGAAAAGCATACCAAGTAAAAACTGAAGCTACCCTATCTTCAATTTTTACTTGGAATGCTTTTTTGACCTCTGTGTCATTCAGTTTTTCTGAGACCCAAATTCTTTTTTTCTATATTCCAGTTTTGGGTATTATAGATAACTTCTTTCTCATTGTAGCTTGAACAGCATAGTGATCTGAATCACAGTAGGGGCCCCTGAAGCTCATGACATCAATGTCTGACGTAGCATGGCCCACCTTTACTAAAATATGGTCAATATGGTTGACTATTCCACATACGTTTGATTTCCACATTTCAAAATGAATTCTTTTATGTGGAAAACAGGTGCTCTTGATCATTAGGTTATTTCTAGCAGCGAACTGACACAAAATATCTCTGTTGTCATCCCTTTCTCTTTGTAATGTGTATCTTCCTGACACTCTTCCACATTCGTTTTGTCCAATCAGTGCGTAATTAGCAACAGGTCATACGTTTCTACTTTACTAAATTCACTTTCAAGATCTGAATAAAAATCTTACTTTGTTCCTTCTTCTGCTTCCTCTTTTGGTTCATAAGCTTTTATGATCGTTATATTTCTAAATTCCGTTTCATTCTCAGTCTGCTGAGTATTTCATTTATGTGTTCAAATTCCGAAATACTTTTACCATCCTCTTTTGTTATTATGAACCATCTTCTAGTTTGGTCTGTTCTTGTGTCTGGTCTACTAAGTAGCAGAAAATAATGACTCATCTGGCCTTGTCCTTGCTATCTTATTTCTTGTAATTTTAAAATACTGTATTTAAACGTCTTGAACTAAAGAAAAAGGACAAAAGATTTGACAACAGTAACATGGAATATACGAACAATGTTGAAACATGGAAAAATGAAAGGAATACTTGATGATATCAAGAAGTTCAAAGGAGAAATCTGGTGATTGAAATTTTGTAAGTATATACTACCACCTGGAACACACCTTTGTCTTAATAATTGCCATCCCAGCTTATATATGGCATCCATGACACTCTATCCACTATTGCTTGATAATACTGTCGCATTGAAATGGGAGCAGGTTTGACTTCGAAGGCAACTGAACACAGCACTTATACTCAAAGCACGTTTATTATGGACTCAACATACACACAGCACTGACTGCCTCTCAGGCAGAGTGCTCTGCTATTTAAACACAGACAAACACAAACCTACATTCAGGAATAGTAGAAGGGAAGAAGTAATTGACATAACTTTTGGTTCCATGATGCTGGGCAGTTATGTCAAACAGTGCCATGTGGCCCTGGAGCCATCCTCATCAGATCACATGTATATTAAATTCAAGGTTGAAATGGGAACCAGACAGACCATGGCCTATAGGAATCCCAGTAAAACGGACTGGGAGACATATAGGAGAGACCTTGACTTCAGCCTATTGGAAATTAAAACTTCGATAAGGAATCCAGCAGAGTTTGAGGAAGTAGCAGAGGCCGTAACCTCTGCTATAGTGACCTCATACCAGGACAACTGCTCAGTCACTAAGAAGTGCACAAATAGGAGTGTGCCTTGGTGGAATAATAAGCTGGAAATGCAAAGGTAACAGGTACGAAGACTGTTTAACCTTGCGAGGCGCAAAGGACAATGGGCAAAGTATCGTGAGGCCCTTGTCAATTACAACCTTGCCATCAGACGGGCAAAGGAGGCATCCTGGAAGGTATTCTGTGAGGAAGTGGAGGGCATGGCTGCTCAAGCGAGACTTCATAAAATCCTCACTAGAGTACCAACTAATCCAGGAGGAACATTGAGGAAGGAGGATGGGGAGTATACAAAGACAACACATGAAACGCTGGAACTGCTCCTCAAGACTCACTTTCCTCAATATACTCTGGGGGATAACTCAGACCAGAATGTGATTCCTGAGAGACAACGGTCCTCAGGTATTCACAAAGAGGACTGGGATCTGGCCAAGGAGTGTGTCGATTTCAGTAAGGTCCGATGGGCGGTGGGAACATTTCAACCGTTCAAGTCACCTGGCCCCGATGGAATCTTTCCAGCTCTCCTGCAACAAGCGGGAGAAAATCTTATTAGATTCCTATGTAGGTTATTCAGGGTTAGCCTAGCAGCAGGAATCATTCCCAATGCCTGGAGGGCAGTGAAGGTTGTCTTCATTCCTAAACCAGGGAGAATTGATCATGTCAAGGATATGAGACCAATCAGCCTGTCCTCTTTCATTCTTTAGACATTGGAAAAGCTGGTTAATGTGCATGTTGGAAAAAGAAGGCTAAGTAGAGTTCCTCTACATTCAAACGAACATGCATATCAGCCAGGTAAATCATGTGAGACAGCTCTCCACCAACTCGTTGGGAAGGTGGAGAAAGCACTACACTTTCAAGAAATAGCCCTCTGTATCTTCCTGGGCATCGAGGGGCTTTTAGCAACATGACCTTCGAATCCATGGTTAGGGCAGCAGAGGTGCATGACCTAGGGACCACTATATGTAGGTGGACTAGGGCCATGCTCAGTGGAAGAAAGGTAGAAGCTACCATGATGAATGAAAAAATGGTAAACAACACCACTAGGGATTGCCCGCAAGGAGGAGTTCTTTCCCCTTTATTGTGGAATCTATTGGTGAATGATCTCATTGGAGAATTAAACTCTAGGCAGTACTTTTGCCGAGGATACGCAGACGATCTTGTCATAGTAATACTTGGCAAATTTGAGAAGAATATGGCACAAGGTGCCTTGGACATTGTGCAAGACTGGTGCAGAAAACAGGATCTGGGGGTTAGTCCTAAGAAGACTGTTGTTGTACCATTCACAAAGAAGCATATACAACATTCAAGTTGGAATCTAAATCTTTTCAATGAAGCGCTACCTGTGAAGGGGACAGTGAAATATCTAGGGGTTACCCTAGATGAGAAACTGACATGGACCCCTCACATTAGGAATATTTGTTCCAAGGCAAAAGGTACTCTCGTAAGTACCAGGACAGCTTGTGGCAAAAATTGGGGCCTGAGCCCCAAGGGTATGCACTGGATATACACCACAGTGATTAGACCCAGGATCACCTATGGGGCGGTCGTGTGGTGGAAGAAGGTAGAACAGCAGGTTGCTGCTAAGGAGCTTGGTAAGGTGCAGAGATTAGCCTGCTTAGCCATAACAGGCGGAATTAGCAGCACACCAACTGCTGGGATGGAAACCATGTTGGATATGCCCCTATTACACCTTTGGGTCAAGATGGAGGCGGTGGCTGGTGCCTACAGACTCAAATCTTTCAACAACTGGAACTCTTTGGGATATCCAGAATCACACACTAAAATAGTGAGTGAGGTAAATATAGGAAAGGTTGGGGAAATGCCAACCGACTATATTATAACCCCATACTGCTTCAACAAGCCTTTCAGTATAACAATTGAAAGTAGGGAGCAGTGGGAGAAAATAGTTCGACACCGTACGGGGGATATTGTCTGGTTCACTGACGGGTCGAAATCAGACCAAGGCGTTGGGGCCGGTGTACATATTTCAGGCCGAAATCACTGCCATCAGGGCATGTGTGGAGGAGAATTTGCGTAGGTGCTACAAAGATCGTAGCATCTATATCTATTCAGACAGCCAGGCAGCCCTGAGATCACTGCCAGCTCCTACAACAAGGTCTAAAATTGTTGCAGAATGTCACAGGGTTCTGGTGGAGCTAGGGGAAAGCAATAGAGTAAACCTATTGTGAGTCCGTGGCCACTCGGGGATCAGTGGCAACGAACATGCCGACAGATTAGCCAGGATGGGGGCAGAGGCTCCATTTATTGGACCGGAACCTGTCCTGACAATTACCAAGGCAATGATCAAATTGGAGCTACGTAACTGGCTCAGAAGACAGCACGTAGAATATTGGACCAAAGTCCATCAACAAAAACATGGCAAGATAATGATGCCAAAGCCTTGTTTTAAAAGAAGCTCTGCAATCCTGGAACTGAACAGGAGAGAGATTAGACTCATGGTTGGATTGCTGACAGGCCATGGGAATTTCAAAAAACACCTACATACAATGGGAATAACAGAAGAGGACCCTAAATGTAGGATCTGTGATGACGGTGATGAAACTGCATCACATCTGATCTTCGAATGCATTGCATTGGAGAGTAAAAGGCACAGAACATTTGGGACAACCAGACCCGAAGAAATTGTGTCTAATAAAGAACTGGCAAAGGGACTCCTTGCACTGTTCAAGGGCATTGGTTGGCTTTACTAGACATACAGGGAGCGATACCGCACAATTAACTTAGTTTCGGTGCGGGCAATGGTGGGTTAGACCAAGACTGTTTTGGCTTCCCTGAAAGAATCAAATCAAATCAAATCAAACACAGACAGAATTTACCAGAAATTAGAAGAAGAGTTAACAAAAGAAGCAACTAGAATTTACAAATGAACATAAGAAAGATGTAGAACCTTCAGAAATTGTTAATTACAAAGAAATAAATTTTTGCCGGTGGGCGAGATTGAACCGGCGACCTTCAGCAATGTAGTCCGTGACGCTATCCCCTGCGCCACGCCAGCAGGCGGTGTTCGCTGTCTCTAGCGGCATTTCTCCCTCTCCTGGAGAAACCGCGACCCGCTGGTATGATCCCTGTGGAGCCAGCTGCAATGTCCTGGATCTTGACCGTGTCATGGGTCCTCTGTATGACGGTTCAAGAGAATCTTTCCCTTCTCCGCGATTATCGACGACAGACGTTCCTGTCGTGGCTTCATCAGGAACATTACCGTCCTTAAAGTCCTTGAACAAGAAGTCATACCTGCTCTTCAGGATTGTAGTAACGCTTCATGCGCAGGACGTGAACAATGCCTCTTCATTTTTGACGTTTCGACGACGGCTCATAATCCTCAACTTCGTATGTGACGTCTGACAGGCGGCGTATGACACGATACGGACGAAAGTATCGCGTCAATAACTTTTATGACAGTCCAGCCTTCCGTACAGGGATAAAAATCCATACCAGATCTCCTGGGCTGTACACAACAGGATGGTTCTTGTCGTTATACCGCTGACGGTCCTTCTCCTGGGCGTCCAGTGTCCGTATACGAGCCAGCTGTCTTTCTTCTTCGACCCTGGTGATGAGCTGTTTAACATAGTCATCCTGAGTGTCGTCCGGTTGGAATGGGAACAGCGTATCCATTGCCGTCTCTGCTTCACGACCATGGAGCAGGAAAAACGGAGTGAAGCCTGTGGTGTCTTGTCTTGCGGTATTGTAAGTAAATGTCACGACTGGCAGAACTGTATCCCAATCCTTCTGCTCAACATCGACGTACATCGACAGCATGTCGGCTAACGTCTTGTTAAAACGTTCCGTAAGACCATTTGTCTGGGAATGGTAAGCAGTTGTCATTCTGTGGACAACATCGCACCGTGACATTACCTCTGTTACTAGTTTTGACTGGAATGGTGAATGGTGAATGGTTTGCCGAATACATACGGTCGGAACTTGTTGATAGCCCAGATAACTGCGAGACATTCTTTTTCAGTTGTAGAGTAGTTTATCTCGGACTTTGAGAGTACTCTTGACGCATAGGCTATCACTTTTTCAGCACCTTCCTGAACTTGTACAAGCACTACACCAATCCCATAACCATTGGCGTCTGTGTGAAGTTCCGTTTCTCCATTCTCGTCGTACAAGGCTAGCACTGGTGCGGAAGTTAGAGCCTCCTTAAGTGCCCGGAAAGCTCTTTCTTTTGTCTCATCCCAGTAAAATTTGGCGTCTCCCTGCAGAAGTTCTTGTAATGGACGTGCCTTCTTACAAAATCCTTTTATGAAACGTCGGTAGTATGAGCACAGCCTGAGAAAACTTCTCACATCACGAATGTGCTGAGGAGTTGGATCAGGACGGACACCATCTCCGTTGACTAGGTGCCCCAGGATTTTTATCTCTTTGGCGACGAAGTGGCACTTCTTTGGATTGAGGCGGATTCATGCTGCCTGAACACACTTCAACACAGTTGACAGGCGACTCAGGTGTTCTTCAAATGTTTTCGAGAAAACGACAATGTCATCTAAATAGCAGAGACACGTCGTCCACTTAAGGTGTCGAAGCAAAATGTCCATCATGCGTTCGAATGTGGCCGGAGCATTACATAATCCAAATGGCATTACTTTGAATTCATAGAGGCGTCAGGTGTAATAAAAGCCGTCTTCTCCCTGTCAGCTTCGTCAACCTCGATTTGCCAGTAACCTGTCTGCATGTCCATTGTTGAGAAGTATGTAGCTCCTTTCAAGCAGTCTAAGGTGTCGTCAATACGCGTCAATGGGTAGACATCTTTCTTTGTGATTCTGTTCAGCCGCCGATAGTCGACAAATAATCGCCACGTACCATCCTTCTTCTTTATGAGGACCACCGGAGACGGCCAAGGACTCTCCGAAGGTTGAATAATGTCATTTCGCAATATCTTCTCCACTTCCTCCCGAATTATCCGTCTTTCAGCTGGCGACAATCTATGCGAACGCTGGGTAATTGGCGGATGATCCCCAATATTGATACGGTGCTTTATTGTGGTCCGTTTCGTCTGACTTTTCCCCTGCTGAGGTGTGAATGCTCCCGAAAATTGGCGTGGTATAGCTAACAGCCGCTGGCGTTGTTCCTTGGTCAGTCCAGGCCCTACTGGCAGTTCCTCGTTTGTTTCCTCCAGCGTGTTGTCTGTACTAACAGCAGGGCATGGGCCTTCATTGATGACGTTGAGCTCACCGTCCTGGATTGGTTCAGCTGTCCCGATACACATTCCCTTGTGGATAAGTTGTGACTGCTCGTGACAATTTGTGATCCAAATCTCTCCTTGACCACCGGTAATGCTTATGATACCCGCTGGTATGTAAATTTCTTTTGTGAGCCTGATAAACTTTTTAGTATCCACAAGAACTTCACTGTTTAACCAGTCATCTGTGTTTGTGACTGCAACTGTTCTCATTGTGAACGGCGGTATCGTCACATTGTCAACAACGAATAACTTCCCAGATAATTCTGTATTACGTGTATCCCACGGAACAAATTCTTCAATTTGTAGCTCAGATCTTCCACAGTCAATTATAGGTTGGGAATGCCTGAAGGAAGTCCCAACCGAGGATGACTTTGTAACTACATTCTGTTAACACGACAAATTCAAACGTCTGGGTCCTGTTGTTGATGGTTATTCTTGTGGCACAAGTTCCTGCTGGATAGACGTACTTTCCATTCGCGACCTTCAGCACAGTTGCCCCCGTATCACAGAACATTGTCTTCTTTAGTGTGCGGCGGTAATTATCCGACAGTACAGAAAAAGACGCTCCTGAATCAACAAGTGTCCGGACAGGTTGGCCATAAATTATGACGTCGATGAGATTTCCCGACATCTTAGCGATTGTCGTCCATCTGCAGCGACCTCACCTCCGTAGATAGTCGGCTCGCTTAGTTTTCCTGGGCGCGGCGGCTAGGGGAGCGGCTGGTACCTCTGTACAGCGACGGTGAACGGCTGCGGCGCGTCAGGGAGCGACCTCGTCTAGGGTACGGCGATGGGCTTCTTCCCATAGGTCGACTGAACTCATCAGCAGGTGACTGCCTTGGATAGAACTGCTCCGACGGCTGACGTCTTGCGGCAAAATAATCATCGAATACTCGCCTCCTCTCTCTGCAGTAGCGTACGACATGTCCAGGGCCCCCACAGTGGTAACACAATGGCGTGTTGTCTTCTGTCCTCCAAACATCTGTTCTTCTGCGGGGCGTCATAGTTACCGGGGGAGTTGGCTGTGGTCGCGTCGGCCGGTTTGTATGCTGCCGTTTGGCGGCTGCGGCGTAAGTCATAGCCGGATGACGCCATTCTTCACGTCGGGTGCGATTGACGGAGCAGGCAGGAGCTAATGTCTGAAATACATCTTTCTCCACGGCGTCGGCTTCCTCGTGACTTACAGGGCTTACATCCATGGCCATAATCTGAGGCTCGCTGAATCTCATAATCCCAGCTGCCATAAACTGTTGTATTTCTTCTCTCAGAATTTGGCGTATGAGAGAAGCAAAGTCATGCTGGTCTTCCACAACGGCCATAGGGACTACATTGGGGAGTCGGTCATACTTCTTTCGTCCTACCCTCCTTTGTTGCACCTCTTCAATATGCTGGCACCATTTGATGAACTCTTCCGTCGTAGCGACGTCTTTTATCAGAAGGGCTTGGTACATGTGTTCTGCTATACCCTTCATCAGGTGCGTGATTTTCTCGGCCTCAGTCATGTTCGGATTCACTATTTTACACAGGGCAAAACTTTCTGTATGTACGACTGTGTCAGCTCACTATGTCATTGGGCCCGGTTCTTCAGTTGTTCTTCAGCCGACCGGATTTGTCGCTGGCGGTCTCCAAACGTCTTCTTAAGTTCCTCCTGGAACGTCTCCCAGTCATTCAACTTGTCTTCGTTGTTCTCAAACCATTGCTGGGCTGTTCCGTCCAGGTAGAAGCAAACGTTGGCCAAGCACATTGTATGATCCCACCTGTTGTACTTGGCGACTCGGTCGAATCCTTTTAGCCATTTATTGGGATCCTGTCCAGCGCCTCCAGAGAACACCGATGGGTGTCTGATGTGCATCTGGCCTACCGTTGATTTCGTGTCCATCGTTCTTCTGATTTTTTTTTTTTTTTTTTTTTTTTCACCGACGTGTGCCTGATGTGTAGCTGGCTTACTGCTGGTTTCGTTTCCATAGTTCGTCTGATGATACGGACTTTCGGAAGGACGTACTCGGTATATCCCTAGTATTCCGGTTCTAGTCCGTGTAAGCGACGGCTTCTACGTTGCCTAATCGGAGCCACGGTGATGCAGCTGTTGCACAGGGTACCCGGCGCCTCCACCAAACAATGTCGCATTGAAATGGGAGCAGGCTTGACTTCGAAGGCAACTAAACACAGCGCCTATAATGAAAGCACTTTTATTACGAACTCAACATACACGCAGCACTGACTGCCTCTCAGGCAGAGTGCTCTGCTATTTATACACAGACAGAATTTACCAGAAATTAGAAGAACAGTTAACATAAGAAACAAGTAGAATTTACAAGTGAACATAAGAAAGATGTAGAACCTACTGGAATTGTAAATTACAAAGAAATAAAATTTTTGCTGGTGGGCGGGATTGAACCGGGGATCTTCAGCACCATAGCCCGTGACGCTATCCCCTGCACCATGCCGGCAGTCGTTGTTTGTGGTCTCTCGCGGCAATACAAATTGGATTGTCATTCTTCGTTCTTCTCTGTGATTTTTGTCAATCATATCTGGTATGAATTCAATACTGTACACCACTATTCCACCAGATGATAGACAACCTTTGTGTACGCTGTCTCTTTAGTGAATTTGTTGCATTTCCTAAGTGTTCTGCCAACAAAATTCTTTCTTTGGTTCATTATCCCCACAATATTATCTATGTTGTCTGTACAGTTAAAATGGCTCATAATTATAATTCCTAAGTGTTTAGTGGAACTGACAGCCTTGAGATTTGTGCAATTTATTGTGTAACCTAAAATTAACAAATGTATTATAGCATTCATCTGGAAGACCTCACACCTTTCTTTTTCAGGATCAATTGTCACTTTATGCAAGCATACAGATATCTTCCCTAGATCATTATGTAATTGGTATTGATCTACTGATGACTTTATTAGACAATAAAAGAAAGCATCATTTTTAAATAGCTCAAGACTACTACTCACGTTACATCTTGATTAAGATTTTTTGGAATCTTGTCCTTGCAAGAAAACAGTGATCATTTGTTATTTTAATGTTTTTTACTCAGTGTCGATTGTAAGGGATATATTGTTTTGGTGACCTGTTTCAGTCTATTAATACAGTAGATCATCTTCAAGCCCTTGGTAGTGGTGGCATGGAGCTGGCACTGGACAGCACAAACTACACTGAGCAGCGTTCTCTGCACTGGCCAGTGTGAGCTCCAAGCCACAACCACCACCAGGGGTCTGGAGATTGTCTATTAAGAGATCAAATATGATTACCCAAAAGATATATTCATTACAATCAACATTCAGTTTATTAATAACAAATTTATGTCCTACATCATTTTCACCACAAAAAATCCCTAAAATTTAAAGACCTCTTATTACAATGTTTGTGAAAGTGTGTTCTACAGTGTTCAAATCGTTTTAACAGTTAGACTTGAATTTTATTATAAACTTAAAAGCTTGCATTTTGGTTGGGTGCACTACATTCCGCCCATGAAAGCAATGGTCTTCATTGTAGGTGCTATTATTGGCCTAAATGCAAAGCATAATAAAGAGAAAGAATACTCTTGTTTGTTCTACAGCTATTAGAATTCAACTCTACAGTTAATTTTTAAATAAAACAGTCCATAGTACTGAAAGACCTTTGTACTCCAATAATTTATACAGGGAAAAGTTTTTTAGAGCGTGTAAATTCCATCTTTACCATTTTTTTCTTAGATTGTACTGCAAAAGCCACTGATTATGGAAAAATGTATATTACAGCTAAGAGACATATTGCAGTTTCAAATGTTCAAATGTTTGTAAATCTATCGGACCAAACTGCGTGGTCATCAGTCCGTAGCTTACAAACTACTTACACCAAGGTAAACTAACCTAAGACAACACACACACGCATGTCCCAGGGAGGACTCGAACCTCCGACAGCAAGCAACCGCACGCTCCGCAGCGAGGCGCCTTAGACCGCTCGGCTACTCCACCGCAGCTATTGCAGTTTTAATTCCAGTATTTGGACAAACTGTCTGAAAGTCCTGAACCTTCATTTGATCCTAATAAGACAAACATTTCAGTTTTAGTCATCTATAACTATTTAGTTACTTTTGGGATTTGCATATTTTAAACTTTTTCAAGTAAACTATATTTCCTGAATTCAAAGAAAAATTTTCCTTCTGTAGGAGTGTTCCTTGTGGGAGAAGAAAATAAAGATATGCAAAGACTTTGTCCTGGTGCTGGAATATATGGTGCTGGAATCCAGTCTGGTTATGTTGTAACAACATCAAGCTGTTCACAACAAACTTGTAGAAGAGATTGCATGAAGAATGAATTTCATGGAGGAAGATGTTTTTGTGGAAATTGTAATTGTTATGTATACTAATTTATTAATGGATACTGTGTTTTTGTGAAATCGAAAACTAATGTTTTCATACTTTTAATTGATGTCATTTTTTGTTATACAGATGTATTATTATAGTGCAGAATAAATGTATATTACAGTTTGATTTATATTATTATGACATTACAGCAGACTTTAAAACCTCTACTACAATTCCTGATATACGTGTGTTTGTGTGTGTGTGTGTGTGTGTGTGTGTGTGTGTGTGTGTGTGTGTGTGTGTGTGATGGTGGTTATTTGGATGAGGGGGTTGGAGTTACATGGTTCTGGTTGACTATATTGAGCCAGCTCTGTATCATGACTGGAGGGAGGTGTTGTATCAAGTGGACTGGACAAGGACATTAAGGAGGTGGCGAGTGTGATGCAGGGTTGGAGAAGGGTGGTGGTTGGCTGAGAGGAAGAGACAGCAGGTGAAGGATGTAGAAATTCAGGATGGAGCAGTAAGATGCCAACTCGAACTAGGGGTTTAGAGCTCGAGACTGTAGTGTCACTAAAGTATTTTGTGAGAATTTTAGGAAAATGAATGGAATATTCACAATGACGTAGAAGCAGACAAGCAAAGGCACCAAGTTGATGCCAGTGGTTGAGGCAAGAGGGTGTTCCAATTATGGCAACAGCTTTGTGTACCCTGCACGTGACAGGCACGGCACAGCTAGCCAGACCCTTAAACACAGCAGTAGCAACAGCCAACTACAGTGTATAATGGCAGAGGGCAATACACCAAACGTGTGATGAAGGTGTTGACTTGTGTGTGACTCAGAGTGGCATATTTGAGAAACAGGGCTGCAGAAAACTGTACAAATAGTGTCTATTTAAGAGCAGTGTCAGTTAGCAGTTCATTCTCAAATCTATACGGTCAACAGCTCGAAAGGTAGCGCAGTCTGAGGGCCTGACATCATGTCACAGTAAGAAGACAAACCCCTGGTCTCTTCACCAGACATCAACAGAATCATCATTGAGGCAAAAAGTTCATGCCTGTAGGTCAGCAGTGATGTGTGAACCAAATTTCTGAGTTCCTCAGCAGCATTGAAGGGGGTCTGCCGCTCTCCTTCCTGGTAACGAGATGTCAACAAGACATGTAAGGCTCAATAGCCCAGCAGATGGATCAATGTGGCCAGAACAAGCAACTTTCAGAGTCGTGCTGGCATAGTATCAGACGCCTGCATAGCTGTGGCAGATTCAGCAGAATGCTGTATTGCAGCTGACGCATAACGGCGATCACTTCCAGCGACCGAGAAAAGAGTAGAAAATGGATGCTGCGAGTCATAGCTGGTTATCTTGACACAATGTGTAGCTTGGCAAGCAATAAAGACAATTGACACATCCCTAGACTCTCTCTTCTGCCACAACAACCACCCATCTTCGAACAATTGGTGTCAGAAGTATAAAGTGGGGCAATGGATGATGTCACCATGGCCTTACACATCCAAAAGAAAGATGAAAACGTTTATTATAAATTTTCACTGACCTTATCAAGTAATACAGACAACTTCACCTGCCAATGTTAACCTGCAGTTACCAACTAGATCCATGTCAGTTGACTTAAACCTTTTAAGAATGTGCTGGATTTAATTTTGACCGTAGTTGGAGCAGTCATGTATAAGAAAGGGGAAAAGGTGACCAATAATCCAACTGGTAGATACTGGAACAGAATGGGATGTAGCTTATAATTTGAAATCTAGGTTGTAAAGTAGAGAGTAGTCATATTCTTTTGTTTTCTTTTTCTTTTGTAAGTTATGTAAATATTGGGAACTGTACAGTTCTTTTAAGGGGGAAGGAGAGTGATTGCAATTCTTTTCTCTATGTCCATGTATATGGGGAAGATGGAAGTCAGGTGGATCATGGCCTGTCTCTTCCTCAGTGTGGTAATGCTGGAGCACTGAGGACTCAAGGTCTAGAAGGAAGAATCCTATTCTTAAAGCAAGAGAATTTTGTCATTTCGAGCCATCAGTGGTAGACATTGTTGAATGTATGATCATTAGTAATGGGCTGAGAAGGTTGGAGGCATAATGGAACAACAACGTTATTTTGGAGACAGGAAGCATCTCCAAGAAGCATACAGGCAACTGCAGAATCACATGCTGTGTGCAAGGCTAAGAACAGTGGTACGTAGGATAGAGGATAGAGGACGGCTGGATGCAGGAAGGACATTGTTGAAATCGGTGTTTGGTGTAGCAGATGGGATTGAAATAGGATGATGGGGGAAATTCAGGAGGCAGTTGTGGCTAGTAGGTTATTGGCAGAATTTCACACTAAACAGAGAGGTAACTTGGAGCAAAGAGTTCTGAATAATACATGGAATATTAAGAAATTAGAGAGTACGCCAAAACATCAACGACTGCATTGAACTACAACATGGGATTGTTGCAAACTCGAATAGACTTACTAGATGCTTAGGTCATAGAGGCAAAGTTGTTGCAGTCTTTGTCAGATGGGTTATGGGATGCTATGGTGACACAGCAAAGATTGGTGGAGGCAATGCACCAGTCCAGTCTTGTTAGCACATGAATGGTTTCTGGAAGGGGCAAGAAGGATTGAAAAGGAATTACCGGTAGGCTTGAAGATATTTATCGACCTGAGGAAAGAAATATGTCATTCTACTATCGGATAACTTCATTTCAGTTTAAGGCGGATAGGGAAAAAGTATTCGTGTCACTGCAGTGCCTGATGGTAGGAAAAGAGAGGAGGTTCTAATCTTTCACAGTCTACACATATCCAGTGGCACACACAAGTATAGGAATTTCAGCACAGCTAACATACTACTAGTGAGAAATGATTGACATCAGCATGTCATAATGTCGCTGTGCTTCACAGCGATTTAAGTCGAACCAGAAAGAAGGGAGTGCATTAGGGAGGTGTCTCAACTGAGCTCGTATTTCCAGAAAACAGAAAATCACTGTATTTATGCAGTAACAGATGCATTGGTAATATAGGCGAGCTGTTATGAGCAAGGAAGAATTGATACAAAAGAAATTGAATTGATCGGCAGTGGATTGTTAGTTAACCAGACCTTCTGTGACTTAATGAGACCAACTTTTCGTTTACTAGCAGCTGTAACAGGGACAACGACGTTAAACATCACACAGTCTAACACACCTCCTATTAATTATTGGTACAATTTACGACATATGTTCAATGTGTCTGTTCTTCTGACAGATTCTACATCATTTGAGTCTCTAAGTATCGTCAGCTCTGTATGCAAGGGTTGGAACTTAAATAGTGGCAAATATTTATTCAAAACGGATACAAAAGCGTTACATGTTTGTACCTGTTACTGTCATTCAAAGTGGCCACCTGTGTTGTGTTGAACCTGTTTCCAGCGGTGTGGAAGGCGTAGTACACCGTTAGTAGAGTCTGTTCTGTTGATGGTGCGAATAGAGCGGTCTACTGCCTGTCGAATCTCCGGAAAAATTCTGAAGCGAATGCCATGTAGTGCTTCCTTCAACCAAACAGAGCAGCCACAGCTTGCGCATTGTTGTGTCACTGTTCTGTACGAGAATGGCGATTCCCCGCACGCCTGTTGAAGACCTTGACGACACTGTCATGCTGTATGACCTCTGGCACATTCAGTCTTGATCCAACTCCGTTGTTACTGTTTCTAAAACATAGTGACACCGTTATGTTACATCGCTCATTCACGAGTGACAGTGTTTCCCTTGATTGTGCGCACGCTGGTTACGTGGGATGGGCTAGTGCATTTGCTTGTAGGTAATGTGGGTATGACAACAACATATGCTATCAGCGACAATGGTAGATTCCATTGCATAGTGTCTCCACAGCAGTGTTGACATTATTTAAGTTCCAACTGTCATATACTGATACCATACTTATGTTTATATGCTTCAAACCAAGTGCTGGTCTGTGTCAGGTGACAGAGGATTTAAGTTCACTGTGTAAAGATTTCACCAAGGAGGACACCGTGGTTATTGTGGGTGGTCGGGGAACAGTATTGACAGAGATCCAGGGTTCAACATAGAGTGTGACTTGGCAAAGCATTGATGCATACCAGTGTTGAGTACGTGTCTGTTCTGGAGCGCCACAACTGACCCCATTTGAACTCTTCTGTTAGGAGAGTTAATTTGGACTTGGAGCTGCTGCTTGGATCAGGTGCGGGTTACACATTGGTGTGGTTCCTGTTGATTCACTCAGTAGTTGGGATTATACTAGACATGGCCTACATCTCAATAGGAAAGGGAAGGGTAAACAGGCTGGGCTAATATCAGGAAATTTAAGGGGAGGAGGCACTGACATGAGTGGTAAAATACCAGTGGTTATAGGATAGGCAGGACAAAAAGAAGTCAAGTTCTAAGAGAGGTCAATATTGAAACAAACCTTCAGTTTAATAAAGCAACTAAACAGCATAACTCTGACAAATAAGATCAGCAAACACAGCTGTTAGTTAGTTAAAACTCATCACCAATTATCAGAAATCTTATCTTCACCCAACTCTGCAACAATCAAAGTAAAATGCAAATTTTTTAGTGCACCAAAAGCAAATCACAATCAAGTTTTCGTCTCCCTTAACTTTCTGAATAATTTCTTTTATCTCCTCATACATTTTTTCGATATCGTCCTCATTGGCCGTGCTAGTTGGCATATAAACTTGCACTACTTTGGTCGGTGTTAGTTTTGTGTCTATCTTTACTACGATTATGTGTTCACTATACTGTTCATAGTAACTTACCCGCTTTCCTATTTTCTTATTCATTATCACACCCACTCCTGCATTACCACCAACTGATTTTGTATTTATAATCCTGTACTCACCTGACTAGAAAACCTGTACATCCTGCCACTGAACTTCACTAATCCCTACCAATATCTAACTTCAACCTACCCATTTATCTTTTCAAATTTTCTAACTTATCTATGCGATTAAGGGTTAGAACATTGTACACTTCGACCCATAGAATGCCTGTTTTTTTTTTTTTTTTTTTTTTTTTCTTGATGACGACATCCTCCTGAGTAGTCCCCGCCCGGAGATCTGAATTGGGGACTACTTTACCTCCTGAATATTTTAGCCAAGAAGACGCCATCATCGTATAGTCATACAGTAGAGCTGCATGTCCTCAGGAGAAGTAACGACTGTAGTTTCCCCTTGCTTTCTGCCGTTCTCAGTAACTGCATGACAAAGCCATGTTAGCTGAAGTTACAAAACCAACTCACTCAATCATCCAGACTGTTGCCCCTGTAACTACTGAAAAGGCTGCTGCCCCTCTTCAGGAACCACACGTTTGTCTAGCCTCTCCACAGATACCCCTCCACTGTGGTTGCACCTATGGTACAGCTATATGCATCGTTGAGGCACACAAGCAACCACACCTCGGCAATGTCTATGGTTAATGGAGGTGGATTACTAATACTAAATCTAATTAAATCAGCTTTACGTAAATTTGAATATCCTCGTAAATTATTTTCCTTAGAAAATTGACGAAATGTTGTAACAGTATATCGTTGCACTCAATAGGCAATTTGGTCTAGTTGAGCAGCATTCTATCTTTCCATTTTGCTGTTCTATTTCTTAAAAAAATTTATTAGATTTGTAAAAAATATTTTTTATAAAATGATTATTATTTAATAGATGTATAAGGATTATAGTTTAAATAATAACTAATCAAAAACAGAATTAGTTTATTATTTAGTTTAACAATCAATTAGTTTTTAAACAGTTACTTTATTGTTTAGTTTAGCAATCAATAGGTTTGCTCTTATATTTATTACAAAAGATATTGGATTTGTAAAGAATATTTTTATTAATAAAGTGATAATTATTAAACAGATGGATAGATAATTAATCATAGAGTATTATTATTTAAAGATAAAGCTTTCTTATTCTTAATATATTCTGAGGTAAACTTCTTACATTTATTATTATGTTTATCTTTATGTGATGGAATTATGTAAAAACAATTTAAATCTTTTATTTCTTGACAACTTTTACATTTCTTTGTAGATGTAGATGCTTCTTCAGTTACAACTTCTTCATAATTCATTGTAGATTCAGATTTTTCCTCATTACCCATTGTGAATAATATTTTTGGATGTTCTTCACTTGGATTTCGTCTTAAACGTTCTTTAAAGTAATATTTAGCAACACTTTTTCTACATAAACAAGGAATTGTGTTTTATTGTATATTTGTACATGATATTTATTTATACATGGCCTACATATAGTTCTATAACCATCTTTTGTAATTTTTTGTGCAGTTATATTATCATTTGACTCCTCAGTATTGCAGAATTTACAAAACGTAGATTGCACACAGTCTGAAGTCTGCATATTTTCTGAACACTGCTGTATGCTCACCATTTATATAGAAAAAAATTATTATATTTATGAAAAAGTATACTTTTATCATCTTAAATTAATCATATGAATTATTTTAAAATTAAACATCACCAATAATCATAAATATCAATTATTTCAATTTTTTCTGGAATTGTACTTTAATAGTAGTTCTACAAAGTGGACAATTACCTTTTTTCTTTAACCATTCATCAATTCCTTCCTTATGAAACATATGATTACAGCTTGTTTTAACAAATTGATTACTGTTTTCATCACTTAAACAAATAGGACAACCAATACCTATTTCACATACCCCAATTAGTACATAAGTTTAGTTTTAGATCTCCATTTATAAGAGACATTTTTTTAGATTTATGAATAAGTTAATTTCTACAATAAATACAAACTACAAATTTCACCTAATCTTTATTTTTTGCAAAACTAATAAAAATTATTTCTCTTAAATGGAATCAATTGTAGATCTGTTCAACAACAACCTTACATACAACAATAAGCAACTGTTCATGAGGCTTGATAAACAGGACAATCCATGGTTAAAGCAAAAGATATTGCTGAGAATTTAGAACATAATGAAACACAAAAATCTCTTAAACATTATGATGACGATAAAAATTATTAGAAAATCTTAGACCATTCAATTTGGACATATTAAAAACATTGAAAAATCCACTATATTCATTAATGAATCTTTATTATATTCTCTCATTCCTTCATCTAAAAAACAAGAAGTTAAACAATTTAAAAAATGGATTACACATGAAGTTTTACCATCAATTAGAAAATATGGAGAATATAAAATTAAAACTTTTTACAAAGATAGAATAAAACACAAAGATAATTGTATACAACAACTACAAACATTAATTAAATGAAACACAGAAATAATTCAATTAAAAGATGCTCAAATTCAAAATTTTGATAGAAAGAGTTCGTACCACTTCAGAAATTATAGTTAAGATAAACAGATAAATTAATAGTTTATTACCAAATGTAGTCCCTAAAACAATTGATGACAGTTAAAGACCAACATTCATTCTTTTAAAATTATTTGATGATGAACATGAATAAGACTATTATGTCATTAGAAACAACGAAAAAGTTACATAAACAACTGTATAAAATCAAGGATAGACATCCAAATTGTGAAGAAATGTTAAGACTTAATTATAATCCTAATTCAATAAATCTGTATCAACGAATGAAAGAAATTTTGAGGAGTGTCTGTCATCAGAACTATTTCAATATTTTGAATAACTATATCCAAGAACAACTGATTAATAACATAATTACTCACTCATTAAACTGAACTATTATAAAATGAGGATCACCTCAGAATTTTGTCTGCGACTACTTTGTCTTTATTTACCAAACTATTGTGTGAATTATCAAAACCTAACCATTTAACATAAACTTTATCTTCTTTCTTTCTTTCTTAAAACCTTTTCAAGTAAGTATACATTTCGACATTTTGTATTCTGTAGTTCTCGTTCATAAAAATTTCCTTTTATATCTATTAATTTATATGTAACCATATTAGAATAAATAACATTTTCAATTTCAAATATTTCTGTTGACCAATTGGCAGTATATACTTTTTCAAAAAGACCTCTAACTTTGCTAATTCTCACTTTATCTCCTTTTTTAAATTTTGCCTTATCATTAGACAAATGGTGTCCATATTTAAATTTTTCCCAGTAACTTCTATTGGTTTCATTCTTATTGTAGAAAGTTTTGTGTTATTGTATTCATCAACAAATTTCGAAACAACTTCAACCGATTTATAATTTATTTGTAAAGAAAATTTCTTTCTCATTTTTCTGTTCAATTGTTCAACAACAGATGCTTTTAATTCTGTAAATGTTGAATAGTGTTTGATGTTGTATATCTTCACTAATTCTTTTAATTCTTTGTTATAGAATTCCTTACCATTATCTCTTTCTAAATTATTTTGTTGTCTGTATTAAAATTTTTTTGAAAAGTATCAACTATATTTTTAGATGTTTTATTTTTAATAAGAATTGCCCAAGCAAATTTTGAGAAAACATCAATTACTTTTAATAAATATTTAAATCCTATGTTTATTTTAGAAACTCCTTTCAAATTAACAGAATCCATTTCAACTAAATCTGCTTGCCATAAATCATCTATCATTGGTTTATGTAGTTCATTAATTATAGTTTCACAAATATTAATATTTAAACCGTTACCAGCGACAGATTTACTCTTTTTACTTTTACATATTGTACAAAGACCTTCAATTCTTTGTCTTCAAATTTTAGTTGTTACTCTATGTGGGTTGTGTGTATCGGAAAACTGTTTACACTTTAAACAATAAATATGATAATCTTTAAAAACTAAACGAGAATTGTGATTTTCCATTTATATAGATAAAACATTTATTAAATTTTAAATTATTTCCACAAATACAATTATATTTACATCTACAGGAACAGTATTAACAGAATGTTTCAATATTACAATTAGAAAATTTGACTGATGTACCATTATTGATTGATCATTATTATTTATTTGATATAGTTTGTCATTCACACTTACAGTGAAGTCAACGTCATCAAAGTTCCAATTTCTATTTATATTTTTACCAATAACAATAATTCTTTTAAGCCTGAAATCATAATCAAAATTGTGCACTTTTTGTTCATTCCCCATCATAAAAGTAAATTCAATTATTTGTCTATCATGTGGTATGTTTTCTAAGAGATTGATCCTTTCTAAACCAAATCTAATATCTGTATTCATGCTTTTCATAACTTTGTCAATAACTGTTATTGTGTTGGAAACATCTTTTTGAATTTGCATTATTCGTTCAGCAAGGTGTTCTTTACTGATATAGTTCGTGAACTGTGTCAGAATACTCATATATTCAGGTTTTGTAACATTTTCCATTTCTAAGTATTGTTTAGTAACACCATCATAACCACCACTTGGATCTTTTATATCTACTAATGTTCTACCTTTACAAACAACATAAGTTTTAGTTACTTTAAAAATCACACATAATTCTTTGTTAAGTTGTTTAATACCACTTTCTATTATTGGATAAAGTATTGCATATAGTTGTTTATGAATAACACTTTCTAGTTGTAGAGTTAAGTCCGATAACACATTTCCATCACCTTTAGGCCACAGCCTATTTCCAAAAATTGCCATTTTTAAATCTAAAATATCACTAAAATATAATTATATTTTGTGATAATTATAAAACGAATAAACATAAATGGCCACATATTATTTCATCAAAGTTTTGTAATCTTTCTTAATTGTAGTAGAGTTCATTTTTTCCTAAATAGAAAACTAATTGTTATCACCAAATGAATCAACAACAAATTTATTAGTATTATTCTTGTAATAACAAATCCAATGTGCACCAGGATTATCCGATGTATCAAAATTAACTATACCACTTTCAATTTTTGATGGTTTATTTACTAATTCATCAGTCATGTATTCACCATGAAAGTGTTTAACTTTTAATTGTTAGCAAGTTTTTCTATATCAAAATTACTTAATGCATTAGAATGTTTGTCAATTATTTTTTTGGAATTTATTTCACTTCCTGCAGCCTTCTTTTCCATTTCCAAGTTATGTCTTTTCTGTTCTTATAATTCATTATCAGCTTTCTTCTTGTTTATTACTGCATTTGCAATTGCTGCAGATCCCCCAGCTAATGAACCAATTGTTGCTAAATAAGGAAATGCAGCTAATAATAATGGTAAAAATCGTCCTTATTGTTGTGTTAGTCCTTTTCCTACTTTCTTTTTTGTTAGATATTCAATAACTTTTTTAACAGCGGGAATAGTTGATGTATCAAGTAAATTTTCACCAACTTTTTTTCTTTTTTCCTTTTTTGAACATCTGTTAAAAATGGTCAATTGCATTTAATTGTTCATTTTTGAACTTTAATATAATTGACTTTGGCTTAGTTTTGCCACTAGGAAGCAAAGTATAATTAATGGTAAAATTATTCATTTATATAGTTCAAAATTTAATACAGATTTTTTAATTTATAATCCACAACCATTTTCATCAACATTAATTCCCATACCTAATTTTCGTTTTCCATACAATATTCCTCTAACTGCTATTGCTGCATCTTTTTCAGCAAATGAACCATCATTTGCATACATTCTTTCTTTTGCAGCTAATTGATGTTCTTTATGAGCTATATGTCTTTTTTCTTTATTATCTCTATAAGCAATATCATGTTTTTTTACAAGCTTCATATAATGAATTTATACCTTTATCATCTTTAGCTAATCTGTCTTCTAATTTTTTACCTGGACCACAATAGTTATAAATGCATTTCAATGGTAATTTGTTAAAGTGTTCCTTAATCCTTTTCCATATTTATCACTTTTCCAAAATGTATGTGGAAGATTGTTCAAAAATTTAATCAGGTGTGGAGTTCCTTTTGGATTATCGCTTATGAAACCACTAAGTTTGTTTGTTAACATTTGTGGAATACTAATTTTTTTCATTATGATAATTTTTATTTCCAGCTAATTCTTTATCATGAATTACTGCTAATCTATCGATTAATTGTCGAACATCATCCATCCAAATATATTCAACTGATTTTCTGTATATTACAACTAAACCTTTTCCCTTTTTCTTAGGTGACCTTTCTTCTGAAGAATCTGAATCTAGTTGGTCTTCTTAAGTTTGGAAAATAGTCATCAACAATTGCCTTTATCAGATATTTGTATTTACTACATTTACTTGATTTTAATTTTTTGATTCTTATCAGAACACAATGCTCCTGAATTATATATCTTCATAATCTAATTTTTCATCATTCCATCCATAGTAATTTGTTTTTAGTTAAAAGTCTCATTAATCCATCTGTTCTATCATATGTTTTTTTACCAATTTTTAATTTATCTCTATTGAATTCAACAGGTAAATGACCAACATATGTAATCATGCTAAGAGGTTTCAATCCAAATACGTTATCCTCACTATTGTTAACATACTTTTACAGTTTTAGTAACATTTATCGTTTTGGCATCTGCCTGTATTTTACCAGTACTTTGTGATCGTCTCTTTTCCCCATATTTATTCAGGACATCTTGAATTTCTGATTCACTTAATGTATAATCACATTTTCGAGGAATATCATGAGACCAATCTCTTAATGGTTTAATTGGTGATAAATCTCAAAATCTTCTATATGATTATGATATGGAATCATTTGTTTTTCAACTTCTTTATTTTCATCAATTGCTTTTAAAAAATTATCACCTAAACCTTCAATACCGTGTTTTACTTTTTGAATAGCATCAATAACATGTTGATCTTCTTTTTTATATTTTTCATATTGTGTTCTTGGTTGTTTATTCCAAAGCTTAAATTGTTCTTTTAGTGCTTCAGGTTTCTTTCTATTTTGTTTAGCTTTTCATCATAATGAAACTTTCACTCTGCAGCAGAGTGTGCGCTGATATGAAACTTCCTGGCAGATTTAAATTGTGTGCCAGGACCGGGACTCGAACCTGGGACCTTCACCTTTCGCGGGCAAGTGCACTACCGACTGTGCTATCCAGACACGACTCACGATGCTGCCTCACAACTTTACTTCCGCCAGTACCTCGCCTCCTACTTTCCAAACTTCACAGAAGCTCTCCTGCGAACAAGCAAGACTAGCACTCCTGGAAGAAAGGATATGGTGGAGACATGGCTTAGCCACAGCCTAAGCCCCTTAGGCTAAGAATATCGTCTATAATTCTACAGGAAACTGATGTCAACAATATTGGCCTGTAATTATGTTGGGATATGGATATGGATATTTGTGTCGTCCTTAGTATTAGTTAGTTCATAAGTAGTTTCGTGACTTTACTAGCCGACAAATGACATCATCTGCAAACAGTCTAATAGAAATACTCAGATTGTCTCCTAAATCGTTTATAAAAATAAGAAACATTAGGGGCCCAATAACACTTCCCTGGGGAACGCCAGATATCACTTCTGTTCTTCTCGATGATTTACCATCAATTACAAAGTACTGTGTCCTTTCTGACAGGCAATCACGAATCCAATCGCACAGCTGTGGCAATATTCCATAAGCCTGCAAGTTGATTAGAAGACGCTTGTGATGTACAGTGTCAAAAGCCTTCAGGAAATCTAGAAACACGGAATCTATTTCATATCCCTTGTCGATACCACTCATCACATCATGTGAGTAAAGAGCTAACTGGGTTTCACAAGAATATACTTTCTGAATTCGTGTTGACTATGGGTTAATAGGTCAGTCTCTTCAAGGTAATTCATAATATTTGAGAAAAGTATAGGTTCAAAATCCTGCTGCAAACCGACGTCAGTGATATAGGCCTGTAATTTTGCAAGTTACTCCCATAGCCTTTCTTGAATATTCTTTTGATTCTTTTGAGTGATCTGTGCAACTTTACAGTCTTTCGCTGAGCGAGGGGTTGTGCATGATAACTAGGTATGGGGCCATTGCTTCACCATACTCTGAAAGGATCCTAATTGGTAAACAGTCGGGACTGGGAGACTTACTTTTGTTAAGTGCTTTAAGTTGTTTTAATACTTCACGGGTATCGAATTCTAAATTACACATTTTGACATGTGATCCTGATACGAATTCTGGAGTATTTGCTGCGTCTTTTGTGGTGAAGGAATTTCGGAAAGCTGTGTTAAGCAATTCTGCTTTAGCAAAACTGTCATCAGTAGCATTACCATTGCTATCTTGTGGTAAAGGTATTGATTGTGTTTTGCCGCTAGTATACTTTACATATGACCAGAATTTCTTAGCATTATCTACCAAATTACGTGGCAGGGTTTCGTTGTGGGAACTATTATAAGCTCCCTGCATTGAAGTTCGAGCTAAATTTCGAGTTTCCATAAAGGACTGCCAGTCTTTGCGATTTTGTGTCCGTTTAAATGTGGCATACTTTTTTCTTTGCTTTTGCAAGAGTGATCTAACCTGTTTTGTGTACCACTGTGGGTCAGACGCCTCCTTTGTTATTTTGTTTGATATAAATCTGTCAATGGTTGTCGATATTATTTCTTTGAATGTAAGCCACATCTGATCTACACTCACATAGTTAGTTTGGAAAGATTGGAGATTCTCACTCAGGAAAACGTTAATTGAATTGTTACCTGTTTTTTAATTATTTTACTTTTATTTTTAAATAGATATACATTTATTTTTTATTTTTGGTAGGTTTGTGAAATCCGATATTCATTCTTGCTACAACTACTCTGTATTCAATAATCCCTGTGTCTATTTTGATGCACTTTATTAGCTTCATATTATTTGTTGCTAAGCAGTCTAGTATATTTTCACAACCATTTGGGATTCTAGTGGATTCAGAAACTAATTACTGGAGATAATTTTCGGAGAATGCGTTCAGTACTATTTTGGACGATGCTTTATGTTTGCCTCCAGTTTTAAACATGTATTTTTGCCAAGATATCCAGGGTAAGTTAAAGTCGCCACCAATTTAAATTGTATGCTTTGGGTACATTTTTTAATTTTTATCCAAGCTTTCTTTGACCATTTCTGCAATCGTATCATCTGAGTCACAGGGTCGATAAAGAGAACGAATTAATAATTTATTGTGGTTGGCAGTTACAACAATAACCATACCAACTCACAGAAACTATCTACTTCAATTTTGCTAGAAGATAAACCGCTTGTGACAACAATAAACACGCCACCACCTTTTTTATTTAATCTGTCCTATCTGAGGTTCAGTACTTTCTATTAGCTCTTGGACTTCTGGTACTTTCCCCACACAGATACGACAATTTACAACTGTTAGACCAATTTTTTTATCTGTGTACATGCTATCTTTGACTTGTACCTTTTGAGATTGAAACCCTTTCTGTGTGTTCCTGAGGCCCTCTAATTTAGAAAACCACCCAGTCCTCGCCACACAGACCTCCTTACCCGTGTAGCCACTTTCACTATTTAGTGGATGCCTGACCTATTCAGCAGAACCCGGAACCCCACCATCTGGTGGCTCAAGTTGAGGAATCTGCTGCCTCAACTCGGCTCTGTACCAGAGGTCCATAGCCGGTCCTGTCAACTGTTCTGCAGATGGTGAGCTCTGCTTTCATCTTGCAAGCAAGACTGGCTGCCCTTCACACTTCAGATAGCCGCTCGAAAGCTGAGAGACTCTCTTCTGATCCAAAGCGACGTCATTGGTACCAACGTGAACCAGCAGCTGCAGTTGGCTGCACCCTTTACTCTTCATGACATCCAGAAGGATCCGTTCCCCATTTGGAATGACTCCATACGGTATGCACACGGAGTGAGCATCGGCCCGACCCTAGCAGACATATCCCGAAGAGGCTCCATAACTCAATTAACATTGGAGCCTCCAACTACAAGCAAACGCACCCTACGTGATAGCCCGGATATTACAGACAGGGCGGTGACGTCAGGATAAGAGATACCATCTGGCTCAAGTATATTGTCTGGGAAAAGACGAAACGGAGAGGCCTCACTGTCGCTCCCCCGGAAAGCGACATCTCACGTGACCACAGGTGGGGTATCTGCCCCATTGCGAGCAGTATCAGGATGGACATGACGGACGCCACAGACTTCCGTTAGATTCCAATGGCCGGCCAACAACAACGGCGCCTCTCGATGCAGCCCCGAGCAGTACAACCAAGGTTAACACAACCTGAAGCTGGGAGCGAAATGTCACCAGCTCAGTCTGCATCCACACACACCACTCAAAGTCCCTATCCATTACTACAATACGCAGAGAGATGAACGACTAAAAAGGCGAGCTGTAGACTCGACAGAGAATACCTAAGTAAACTAAAACGACTGGAGCTGGTTCTACTCCAACGAAAACAAAAACACCAGACGGTCACGATTTACATAGCGGAAGAATATGCTGACCAGATACTTAACTCGAAACTGAATCTAATATATACGCGAGCACAACATAAATTTAATAAGCTGAAGCAAGAACACTCAAAATATGTCGCTTCTAGTAAGAAGCTGGTAACACAACTATCGATGTGCTGTATAGTGCATTGCACTCTCCGCAGAAGCAACGCATTAACATAATAAAATAATAATTATTAAATTATTATTATTAAAATAATAAATTATTTTATATAACAACTGACTTTACAAGGTATGTCTCATAAACGATCTTTTTCTTATGAATGAAATTGATATATTTTCTCATTTTATTATAATGACATGTGTATTTTAATTTCTGTCATCCCCTTTTTAACAGATGACGGCCATGTAAAAAGATTTTTTGGACCAGATGATGCTGACAGAGCCCAGTGAAATCGGTCGTTCAAAATAAAATTAATTGCCAGTAATCTTGGCTGTAACATTTTTGAACATATCACAATTCGATCGCCTCCTTATAATACAAACAAACTCAACTTATCTATGATGATCACTTCACTGCACAAGATTTGTACAGAAGTCAGAATGCAGAAAATATTCACATTATGTGATATTATTAATAACATTCACATATTTCCAAGTTGTACTCAGAGCTGGGTGCCCACTCGCAGGCAGTTGCAGGAGCCCATCTGCAGCTTGTGCTCTACAGAGTGTCGCCAGATGTTGTGCTGACATCATTCTATCAATGGGGTTGCCCAGTCATCCACAGAAATGCACAGCTGGTGATGTGCATGGAGGTCGTCCTCCACGCACACGGCCATTGCATCTGGAAATGATGGCAGGGATTTATTTTGGCTGTGGACAAACCTACGAGCCCCGATGGCCATTTACTGTTGGAAATGGATTGAATGTCTCACAAGTTGATGTCGTTCAGTGGGCTGGAGAGATGGAACAGCGTCCAGGCTTGACAGCTATAGAGTAGCTCTGCTGAAGACTTTTCGCTGAATGGTGTGGAGCAATACAAAGTGAGAAAGTGATCAATGGCAATGTTGGGTTTGGACCTACTCAGGCACTTCTTCAATTACATTTTGAAACAGCACACAAGCCTTTCGCCCTCACCCTTAGTTTTTGGGTGGAATGATGGGGCAAGGACAAGGTCGATACCCTTGGAAAACTCTTGGGTCCGTTTTCCAAGACCAATGTGACAAGAAGGCCTTCTATAACAAAAATTCGTGACAGAGCTGTAATAGTGGCAGTGACTGAAGTTCATGTGCAGTCAACAATGTATGGTAACGAAGAGAAAACATCCATGACCATCAGTCAGGATGCATTAAGGAATGGGCCAGCGACATCTATAAATAGACAGTCCCAAGACTCCAACAGTTGTGTACACGGAGGCAATGCTGTCCATGGGGATGTCTGCTGTTGTGCACAGAGAGAACAATCGGTTACCAGGTGAGTGATGTCGCCGTCCACATCTGGCCAAAACACATGATGGTGGGCCAATGCCTTAGTATGCGACACCCCACAATCATCAGCATTGAGCAATCAGAGTACCTCAGTACAAATAATCAATGGCGCTACGACCTGTGGGGCTGCATGGTCTATATTGAGACGCAGGGTGCTGTCGAACAGAAAAATGGTGTCGAAATACTTAGTAGTTATGGAAGGAGTTGGATACCTGCAATGGTGAGCATCTGGCCAACACTGTTGTACATAAGGGATTATTTTGTGTAGGACCAGATCTGTTGCACTAGCCTCGGCAATACGAGCACTAGTGATCAGAAACACATCTAATGTTTCTTGATCAGTGACATCCACATGGTAATAAAGCAAGTTATATATATACAGGGTATTTCACTAAGTGTGTTTGCCTCTGTAACTTATAAAATAATATGTGATGGGAAATTTTAATGCGGTAGGTCAACACAAGAAATGTTACACTTTCTGCGGAGCTATGAACATTGATTGATTGATTGATTTTTTCCAGGGAAGCCAAAACAGTCTTGGTCCAACCCGCCACTGCCCGCACTGAAACTAAGTTTATTGTGCGGTATCGCTCCCTGTATATCTAGTAAAGCCAACCAATGCCCTTGAACAGTGCAAGGAATCCCTTTACCAGTTCTTTATTAGACACAATTTCTTCGGGTCTGGTTGTCCCAAATATTCTGTGCCTTTTATTCTCCAATGCAATGCATTCGAATATTAGATGTGATGCAGTTTCATCATCGTCATCACAGATCCTACTTTTACGGTCCTCTTCTGTTATTCCCATTGTACGTAGGTGTTTTTTGAAATTCCCATGGCCTGTCAGCAATCCAACCATGAGTCTAATCTCTCTCCTGTTCAGGCCCAGGATTGCAGAGCTTCTTTTAAAACATGGCTTTGGCATCATTACATTGCCATGTTTTTGTTGATGGACTTTGGTCCAATATTCTACGTGCTGTCTTCTGATCCAGTTACTTAGCTCCAATTTGATCATTACCTTGGTGATTTTCAGGACAGGTTCCGGTCCAATAAATGGAGTCTCTGCCCCCATCCTGGCTAATCTGTCGGCATGTTCGTTGCCACTGATCCCCGAGTGGCCAGGGACCCACAATAGGTTTACTCTATTGCTTTCCCCTAGCTCCACCAGAGCCCCGTGACATTCTCTAACAATTTTAGAACTTGTTGCAGGAGCTGCCAGTGATCTCAGGGCTGCATGGCTGTCTGAATAGATATAGATGCTACAATCTTTGTAGCACCTACGCAAATTCTCCTCCACACACGCCCTGATGGCAGTGATTTCGGCCTGGAATACTGAGGCCAGTTTTCCTAGAGAGATGACGCCCTCCAGTCTTGGCTGCACCCCATATACCCCGGCCCCAACACCTTGGTCTGATTTTGACCCGTCAGTGAACCAGACAATATCCCCCGTACGGTGTCGAACTATCTTCTCCCACTGCTCCTTACTTCCAATTGTTATATTGAAAGGCTTGTTGAAGCAGTATGGGGTTATAATATAGTCGGTTGGCATTTCCCCAACCTTTCCTATTTTAGTGTGTGATTCTGGATATCCCAAAGAGTTCCAGTTGTTGCCAGATTTGAGTTTGTATGCACCAGCTGCTGCCTCCATCTTGACCCAAAGGTGTAATAGGGGCATATCCAACATGGTTTCCATCCCAGCAGTTGGTGTGCTGCTAATTCCGCCTGTTATGGCTAAGCAGGCTAATCTCTGCACCTTACCAAGCTCCTTAGCAGCAACCTGCTGTTCTACCTTCTTCCACCACACGACCGCCCCATAGGTGATCCTGGGTCTAATCACTGTGGTGTATATCCAGTGCATACCCTTGGGGCTCAGGCCCCAATTTTTGCCACAAGCTGTCCTGGTACTTACGAGAGTACCTTTTGCCTTGGAACAAATATTCCTAATGTGAGGGGTCCATGTCAGTTTCTCATCTAGGGTAACCCCTAGATATTTCACTGTCCCCTTCACAGGTAGCGCTTCATTGAAAAGATTTAGATTCCAACTTGAATGTTGTATATGCTTCTTTGTGAATGGTACAACAACAGTCTTCTTAGGACTAACCCCCAGATCCTGTTTTCTGCACCAGTCTTGCACAATGTCCAAGGCACCTTGTGCCATATTCTTCTCAAATTTGCCAAGTATTACTATGACAAGATCGTCTGCGTATCCTCGGCAAAAGTACTGCCTAGAGTTTAATTCTCCAATGAGATCATTCACCAGTAGATTCCACAATAAAGGGGAAAGAACTCCTCCTTGCGGGCAACCCCTAGTGGTGTTGATTACCATTTTTTCATTCATCATGGTAGCTTCTACCTTTCTTCCACTGAGCATGGCCCTAGTCCACCTACATGTAGTGGTCCCTAGGTCATGCACCTCTGCTGCCCTAACCATGGAATCGAAGGTCATGTTGCTAAAAGCCCCTCGATGCCCAGGAAGATACAGAGGGCTATTTCTTGAAAGTGTAGTGCTTTCTCCACCTTCCCAACGAGTTGGTGGAGAGCTGTCTCACATGATTTACCTGGCTAATATGCATGTTAGTTTGAATGTAGAGGAACCCTACTTAGCCTTCTTTTTCCAACATGCACATTAACCAGCTTTTCCAATGTCTAAAGAATGAAAGAGGACAGGCTGATTGGTCTCATATCCTGGACATGATCAATTCTCCCTGGTTTAGGAATGAAGACAACCTTCACTGCCCTCCAGGCATTGGGAATGATTCCTGCTGCTAGGCTAACCCTGAATAACCTGCATGGGAATCTAATAAGAGTTTCTTCCGCTTGTTGCAGAAGAACTGGAAAGAGTCCATCGGGGCCAGGTGGCTTGAACGGTTGAAATGTTCCCACCGCTAATCGGACCTTACTGAGATCGACACACTCCTTGGCCAAATCCCAGTCCTCTTTGCGAATACCTGAGAACAGTTGTCTCTCAGGAATTGCATTCTCGTCTGAGATATCCCCCGGAGTATATTGAGGAAAGTGAGTCTTGAGGAGCAGTTCCAGCGTTTCATGTACTGTCATTGTATACTCCCCATCCTCTTTCCTCAATGTTCCTCCTGGATTAGTTGGTACCCTAGTGAGGATTTTATGAAACCTCACTTGAGCAGCCGTGCCCTCCACTTCGTCACAGAATACCTTCCAGGATGTCTCCTTTGCCCATCTGATGGCAAGGTTGTAATTGACAAGGGCCTCACGATACTTTGCCCATTGTCCTTTGCGCCTCGCAAGGTTAAACAGTCTTCGTACCTGTTACCTTTGCATTTCCAGCTTATTATTCCACCAAGGCACACTCCTATTTGTGCACTTCTTGGTGATTGAGCAGTGGTCCTGGAATGAGGTTACTATAGCAGAGGTTACGGCCTCTGCTACTTCCTCAAACTCTGCTGGATTCCTTATCGAAGTTTTAATTTCCGATAGGCTGAAGTCAAGGTCTTTCCTATATGTCTCCCAGTCCGTTTTCCTAGGGTTCCTATTGGCCATGGTCGGTCTGGTTCCGATTTCAACCTTGAATTTAATATACATGTGAGCTGATGAGGATGGCTCCAGGACCATATGCCACTGTTAGACGTAACTTCCCATCATCATGGAACCAAAATTTATGTCAATTACTTCTTCCCTTCTACTATTCCTGAATGTAGGTTCATCACCCCTATTCAGGGTCTCCAAGTTGTTAGATAGAAGAAATTCAAGAAGGTGCTCACCTCTACTGTTGGTGTCCTTGGTGCCCCACGATGGATGTGGGCATTGGCATCACATCCCACCACCAGTTCGTCACCTTGCTGATGGCAGGCTTCTGTCAGTCTCCTCACTTCCAAAGAAGGAGAGCTGTCTTCGTAAGGAAGGTCTGCTGAGGCCAAAACAATTTCCCTCATGATACCTTCCTGACGTTGCTGCATCCTGATGGTCACCAGGTCCCTGGAACAAAAATCCATCATTGGTATGAAAGGTATTTCATTTCTAACATAAATGCATGTTCTGGAGTTTTTTAGATTTCTGACATAAATCAGCTTACCTCCAGTACCACCGAGGCCCGATACACCCCCTTTGTATAAATAGGGTTCTTGTATCAGGGCCACGTCCACCTCCTGTCTCCCCAGGCGACGGCTCAGGGCAGCAGTGGCCCCTTTACTGTGCTGCAGGTTTATCTGCAGTACTTCCAGTCCTCATCCTGCTGCCATTATTGCCTTTGAGGTCTTTGATTACCCTGACGCCGACATGCGATAACCCTAAAAACAGTTTCAGGCCTTGCTCTCTCAATGACTTCAGGGACTTTTCTTTGACCTCCACCACCAGGGTTCGTCCTTCTGGAACGACCTTTTGGTTAATTACCGTCCAATCCTCTGTCGAGACTTTTGGGTTCTGGACCCTTCTTTTCATGAACAGAGTCTTTGGAGAGACATCCTTAAGGATCTTTGGTACCCATATTGACACCTTTGTGGTCTTCAGGAGTTCAGCTGCTGTCTTGACCAGCAGCTTCGCATCCTCCCACGGGGATATCATGGGCACCTTGTACTTAAGCCATTCTGCTGAGTGCTCCCCCTCGCAGACAAAAATGAGGGCACCGCGATCTAGATAGACCCTCCTAAATTTGGGTCCTGGACCAGCGTTCCCCCCCAATCTCTTCAAAGTAGGCCATCTGCACGAGCTCCTCCTGCTGCGAGGTGATGCTTACCAGTGGGTATCCTTCTTGGACAACTGCCATTCTAAAGACCGAGACTGCAGTACTATAGGTCTGTTTCCCCATTTCCTGCCTCAGCCTTTTAGGATCACGCTTGTCCAGAGAGGAGGGAGTCTTAGATTCCTCCCTAACCCTCTTGCCACCTGTCTTTGACGTCGAGGGGGTCTGTGTATCCCCTTCGACCTGAGGCAGTTTCTTTTCGGGGGTCTTGGGCTCAAGCCCTTTTGATTCCCTCCACTTATGTTTAGGAAGCTATTCTTTTCCTTCCTTTTGCTTCTGTTCCTTGAGAAGTTTCTTCCTCTGAGCCCCAGACAAGGCCTTAATCCTAATCTGGTCCTACTTCTCTGTTACAGTTCCCACTTCTTGCTCAGGTCTTGACCCTGACTGAGAAGTAGGAGTGCACTCCATCTGTCCTGATCCCGATGTCTGAGTATCTGAGGTTTCAGATTGCCCCTCGGATTCTTTTAAAATAATTTTTTCTCCATGTTCATTTTAGTCCCACGAGATTTGGGGATTTATATGGTCCACACCACGATAACCCCACGCGGTGCAAGGCTACTTACTCAGGGAGGTCGCCCAGTATCCCTGAGGCTCCGTTCGAGACACATCCACCCATGTGCCATGCACCCCTTGGCACGGATCGCATCACACCTTGGGTTGGAAAAGGAATTGGGAAAGGACTGGGAGAGGATAAGGAAGACGGGACGTTGTGGGACATGCTTGGTCTGATCCATCAGCTGAGGCCTTTCTGGCAGTAGGTTCTCTACCTTCGGTATAGCCCTCAACTTCACGTGAATACGCAAGCCTCTCCACACGCATGGACAGTGCTTCGTCAAGGTGGTGTCCCCCGGAGAGAAGCTATGAACATAGTTTATTGTATCATTTTCCAAAGAGTTACAAGACAAAGATATAATTTTTTAAATGGAACAATAGTTTTTTCTATCGTGCATTGCTTTCGTTGAAATCAGCTGCGTCCAAATCAATTTAAACTTCAAAGTTTCAGGGGCAGATACCACAAACGCTGCGCATAATGCAATGCGCCTTCTAAATGTGATGCGGCCGAGTTGTAACGTCACCGGTGTCACGGAGCGAGAAGCTTCCACAATGCACTGTTAGACTGCTGACTGTCGCCGCACATGGCCGTATACCCGACAGTTGGAGCCACACAAACAACCGGGGCTCGATATACCACAGTTACTGACTTCGGATGACGATGGCATACACGAACACCGAGTACGTTGACATGTTGCTGATGCTCGGTGAGTGCCGACACATGCCACTGAAGCAGCCACGGCGTATGCCGTGAGATATCCTAGGGGAAGAGCCCCGGCAGCCATTACGTTCTTACGTGCCGAATAACGACTTCGGGAAACAGGCAGCTAGGTAATGCGCCACAGTAACAGACAAAGACCTGCAAGAAGAGAGGAGATGGAGGTGTTTGTTTTAGCTGCACTACACCACGATCCTCATGTCAGCTTACGAGCCGTTGCTGCAGTCGCTGGTGTCAGTCTCTCATCTGTGTGGCGTATAGTACACGGCCACAGGTTTCACCCGTACCGCCTGTCACTGACCCAGGAGCTGCATGGGAACGATTTCCGTGCAAGTGTGACATTCTGTGAGTGAGCCATGCGTAATTTCACGCTGGAGTCTTTACAAAGTGTTATGTTCTCTGGTGAGTCCACGTTCACAAATTATGGTGCAGTGAATCGCCATAACATGCACTACTGGGCCGCAGACAATCCTCGGTGGGTACGATCTGTCGACCGTCAACAGCCATGTCTATTAACGTGTGGTGTTGAATCCTTGGGGATGAAATCATCGGTTCACACTACTCCCCAGGTACACTGACAGGTGAGTTATGTCGCGCTTTTATAGCCGACAGTTTGCGTGGTCTCCTTGAACATGTGTGTCTACACACGAGAGTCCATATGTGGATGCAGCACGATGGTCACCCAGCCCATTCTGCGCGCTCTGTTATGGAAGAACTAAACAACAGGTTTGCAGGAAGATGGTTGGGGCGCCAAGGTCCTCATTCAAGGCCCGCAAGGTCGCCCGATTTAACACCAGTAGATTTCTTTTTGTGGGGATATCTAAAGGATCGTGTTTATGTCACTGAGCCCACATCCCCAGATGATCTAAAACGGCGCATCGAGGATGCATATCACTCCATCACACCGGCGATGTTACATCACGTCCGCAGATCCTTTCGACGGCGCATTGCATTATGCATTGAGGAACATTGATACACATTTGAACATCTCATGTAAATCAACTTCCCACCGCCATAACATCCATCACCCACCACACAGCCATGTATTATGTACAGCATATGGTATCTGCCCCTGAAACTTAGAAGGGTTGTAGCTACCAAACTAAGAGTGATAGGAATGTAGTTTAAATTGATTTGGACGCAGCTGGTTTCAACGAATCCAATACACGATACAAAAAACTATTGTTCCATTAAAAAATTATATCTTTGTGCTGTAACTCTTTGGAAAATGATACAATAAACTATGTTCATAGCTCCGCAGAAAGTGTAACATTTTTTGTGTTGACCTACCGCATTAAAATTTCCCGTCACATATTATTTTATAAGTTACAGAGGCAAACACACTTAGTGAAACACCCTGTATATATAAAACAGATACGGGCAGCCTATAAGACAGCGGAATTTGCATGCTTTGACATCTGGCAAAGTGTATTTTATAATTGTAACTAGAGAGGAATAGTGCCAAATGTTGGGGGCAATGGGCGCCTTTATCTGGCAAGGAAGCGGGGAATTGAAGAGGGAAACCAATGGTTTGTGATCTGTGATGAAATTTTCAGAGCATAAACAATGGCAACAGTCTCCTTTACAATCTGTGGATATCTAGTTTGACCTGGAATGAGTGGAGTGTCTTCCACGCCATCTGGGTATTTGTGCACTAACGCCATCTCCAGTCTGTCCTTAGGAAGATTTGTCACTAAAACAATGTGGTGGTCCAATTGATAGGTCACGAGACATCTCTTTCAGCTTGAAAAACGCTGTTTCACGTGCTTGAGACCAGATAAATTACACATCTTAGTGCAGAAGTGGATGGAGTAGTTTTTCAGTGGATGTCACCCCCGCTAAAAACTTAGGATAGTAAGCAACTTTACCCAAAAAATCTTGGAGATCCTTGACCGAGTTAGATAATGGAAGAGACAACAGCAGCGACATTCTGACAGAGGAGATTGCCCTATCGTCATGTGAAACATCAAACCCAAGGTAAGTGATTATAGGCTGAAAAATCGTCATTGCACTTCAAATCCATGGCGTGTAATGCGGAGAAGAGTGTGCATAAGTTGCGGAGGTGGTCTTCAGTGGAGAGACTGGACACCACAATATTGTTTTGATAATTGACACCACCGGGCACTGACGTCATGAATTGTTCGAGAAACTGTTGAAAGATCATTGGAGCACTATATAGCCCAAAGGGCAACCGCAAATACTGATAAAAGCAAGAGACGTGTTTACGACCCGCAAACGTTGAGAATCAACGTCCAGGGGAATTTGTAAGTATGCCTCTGAGAGGTCGAGTTTGGAGAAATTGCCAGAAGCTCATCTGGGTACAGCAATGGATATGTGTCAATGATAGACTGACTGTGAGCATTTACCTAGTGTTTTAAATCTCCGCAAAGACGCAATTGCCCAGACGGCTTTTCACATTGTCCATTTGACTTGCTCATTAAATGGATGTGATTGGTTTGAGCATCCCAGCTGCGTCAAGGCGGTCAAGTTCCCTCTTGACTTGTTCACGAGGCGTTACTGGAACCCGTCGAGTGTGGATAAAATGGGGTCTAGCAGAAGGCTTGCAAAATTGTTGGCCAAACCCAAACCCGCTGAAAAAAGAGTAGAAAATTCGGAACACAGAGAGGCCAATTACGCATATGGTATTTGTTCAGAGATGAAGTTCATTTCATCAGAAATAGTAAACCCGAAGACTGTAAAAGCATCCAGGCCAAACAAGTTCAACGTTCACAACAGCCGCGGTGGAGTAGCCGCGCGGTCTAAAGCGTCTCGCTGCGGAGCGCGCGGTTGCTCGCCGTGGAGGTTCGAGTCCTCCCTGGGGCATGGGTATGTGTGTTTGTCCTTAGGTTAGTTTACCTAGGTTTAAGTAGTTTGTAAGCTACGGACTGATGACCACGCAGTTTGGTACGATAGATTTACAAACATTTGATTTGATTTGTTCACAACAACAAAGGTTAGTGAACGGACTTCAGATTTAAATGTGACAGGGGCCGAGAATGGTCCCAGAATCGAGGTATTTTCTTTATTCTAGGTTACTAATTTCCATGACACCGGTAGGAGGGGGGAGAACCCAGATCCATGCACATCTGAGAGTTTAACAATGAGACGGCAGCACCCGTGTCTACTTGCATGTGCCATACTTCTTGATAAACCCTGTCACCGATAAAAAGTGTATTAGGTGCACTGGAAATTACTGATACGCAATTGACGTCCTTGGCGTCATCAGCATCTATATGCTGTTGTTTTTTTGCATTACAAACAGAAACTACCGTAAGTGACCTTTCTTGTGACAACGATGACACGTGGCCCATGTCTTAGGACAATTGGGCTTATCATGAGCGGTGTATTTTAGTGCCTTGCCAGCTTTGCTGCTGCTGTGCATGGGACCAGCCACTTTGACGCCATGGGAGAGCAGACAGCCGCTATCGTATTATCCCCTCATGAACCAGGAGGAAATGGGGAGGAAAATCTGGGTTGAAATTCCGCCACTTAGCACCATAATTCAATCTGATTACCTGCAGCCCATAAAACCTCAAAAAATTGAACAATATTGACAGCTTCTATGAGGTAAAGCTTTTCACACAGAACGGCCCATTCGTGTACTTTGCAATTGTTTACAAAGTGAATTATAGTGTCCCATAACATTTGATCTGCATACGATTCCTTATACAGATCAGTGACAAAATGGCAACGTGTAACTGGTGAAGTTTTTCTAAAGCAGATTAAGCACGAAGGGTTGCTGCCTATCGCCTTTCCTCTCAGACAGGAAGTTACACTCACCTGCTGATCTCTTGTCCTTCGACTGTAAAGACGTCGGACTTCCTCTCTTGGCAGGTGTTTCGTCGCCTTATTGAAGATTCATTAATTGAAAAGACGACAGTAGGAAAGTTACAGATCAAATAGGCAGAATTCTGGTGAAATATGTATTCATAAAGATATGACGAATTTGGTGTAGCCCTGTTGCATGTTTAATATTATTTCACAAATAAGGCTATTTCGCCACGAAACCAACTTGCTGTAGGTCAAGGAATAACTAACAATTATCAAGAAATAAGCAAATTTTATACAGATACATTTGCAGTCCCTAGAGAGAGCGGAGAGTGGTTGAATCAGAGATAATGCTGCTAACCATGAGTCGTAATACTAAAATCAGCCGGCCGCGATGGCCGAGGGGACTGAGGCGCTACAGTCACGGTCTGCACGGCCACTACGGTCGGGGATTTGAATCCCCCCTCGGACATGGATATTTGTGCCGTCCTTAGTCTTAGGTAGTTCATAAGTAGTTTTAAGCTTAGGGACTGATGACCCCGTAGTTAAGTCCCATAAGTTCTACAAACATTTGAACATTTTTACTAAAATCAGAGCAGGGGCCAAACGCCCGAGCTTACCTCACTATAAATTGAAGGGTAAGTGTACCGGATGCTTCCACTCGCCCATCATTGTAACAAACGCGGACGGTCCTCAAAGTCACACTTTCCTAATACGGAACTTCCGCCCTAGACTAGACTGGGTACTTCGAAGCTCTGCAACTGAATGGCGGTGCGTGACTGTTCGCCGGGCATGGCACCGCAGTGTGCTTCCGCTGTTCAAAAGTAGTCCCTGTAGCCGACCTTACAGGTAGGGGAGAGAAATCGTTGGAGAAGCTTAGCCCTTGCGGGCGGCACTGTCTCGGACACTCAGGTTGGGACACCTGTTTGGAACGTGGGAAAAAGCTGGTATGGCTCCGCCACGGCGTCGCTTCCGGTCGCTTTTAAATTTAACGGCTACAGGAAATTCTCCATTTTGAGCAAGTTCTAGATTAAACAAACGGGTAATGTAGAAATTACTCTGTCCCTTCCATTCGATTGTCCTCTAAGTAAGCAATCATTCTGTGATGCTCCTTGGTTGGTGGAAATTAATAAACCGTCCTAAATTAATTGTTTTAATTTTGCTACTTTTTAATTAAGGTCCCGTCCGGTCTATTATTGGTATCTGGGAGTTAGTAATTTTACTAGCAAATCGAATCCGTGGTCGGGATAACATATTTAATTTTATTTTGCTCTGATTTCTTTCTTACGGCACAGCCGTTGCGGCCGTGCATTGTGTGCCCTCAAAAAGTCTGTGCGTTACAACCGCCCACTCCAGGGTACTGGTTTGGAAATTAGCTGTCCGCCGTGGACACAGAATACTCCCCCAAAAACATCACACATAAGCAACATAATAAAACACAATAATTCAAAACACATGATAGAAAAATAAATAATATAACAAACATTGATACAAAAACAAACAAACGAACAAAACAAAAAAACTAATGTTTGAGCAGGACTACCTCTGTACATAAATAATAGTAAATAAATTTTTAACCTAATTACAAAGTTGGAACGAGAATCTGCTGATTATCCATGGTACCTTCAGCCAATAAAGAAGTGTGTATAAAATTCGTTTTTAATTCATACCGTTATTCATGTTTAAAACAACTTTGCAAGGACAATGTTTCCATATCAGGACCCTTTAAAAAATCACCACACTACTGTAATTTCATGAGGCACTTTGCTACCCTATGCTATTTGTACAATCCTCGGGTAGATTCACTTCCACTCTCTACCTGAACACAGAAACTCACGGCGCACACGCAGCTACCTGAGGCACGTGCTCGGTCTGGCTATCAGCTGTGCTGCCCAGCGCTGTTGGTAGGGGAGAGGGTGTAAGCACAGAGTAACATATACAGAGAAGCAGCCCCCCCTAAACCACTGTCCTATGCTCACCTCGTAGTTCCGTAAGATGCTAGCAGGCGTCAGGCGGTTCCCTGGCTTAGTACCGGTAGACCACACTAGAGGCACTTCTGAGGGTGCCTCTCGCACGTCAGAGGATAGCGCGGAGGGGAGGCTGAGGGGAGAGCTCGTGCCGCCTACCACGAGGCCACGGCTGTGTCCGGCTTGCTGGCGTTTGAGAGGAGATGGTGATGGGGACAGCCGCTACCTGCCGCCTGCTCTGGCCAGTTTAAAGGGCTGCTTCTGACCGCAGCGCCATCATGGGACATCTTACGGAACTGCTTCAGCAACCCTGAGCGTGGGACCGGGCCCTTACGGAGGTTTCCCGTCTGTATGTATTTGTCTGTGGTGTAAGCGATGAAAGGCCTTGCTTTGCCGGCCCCTTTCAATGGCCGGCCGCGTCAGTTGGCAGGCCAGGGGGCTGCAGCGGCGGCCTCTGTAACACACCCTTCGGTGCCTCAGTGGACTGTTTACGTCCTGCCGGCGACTTCACACGGCTCACAGGGAACTCCCCTGCCTTCGCAAGCCGACTGCGCACGATAGTGTCATAGTTTTGAAAGTAAGTTTTTTCAAGATATTTTTATTTCAGTTATTCTCTGTGATTTTCGTCGTTTCCTTGAGGAAACATGTGCCCTTTTAAACCTGGCCTCTCAGGTTGAATACCTCCGATCCATGTTCTACTTTCAGTGTTACTATCTTTTCAGACATATCACATCAATATTTCCTGGTGAAACGTCCAGAAAATACTATCCCTCTAAGCCCAATGATGTTGCGGATGATGCTACTGAAGACCCAGCCTCACTTGAAGATTTAAGAGAGGAGAGTGACATCGACGCTCAGGATAAGGTAGGAGAAGGCAAAAAGGACTCGGCAACTGAATAGGAAGGTGAGGGAACAGCTGGGGAAGATGAAGAAGAGGAGGAGGATGAAAAATGTGAGGAATTTTATCTTGGAAAAGATACGACTACAAAGTGGGCCAAGAAGCCACCTTCGGCTTTTCGTAGGGTAAAGAGTCACAATATCATTACACACCTTCCAGGTGTAAAAGATGATGTTAAAAATGCCGCCACCATATTGCAGTGTTGTGAATTATTATTCGATTCAGGAATTTTGGAACTGATAGTGAAATTCACCAACCAAAACATTGACAAAATTAAAGACAAATTTGTCAGAGAAAGAGATGTCAAGGAAACAGATCTAATTGAAATGAAAGCTTTTATTGATTTGCTGTACTTGGCTGGAGCGTGCCGAGGGAATCGTCAGAGCCTGGAGGAACTCTGGGGGAGTGAAGGAGATAGTGTCGAGAAATTTGGTTTTGTCATGAGCATCAAGCGTTTCAAGTTGCTCATACGCGGTATTCGTCTTGATGATCAAACAACCAGAGCTCAACAGAAAGAATATGATCGAGTTGGCCAGTCCATGAACTATTTGATCGCTTTGTTCAGAACTGTTGAAAGACCTACATAGGAGAAAATGTCAGTGTTCATGAAATGCTGCCAGGATTCCGTGGAAGGTGTGCGTTTAAAAAGAAATTAAAGGACTTTCTGAATGGCAACGCCTACAATGTAGATGAATTTTTAGATAAAACTTTAAAAAATGTAAATAAAAAAATGTAAATAAAAAAAATCTTTAACATATTGATTGTCATGTATAGACAACATTTACTAAACTGACACGTTCCACATCATTACGAAATGTCGTACATGATCTATGAAACAAGTATTAATCTAATCTAATCTTTAGCAGTGGCAGCGCGTCCTATGTGTTCACTGGTTCAGTGAACCCCCAGAAAAAAAGCTCGTCGAGAAAAAAAGTAATAAAATAAAAACTGTTTTTAAACTATCATTATTCGTTTCGTTCCTCTGTCAGATAATTTTACACGCACATTCAAAGTATTTAAATTGCATGAGACACGTTTTACGTCGCGGAGACAGCACGTATACGAGTCGTAGCGCGACCGCAGCGTTGCAATGCGCATGTGCGGCTGAGGTTCAAATTCTCTTCTGAACCCCCTGGAGGCAACATACGGTCGCTCCCACGGCAGGGAGGGGCGAGGGGAAACGCCGCTTTTAACATTGGCGTTGGAGCTGATAAAGACGTTAGCTCCAGGCTACTCGAGCTCTGGCAGTTACGCACGAATGGTCCTGAAGCAGAGACAATGGAGTTACTGCGCACCTCGCTTTGTGCATCGGCAAATCCTCCATCAAGACAACAACCGCCCTTCATATTCGATTTGGGCGCATTGAAGATTTATATAAAAACACATCATACTTGGTAAAATATCTCATAACTATACATTAAAGACGCATCAACTGTAAAAGCCTTCAAAAGATTCGATTATGAATAATATTGCCGCGAAAGGCCACGAACTCCAACTGCCGCCGTGGTGCAGGGGATAGCGTCACGGAATGCGGAGCAGAAGGTCGCCGGATCAATCCCGCCCACCGGCAAAAATTTATTTCTGTGTAATTTACAATTCCAGAAGGTTCTACATCTTTCTTATGTTCACTTGTAAATTCTACTTGTTTCTTATGTTAACTGTTCTTATAATTTCTGGTAAATTCTGTCTGTGTATAAATAGCAGAGCACTCTGCCTGAGAGGCAGTCAGTGCTGCGTGTATGTTGAGTTCGTAATAAACGTGCTTTCAGTATAAGTGCTGTGTTTAGTTGCCTTCGAAGTCAAGCCTACTTCCATTGCAACGTGACATTGTTTGGTGGAGGCGCCGGGTACACTGTGCAACAGCTGCATCACCGTGGCTCCGATTAGGCAACGTAAAAGCCGTCGCTTACACGGACTGGTACCGGAATACAAGGGATACACCGAGTACATCCTTCCAAAAGTCCGTATTATCAGAAGAACGGTGGAGACGAAACCAGCAATAAGCCAGCTGCACATCAGACACCCGTCGGTTTTCTCTGGAGATGCTGGACAGGACCCCAACAAATGGCTAAAAGGGTTCGACCGAGTCGCCAAGTACAACAGGTGGGATCATACGATGTGCTTGGCCAACGTTTATTTCTACCTGGATGGAACAGCCCAGCAATGGTTCGAAAACAACGAAGACAAGTTGAATGACTGGGAGACGCTCCAGGAGGAACTTAAGAAGACGTTTGGAGACCGCCAGCGATAAATCCGCTCGGCGGAAGAACAACTGAAGAACCGGGCCCAACGACATGGTGAGCCGACACAATCGTACATACAGAGTGTTTTGGCCCTGTGTAACGTAGTCAATCCGAACATGACTGAAGCGGACAAAATCACGCACCTGATGAAGGGAATTGCAGAAGATATGTACCAAGCTCTTCTGATAAAAGACGTTGCTACGACACAAGAGTTCATTAAGTGGCGCCAGCGTATTGAAGAGATGCAACAAAGGAGGGTTGGACGCAAGAAGTATGACAGACTTCCGAATGTAGTCCCTATGACCGTTGTGGAAGACCAGCAGGACTTGGCTTCTCTCATACGACAAATCGTGAGAGAAGAATTACAACAGTGCATGGCAGCTGGGACTATTAGACCGAGCGAGCATCACATTATGGCCATGGATGTGAGGCCTGTAAGTCACGAGGTAGCCGACGCCGCTGAGGACGAGGTATTTCAAACATTAGCTTCTGTCTGCCTCGTCAATCGCACCCGACGTGAAGAATGGCGTCGCCCTGCTATGACGTACGCTGCAGCCGCCAAACGGCAGCCCATGAACCGACCGACGCGACCACAGCCAACTCCCCCGGTAACTATGACGCCCCGCAGAAGAACAGACGTCTGGAGGACAGAAGACAACACACCACTGTGTTTCCACTGTGGACGCCCTGGACATGTCGTACGCTACTGCAGAGAGAGGAGGCGAGTATTCGATGATTATTTTGCCGCAAGACGTCAGCCGTCGGAGCAGTTCTATCCAAGGCAGTCACCTGCTGATGAGTTCAGTCGACCTATGGGAAGAAGCCCATCGCCGTACCCTAGACGAGGTCGCTCCCCGACGCGCCGCAGCCGTTCACCGTCGCCGTACAGGGGTACCAGCCGTTCCCCTAGCCGCCGTGCACAGGAAAACTAAGCGAGGCGACCATCTACGAAAGGTGAGGCCGCCACAGATGAAAATCCTCCATGGACGACAGTCGCTAAGATGTCGGGAAACCTCATCGACGTCATAATCGACGGCCAACCTGTCCGGGCACTTGTTGATTCAGGAGCCTCTTTTTCTGTATTATCGGATAATTACCGCCGCACACTAAGGTAGACAATGTTCTGTGATACGGGGACAACCGTGCTGAAGGTTGCGAATGGAAAGTACGTCCATCCAGTAGGAACTTGTGCCGCAAGAATAACCATCAACAACAGGACGCAGACGTTTGAATTTGTCGTGTTAACAGAATGTAGTCACAATGTCATCCTCGGATGGGACGTCCTTCAGGCATCCCAAGCTATCATTGACTGTGGAAGATCTGAGCTGCAAATTGAAGAAGTTGTTCCGCCGGATACACATAATACGGAATTGTCTGGGAAGTTATTCGTCGTTGACAATGTAACGATACCGCCGTTGACAATGAGAAAGGTTGTAGTTACAAACACAGATGACTGCTTCAGCTGTGAAGTTCTTGTTGATAGTAGAAAGTTTATCAGGCTCACAAAAGGAATTTACATACCAGCGGCTATCATAAGCAATACCGGTGGTCAAGGAGAGATTTGGATCACAAATTGTCGAGAGCAGTCACAACTTATCCCCAAGGGAATGTGTATCGGGACAGCTGAACCAATCCAGGACGGTGAACTCAACGTCATCTATGAAGACCCATGCCCTGCTATTAGTACAGACAACACGCTGGAGGAAACAAACGTGGAACTGCCAATAGGGCCTGGACTGACCAAGGAACAACGCCAGCGGGTGTTAGGTATACTACGCCAATTTTCGGGTGCATTCACACCTCAGCAGGGGAAAAGTCAGACGAAACGGCCCACGATAAAGCACCGTATCAATACTGGGGACCATCCGCCAATTAGCCAGCGTTCGTATAGAGTGTCGCCAGCTGAAAGACGGATAATTCGGGAGGAAGTGGAGAAGATGTTGCGAGATGACATTATTCAACCTTCGGAGAGTCCTTGGCCGTCTCCGGTGGTCCTCGTAAAGAAGAAGGATGGCACGTGGCGATTCTGTGTCGACTATCGGCGGCTGAACAGTATCACAAAGAAGGATGTCTACCCATTGCCGCGTATTGATGACACCTTAGACTGCTTGAAAGGAGCTACATACTTCTCAACTATGGACATGCAGACAGGTTACTGGCAAATCGAGGTTGACGAAGCTGACAGGGAGAAGACGGCTTTTATTACACCTGATGGTCTCTATGAATTTAAAGTAATGCCATTTGGATTATGTAATGCTCCAGCCACATTCGAACGCATGATGGACAACTTGCTTCGACACCTTAAGTGGACGACGTGTCTCTGCTATTTAGATGACATTGTCGTTTTCTCGAAAACATTTGAAGAACATCTGAGTCACCTGTCAACTGTGTTGAAGTGTGTTCAGACTGCAGGTCTCCGCCTCAATCCAAAGAAGTGCCTCTTCGTCGCCAAAGAGATAAAAATCCTGGGGCACCTAGTCAACGGAGATGGTGTCCGCCCTGATCCAGATAAAGTAAGGGCAGTCACAGAATTTCCAACTCCTCAGCACATTCGTGATGTGAGAAGTTTTCTCGGGTTGTGCTCATTCTACCGACGTTTCATAAAAGGATTTTGTAACAAGGTACGTCCATTACAAGAACTTCTGCAGGGAGACGCCAAATTTTACTGGGATGAGACAAAAGAAAGAGCTTTCCGAGCACTTAAGGAGGCTCTAACTTCCGCACCAGTGCTAGCCTTGTACGACGAGAATGCAGAAACGGAACTTCACACAGACGCCAGTGGCTATGGGATTGGTGCAGTGCTTGTACAAGTTCAGGAAGGTGCCGAAAAAGTGATAGCCTATGCGTCAAGAGTACTCTCAAAGTCCGAGATAAACTACTCTACAACTGAAAAAGAATGTCTCGCGGTTATCTGGGCTATCAACAAGTTCCGGCCGTATTTATCTGGCAAACCATTCTTGGTAGTGAGAGACCACCATTCTTTGTGTTGGCTGACTAGCTTGAAGGATCCATCAGGTCGACTAGCAAGATGGGCACTAAGACTCCAAGAGTACGATGTCACAGTGGTATTCAAGAACGGGCGCAAACACAAGGATGCCGACTGCCTTTCGAGGAATCCATTAGTAGAACACAACAGCATTCATGAAATTTCAGCTCTCACTGAATTAGATGACATTACAGCTGAACAGAGGGAAGATCCAACACTATTAAAAATGATAGAGGCCTTGGAGAAAGGAGAACCGACCAATGGAGAGTTCCAACTTATAAACGGAACATTGTACAAGAGCAACTACGATCCACTGGGCCCCAAATGGCTACTTGTTGTTCCAGCTCATCTCCAACCAGCTATTCTCAAATATTTCTACGATGCTCCAATATCAGGTCATCTGGGATTCGTGAAGACCCTAGACAGAATCAGACGCAGGTATTACTGGAAAGGTCTCTACCGATCTGTCAAGCACTATGTGAGTTACTGTAAAGAGTGCCAGCGACGGAAGCATGTGCCGCAATTACCTCCAGGACATCTCGTACCGATTCCGCCGGCAGCAGCTCCATTCCACCGAGTAACCGTTGGATAATAGTCTGCACTGACTACTTCACACGCTACGCTGTCACCAAACCTGTGCCGACTGCAGAAGCTCCAGAGATCGCAAAATTCCTTGTAGAAGACATTATTTTGATGCATGGAGCACCACGTGTCATGATAGCTGATCGTGGAAAAGTATTCCAGTCAAAACTAGTATCAGAGGTAATGTCACGGTGCAACATTGTCCACAGAATGACAACTGCATACCATCCTCAGACAAATGGTCTTACGGAACGTTTTAACAAAACGTTAGTCGACATGCTGTCGATGTACGTCGATGTTGAGCAGAAGGATTGGGATACAATTCTGCCAGTCGTGACATTTGCTTACAATACCGCAAGACAAAACACCACAGGCTTCACTTCGTTTTTCCTGCTCCATGGCCGTGAAGCTGAGACGACAATGGATACACTATTCCCGTTCCAACCGGACGACACTCAGGATGACTTTGTTAAACAGCTAATCACCAGGGTTGAAAAAGCAAGACAGCTGGCTCGAATACGGACACTGGACGCCCAGGAGAAGGACCGCCAGCGGTATAACGACAAGCACCGACCTGTTGTCTACAGCCCAGGAGATCTGGTATAGATTTTTACCTCTGTACGGAAGATTGGACTGTCAGAAAAGTTATTGAAGCGATACTTTGGTCCGTATCGTGTCATACGCCGCCTGTCAGACGTCACATACGAAGTTGAGGATTATGAGCCGTCGTCGAAACGTCAAAAACGAAGAGACATTGTTCACGTCCTGCGCATGAAGCCTTACTACGATCCTAAAGAGCAGGTAGACGACAATGGCTTCTTGTTCAAGGACTTTAAGGACGGTAATGTTCCTAATGAAGCCACGACAGGAACGTCTGTCGTCGATAATCGCGGAGAAGGGAATGATTCTCTTGAACTGTCATACAGAGGACCCATGACACGGTCAAGATCCAGGACATTACCGCTGGCTCCACAGAGATCATAACAGCGGGTCGCTGTTTCTCCAGGAGAGGGAGCAATGCCGCGAGAGACCACAAACACTAACTGCCGCCGTGGTGCAGGGGATAGCGTCACGGAATGCGGAGCAGGAGGTCGCCGGATCAATCCCGCCCACCGGCAAAAATTTATTTCTGTGTAATTTACAATTCCAGAAGGTTCTACATCTTTCTTATGTTCACTTGTAAATTCTACTTGTTTCTTATGTTAACTGTTCTTATAATTTCTGGTAAATTCTGTCTGTGTATAAATAGCAGAGCACTCTGCCTGAGAGGCAGTCAGTGCTGCGTGTATGTTGAGTTCGTAATAAACGTGCTTTCAGTATAAGTGCTGTGTTTAGTTGCCTTCGAAGTCAAGCCTACTTCCATTGCAACGTGACAATATTGCAGTCACTACTCTGCACCAGTGGAATTGACTATACAATCTGAGACCTGTGGCAAATTTATCTGGGAGGCCCTGTGAGATTACCGCCCAATGGAAATATTGGTAATTAATAGCATTTGATAATTAAACAGTATGAAGTTCACTGCAAACATTGACCATGCCAATGCACTAAATGTTACACAATTTTAATCTTATTAATTATGGTAGCAATGTATGTACGCAGTTGAGTGACAACATTTATAGTTAGGCCATAGGTAGAAATTCTCCACGTTGAGATTTGCTGTGTGCTTGTAGCTGACGGGAGGCCAGCGAGCAGGCCGACGTTGGTGGCTTGTTCCAGCTTAGGATTATCCAGGTTCGTTTCTGGTGAGGGGAGAGAGGGACAATGGCGAGTGCCAGGCACAGTGCAGTGCACAGCGTGAAATGAAATATTCTAATACTACTGGCATTTGAAGTAATACGATGCAGTCAGGAACCTTTAAGGCCCTCATTACAAAATAGCCTGTTGACAAATAAACAATACATTAGCTGATGTAGTCACATCTGGCGTAATATGCTTAATTGACAATGAAAAGTAATAAATTACCAATGAATACAAGACAGTTACACAACTAGCATGGCAATGTTTGTTTATAAAAGTAATATATTAACTATTTCTCATTTTATTTTCAATTAATCTTGTGTATTTTATCTTGAAATATTCAGTTAAATCACTTATCTGTGATATAAGAAATTGCACGATTGTAATAAATAGTGCAAAGGATGTTTATACCAATATAAAAACATAATAAGAAATTTGTTTAATGTGTAGTGTAATTATTTTGATTTTAAGTAAAGTTTTAGAAATGTATTGGCTGAGCACTGTACGTTGGAAGTCGGTTAGAACAGCTCACATGGGGAAGTTGATGACGTAGGGAAAAAACCCGGCAGTTGGGCTCTCGGTGTGCGCGCGGCGCGCGCGCGCGCGCGGGTGGGCAGGAAGTAACGAGTCGGGAGCGGGTGGGGTAGCTGGCTGGGAGGCGTCGCTCTGCACGGGCGGCATGTGGATCTCCAGGTGGAGACTATAGATTTTGTGTGGCAATTGCCAGGTGTGGTTGCTCGTCGTAGACTGCACCAAGTTGAATCGAGTGCTACTGTGTGTTGTGAATATTTAGCCGGTGGAACATGGTGTGCATCGCATTGAATTAAAGTGACTGATTTGTTAATGTAACACGTGTCGTCGCATAGGCATCAACAAGAACGGTGTTTGAGACAGGCACATGCTGTGAAAACAATTTGCGACAAATATTCATTTTGTCTGGGGGCTCACGAGCTATAACTTTATTTGATAAATGTGTCGACGTACAGACGTATCAGCCACAGGGTTCTAATATTGTGAAATAAACAACATAAAGTGAACTTTCACGTGTTTTCAAAAATAGTAGTTAGTACACCCATTTCTCTCATGAACTTTACTTTATTATGAATTTTTTTGTTAATCATATGCAGGGAAGGAAAGCTGCGAACGTGTGATATCATCCCCTAGAAAACGAGTCAAACAGTAACAATCACAGTTCCAGTGTTTTTGCATGTTTAGGAATTTAGTTCGCAGTTGGTGGTTGTGAGTTTTAAAAATTAAGCTTTTCCTATTTTAAACTCTCACCCCGACCTTCACTCTCGCAGCCCCTTACTCAAAGTAAAAAGTTGACTTTTAACTTTTATCTATTTCTAGGCTACTTATTTAAACCAGTTATTATGAAAAGCCGAAAAATATTAAATCCTGCTGTGACAAAATTGTTCAATAATTGGGAGTCGAACAACACTGAAAATTATTTAATCCACGTAACATATGTAATCGACACTTCAGTAGCAAGTTATTCGGTCACTACGTCCTTCAGAACTCTTAAGTGTCCTCATTCTCATCACTATCCCTGTCATTCGCAGTTTATTATCACGTCGCCTACAGCCATTTGAAAAACGCCATCTGCAATGACTGTATGACACGTATTCGCGACTTCAGTGTGCTTGGAATATGTTGGTCAGCCATTACTCTTGCGGACAGAGGACAATAACACATCAAATTAGCCGGACTGGAGTTCTGCTCATTGTAACGTCGCTCACTTCTAATCGCGTTCGTTGGTAGCAGTTCCTAAACGGATTTGCTTATTATAGAGACTCGAGGTTAAGCTTTAACCAACAGGTCTATCGTAAAATAACTTATACCAATATCTTCCTTGTTTCATTCTACTTTATAGTATCTGGAGGAATTTGGTTTTAAGCTGCAATATATATTTTTATTTTATGTTAGTTTGAACTGTGGATTGAGCGATTTTGGGCGTCTTCGCTACGAACATCCAACTTTACAGCTATATAACTCGAAATATATTTGACCAATTTTAATAAGTTATAACGACATGTTTTGATAGTGGAAATGTCAAGTTACAGAATTTTTTAATCAGCCAAAAAGAATATCTTCTGGTTTTTCTAAAGTAACGTCTTCTCAGTCCATGAAAGCATACAACAGTAAGAATGGGTTCGTTTTGAAGGTTTTCTTTCGTGGCTGTAAGAAGCTGTAACCAGCGTAGGCTATAACGTGATACGGATTTTATAGAGAATAATATTTAAGACAGTTTTTCCCGTGTTCCATAGCGCTAATAGCAGCTTGAAACTTTACCGCGAACCAAGTATCTCCTGGTAATCCTTTGAGCACTGCAGACGGGAACTTCTCTCCCCACCTTTCCCCTGGTGCTGTGGAGTCGTTAGCCGTGGCACAGGGGTTTTCCATCGATGCTACAGACGGCATTCACCGTCAAGAGTAAGCGCCAAAAATCGGACAATCCATACGATATTACATTCTAAAATAAAGAAAATTTATTTGACATTTTAAAACCAGATTGCTCCATATATTCTAAAGCAGATAAAACAAGGAAGAGATTGCTATAACTCATTTTTCAGTAGACCTATTGGTTCGCTTGTAATTAAACCTTAAACTCAAGTTTCCAAAATAAAATAAAAAAATCCTATACTAGAGCTACGAGTGCTGCCGACGAGCTCCGAGTAGAAGTGAGTGAGCTCATTGTGCTACAGAAACTTCACAAGGTATATAGTTACCTGGTATTTTTTTGCCGTTTGGAGAGCGATCTGTTTATATGCACCTTGTTAAAGACACTGCCAAGATAGCAAAAATTGTTTTTTATTTTTTATTTATTTTTTTATTTTTCATTGCCGGTTTCGACGATATAAAATGGTCATCTTCAGATGATTAAAAGTGACAAACTCTTTAGACACTATGAGATAAGGTGTCTTTCGTCATAACATACAATAGATGAAATATCACGTCTGATTATAAAAGTTTTTTTTTTGTCGTCATTTTGCTTGACAGGTCACATACGTGGTACCACTTTTACCAACAATATTTAAGTTTAAGGCAATTTTAGTTAAGTATCTACTTACAGTTGGCGCACTTTATTTTGGTGGCTGGAGACGACGTTCCTTCATGTCATCTCGGAGGTTTAGAAAACAGCATCATGGTTGTCAGATATTTACGACTGCTGCGGCAGAGCGCTCTTACAGTATACTGCAAACACTACAGTCGGAAGCTGAAGTATTAGTGTTACGTGTTGTGTCGCATCAGTAATTAAAATTTTATCTGTATCTAAACAGCTGACAGAAAAGTTGTAGCTGGCCATACAGGTGTTTGGCGTGATCTTGTCTGCTGCACACTCGCACTAACCCGTACGCCGTACACTTCGCCGAAGTGGTTTAAAATGTTTAAATGTTTGTATAGATTATGGGACTTAATTACGGGGTCATCAGTCCGTAAACTTACAAACTACTTATGAACTAGCTAATACTAAGGACGGCACAAATATCCATGCCCGAGGGGGGATTCGAACTCCCAACCGTAGTGGCCGTGCAGACCGTGACTGGCGCGCCGCAGTCCCCTCGGCCACCGCGGCCGGCTCGCCGAAGTGGGCCGCGGTTATAAAGTGCGCCGACTGTAGTCAGTTACAGAGGGTAGGTATTGTACGAAAAAAATTTCTGGCCAAATGTTTATTCTTATTTATTAGAAGTTCTTCTTCCGTGCTCTCTGTTCAGCTAATGTGTCAATTACATCAAAGTTCACATTACGAGCCACAGAATTTTCGATTGAAAATAAAGCTAAGCTGCGTAACCTTTCTCGTCCCATAGAATTTCTTAAGTAAATTTTTATTAATTTTAACTTTGAAAAAGAGCGCTCTGCACTACATGTAGTCACAGAAATTGTTAAAAATAACGTAAATGCAGTACGCACTTCAGGAAAGCTAGAAGACAGATAATGATTCTTAAAGATCAATAAATCAGCAACTTCTCGCATATGTGTTGACTTTTCAATTTCGTGTGGAGTGGCCTCTTAGGCCGGGTGCGTCTGATTTTGTTTCATCTGGAGGTGCGCCCGACAGAGGGTTAATTCATGAAGTGACATAGACATGTGCGCCCAATCTAAACCTGATCAGTAAAAATAAGAACATTAACCGACAGTCACAGATGGAAAAGACTGGTTGACCAAGAAATAAAAATACGGAAGAACCAGTTAACCTGGTGATACCTAAAAAATGTCGCCCAAAGTTTTAGGGAGTAAATCTGAGGATTCACAAAATTTTGAAAGATGGATCACAGTCGTTGGATCATCGCTTAAAATAGAGGGCAGATCACTCGGCAAAACAGCTGCTGCCCTTTGATCTAAATATAAAACACATTCAACCGAAACATGAAGCAGATTTCGCTGCGACGTCTGCTCTTTCGTTCCCTTGAATACCCATAAGACTTGGGACCCAACAGAAAGACACCACCTTTCCCAAACTATGTAGGTGGGAAAGGGCGTCCTGGATGTTCTGGACTACTTTATCCGGTGGGTACACGGTTTGGAGGGATTGAAAGGTACTTAGGGAATCCGAACAAATGAGGAATGTAACACTTGCTACATATCTCATCTGCTTCACTGCCCACAGTTCCGCATCAAAGACACTAACCTCTGCCGGTAGTCAGATCTTGGTGACCCAATTAGGGAAAACAACAGAACAACCAACAGAGTCCCCTTGTTTGGATTCATCCGTGGATACAGCTACATAGTTGCGGTTACAAGTATATAAAATAATGAGGTAAAAAGCACTGGTAGGGGTGTAGATTTTGTTGCACTGCACTAAATCTAATATTACTCTGGGCCTCTGCAGTAGCCAGGGTGCCAGGCGGTTAAAACGCTTGGTTTGGGGCCGTACCTGAGCTACACCAATTGACTCCAGCACCTGCTGCACGATTAGATTAGATTAATACTTGTGCCACAGATCATATATACATTTCGTAATTGTGTGGAACAAGTCAGTTTAGTAAATGTTGTCTACACCTGACAATCAATATTTTAAGGTTTTTTAATACATTTTTTGTTGTTCTTTATTTTTATTTCTTTATTTATTTTTTAAAAGTTTTATCTAAAAATTCATCTACATTGTAGAAGGAGTTGCCATTCAGAAATTCCTTTAATTTCTTTTTAAATACTAGTTGGCTATCTGTCAGACTTTTGATGCTACTTGGTAAGTGACCAAAGACTTTTGTGGCAGCATAATTCACCCCTTTCTGAGATAAAGTTAGATTTTACCTTGAATAGTGAATATCATCTTTTCTCCTAGTGTTGTAGCTATGCACACTGCTATTACTTTTGATTTGGGTCAGATTGTTAATAACAAATTTCATGAGTGAGTATATATATTGTAAAGCACGCGGGTCACAAACGGCCTTGTTGCTCGTGGACGATTGGAAAAGAGACGCACCATATCAGGGCGAGCAACAGTTCAATAATCTGGGGAATTTGGATTAGCAAGAAGCTTACTGGCCTGACGCAGCATGAGTTGCCGCCGGATGCGAGCGACGGTTTGCCAGTCTCAGCACGGAGACTGGGTATGGGGCCGGTCCTGTGAGCACCAGTGGCCAGCCTAATCCCCTCATGGTGAACAGCGTCAATGGTTTTTAGATATGAAGGTCTTGCTGATACATAAACTGTGCGACCATAATCCAGCCGCGACCGTACGAAAGCCCTATAAAACTCGAGCAGACGTGCCCTACCTGCTCTTCACGATCTGTGCCTAAGGCATTTTAAATTGTTCAGCGCCCTTGTTTTCAGATCCCTTAGGTATGGTAGTCACGAAAGTTTGGAGTCGAAAATGAGGTCCAGAAACCTCACTGATTCTTTAAAAGGGAGAATAGTGCGGACCAATGGCAGATCGGGAACATTAAAAATACCACAAGTACAATTAAAATGGACACACACACTTATCAGAGAAAACTGAAAACTGGTCTCTGCGAACCACTTCTCTAGCCTCCGCACTTTCAGTTGCAACTAACGAGTCACGGCAGCAGTACTGGAGGAGGAACAGAAAACTGCAAAATGGTCCATGAATAAGGAGCATTGTCCAGGACTCCGTACAGGGACTTGATACTATTGATGGCTACAGCAAAGAGGGTAACACTTAAAACACTTCCTTGAGGGACACCATTCTCCTGCTCAAAATGGTCTGACAACATGCCACCAACTCGGTACCCTAAAATAGCGTTTACACAGAAAGGACTGTAGCAAAATTGGTAGGTGGGCACAGAAGCCCTACTGATGGAGCTGCTCTAGAACGAGGCGTCACCAAGTAGTGTCGTACGCCTTACTGATGTTGAAGAAGATCCCGATACAGTGCTGCTTACGTAAGAAAGCTTGCTGGGTGGCAGACTCTAACGGGGTCAGGTTGTCGACAGTGGAGCGGTATCTCCTGAAACCACCCTGACAAGGAGACCACATGGGTATCGGGTTTTAGAATTTCTCTATATTTATGATACACGAAGTTCATAACTTAAATGACAATCAGCCAAAGCCATTAGGCGCAACTCTCAAAAATTCTCGTGAAAATCGACTTTTAAGTTTCGCAAGTACCCTTTAAGTACCAATAACTGGAACAATTGCAGCATCTGTCGTTGTAGCTCAGGTGATAGCGTTATGACCTCACAACTATACAGTCAGTGGTTCGAATCCGTATGTGAGGAATTGTTTTTCGTTTTCTTTTTTCGAATTTAGTTATATAAAACATTTTGGGATCTCTAATTACATGTGTTGTGTCAGTTTTTATTTATGGAGACGATCTGAACACTTTGTCATCGCGTAAAACGTTTATGAGTAGGTTAGCTGCTTGGAAAGTCATTAGTAGCTATGGAGATGACTTACCAAGAAGAGCGTCGTAGCTCTTGACAAACTGAACAATCAAAGACTACCGTTGTCAACAAATACTGAAGCCAGTACTGTAAAACATGTAACTTATGTTTTTTTGATTGAAACCATCATTACTAACAACCTTCTATAAAATATAGAAAATTACTCATCATCATCATCGTTAGAGACTGCTTATGCCTTTCAGCGTTCGGTCTGGAGCATAGTACCTCTAATAAAATTCCTCCATGATCCCCTATTCAATGCTAACATCGATGCCTCGTCTGATGTTATGCCTTTTATTTCAAAATCATTCTTCACCGAATCTAGGTACTTTCTTCTTGGTCTACCTCGACTCCTCTTACCCTCCACTGACGATCTCATGAGTCTCTTAGGTAACCTTGCTTCTCCCATGCGTGTAACATGACCCCACCATCTCAGTCTGTTCGCTCTAACTGCTTCATCTATGGTGTTCATTCCCAGCTTTTCTTTGATTTCCTTATTATGGACACCCTGCTGTCATTGTTCCCATCTATTAGTACCTGCAATCATTCTTGCTAGTTTCATATCTGTAACCTCTATCTTATGATTAAGGTAACCTGTATACACCCAACTTTCACTCCCATACAACAAAGTTGGTCGAAAGATAGAGCGGTGCACTGCTAACTTAGTCTTGGTACTTACTTCCTTCTTGCAGAAGAGAGTAGATCTTAGCTGAGCACTCACTGCATTAGCTTTGCTGCACCTCGATTCCAGTTCTTTCGCTATGTTGCCATCCTGTGCGAAAATACATCCCAGGTACTTGAAACTGTCTACATGTTCTAACTTTGTTCCTCCTATTTGGCACTCAATCTGTTTGAATCTCTTTCCCACAGACATTACTTTCGTTTTGGAGATGCTGATCTTCATATCATAATCCTTGCACCTCTGATCAAGCTCTGAAATAGTAGTTTGCAACCTTTCAATCGAATCGGCCATTACAACTAAGTCATCCGCATATGCGAGACTGCTTATTTTGTTTTCACCTACTTTAATACCGCCCTGCCAGTCTACTGTTTTCAACATACGATTCATGAATAAATAGTATGAACAACAGTGGTGACAGGTTACAGCCTTGTCTTACCCCTGAAACTACCCTGAACCCTTACTAATAAACAAAAAATTTGTGCACTTTTCTCTGAAATTACTATTAGATATTAAAATTGTGCAAGTATTCGAGCACAACGGAAAAGTTCAAAGTCGATTTTCTCGAGATTTTTTTAGAGTCGGGTCGAATGGCTTTGTCTGATTTTTGTGTTGTGAACTTCACGTCAGATGCGTGCAGCGGGCCTGCGCTTACTTGCCCGGGCCAGTCTGGCCACGCACTGCCCGGCCTGCCGGCACCAGCCGCATCTGACTGTGCCGGGCAGCGCGGGTACCCGACTACCTGCCGAGACCCGCTATAGTCCGCCTCTGCTGCTAGCCGGGGCACACGCCCGCCAGCCGCTACACTCTTACGCCGTGTTTATAGCCCGCGGCGGTGGAATCTCGGCGGTTTGGTAGTGCGCGGTTTCTCGTAAGGCCGGATCCACACATTGGACCCAATGTTGGCGTCAACACTGTTCGTCCAATGTGTGGATCGGTGAAACAGCGTTGGAACCAACGTTGCCGCCAACGTTGGAACGGCTCCGTTGCTCGTCGGTATTTTGACCAAACATCAAAGGACGTTGGGCCAATATGGGTACGTCGTCCACACATTGGCGCCAACGTTTCTGTCTGTCTTTGTCGTCTGCTCATCTCGAAACTGTTTCTTTCTTCGTTCGTTCTTCGTCGCCGTTTTAAAGTTTCGAAATCTCTTTGTAAATATTAGAACTGTATCAGAAAGTGATTCATTTGTGAAAGAAACCTCAACCAGCAAAACTTAGGCGCGAACTGTGCAATTAAAAACTTTAGACTTTCGACACACTCCATTACGGAATTTTATTTTTAAAATTAACAGTACAGTACTTAATATTTCCTGTCAAGTTTTAAATATTGTTTTGCAAACTTCAAGCAGTACCAGTGATATCAATTACATGGTTATTTTAAAAGGGAAGTGTAGGCTTCTAAAACTGTCTCCTTTAACAAGAAATCGAAGTGTAATACCAAAAGAATAGCATCCCTCCAAAACATCTTTCTTTTTTATTTTTATTTCAATCATTTAAAGTAGCAGGTCTAAGTTTTAATAATGTGTATCGTTTACTTGTGGCATATTTTAAAAAATTAATGATTTCCTACCGTAATTAATGTTCAGTAGGAAGTGATACAACATCCCATCATCTCTTACGTATGTTTCCCATTTTGGTTTACAATGACAAAATGTAATTATTCACACTCAAAAGCGTTAACGCATTGGCCGCGATTTGTGCGTCAGATATGTTTACGTTGGCTCTCGGCGAATTCAACTGAATATTGGCTCCTATGTGTGGACGCTGTCTCAAAAAAAAAATGGCCAATGTTGGCGCCAGCGTTGGTACCAATGTGTGGACGCGGGGTAAGGCAGCGTGGGAGGCGTTTATAGGCGCGGTTGCGGTAGCGGCCCCTCCGCGGAGTCAAAACACCAGCGGCTGCACTTACAAACCGCCGCGTCTCTTTACACGGCGGCTAATGGGGCTGTTCGGTGCGCGTGGCGGAACCGCGCGCCATACGGCAGTGCCGACAACTGATGTAGCACAGCTGCTCCGCTAGTGAGAGTGCACACAACTACTGCGAGGGCTGATTACTTGAAAAAGTCATCTGTGGGCAAAATGATCAATACACAACTATTCATCGACAAAATCAAATTACGACCATGTATTTGGGATTAGGAATCTGAAACATTTAAAGACAGAGATATGAAGAAGAGGAATTGGATTGAACTATGGAATATGTTCCATCCTGAATTTGACTCAACTCCAAAACAGAAAGATGAAATATGTGAGTGACTCATGTTTTTGGTACCAAATATTAGTTATACGTACAACTATGTACTACATCATTGTTTTACTATGAGTGTAAGTGGTAACCATAAGTCGTATTAAGTAAAATATTTTTTAACAGTCAAGATTGCATAACAATTATCCTACATTTATTTTGTTCACTTTCGATCATGTAGATCACCTTCAGACTTTCTCCATGGGCAGTGAGAGCAGCTCAGGGCCGGCGCAAGGCACGTGCGAAACGTGCGGCCGCACGGGGCGGCACTTTCCGAGGGGGAGGGGGAGGGGCGGCAAATCTGACCGCCCCCCCCCTTTTTTTATTTTTCTACATTTACATACATACTCCGCAATTCACCGTAAGGTGCGTGGCGGAGGGTACACTGTACCACTACTAGGCATTTCCTTTCCTATTCCACTCCCAAATAAAACGAGGAAAAAAAAGAATGCCTATATGCCTCCGTACGAGCCCTAATTTCTCTTATCTTGTCTTTGTGATCTTTACGCGAAATGTAAGTAGGCGGCAGCAAGATCGTACTACATTCAGCTTCAAATTGCGGCCCTCATAGATTCCTGTGCAGGTTATTCAGGGTTAGCCTAGCAGCAGGAATCATTCCCAATGCCTGGAGGTCAGTGAAGGTTGTCTTCATTCCAAAACCAGGGAGAATTGATCATACCAAGGTCAAGGATATGAGACCAATCAGCCTGTCCTCCTTCATTCTGAAGACATTGGAAAAGCTGGTTAATGTGCATGTTGGAGAAAGGAGGTTAAGTAGGGTTCCTCTACATTCAAACCAACATGAATATCAACCAGGTAAATCATGTGAGACAGCTCTCCGCCAACTCGTTGGGAAGGTGGAGAAACCACTACACTTTCAGGAAATAGCCCTCTGTATCTTCCTGGACATCGAGGGGCTTTTAGTAACACGACCTTCGATTCCATGGTTAGGGCAGCGGAGGTGCACGACCTAGGGACCACTATATGTAGGCAGACTAGGGCCATGCTCAGTGGAAGAAAGGTAGAGGCTACCATGGTGACTGAAAAAATGGTAATCAACACCACTAGGGGTTGCCCGCAAAGAGTAGTTCTTTCCCCTGTATTGTGGAATCTAGTGGTGAATGAACTCATTGGAGAATTAAACTCTAGGCAGTACTTTTGTTAAGGATATGCAGATGATCTGGTCATAGTAATACAAGGCAAATTTGCTGACACAGTCAAGAATATGGCACAAGGTGCGTTGGATATTACGCAAGACTGTTGGAGAAAACAGAATCTGCGGATTAGTCCTAAGAAGACTGTTGTTGTACCATTCACAAAGAAGCATATCCAACATTCAAGTTGGAAACTAAAGGTTTTCAATGAAGTGCTACCTGTGAAGGGCACAGTGAAATATCTAGGGGTTACCTTAGATGAGAAACTACATGGACCCCTCACGTTAGGAATATTTGCTCCAAGGCAAAAGGTACTCTGGTAAGTCCCTGGAGAGCTTGTGGCAAAAATTGGGGCCTGAGCCCCAAGGTGGTGATTAGACCCAGGATCACCTATGGGGCGGTCGTGTGGTAGAAGAAGGTAGAACAGCAGGTTGCTGCTAAGGAGCTTTGTAAGGTGCAGCGATTAGTCTTGCTTAGCCATAGCAGGCGGAATTAGCAGCACACCAACTGCTGGGATGGAAACCATGTCGGATATGTCCCCATTACACCTTTGGGTGAAGATGGAGGCAGCGGCTGGTGCATACAGACTCAAAACTGGCAAAAACGAACTCTTTGGGATATCCGGAATCACACACTAAAATACTGAGTGAGGTAAATATAGGAAAGGTTGAGGAAATGCCAGCCGACTATATTATAACCCCATACTGCTTCAACAAGCCTTTCAATATAACAATTGGAAGTAGGTAGCAGAGGGAGAAAATAGTTCGACACCGTATGGGGGATATTGTCTGGTTCACTGACGGGTCGAAATCAGACCAAGGCGTTGGGGCCGGGGTATACGGGGTGCAGCCAAGACTGGAGGCCGTCACCTCTCTAGAGAAACTGGCCTCAGTATTCCAGGCCGAAATCACTGCCATCAGGGCGTGTGTGGAGGAGAATTTGCGTAGGTTCTACAAAAATTGTAGCATCTATGTTTATTCAGACAGCCAGGCAGCCCTGAGATCACTGGCAGCTCCTGCAACAAGGTCTAAAATTGTTGCAGAATGTCACAGGGTTCTGGCGGAGCTAGGGGAAAGCAATAGGGTAAACCTATTGTGGGTCCCTGGCCATTCGGGGATCAGTGGCAACGAACATGCCAACAGATTAGCTAGGATGGGGGCAGAGACTCCATTTATTGGACCGGAACTTGTCCTGACAATCACCAAGGCAATGATTAAATTGGAGCTACGTAACTGGCTCAGAAGACAGCACGTAGAATATTGGACCAAAGTCTATCAACAAAAACATGTTTTAAAAGAAGCTCTGCAATCCTGGGCCTGAACAGGGGAGAGATTAGACTCATGGTTGGATTGCTGACAGGCCATGGGAATTTCAAAAGACACCTACATACAATGGGAATAACAGAAGAGGATCCTAAATGTAGGATCTGTGATGACAGTGATGAAACTGCATCACATCTGATCTTCGAATGCATTGCATTGGAGAGTAAAAGGCACAGAACATTTGGGACAACCAGACCCGAAGAAATTGTGTCTAATAAAGAACTGGTAAAGGGACTCCTTGCACTGTTCAAAGGCATCGTTTGGCTTTACTAGATATACAGGGAGCGATACCGCACAATAAATTTAGTTGCGGTGCGGGCAGTGCCGGGTTGGACTGTTTTGGCTTCCCTGAGAAAATCAATCATCTTCAAATTCCGGCCCTCTAAATTTACTCAACAGAAATTCATGAAAAGAACGTCGTCTTTCCTCCAGCGATCCTCAATTGAGTTGCCGGATCATTTCCGTGACACTCGCGCATTGGTCGAACCTACCAGTAACAAATCTAGCTGCTCGCCTCTGAACTGCCTCTATGTCTTCCTTTAAACTGATCTGCTGCGGTTCACAAACTCTTGAGCAATACTCAAGACGTGTTCGTACAAGCGTTTTATACGCGGTCTCCTTTACAGGTGAAGTACATCTTCCAAAAATTCTCCCAATAAACCGAAGTTGGTTGTCCGCCTTACTCTCAACTGTCCTTAAATGTTCGTTCCATTTCATATCGCTCTGCAATGTTACACCTAGATATTTGAACGACGCGACAGCATCAAGAAGATCACTACTAATGCTGTATTCGAACATTATAGGATTGTTTTTCCTACTCATGCGCATCACCTTACATTTTTCTACATTGGGAGCTAATTGCCATTCTTCACACCAACTAGAATTTTGTCTAAGTCATCATGTATGCTATTACAGTCAGTTAAAGACGACACCGTCCCAGACACCACAGCATCATCAGCAAACAGCAGCAAATTACAATTTAGTCTATCCATCAGATGATTTATACAGATAGAAAATAATAGCGGTCCTATCACACTCCCCTGGGGCACGCCTGACGATACACTCGTCTCTGATGAACACTCGCCGTCGAGAACAACGTACTGCGTTCTTCCAACTAGTCACAAATCTGTGAACCTATTCCATAAGCTCGTATCTTCGTTAGCAGTCTACAGTGTGGCACCGCGTCGAACGCCTTTTTGAAGTCGAGAAAAACACAATTCGCCTGTTGCCCTTCATCCATGGCTCGCAAGATGTCATGTGAGAAAAGGGCAAGCTGAGTTTCACATGAACGATGTTTCCTAAACCCGTGCTGATTCATAGAAGGAAGCTTTTCCGTTTCAAGGAAATTTACTATATTCGAACTTAGAATATGCTCTAAAATTCTACATGAAACTTGTCACCGATATTGGCCTGTAATTGTGTGGGTCAGTTCTCTTTCCTTTCTTATAAACGGGAGTCACCTGCGCTTTTTTCCAATCACTAGGAACTTTGCGCTGAATTAAAGATTCGCGATAAATGCAAGCTAAGTAGGGGGCCAAGGCCAATAGTCTTTGTAAAACCCAACTGGTATTCCATCCGGACCAGCAGACTTTTTCGTATTTAGCTCCCTCAGCTGCTTCTCTACACCGGAAATACCTATTACTATGTCTCCCATTTCGGAATTAGTACGTTGATCAAATGATGGTACATTTGTGCGGTCCTCCTGCGTGACAGATTTCTTAAAGTTTAAATTTAGAACTTGCTTTTTTTCAATAAATGCCCCGGAATGATCGACGAGTGACTGAACAGTGGGCTCTGACCCGCTTTTGTAGGACAAACTCAGCATTCATGCCCAAGATGGGATTCAAAAGGAAACCTCGGAAGGAGCGGCTTCGGGAACTGTGGCAAGGCGCTTCGACTACCTGCCGGCCCCCCTGTAGAACATAGGAAGGGAGGAGGACTGATTTCTTCCTCGCCAGTGTGGCAGCACCGTCGTGTTTACGCCGGAGGAACACAGAGGGGGAAGGAGTCTGACAATATGCTGTCATCACATTAATCTTAGGACAAACGCTTGAAAACGGTACTGAGATACACCCATATTCAATGTACGCAAATAATTAACGTGAACACACATGTTCCAACAAATGTTAACGAATGTTTAGTCTTTAACAACAGTCCCGCACCAGCTGTGTCGTAAAAATAGTAATCATGCAACTTGTGCAAGAAAATAAACAGTGACAATAAACTTGTTATTCATTTGATATCAATAACCGACACAAACGTTCGGATTTAACACTTCCTTTCTATCACATAAAAGGTCTTAAATTGCAACTGAAATGTATAGCACGATATTACTGTTTAAAAGAAGTCCACTATTTTGGTACACCTGCTAATGTTTGGAGCATATAGATACACCAAGCATCACAATAAGGCGCATTTTTTACCTACGAATATATAATCATATATTTCAATCTAAAATGGAATTTTGTTTCAGCTGTTCCCATGTTATTTTGATAAAGCCAGGTGGATAGCAGAAGCACCTTGTCACGTGGTATCAGTTTCCGGTCTGAAACGTCATCGCAGCCTGTCGCGATCCTCTCCCGGAAGGAGTCTGGCGTTCGCGCCAGTGTTCTTAATTTATAGAGCGTTGCCAGTCTGTTAAGCGCCTAATATAGCAGGAGACGAAATCTAATTTGGAAATTCAAATGCAATGTTCGATAATGCGATAATGTGTTAAGCCTCAAGCAATTTTGCAAAGTCCGACAATGGCAATTTCCGGTTGTTTTATTCTTCCCGCATTATGGATAAAAATGGTTGAACATTACTAGTGAAACATGTCCAGCAACTTCAATGACTAGAGGTATTCCGAATGGGTAAATACGCAGCGAGTGATTTTAAGGGATGAAGACATTGGTAGTAAGCCTGGCATAAGTTGGGTTTCGACGTATTTTTCAAAATTTTTGCTATCCGTTTCTGAGTGATAGTCAAATGTTTTGGTTTTTATAGCCATGAAACACCTGTCTGCGCCTGCATGAACAACAATTAAACTCTGACCGACACTTTTGTTTGACAATACTACTCGCACACTATCACTTTGCCAAACAATTATTTACTGTATACGGTTTTTCGTTGAATACATTATCTGTTGACAACATCTGAAAAATATTTATTTACGTTAATTTTGTAAGTTCATGTTGCGCGGGATTAACCGAGCGGTCTAAGGCGCTGCAGTCATGAACTGTGCGGCTGGTCCCGGCGGAAGTTCGAGTCCTCCCTCCGGCATGAGTGTGTGGTTTTGTCCTTAGGATAATTTAGGTTGAGTAGTGTGTGTGTCGGCTTAGGGACTGATGACCTTAGCAGTTAAGTCCCACAAGATTTCACACACATTTGAACATTTTCGTAAATTGATAAGGCTTGTTAAAATTAGCTATTTTTCTTCAATCAGGTTTAACTCTATTTTTGAGCTGGTGCCCAGCGACTTTTTTGTACAAATCTGTAGAGAATGTGACATATCAGTCGCATTTTTTGTTTTTATTTTCCAGACCTACATATTTTTCGGGGTGGCTATTATCAATGCTTTATGTTTACATCTATACCGTCATGCTGAACGTAACTGTCAATCTGGCAGTTTACGTGTAAGCACATATTAAAAGCTTCTGAGACTGGCCACTCAGCGGCAGAAACCTAGGTAGATCTGAAAAGTAAAAAACAAAAATTGCGATTGATTGCTGACATTTCCTATAGATTTGTTTAAATGAAATTCCACAAACATTTTGAAAAACAAAAAATCGTGGGGTTGGAGGGGAGGCGGCAATTTAGCAGCTTGCACGGGGCGGCACTTGGGCTTGCGCCGGCCCTGGTGCAGCTTGTGTAAGGACACAGCAGTTGACGGCGTAGTTACACGGATTAACAAATCTTGACTGTTTTAAAAACATTAGTGATCGTTGTTTTTCCAGTATATTTTACAAGATGATCAGAGTGTTCGAGGCATAGTTACCAAACCCTTTCTCATTTGTACCGCTCTTTTATAAATTATTTATCCTAGATAAAAAGAACAATTTCATAGTTCTGTGCCCTTATTTCTATCATTGTGTGTCCTTGTTTTATCAGCGTGAGCAGGGCGGGGAATTTAAACTGAAACAGAAGATTAACTCGAAAATTTTAAGTCTACGAGGCGAAATGTCATCGCTGAAATTTGGTTTCAAGAGAGAACTCAAGTGGCACTCTACGTTTCGGATGGTATACGTCTTCGATGTTTTCTGAGTGTTTGGTACATAATAATTTATTCAGAATATTAAGGGAAAAACAGTTTAGACCCTTCAAAATGCCTCAGCGGGCGCAATTTGCCAACCTCCTAGCCAGAATAATTCTGTCTTACCTGAGAGTTAAAGATAGCTTTTCCTCTGTAGAAAAGCACAGACCCTGAAATAATTCTTGGTTCACAGATATACAACTGCGAACTTTCAGCGACAGCTCATCAAAGGATTTGGTTGACATTCGATGAAAATTAAAGAATTTATCATTATCCTCCCACAATTTTCCGTATAAATTTCGGAACACGCCATCAATGTGTCTAGAGCTGTTAATAGGGTGCGCATTCCATCTCCTCGTTTTACGTTTCTTCGCTTTTCCAACAAGGTAAACGTAGTACAGCAATGCAGGGTCCATCGCGGAAGGCGAGCTGTCAGTGACTGACGGAACAGGTGGCACCACTGTTTACCCCCCGCAGGCAGGAACAGGGCCCCGCGGTGCCTCCGCCAAATCACAGCGGTTGCCCCGCCGCGGAACCACCGCTGTCTATAAACGCAGCCTTAACGGGAAATCCACTAGTCCGATTTTCACGCTGTAAAAAATGTTCACGGTACACACGACCATCCCACATTGGTTTATGAACTTAGTTTTTCCTTACAAGCTTTACTCTGCATGTGAAAACAAAAGTCTACTTTTCATTCCGCGTGAGTTTTTAGATTCATAATGCTTATCACTCGATTCTGAAGAAACTATGTGGTTAAAAAATCTGATTTTTGAAAATGTGGTAGTACAGAATCTTAGCTTTCTAACAAAGCATTCAACTTTTCATAATTCGTAAATGTCGTTTTAAAATGACGCTATTAGTGAAGTATGTGCACGTCCTTTACAAATCGTGTATTGAAAAAGATAGCAGGAAGCTTAAAAGACCTATGCATTTTAGACCATAGACTTCCGCGAGTTAAATAGAACTGCCTCATTTCACGAGTAATTGCGAGTTAAGGAGCATCAATGCCGCGATAGCAGGTGTATGTATTCAGCGCGTGTTCTAACAGTGTTTCTGTCGACATTTCGATAAATTGCTTGATGTATCCTTGCTGAAAGAAAAAAGGAAGATCGAGGTCATTAGAAACGATTAACTGGTAGAATATTGGAAGGTTCACCTTACGCTCAAGCACTCCAAGGGAAGTAAACTAATTACTGTCCATCGATAAAGGATTTGGTTCATTGTTGTTTAATTTTTTTTCCACCTTTTCCTTTGGCTGGGGCGAGCTGAAACCCCGAGGGAGTCACCACTAACGGAGAGGTGACAAAGTCGCAGTCATCAGTTTTGTATCGCTGGACAGATTGCATGTATTTTCAAAACACTTTTAATTTTTCCTCACTGAATGAATTGTCAGTGCAGTATCAATTGAGAGTAACAAAGAGGAAAAAAAAACCGCATCTGGTAAAAGCAGACAGAAGACTCCCAATTTTGTGCTCGCGCCGGAAATATTAAACCTGTTGTAAGTCGTCGGCTTCACGTTAGCCGGCTCCGATACGTTTGTAGGTAGTTTTATACTTTGCTCAGTATTTACTTACACAGTGTTTCACTTTATATTAAACTATGTGATGGCTCTACCATGAAGAGCAAGATGAGACCTTAAATCTCTTCAGTTCCTTGTTCCTGGTAAATCTACGTATTGTCATGTGTGTGACGAAAAATGATATGCCCTACGATGATGTGATAATATTTAATTTTATTCAAGGTTGTCCTAATTATCTAGCTAAAATTCTATCAAGGTAAACCAGGAACTCTTTAAAAAGCCAGTAGTTTGTGAAATGAGTAAGAATTTCATTCAAAATAAGTGCTTCAATAATCTCGATGACTTGCTGGTGGAAATCATCTTTCTTTAGAAGAAAATGTCAAGAACATAACTGAAGAACATTTGGAGAGACTTGAAAAACTTTCAAACATTATTTCCCTTCCTTGTCCACTAATAGGAGTAGAATTCGCAATCTCTTGGAAGGAGCAATAAATTTAGAATCCATATAACTGCAAATTAATAGTAATAGCTTCTGGAAACGTCCAGTAAATCTTTGGTATTGCTAAGAGGTAACACCAGTAGCGTAACTGGGGGGGGGGGGGGATGAGGGGGATAGAAACCCCCCCCCCCAGAACCCGAAAAAAAAAGAAAGAAAAAAAAAAAAAAAAAAAAAAAGAAAAGAAATCGTATAACAGCATTCTGGTAAAGGTAAAGATTGAAAACTTCGGGTGTTTTACCATAATATTTCATTGGATGGGAGTGAATTAGTTTCTTCAACGGGAGTGGTAGATAGTAGTCTGTCTGGAAACTGACTAAAATTTTGCTCGTCAAGCAGATCTATCTCCCCCCCCCCCCCCCCCCCTCCAAAGCTAAGTCCTAGTTACGCCACTGGGTAACACATTTATTACATGTCTATTTCACTCGTTGTGCGAAAAGACTTTCCTTTCTAACAGATACAAATACACACAGAAACACTCTTCTCGTTGAAAGTAACCAGAGAGTCGCTTGAACGTCTGTGGATCCTCTACTAAAAAGTTTAGCCGCTTAATTCCATAACGAAAACTTGTAGGTCAACATACAAGTGTAAAATACTTCAATATTGTATACTGCACCTTTCCATTATGCAGAAGTCTGCATCTGCCCTTTTGATATGAAACAATTGATGCGTAAACTACAAAAACCATTAGTTGTACGTACCAGTAAGAAATTTACTTTAATTTTACTTTGATTTTAATAAGGTGGAATTTAAACTACTATATATCTGCGATATGGTAATAGGAAAAAAACGTTTAAGAGGCACTGTGGAATTTAAAAAAATTAAAATAAAATTCTACATAACATCACAGCTTTACGACAGATCCTAATTGTCTTTTGGTTGAATATATGGTTGTTACAATTAAAAGAGGAACTAATAAAGGAATATTAGAAACTTTCTTGTTTTAAGTAGCCTCTACTCCTTGCACATTGGTATGATCTGTCCTCTTCGTTATTTTTTTCAGACATGGCAATAACGTATAAATTGCTACGCAGGTAATCAAAAATGTGCGCGATGCCTACGCTCTGATTAATACAACGTCTTGCGCAGCGCTGTTGCACGGGGCCGGCCGCGGTGGCCGAGGCGACTGAGGCGCTCCAGTCACGGTCAGCACGGCCATTACGGTCGGGGGTTCGAATCCCCCCTCGGGCATGGATATTTGTGCCGTCCTAGTTCGTAAGTAGTTCATACGTAGTTTGTAAGTTTAGGGATTGATGACCCCGTAGTTAAGTCCCATTTTTTTTAATTTTTTTTTTTTTTTTTTGCACGGGCCCGCCGGGTACCCGCTCGCCCGGCGAGTGTCGGGACTCGACGGCGAACCGCAGCTCGCTCGCTGTGTACAGCGGTGCAATAGGGCTCCACTAGACTACCCGCGGTGCGGGCAGCAGAGCGCAGCGGCCGGGCGCAGGGTAAATGTGGCGCGCTGCAAGGCTCTGCTTCACGTACCACAAATATAAAAAAATTCTAAAATCCGATACCCATGTGGTCTCCTTTTGCAGTGGCAGCGCTAGGCGTCGGCGACGTCGGCAACCGCCGACGGCCTCGCGCCTATGTGGGCCTCGCAAACAATTGTTAAAATTTTGGCCTTTGACCCTCCCCCCCTTTTTTTATATTTGATGTTTAACGGCGCTTTTCAACTGTTTGGTTATTTACCGACGACCTTTCACTGGCTTCACCGAAGGTCGAACACAACATTCGTACCCAAGGGTGGAATTCAACCCCCGACGAGAGCGATCTCGCTCACCGTGGTATGATGCCTTTGTACGCTCGGCCATTCCCGGCCGGCAGCTATTTAGTTGTCCGATTTATTTCCGTGTGAATGCAGCAGTAGTGCAATTTGTAGGTAAATAATTGCAAAACAAATTCTTCAGAACATTTTAGAAAACGATTTGGAAGAAGTATACCCAAATGTTTATATAGCAATCATAATGATGCTCACAGTTAGTCAGTGCAGCTTCGCCCGAGAGAAGCTTCTCAAATTTAAAACTGATTAAGACTTACTTAAGAAGCGCAGTGAGCCAAGAAAGACTATCTGCGTTGCCAGTACTGTCAACTGAAGTCGAAATAGCGGCAGTGTAATTTAAGTAAGATGTGATCTTAAAAAAATTAAGTGAGACGAAAAGGTCCTCCATTTTAATATGTGCTTGTTTATTGTAATTTTTGTCGTTGCAATAATACTTGTATATTATACTCATAAAATTTTAGTATAATGATCATTGATGAATAATTCAGCTCATTTTATTTAACATTTTCTTCCTTACTGAAAAAATGAAAGGGGCCTCGCAAAGACGAGTTCGCCGACGCCCAGTTTTCGTCTTGTGCCGCCACTGTCCTTTTGAGAGCTGCTAAGTACCTGTCTGGTCTCTAACATCCAGACCAGGCGGCGATTGACCATTTGTTCCAGGGTCTTTCCTACACAGGGTGAAACTCCGGTAACTACTGGGAAGTGTTCGGTCCTTTCCTACTTTGAGGAGTGGAATTAAAATCGCTTCCCTCCACGAGTTGGGGAAATGGCCAACACGCCATATCAAATTAAAACATGCAAGGAAGATTTCCTTTGATTCTCCAGACATGTGACGAAGTATGCTGTACTGTATATTATCATCGCCAGGTGCAGTGTCATGAGATGCATACAGAGCAGATTCCAGATCGGAGAAAGGGTAGCTGTATGAGACAGTGTTGTTAGACCTAAGGTCCAACTTGCCCCTCTCCATGGTTGCATGATATCGCTGGAACACTAGACCCTTGCTATCTGTGGCAGTAGTATTTGCAAAATGCTCTGCCATTGTCTGCACGGTGTCTCCAGGTGTTGTTTGTAGACACCCCTGATTCAGCACAGATGCAATAGGTAAATGACTGCCTTTACCAGAAATCCTCCTGATGGCTTCCCATACTTTTGTGGAACAAGTGGAGCGGTTGATAGGACTCAGGAATCTACATCTACATGGGATACTCTGCAAATCACATTTAAGTGCCTGGCAGAGGGTTCATCGAACCACCATTATACTATTTATCTCCCATTCCATTCTCGAATAGCGCGCGGGAAGAAAGTACACCTGAATCTTTCTGTTCGAGCTCTGATTTCTCGTATTTTATTCCGATGATCATTTCTACCTATGTAAGTGGGAGTCAAGAATATATTTTCGCTTTCGGAGGAGAATATTGGCGATTGGAGTTTCGCAAGTAGCCCACGCCGCAGCGATAAGCGTCGTTGTTGTAATGATTCCCATCCTAGATCCTGTATCATTTCCGTAACGCTGTCTCCCCTGCAGCGTGACAATACGAAACGAGCTGCCCTTCTTTGGACTCTTTCGATGTCCTCCGTCAAACCCACCTGATACGGATCCCACACTGGGCTGCAATACTCCAAAAATGGACAGACAAGCATAGTGTATGCAGTTTGTTTTGTAGTTCTGTTGCATGTTATAAGGGTTCTGTCGATAAAACGCAGTCTCTGGTTCGCCTTTCCCACGGCATTATTCTTTCCAATTTAAGTATGAAGTAATAGTAATTCCTAGGTATTTTGTGTAGTTTACGGCCTTCACTTTTGATTGATTTATCTTGCCATTACCTTTGCTTGCCCTCCTTAATAATGCATTGAGCCTTGTCTCTTAAAACTCTAAATGCTGCAAGGTTCTCAGTTGTTGGAGCACCATTAAACTGTCATAGGGCCACACACCTGGCTTAAATTCCTATGTGGCACTCAGGTGATCACCAAGGAACAGGATGCCTTCGAAGATCACCTGATGATTAGGGACAGAATGGCCAGCACCATGGTGGTTCACTTGTGTTATGTGGTCCATCCAATCAGGGATGTCATCTCGAAGTTCAAATACAGTCAGACGACTGAACAAAGTGCAGTTAGCCCTACGAGTTACGCTTCTTGGTGGCCTCTGCCCCAATGATTGGCCAACCGGTAAGTGGATCCACAGTGGACAGTGGTCGCTGTTGTGGTGGTAATCAGTGGCTTCCCACTGAGCAGAGTCTGCAAGGGCTGGAGAGCAAAAAGGAAGGTCAATGGCTGAGAACATCCCCGTGGCGGCACAAAAATATGTGGGATTGTCCACGATGAGCATTCAGAGATCTTGCGACATCATGAAGTACTCTACAACTCGATCCACGGGACAAGTAGAGTTGGAACCCCATAACACATTGTGGGCACGAGTCTATTAGTTCCTGGGGATGAACTTCCACTACCATGGCTTGAAGCTCAATGATCAAAGTGACGTGTATCACAGACAAACACAGCAACTCCTCCCTTTGGCCCTCTCACCAGTAAGGTCATCCTGACGGTAGATGGTATAGCCCCTGGGTATACGGGTGTCCAAAGCTTTGATCTGGGTTTCTTGTCAACACAGGCACAGGGGATGTGTCTCTGCTAGCAGTATCATGTCTTCTTCAAGAGTCCTGAACCCATTTATGTTCCGCTGTAATATGGGAGCCACGATTCATGGAGGTAGCAGCTTCGCATTTTCTTTCTGCCGAGATGGAGATACTGAACTAGGTGGGGGTTCAGTTTTGGAGTGCAAATTGTGCCCCAGATTGACATCCAGCTCAGTCTGCGTCAGGCAGCGACGCGGTGAGGACGGGCGTGTTTACGTCCCGCCGCAGAGCTTCTCGCGCACGCGCTTGTTTACGTGTTCGGCCGCTCTCGCGGGTGTAGTATTTCCTATTATAGAATGGCTCACTCATGGCGCAAGTCGACGATAAAGATCAGCTTTTCGAACGAATATGCCCGACCTAAAGCTCACGAAATCGAACGCTTTATACGAGAAGAGGTTAAAATCGATCCACAAGATCTCATAGGCATACACCTCTCTATCTTGAGTAGTGTTGTCTACTTGAAAATGATCAGCGAAGAAGCATGTGAAAGAATAATTCGAGCTAATAAGCATGGACTCAAATTTAAGCACGCAGACGGCCATGTCGGCGATGTGGTTATTGATCATGCAGGACTTGGACTACGTACAATACGCATTTTTGAACTCCCATTCGAAGTGCCATCTGAACTCGTGATTGAAGCGCTCCAACCTTATGGTACGGTGCTCAGTCATGTTGCGGAAAAGTGGTCCACTTTTATGACGTACCCAGTTCTTAACGGGGTCCGGCAAATCCGGATCGAACTTACCAAACACGTCCCGTCCTACCTGTTCATAGGAGGGTGCAGGGCCGTAGTCATATACGACGGCCAGCCGAAGACATGCTCAGGATGTGGTAAAGAAGGACACGTTCGCTCTGAGTGCATGCAGCGGAGGATCGCACAAGTACCAACAGGAGAAGCTGTGCTAACGCCCGCGCCGACGTCACTCCCACTGTCATACGTCAATGTGCTCCGGAGAGGCGCTACGCCGAATATTGACCCACCCATTCCACAAGAACAGATACCAGAACCGTCTGAATTGGTGGCCGCTGACACAGATGTGCTTCCGAACAACCAGAGCACAATTTCTCTGTCGACATCGACGGCTGAAGAGAAAGAGCCGGAAGCACGAGTGGACGTTGACATGGCAACACCCACACCCGCCGTCGCTCTTGAAAGCCGGGATTCGCTGCCACAATCTGATACAGAGATACACACACGCAAGCAACGATCGCCGAAGCGGCACAAGAAACGCCGTCTATCGCCGTCGGACACCTGTTCCACGGGAGACGCTGCAACACACAGTGAGGATAATGAAATTGAAAGCACAAACGTGGAGTCCCTTATCACCGCACAACAGAACGACGCAAACCGCCCAGTACACGAGAAACATCTGACGTCGTTCATCGGAGACCAACAAGTGGGTCCGCCGACGAACCTTGATACAGATCCACCGCCATTGCAAAGCCACGCGGGGATATCTCAACGAGATTTGCCTCATATCGTCTGGTCTGAGGATCATGATGATGATGACTCAATGAACGACGACACGGACGCGGCAGCGGCCGCGACCTCACCCAAACACTAGTCACTTAGGAGATGCGGAAGGTTCCGAAGGACACGAAAGCACTCAACAGATGTTCAACGCCACACCAACAAACTCCAGCATCATGAACGCTTTTCAACGTGCAGTGCAGCAACAGGCATATCGAATAGCATCCATCAACATCAATACGATTAGTGCACACGTCAAACTAGAGCTATTAAAGGACATGTTGAGGGCGTCGGATGTTGATATAGTCCTCCTACAAGAAGTCAATGTAGACAGTTTTCCCGCACTGTACGGGTACAACACATATATTACACCAACGCATGACAGCGCCAGCGGCACGGCGATACTTTTACGTGACGGTATCGATGCTGAAGACGTGGTATATCTGCCGTCAGCACGGGGGCTTGCACTGACAGTACTTGGGCTCCGCATCATCAACATATATGCTCCGTCAGGTACAGACCGAAGGCGGGATCGTGCCAGATTCTATGCAGAGGAGATTGCACCTCTTTTCTTGGGCCGATATAATCACTTTTTACTTGGAGGTGATTTCAACTGTGTGCTTGACCCGAAAGACCAATACCCACATTACACCTCGTGTCAAGAGTTACGACTGCTGGTGAGAGATATGAACTTGATCGATACTTGGGAACGCGTCCATGGCAACCGGACCGGATACACATACTATACCAGTCATTCAGCAAGTCGTATTGATCGAGTGTATGTTACACGTGGTCTCACAAATGCTGTTCTTGATGCTGAATTGTGGCCCGTTGCCTTCTCAGACCATACCGCATACATATGCACGATCGAACTCCAACGCCAGAAAGTGTGGAGGAGTCGAGGTACCTGGAAAATGAACGTCGCACACCTCCGGGATCCGGAGTGCAGACGCTTAATAGAAGACGCTTGGAACACCTGCGAGCGACGCCTACCGTCATTCCCCACGACACTACAGTGGTGGTTGGACTGCGCCAAGCCTGCTATACGCCGAGCGATGATTGCATACGGAAGAGAACAATCCTTGTGGAGACGGAACACCGTGGACTTCTATTTTACGACGCTACGGGAGCTCTCAACACAGGCACCTTCACCAGATCGGCAATCTGCAGTCAAACGGGTACAGGCTCAGATAACATCTATAATGCGCCGCAACCTAGAAGGCACTGTCGTCCGAGCTAGAGTTTTTGACCGAGTACAGGGAGAACCACCATCAATGCACCACGTCATCAGGGAGAAACGACGCAGTCGGAGAGCCTTAATACATGTCGTCGACTTGCCGGATGGCAACAGTCTAACATCGCAAAAAGATATTGCCACAGCCTTTCTGAAACATTACCGACACCTATACGACAGAGTGGAACACAATGAGGCAGCTTTTGATGAAGTTCCACAAACACTGTCGGGTACCCTTGATGTGACGGCTGAAGGATTACTCATGGCAGAGGTTACGGAAGATGAAGTGGCAGAAGCTCTGGGGAAAGGCACAGCAAACAAATCACCTGGACCGGACGGACTCCCGTTAGAATTTTATCGGACATTCAAAACTCTCATGCTGCCTCGGTGGACTGATATGTACCGAGAACTGATGTCTCCACATACCCCTCTTCCATCAGCCTTTGTGGAGGGAATGATAATTCCTGTCCCCAAACCGTCAGGTGGGAAAGGAATACAAGACTACCGGCCGCTGACACTACTCAACTCAGATTTTAAGACCTACACAAGGATACTTGCAGCTCGCATCAAACGCGTCCTCCGCCAAATTATCTCCCTTGATCAAACGTCTCTCGGTGGTGACAGCAATATCCAGACAGCGCTCAGTGACTACCGCGACGTGATAGCATTGGCAACAACCTGTCGTCTCAATGCTGTTTTGGTGTCCGTGGACTTTGATCGCGCTTTTGACAGAGTGAGCCATGCGTACATGACAAAAGTGATGACGAAAATGAACTTTCCACACGACTTCGTTACCGTAGTAATGCGACTACTCCACGGTGCTTCCTCCACAGTGCTCGTGAACGGACGTGCGGTAGGACCAATCAAAATCTTCAGATCTGTGCGGCAAGGGTGTCCCCTGTCGTCGGTGCTCTACGCCATAGCTATCGAGCCGTTACTTTGTGGTCTTAGGAACAAGCTAACAGGAATGACGTTCAGGGGCCACACATTCATCTGCAGAACATTTGCAGACGATCTTACCTTCCTGGCGCGGTCGGGAGACGAGATACGAACAGCACTACGCTGGATTGATCTGTATGGTTCGGCTACAGGAAGTCGCGTTAATATGGCGAAGTCTGGGGCTATGAACATTGGACGAGGGCTGCCAGATAACAGCGTGGCACCGTTAAGATTTATGGACACAATGAAATGTTTGGGAATTACATTCACCAACGACGTCAGACGCACGGCAGCGCTCAACTATAGACGGTTCCTGCAGTCTATCAGAACGAGTGTTCGAGATAACATGTTAAGAACATTAGACATGATGCAACGGGTCACTTTTGTGAACATTCACCTGGCATCGCGCATTCCACACTTGGCGCAAGTGCTCCCGATGCCGGTGGTTATGGCACGCTGCCTCCTAGCGGCCTTTGGATACTTTGTGAGCGCAGGTCTCATTTTCAAAGTCCGATACGAAACTCTCACCCTCCCCATTAAGCGAGGGGGCCTCGGACTTGTCCACGTCCGCGACCGCGCTGTGGCTCTCTATGTCAGTACGATGGCCAAGATGTGGCGTCGACACCAGTCAAGTCTGTCCGGCACTTTGATAGAGGAATTAGCACCACCTTCTCAAAGAGCGCCAGTTTTTGTCGGTCACATATCACCATCTCTTGCCCATATTCGTACCTTCTTCGTCGAATACAGTTACGTACAAGCGGACCTGCCGACTACCAGGACCACAACAGCACGCGACATATATTGCTTACTGTTACGAGGACGACCAGGCAACGTGATAGAGAGACGGCATCCGACAGTAACGTGGACAGTGGTATGGTGGGCAGTGCACCATGTGTTTCTTGACACAGAGACACGTACGCTGTGGTATCAGATCGTCAATGGAAAATTCATGACGCGTGCCCGATTACATGCTATACATAGAGTGGACACGCCTCTGTGTACTCAGTGCAATGAATTGGATAATGAAGTCCATCGTCTGACATGCGGCACTTCCGCAGAAGCGTGGAGCTTGGCGCAAAAAATTATAGCTTTTTTCCTTCGAGTTGCTCCGCAAGATATCGAACCACGGATATTACTCTACCCGGACGAGACATACTACCCCCGAACAAAGACCAATGCAGTAACTTGGATTCGAGGATTGACAGTCCTCTACCTTTTCAGAGAAGGCCCCAAGAACGCACTTAACTTTTGGACATTTCTACAACAACGGCATTCTACGATCAAGCACCACAAGAAATACAAACTTTACTTTGCTAACTTTCTAGGAAGTGCTATGAGCGATCCCCCGCGCAGTTGGGGAGTCCCGGGTATGAGAAGTTAATTTCTATATTCGCCGACTTAGAGCTAGAACTGATCAGGTCAATGGAACTTCCTCTAAAATCTATCGAGAAGACGTGCCCGACTCCAACGCGAGGCGCGTTGTGGATCGGCGAGGTGCACTTCTAATATTAGTTTAGCAGCCAGCCACAGTGCAATACAAGAACTGAGTTACATAGAGCTATTACTTTCATTTCAACTATGTTTGTATGATTTTTGTTTGAAGAAGACATTTAACTTTAATTTCTGTGTTTAGAGAAGTGCAAATTTTAATTTTCTTACTGAGAAGACTAAAACGGCAATGAAGCCAGGCCGAGAAGGCAGAAAAAAAAAAAAAAAAGGTCGATGGTTCGCAACCCGCCCCTACCTACATCTTTTTTTTTTCCTAAAACGGTTTCAAACACTCTTATTAATTAATTTTTTATTATTTAGATTATTATTTTGGTCCAAAATGTTTGCAAAAACAAATAAAACTACAAATCTAAAGTGGACCGTAAAACACATCAGTGCGATTTTTTAATTTAATATGATATATAAAAAAAAAAAAAGGGGGATTAAAAAAAAAAAAAAAAAAAAAAAAAAAGGCGACTGAGGCGCTCCAGTCACGGTCAGCACGGCCACTACGGTCGGGGGTTCGAATCCCCCCTCGGGCATGGATATTTGTGCCGTCCTAGTTCGTAAGTAGTTCATACGTAGTTTGTAAGTTTAGGGATTGATGACCCCGTAGTTAAGTCCCATTTTTTTTAATTTTTTTTTTTTTTGCACGGGCCCGCCGGGTACCCGCTCGCCCGGCGAGTGTCGGGACTCGACGGCGAACCGCAGCTCGCTCGCTGTGTACAGCGGTGCAATAGGGCTCCACTAGACTACCCGCGGTGCGGGCAGCAGAGCGCAGCGGCCGGGCGCAGGGTAAATGTGGCGCGCTGCAAGGCTCTGCTTCACGTACCACAAATATAAAAAAATTCTAAAATCCGATACCCATGTGGTCTCCTTTTGCAGTGGCAGCGCTAGGCGTCGGCGACGTCGGCAACCGCCGACGGCCTCGCGCCTATGTGGGCCTCGCAAACAATTGTTAAAATTTTGGCCTTTGACCCTCCCCCCCTTTTTTTATATTTGATGTTTAACGGCGCTTTTCAACTGTTTGGTTATTTACCGACGACCTTTCACTGGCTTCACCGAAGGTCGAACACAACATTCGTACCCAAGGGTGGAATTCAACCCCCGACGAGAGCGATCTCGCTCACCGTGGTATGATGCCTTTGTACGCTCGGCCATTCCCGGCCGGCAGCTATTTAGTTGTCCGATTTATTTCCGTGTGAATGCAGCAGTAGTGCAATTTGTAGGTAAATAATTGCAAAACAAATTCTTCAGAACATTTTAGAAAACGATTTGGAAGAAGTATACCCAAATGTTTATATAGCAATCATAATGATGCTCACAGTTAGTCAGTGCAGCTTCGCCCGAGAGAAGCTTCTCAAATTTAAAACTGATTAAGACTTACTTAAGAAGCGCAGTGAGCCAAGAAAGACTATCTGCGTTGCCAGTACTGTCAACTGAAGTCGAAATAGCGGCAGTGTAATTTAAGTAAGATGTGATCTTAAAAAAATTAAGTGAGACGAAAAGGTCCTCCATTTTAATATGTGCTTGTTTATTGTAATTTTTGTCGTTGCAATAATACTTGTATATTATACTCATAAAATTTTAGTATAATGATCATTGATGAATAATTCAGCTCATTTTATTTAACATTTTCTTCCTTACTGAAAAAATGAAAGGGGCCTCGCAAAGACGAGTTCGCCGACGCCCAGTTTTCGTCTTGTGCCGCCACTGTCCTTTTGAGAGCTGCTAAGTACCTGTCTGGTCTCTAACATCCAGACCAGGCGGCGATTGACCATTTGTTCCAGGGTCTTTCCTACACAGGGTGAAACTCCGGTAACTACTGGGAAGTGTTCGGTCCTTTCCTACTTTGAGGAGTGGAATTAAAATCGCTTCCCTCCACGAGTTGGGGAAATGGCCAACACGCCATATCAAATTAAAACATGCAAGGAAGATTTCCTTTGATTCTCCAGACATGTGACGAAGTATGCTGTACTGTATATTATCATCGCCAGGTGCAGTGTCATGAGATGCATACAGAGCAGATTCCAGATCGGAGAAAGGGTAGCTGTATGAGACAGTGTTGTTAGACCTAAGGTCCAACTTGCCCCTCTCCATGGTTGCATGATATCGCTGGAACACTAGACCCTTGCTATCTGTGGCAGTAGTATTTGCAAAATGCTCTGCCATTGTCTGCACGGTGTCTCCAGGTGTTGTTTGTAGACACCCCTGATTCAGCACAGATGCAATAGGTAAATGACTGCCTTTACCAGAAATCCTCCTGATGGCTTCCCATACTTTTGTGGAACAAGTGGAGCGGTTGATAGGACTCAGGAATCTACATCTACATGGGATACTCTGCAAATCACATTTAAGTGCCTGGCAGAGGGTTCATCGAACCACCATTATACTATTTATCTCCCATTCCATTCTCGAATAGCGCGCGGGAAGAAAGTACACCTGAATCTTTCTGTTCGAGCTCTGATTTCTCGTATTTTATTCCGATGATCATTTCTACCTATGTAAGTGGGAGTCAAGAATATATTTTCGCTTTCGGAGGAGAATATTGGCGATTGGAGTTTCGCAAGTAGCCCACGCCGCAGCGATAAGCGTCGTTGTTGTAATGATTCCCATCCTAGATCCTGTATCATTTCCGTAACGCTGTCTCCCCTGCAGCGTGACAATACGAAACGAGCTGCCCTTCTTTGGACTCTTTCGATGTCCTCCGTCAAACCCACCTGATACGGATCCCACACTGGGCTGCAATACTCCAAAAATGGACAGACAAGCATAGTGTATGCAGTTTGTTTTGTAGTTCTGTTGCATGTTATAAGGGTTCTGTCGATAAAACGCAGTCTCTGGTTCGCCTTTCCCACGGCATTATTCTTTCCAATTTAAGTATGAAGTAATAGTAATTCCTAGGTATTTTGTGTAGTTTACGGCCTTCACTTTTGATTGATTTATCTTGCCATTACCTTTGCTTGCCCTCCTTAATAATGCATTGAGCCTTGTCTCTTAAAACTCTAAATGCTGCAAGGTTCTCAGTTGTTGGAGCACCATTAAACTGTCATAGGGCCACACACCTGGCTTAAATTCCTATGTGGCACTCAGGTGATCACCAAGGAACAGGATGCCTTCGAAGATCACCTGATGATTAGGGACAGAATGGCCAGCACCATGGTGGTTCACTTGTGTTATGTGGTCCATCCAATCAGGGATGTCATCTCGAAGTTCAAATACAGTCAGACGACTGAACAAAGTGCAGTTAGCCCTACGAGTTACGCTTCTTGGTGGCCTCTGCCCCAATGATTGGCCAACCGGTAAGTGGATCCACAGTGGACAGTGGTCGCTGTTGTGGTGGTAATCAGTGGCTTCCCACTGAGCAGAGTCTGCAAGGGCTGGAGAGCAAAAAGGAAGGTCAATGGCTGAGAACATCCCCGTGGCGGCACAAAAATATGTGGGATTGTCCACGATGAGCATTCAGAGATCTTGCGACATCATGAAGTACTCTACAACTCGATCCACGGGACAAGTAGAGTTGGAACCCCATAACACATTGTGGGCACGAGTCTATTAGTTCCTGGGGATGAACTTCCACTACCATGGCTTGAAGCTCAATGATCAAAGTGACGTGTATCACAGACAAACACAGCAACTCCTCCCTTTGGCCCTCTCACCAGTAAGGTCATCCTGACGGTAGATGGTATAGCCCCTGGGTATACGGGTGTCCAAAGCTTTGATCTGGGTTTCTTGTCAACACAGGCACAGGGGATGTGTCTCTGCTAGCAGTATCATGTCTTCTTCAAGAGTCCTGAACCCATTTATGTTCCGCTGTAATATGGGAGCCACGATTCATGGAGGTAGCAGCTTCGCATTTTCTTTCTGCCGAGATGGAGATACTGAACTAGGTGGGGGTTCAGTTTTGGAGTGCAAATTGTGCCCCAGATTGACATCCAGCTCAGTCTGCGTCAGGCAGCGACGCGGTGAGGACGGGCGTGTTTACGTCCCGCCGCAGAGCTTCTCGCGCACGCGCTTGTTTACGTGTTCGGCCGCTCTCGCGGGTGTAGTATTTCCTATTATAGAATGGCTCACTCATGGCGCAAGTCGACGATAAAGATCAGCTTTTCGAACGAATATGCCCGACCTAAAGCTCACGAAATCGAACGCTTTATACGAGAAGAGGTTAAAATCGATCCACAAGATCTCATAGGCATACACCTCTCTATCTTGAGTAGTGTTGTCTACTTGAAAATGATCAGCGAAGAAGCATGTGAAAGAATAATTCGAGCTAATAAGCATGGACTCAAATTTAAGCACGCAGACGGCCATGTCGGCGATGTGGTTATTGATCATGCAGGACTTGGACTACGTACAATACGCATTTTTGAACTCCCATTCGAAGTGCCATCTGAACTCGTGATTGAAGCGCTCCAACCTTATGGTACGGTGCTCAGTCATGTTGCGGAAAAGTGGTCCACTTTTATGACGTACCCAGTTCTTAACGGGGTCCGGCAAATCCGGATCGAACTTACCAAACACGTCCCGTCCTACCTGTTCATAGGAGGGTGCAGGGCCGTAGTCATATACGACGGCCAGCCGAAGACATGCTCAGGATGTGGTAAAGAAGGACACGTTCGCTCTGAGTGCATGCAGCGGAGGATCGCACAAGTACCAACAGGAGAAGCTGTGCTAACGCCCGCGCCGACGTCACTCCCACTGTCATACGTCAATGTGCTCCGGAGAGGCGCTACGCCGAATATTGACCCACCCATTCCACAAGAACAGATACCAGAACCGTCTGAATTGGTGGCCGCTGACACAGATGTGCTTCCGAACAACCAGAGCACAATTTCTCTGTCGACATCGACGGCTGAAGAGAAAGAGCCGGAAGCACGAATGGACGTTGACATGGCAACACCCACACCCGCCGTCGCTCTTGAAAGCCGGGATTCGCTGCCACAATCTGATACAGAGATACACACACGCAAGCAACGATCGCCGAAGCGGCACAAGAAACGCCGTCTATCGCCGTCGGACACCTGTTCCACGGGAGACGCTGCAACACACAGTGAGGATAATGAAATTGAAAGCACAAACGTGGAGTCCCTTATCACCGCACAACAGAACGACGCAAACCGCCCAGTACACGAGAAACATCTGACGTCGTTCATCGGAGACCAACAAGTGGGTCCGCCGACGAACCTTGATACAGATCCACCGCCATTGCAAAGCCACGCGGGGATATCTCAACGAGATTTGCCTCATATCGTCTGGTCTGAGGATCATGATGATGATGACTCAATGAACGACGACACGGACGCGGCAGCGGCCGCGACCTCACCCAAACACTAGTCACTTAGGAGATGCGGAAGGTTCCGAAGGACACGAAAGCACTCAACAGATGTTCAACGCCACACCAACAAACTCCAGCATCATGAACGCTTTTCAACGTGCAGTGCAGCAACAGGCATATCGAATAGCATCCATCAACATCAATACGATTAGTGCACACGTCAAACTAGAGCTATTAAAGGACATGTTGAGGGCGTCGGATGTTGATATAGTCCTCCTACAAGAAGTCAATGTAGACAGTTTTCCCGCACTGTACGGGTACAACACATATATTACACCAACGCATGACAGCGCCAGCGGCACGGCGATACTTTTACGTGACGGTATCGATGCTGAAGACGTGGTATATCTGCCGTCAGCACGGGGGCTTGCACTGACAGTACTTGGGCTCCGCATCATCAACATATATGCTCCGTCAGGTACAGACCGAAGGCGGGATCGTGCCAGATTCTATGCAGAGGAGATTGCACCTCTTTTCTTGGGCCGATATAATCACTTTTTACTTGGAGGTGATTTCAACTGTGTGCTTGACCCGAAAGACCAATACCCACATTACACCTCGTGTCAAGAGTTACGACTGCTGGTGAGAGATATGAACTTGATCGATACTTGGGAACGCGTCCATGGCAACCGGACCGGATACACATACTATACCAGTCATTCAGCAAGTCGTATTGATCGAGTGTATGTTACACGTGGTCTCACAAATGCTGTTCTTGATGCTGAATTGTGGCCCGTTGCCTTCTCAGACCATACCGCATACATATGCACGATCGAACTCCAACGCCAGAAAGTGTGGAGGAGTCGAGGTACCTGGAAAATGAACGTCGCACACCTCCGGGATCCGGAGTGCAGACGCTTAATAGAAGACGCTTGGAACACCTGCGAGCGACGCCTACCGTCATTCCCCACGACACTACAGTGGTGGTTGGACTGCGCCAAGCCTGCTATACGCCGAGCGATGATTGCATACGGAAGAGAACAATCCTTGTGGAGACGGAACACCGTGGACTTCTATTTTACGACGCTACGGGAGCTCTCAACACAGGCACCTTCACCAGATCGGCAATCTGCAGTCAAACGGGTACAGGCTCAGATAACATCTATAATGCGCCGCAACCTAGAAGGCACTGTCGTCCGAGCTAGAGTTTTTGACCGAGTACAGGGAGAACCACCATCAATGCACCACGTCATCAGGGAGAAACGACGCAGTCGGAGAGCCTTAATACATGTCGTCGACTTGCCGGATGGCAACAGTCTAACATCGCAAAAAGATATTGCCACAGCCTTTCTGAAACATTACCGACACCTATACGACAGAGTGGAACACAATGAGGCAGCTTTTGATGAAGTTCCACAAACACTGTCGGGTACCCTTGATGTGACGGCTGAAGGATTACTCATGGCAGAGGTTACGGAAGATGAAGTGGCAGAAGCTCTGGGGAAAGGCACAGCAAACAAATCACCTGGACCGGACGGACTCCCGTTAGAATTTTATCGGACATTCAAAACTCTCATGCTGCCTCGGTGGACTGATATGTACCGAGAACTGATGTCTCCACATACCCCTCTTCCATCAGCCTTTGTGGAGGGAATGATAATTCCTGTCCCCAAACCGTCAGGTGGGAAAGGAATACAAGACTACCGGCCGCTGACACTACTCAACTCAGATTTTAAGACCTACACAAGGATACTTGCAGCTCGCATCAAACGCGTCCTCCGCCAAATTATCTCCCTTGATCAAACGTCTCTCGGTGGTGACAGCAATATCCAGACAGCGCTCAGTGACTACCGCGACGTGATAGCATTGGCAACAACCTGTCGTCTCAATGCTGTTTTGGTGTCCGTGGACTTTGATCGCGCTTTTGACAGAGTGAGCCATGCGTACATGACAAAAGTGATGACGAAAATGAACTTTCCACACGACTTCGTTACCGTAGTAATGCGACTACTCCACGGTGCTTCCTCCACAGTGCTCGTGAACGGACGTGCGGTAGGACCAATCAAAATCTTCAGATCTGTGCGGCAAGGGTGTCCCCTGTCGTCGGTGCTCTACGCCATAGCTATCGAGCCGTTACTTTGTGGTCTTAGGAACAAGCTAACAGGAATGACGTTCAGGGGCCACACATTCATCTGCAGAACATTTGCAGACGATCTTACCTTCCTGGCGCGGTCGGGAGACGAGATACGAACAGCACTACGCTGGATTGATCTGTATGGTTCGGCTACAGGAAGTCGCGTTAATATGGCGAAGTCTGGGGCTATGAACATTGGACGAGGGCTGCCAGATAACAGCGTGGCACCGTTAAGATTTATGGACACAATGAAATGTTTGGGAATTACATTCACCAACGACGTCAGACGCACGGCAGCGCTCAACTATAGACGGTTCCTGCAGTCTATCAGAACGAGTGTTCGAGATAACATGTTAAGAACATTAGACATGATGCAACGGGTCACTTTTGTGAACATTCACCTGGCATCGCGCATTCCACACTTGGCGCAAGTGCTCCCGATGCCGGTGGTTATGGCACGCTGCCTCCTAGCGGCCTTTGGATACTTTGTGAGCGCAGGTCTCATTTTCAAAGTCCGATACGAAACTCTCACCCTCCCCATTAAGCGAGGGGGCCTCGGACTTGTCCACGTCCGCGACCGCGCTGTGGCTCTCTATGTCAGTACGATGGCCAAGATGTGGCGTCGACACCAGTCAAGTCTGTCCGGCACTTTGATAGAGGAATTAGCACCACCTTCTCAAAGAGCGCCAGTTTTTGTCGGTCACATATCACCATCTCTTGCCCATATTCGTACCTTCTTCGTCGAATACAGTTACGTACAAGCGGACCTGCCGACTACCAGGACCACAACAGCACGCGACATATATTGCTTACTGTTACGAGGACGACCAGGCAACGTGATAGAGAGACGGCATCCGACAGTAACGTGGACAGTGGTATGGTGGGCAGTGCACCATGTGTTTCTTGACACAGAGACACGTACGCTGTGGTATCAGATCGTCAATGGAAAATTCATGACGCGTGCCCGATTACATGCTATACATAGAGTGGACACGCCTCTGTGTACTCAGTGCAATGAATTGGATAATGAAGTCCATCGTCTGACATGCGGCACTTCCGCAGAAGCGTGGAGCTTGGCGCAAAAAATTATAGCTTTTTTCCTTCGAGTTGCTCCGCAAGATATCGAACCACGGATATTACTCTACCCGGACGAGACATACTACCCCCGAACAAAGACCAATGCAGTAACTTGGATTCGAGGATTGACAGTCCTCTACCTTTTCAGAGAAGGCCCCAAGAACGCACTTAACTTTTGGACATTTCTACAACAACGGCATTCTACGATCAAGCACCACAAGAAATACAAACTTTACTTTGCTAACTTTCTAGGAAGTGCTATGAGCGATCCCCCGCGCAGTTGGGGAGTCCCGGGTATGAGAAGTTAATTTCTATATTCGCCGACTTAGAGCTAGAACTGATCAGGTCAATGGAACTTCCTCTAAAATCTATCGAGAAGACGTGCCCGACTCCAACGCGAGGCGCGTTGTGGATCGGCGAGGTGCACTTCTAATATTAGTTTAGCAGCCAGCCACAGTGCAATACAAGAACTGAGTTACATAGAGCTATTACTTTCATTTCAACTATGTTTGTATGATTTTTGTTTGAAGAAGACATTTAACTTTAATTTCTGTGTTTAGAGAAGTGCAAATTTTAATTTTCTTACTGAGAAGACTAAAACGGCAATGAAGCCAGGCCGAGAAGGCAGAAAAAAAAAAAAAAAAGGTCGATGGTTCGCAACCCGCCCCTACCTACATCTTTTTTTTTTTCCTAAAACGGTTTCAAACACTCTTATTAATTAATTTTTTATTATTTAGATTATTATTTTGGTCCAAAATGTTTGCAAAAACAAATAAAACTACAAATCTAAAGTGGACCGTAAAACACATCAGTGCGATTTTTTAATTTAATATGATATATAAAAAAAAAAAAAAGGGGATTAAAAAAAAAAAAAAAAAAAAAAAAGGCGACTGAGGCGCTCCAGTCACGGTCAGCACGGCCACTACGGTCGGGGGTTCGAATCCCCCCTCGGGCATGGATATTTGTGCCGTCCTAGTTCGTAAGTAGTTCATACGTAGTTTGTAAGTTTAGGGATTGATGACCCCGTAGTTAAGTCCCATTTTTTTTAATTTTTTTTTTTTTTGCACGGGCCCGCCGGGTACCCGCTCGCCCGGCGAGTGTCGGGACTCGACGGCGAACCGCAGCTCGCTCGCTGTGTACAGCGGTGCAATAGGGCTCCACTAGACTACCCGCGGTGCGGGCAGCAGAGCGCAGCGGCCGGGCGCAGGGTAAATGTGGCGCGCTGCAAGGCTCTGCTTCACGTACCACAAATATAAAAAAATTCTAAAATCCGATACCCATGTGGTCTCCTTTTGCAGTGGCAGCGCTAGGCGTCGGCGACGTCGGCAACCGCCGACGGCCTCGCGCCTATGTGGGCCTCGCAAACAATTGTTAAAATTTTGGCCTTTGACCCTCCCCCCCTTTTTTTATATTTGATGTTTAACGGCGCTTTTCAACTGTTTGGTTATTTACCGACGACCTTTCACTGGCTTCACCGAAGGTCGAACACAACATTCGTACCCAAGGGTGGAATTCAACCCCCGACGAGAGCGATCTCGCTCACCGTGGTATGATGCCTTTGTACGCTCGGCCATTCCCGGCCGGCAGCTATTTAGTTGTCCGATTTATTTCCGTGTGAATGCAGCAGTAGTGCAATTTGTAGGTAAATAATTGCAAAACAAATTCTTCAGAACATTTTAGAAAACGATTTGGAAGAAGTATACCCAAATGTTTATATAGCAATCATAATGATGCTCACAGTTAGTCAGTGCAGCTTCGCCCGAGAGAAGCTTCTCAAATTTAAAACTGATTAAGACTTACTTAAGAAGCGCAGTGAGCCAAGAAAGACTATCTGCGTTGCCAGTACTGTCAACTGAAGTCGAAATAGCGGCAGTGTAATTTAAGTAAGATGTGATCTTAAAAAAATTAAGTGAGACGAAAAGGTCCTCCATTTTAATATGTGCTTGTTTATTGTAATTTTTGTCGTTGCAATAATACTTGTATATTATACTCATAAAATTTTAGTATAATGATCATTGATGAATAATTCAGCTCATTTTATTTAACATTTTCTTCCTTACTGAAAAAATGAAAGGGGCCTCGCAAAGACGAGTTCGCCGACGCCCAGTTTTCGTCTTGTGCCGCCACTGTCCTTTTGAGAGCTGCTAAGTACCTGTCTGGTCTCTAACATCCAGACCAGGCGGCGATTGACCATTTGTTCCAGGGTCTTTCCTACACAGGGTGAAACTCCGGTAACTACTGGGAAGTGTTCGGTCCTTTCCTACTTTGAGGAGTGGAATTAAAATCGCTTCCCTCCACGAGTTGGGGAAATGGCCAACACGCCATATCAAATTAAAACATGCAAGGAAGATTTCCTTTGATTCTCCAGACATGTGACGAAGTATGCTGTACTGTATATTATCATCGCCAGGTGCAGTGTCATGAGATGCATACAGAGCAGATTCCAGATCGGAGAAAGGGTAGCTGTATGAGACAGTGTTGTTAGACCTAAGGTCCAACTTGCCCCTCTCCATGGTTGCATGATATCGCTGGAACACTAGACCCTTGCTATCTGTGGCAGTAGTATTTGCAAAATGCTCTGCCATTGTCTGCACGGTGTCTCCAGGTGTTGTTTGTAGACACCCCTGATTCAGCACAGATGCAATAGGTAAATGACTGCCTTTACCAGAAATCCTCCTGATGGCTTCCCATACTTTTGTGGAACAAGTGGAGCGGTTGATAGGACTCAGGAATCTACATCTACATGGGATACTCTGCAAATCACATTTAAGTGCCTGGCAGAGGGTTCATCGAACCACCATTATACTATTTATCTCCCATTCCATTCTCGAATAGCGCGCGGGAAGAAAGTACACCTGAATCTTTCTGTTCGAGCTCTGATTTCTCGTATTTTATTCCGATGATCATTTCTACCTATGTAAGTGGGAGTCAAGAATATATTTTCGCTTTCGGAGGAGAATATTGGCGATTGGAGTTTCGCAAGTAGCCCACGCCGCAGCGATAAGCGTCGTTGTTGTAATGATTCCCATCCTAGATCCTGTATCATTTCCGTAACGCTGTCTCCCCTGCAGCGTGACAATACGAAACGAGCTGCCCTTCTTTGGACTCTTTCGATGTCCTCCGTCAAACCCACCTGATACGGATCCCACACTGGGCTGCAATACTCCAAAAATGGACAGACAAGCATAGTGTATGCAGTTTGTTTTGTAGTTCTGTTGCATGTTATAAGGGTTCTGTCGATAAAACGCAGTCTCTGGTTCACCTTTCCCACGGCATTATTCTTTCCAATTTAAGTATGAAGTAATAGTAATTCCTAGGTATTTTGTGTAGTTTACGGCCTTCACTTTTGATTGATTTATCTTGCCATTACCTTTGCTTGCCCTCCTTAATAATGCATTGAGCCTTGTCTCTTAAAACTCTAAATGCTGCAAGGTTCTCAGTTGTTGGAGCACCATTAAACTGTCATAGGGCCACACACCTGGCTTAAATTCCTATGTGGCACTCAGGTGATCACCAAGGAACAGGATGCCTTCGAAGATCACCTGATGATTAGGGACAGAATGGCCAGCACCATGGTGGTTCACTTGTGTTATGTGGTCCATCCAATCAGGGATGTCATCTCGAAGTTCAAATACAGTCAGACGACTGAACAAAGTGCAGTTAGCCCTACGAGTTACGCTTCTTGGTGGCCTCTGCCCCAATGATTGGCCAACCGGTAAGTGGATCCACAGTGGACAGTGGTCGCTGTTGTGGTGGTAATCAGTGGCTTCCCACTGAGCAGAGTCTGCAAGGGCTGGAGAGCAAAAAGGAAGGTCAATGGCTGAGAACATCCCCGTGGCGGCACAAAAATATGTGGGATTGTCCACGATGAGCATTCAGAGATCTTGCGACATCATGAAGTACTCTACAACTCGATCCACGGGACAAGTAGAGTTGGAACCCCATAACACATTGTGGGCACGAGTCTATTAGTTCCTGGGGATGAACTTCCACTACCATGGCTTGAAGCTCAATGATCAAAGTGACGTGTATCACAGACAAACACAGCAACTCCTCCCTTTGGCCCTCTCACCAGTAAGGTCATCCTGACGGTAGATGGTATAGCCCCTGGGTATACGGGTGTCCAAAGCTTTGATCTGGGTTTCTTGTCAACACAGGCACAGGGGATGTGTCTCTGCTAGCAGTATCATGTCTTCTTCAAGAGTCCTGAACCCATTTATGTTCCGCTGTAATATGGGAGCCACGATTCATGGAGGTAGCAGCTTCGCATTTTCTTTCTGCCGAGATGGAGATACTGAACTAGGTGGGGGTTCAGTTTTGGAGTGCAAATTGTGCCCCAGATTGACATCCAGCTCCATAAGTTCAGGAGTGGAGTCAGAAGTATCTTGTATGATAACTTTGATATGGTCTGAAGGTTTATTACTGGACTTGACTTGCAATTGCGACTTACTTGATGCCTTTTTCGACTTCACTTGCTTTGTAGCAGCTACAGTAGATGTGGTAGCTGCCATGGTGGATTTTTTGTCATTCTCTACCACTGGAGTTGCCAGGGGCTGAACAGTGCCGGTAACTGTAGCTTTCTCTGCTGTGTGTGAAGGAGATAGAGGCACTGCATCAACCATGGCTTTGAAAGTGCACTGAGAAACAAGGGTGTTAGTGTCAATAACAACCCCCATTTCTGTTGGAACATCAACGTTCTGATCTGGCTTTTGAGGGACAGCAGTGAATGAAGTGTCAAATGTTGCAGGTTGCGTAGCCTTAAAGATCTTCTTGGCTTCTGCATAGGAAATGCACTTAGTAGTTTTAATTTCTTGAATCTTCTTTTCGTCCAAATAAATGTTGCATTCTATACTCCATACACGGTGTTCCCCAGAACAGTTCACAAACTTTGGAGGTGGTGAACAAGCAACACCGCCATGGGCACGTTTACCACATGCACTACAGGTGGATACTCCATTACATCCCTGCATTGTGCGCCCAAAGTGCTGGCATTTAAAACGGCGCATGGGATTTGGCATTTTTAGTCATAGAAATTCTGACTTAACATGCTCAGGGACCTTTGGACTATTAAATGTGAGGATAAATAAGTCCAATTTCTGTAGCTCTCCATCCACTCTTTTCATTATATGTTGCACATCAATGATGCTCTCTTGCACCCACTCGGCCATTAATTCTTCTCTGTGAATGTCCGACGAGGTCCTTACACATGACAACTCCTTTGCTGTTATTCAGAGTGTTGGGTAGTTCTGTCTCAATGGGATATTCCCCAAGGCAAGTAGCTTTTTGTAGGTTAACAGCTTGTTGATAGCTAGATGTTTTTATTAACAGAGTCCCATTGCGCAAACTCTTAACTGATTTCAATGAGCCAGCAATGCCTTCCAGACCCTCTTGAATGTAGATTGGCAAACCTTTCTCCTTTCCTTTTTATGATTAAAAACACATTCTGTTTACCAGCATGTGTTCATTTACTATTACTGAAATTGTTTTTAAACAATCCCAGTCTAGAGGACTAGATACATGAGCTTTTTTTGATGGTTGGGTGTTAGTACCCCCCAGAGGTACAACCATCCCAGTAGGAAGTTTAAAATTACTCAATAGGTCCATCTCGGTCCTGGGAAACTTTTCAGTTTAGCCTTGAAAGTGTGTGGATTACTACTATGAAGTCATGTGTCAGAATACTGCACACCACTTTGCACACATTACAAGGAGCTGTGATTAAAATGCAGATTTAATTTCCATCTAGTATTAACTGAGTGAAAGCTGCGAACTCTTGTGAATGTTATTAAAAACAAACATTAAAGAAAATACTTACTGAGAGTCCAATGTCAGAATTTTCAGGAACAGGGGACTGATGACCTAGATGTTTAGAATCCTTAAATCACCAACAACATCAGAATTTCCAGGATACTAAACAGGCGTCGACAAGAGGTATGGGAGCTTATCCTACATATTTCTGTGCAATAAATACCCCTTTTTAAATCAGAAAAGTTATCCCAAAAATGAACTAGCACTTATTTCAGAAACTGTTCAAATTGTACGAAATGAAGCATATAGTTTTCGAAAAGGTTACTGAACATGGGCTTTCCATGACGACTTCCTCTCTATCTGAATACCTAGAAATTTTAACTGTTCAGTCTCACTTATCATGCCCATTCTGAGTAATTGAAATGTCAGTTTTTGTAACTGTAAAAGTTTAGTCTTACTATGATTTAACATCAATTTATTTTCTATAATCCATGAACTTATTTCTTTAATTGCATTATTTGATACTGCATCAATATTGCCAACAACATCCTGCACTAGCATGCTAGTGTCATCATCAAACAGAAATATATTAGAATTACCTGAATTTATGTACATGCAAAACAACTGTGGCTCCAAAACATAATGCCCGAACCCCTTAACTGTGCCCCACTGTGATTGCATATCACAGCCATTTTGAACACTGTAGAGAATCACCTTCTGCTGTCTGTTATTAAAGTAAGAGATGAACCAATTGTGAGCTACTCCCCTTACTCCATAATTTTCCAACTTCTGCAACAATATCTTGTGATCAACAGAATCAAACACTTCTGTTAAATAAAAGAATACACCTAGCATTTACAGTTTTTTAAAATTTATTTAATCCATAAAGTGCTCCATAGAGAAAAGAAACTGTGGCATTTTCGATTGTTAAACCTCTTCTCAGAACAAACTGTTCATTTGACAGCAAATTATGGAAACTGAAATGATCAATTAACCTTGAATATACAGCTTTCTCAATAACTTCCGCAAAAACTGATGGCATATAAATGGGTCTAGAGTTGTCTATATTATCTCTTTCTCCTGTTTTGTATCGTGGTTTCACTACTGAATACTTTAGTCCATCAGGAAACAGACCATTCTGCAAGGAAAAATAACACATAGCTAAGTACTGGGCTAACATGGGTGGAACAATATTTAAGTATTCTGACAGATATCTCATCACATATGTAGGTGTCCTTAGTCATTAAGAGTTTTAATTGTTCTTCCTCTTGTCAGTATCACAGAAGACTACCTCAGGTAACAGTCTCGGATTGCTATTTTCTAAGAGGGTTTGTAGGACCTAAGGTTCTGTTTAATTCACCTGATATATTCAGGAAGTGATTATCTATGTATATCCAACCTATCACAAAAATAATAATAATTCCCATTATGCACTGACTATATATCCTCAACTCTGTGTTGCTGACCAGATATTTCCTTTATGACTGACCATATGGCTTTAATTTTATTCAGAAGATTACATATTCTTTTTGCATACCATATACTTTCTGCTGTCTTAATGACATTTCTCAAAACTATACAATACTGTTTGTAATGGTTAACAGCAGCTTGCTTCTGACTGTCTAACATTCTGATATAATTCCTGCTTTGTTCTAGATGATATTCTTATTCCTCTTGTCAACCACCCAGGCTGCCTGTTAGTGGCAGTACCTTGTTTTGAGCATTCTAGTGGAAAGTAGCTGTCAAAAAGCACAATAAATGTATTAAGGAAAGTATAGTATTTTATATTATCAGCACTATAAATACCCTGCTAATCTTGTTCCATAATTAGGTTTGATAGGGCCTCCATTGCACTTTATCAGTTTTTCTAAACATTTTATATTTAATAGATATTTGAACAGTAAAACCTTTTCAAGTTAAAATTTAAGCATCATGGTCTGAGTGGCCATTCACTATTCTGCTAATGAAATGGCTATCTAATAATAAAGAATGAACAAAATTGTATACTTGGTGTGTCCTAAAATATTATGCCAATATGATGAGTTTTGATTTACAGCAATTTTGATGTTCCTCTTGGTTGTGTGTCTGCTAGAAAACCCCTGACCATCATATACTGTATTTGTAGGATTGGTGAGTGTGTGGTTTTAAATTTGACATAACTTTTCCATAGATATACACAAGAAAATTATACCAATAAAATGTAAATTGCACTTAGCTTTTGTCATCTGGTCACTGAAGTCTAGTAGAGTCTTGAAGATGTGTTACTTAGGATCTCTTTATTTTACTATACTAATCTCAGTTGGGAGACTAGCCTATTTTTCGATGACAATAACTTGTTTAACACAGTTTCTGCCTTAAACTATTTGTTTATTTGCTTTAGAGCACCATCATTAAAAGAAAGTTTTACATCATCTTTTTCCAAGACGACAAAAAATGACCAATCTGTTCCACAGTATGGCTTCAAGTGTGTAACATGGCCCCGAAGCTTTTTGACCAACAATCACCTCTCATGTCAAAGCACTTTTAACATTATTTCAAATTTTATCAGGCAGTAAAAATTAAATGAATGTGTCAAACATTATCTGCACAACTTCAACATTTCAGTTCTTTATTCTAAATATTGTGTGTTGTGGTATGTGCTTGTAAATGTATTTTATGATGTGTGGTAATCACAGTGTTTGACTTTGGGCAATGACAGCTTCCCATTGAGTCAATATTAATGTGTTATTTTGTCATGTTATATGGCAGGTAAATAAGATGTGTGTGTATTATCACATGGTGTGGTATTTTAGAGTGTGTATTATCATGTAATTAGCTTATCTGTTTGTGATTGGATTTTACATTTATTTTAGGTACATATTTGTATATATCTAATTAGATGTTTCTATTGTGTATTCTTTATTGTTTGAGTGTGAATTTCATTAAATTGTTAGTACTTCATAATGGTTCTAATAAGGTATTGCATTTCACTGGCATATTTTAATATGTGATTTTCATAACTGCACAATATGTAACTATATATTGTGCCTGTTAACTTCAAGCTTTTAATCAAATTAGGTATGTGTCATGTTTATGTAGTATCAATATTAAATGTCAAGTTATAGCTAGGACATTTGGTTGCAATAGCTATGAAAAAAATTAAACTTAAGTTAAAGTATGAAATGGGTCATCCTCATGAAAGTTGTGGTATAGGCAGTTAGGCTAATACAGTTTTGCAGAAGTGTTCCTGTGTGGTTTAAATAGACATACATAAGTGATGTGGTACTTTCTACTGTTGGTAGAGCTTGAATCATAAAGAAATGGGGTTGGATAATAAAGAAAATGGGTTTGGGTGTGCACATATATAAATGTTACACAATCTTTGTCTCTTCCCATTTCCACCAGTGTACATTTTTATTGTTGCTTGCTACATAACCCTTGAGCCTGATGTATTTATTGAATCCATGATACCCAGTAATGACCGCTTTCTGCAGTGGCGTAATGTGGAAATGTTTTCCTTGTTTGTTTTAGCCAGTCCATAATGGATTATGTTCTGGAGGTTGCTGTAAGTGCCTTTCAGGACACATGGGATTGATTGTCAATAGCTACTATTGAAGGTTTGTTCAAGTCTTTGATGACTCTTTGAAATCAACAAAAACTGCTAGATTATTCACAGATTGCATCCTTTTAGCCAAGACAAATTTCTATTGCATTTAAATTCTACCAACAAATACCAAAGAATAACAATTTACACAAATTCTCACTTTCTAAATTTATGTACTTACTAACTAAATTGGAGCCAATGATGGCATTACTGATGCCAAGATTTCATAGAGAAAAATAACAAATCAGCTCATAAAATTTTCAATGTGTACTAATCAACCTGAAACCTTTCCATTAAGAATGCAGTACTTTACTTTTGTCCTATTTTCTCACACTGATAGTTTCATTTCATTAAATCTGGTAAATCCGTAAATTGAATGCTTATTTTAAGTGCAGATTAACTGATTTGATCAGCTGCATAAGAAACACAAACACTGAAAATATAAATAAATGTGGTATAGTACACAGAGTGACATTGACTGTAACATACAGCTGTATTTTAAGAGTAAATAATATTTACTCCCTACTGCAGTGATGTGGCTCTCTTTCCACACTTCAAACATATTGTTACATGTGGTGTACTATGATTGTAAGTCCATTGAACATATAGCAGGCTTATTGTCAACATTTTTAATTGCAAGCACCCCAAATGAACTGCCATAGTTTTTGTAATTTTAAAACATTATAATACCTATGACCAATCAAGGCAAACTACAATAAGCACCTATAAGCTGTGAAATCAAATAATTTATTTATAATTATCTAATAGAGAGTGTGATAACACTGATATTTTCAATATATTTTTTTTTTTTTTTTGCAGAAAGTGCAAATTTAAGCACAACACATACTTTTGACTTATTTGCATGGAAATATTATTATAGTGGTGCAACAACAGTCAGAAATCATAGCCTATTTGACACTCCTTGAAACTCCACTCCCCCTTGCTGCCTCTGCTCTCGCACCTCACAACTGTTGCAGGCGAGTCACAAGGGAGTCACTGTTTGTGCCTACTGAACAGGTAGGACATTGAGCACATGATTGGCTAATGCTCGGCCCCTACCACTCAGCTCACTAAAATGTCAATCCCGCAGTAATTTTAATAGGAGTATACCTCCAAGCTTCCCCCCCCCCCCCCCCACCCATCCCAACCTTGAGGACCGGGATTTTCTCTTGGGGTTTACTTCATCTTGGGGGGGGGGAGGGAAAATTAACTTCCCTACACCAAAGGGGTCCCCCAACCCATAACTCACTTTACTCGAGATGCAATTCATCTGGCTTCTGTGCCAGTAACTGAATGAACCTTTAATACAGCTGTTTCTTTGGGGGGGGGGGGGGGGAGATAATCTCCACTGATGCCCATCAAATCATAGCAAATGATGAGTTTATGATCTATAAATTTAATAAAAATAAAATAAAGCCAGAAACATCTCGAAAAACTAATTTATCTTGAACCTAATAATTAATCTGGGCACTTTAATTACAAAAGTAAGCACACTAGATGTATGTCATATTAACCACAATTGTGCAACATTTTTCCCACATCTAATCTACCCCCATGAACCACAGACATTGCCGAGGTGGGGTGGCTTGCATGCCTCAACGATATAGATAGCTGTACCAGTGATACAACATGGCAGGGGGTATCTGTGGAGAGGCCAGACAAGAGTGTGGTTCCTGAAGAGGCGCAGCAGTCTTTTCAGTAGATGTAGGAGCAACAATCTGGATGATTCACTGAGCTGGCCTTGTAACATCAGCTAATGTGGCTTTGCCATACAGTTACTGCGAGTGGTTGAAAGCAAATAGTTACTTTTTCTGAGGACATGCAGCTCTACTGTATGAATATATGATGATGGCATCCTCTTGGGTAAAATATTCCGGAGGAAAAATAGTCCCGCACATGGAACTCAGGGTGGGGACTACTTGGGAGGATGTCATCATCAGGAAAGACAACACTAGCATTCTACAGATTGGAGTGTGGAATGTTAAATCCCTTAATCAGTTAGGGAGGTTAGCCAATTTAAAAAGGGAAATGGACAAGTTAAAGTTAGATATAGCGGGAAATAGTGAAATTTGGTGGAAAGAAGAACAGGAATTCTGGCCTGGTGAGTGTAGGATTATAAATACAACATCAGTTGGGTGTGTTACAGGAGTAGGTCTAATAATGAATAAGAAAATATGAATGCAATTAAACTACTATAAGCAGTGCAGTGATTGCATTATCATAGTCAAGATAGATACGAAGTCAACACCGACCACAGTAGTATAAGTTATTTGCCAACTAGCTCTACCGATGATGAGATCAAAGAAATGTATGAGGAGATAAAGGAAATTATTCAGACAGTTAAGGGAGAAGAAAACTTAATTGTGATGGGGGACTGGAATTGGGTAGTAGGAAAAGGAAGAGAAGGAAGACTAGTAGGTGAATATGGGTAGGGGAAAAGGAATGAAAGAGAAAACCACCTCGTATAATTTTGGACAGAAAATAATTTAATCATAAGAAACACTTCGCTTAAGAAACATGAAAAAAGGTTATATATATGTAAAAGAGACCAAGAGACACAGCAAGGTACCAGATAGATTTCAGAACCAGGTATTAAACTGTACGGCATATCCTGGGGCAGGTATAGACTCTGACCTAATCTTATTTGTCATGACTTGTACATTAAACTGAAAAACCTCCAGAAAGGTAGAAAAATGAGGAGATGGGACCTGGATAAATTGAAGGAACCCAAAGTTATTGAGAATTTAAGAGGGAGCTTTAGGCAGCAGTTGACAGAAATGGGGGGGGGGGAATAAAACAGTAGAAGAAGAATGGATAGCTTAGAGAGATGAAATAGTGAAGACAGCAGAACTCAGATGGAAAACCAGTTCTCAGCAAAGAAGGGAAAGCTGAAAGGTGGAAAGTCTACAGAGGGGTTGTACAAAGCAAATGATCTGAGAAATATTGTAGAAGGGGAGAGGATGTAGATGAAGATGAAATAGGAGATACTATACTGACAGAAGAACTTGACAGAGCACTGAAAGACCTAAGTTGGAACAAGGCCCCTGGAATAGACGACATTCCCTCAGATCTACTGAAGTCTCTGGGAGAGCCATCCATGACAAAACTATTTCACCTGCTGTTGAAGATGTACAAGACAGACGAAATACTCTCAGACTTCAAGAAAAATGTAATTCCCATCCAAAGAAAACCAGGGAAGACAAAATTTTTAACTCAAATTATTCACAGAAGGATGGAAAAGCTGGTAGAAGCTGACCTCGGGGAAGATCAGTTTGAATTTAAGAGAAATGTAGGAACACATGAAAAATAAATAAATAAATAAATAAAAATTGTCATATAATATTTAGTACAAAGTAATAATTTGTAAAGGCACCTTTCATTAACCTGACATTCCACATCATTACAAAGTGTCATATTCATGACCTATACTAATCTAATCCAATCTAACCTAATACTCACTTTACGACTTGGAAGATCGATTAAGGAAAGGCAGACCTACTTTTCTAGCTTTTGACAATGTTGATTGGAATACACTCTTTCAAATTTTGATGTCAAAGGGCATGAAAAGGAAGCACTGGTTGGGAAGGGAGTAAGACAAGGTTGTAGCCTTATTCCAATGTTATTCTATTTGTACATTGAGCAAGGTATGAAGGTAAGCAAGGAGAAATTTGGAGAAGGAATTAAAAGTTCAGGGTAAAAAAATAAAAACATCGTACTTTGCCGGTGACATTGTAATTCTGTCAGGGACAGCATAGGGCCTGGAAGAGCAATTGAATGGTATGGACAGAGTGTTGAAATGGGTGTAAAAGATGAACATTAACAAGAGCAAAACAAGGGTAATGGAAGAAAGTCTAAGAAAATCAGGCAGTGCTGAAAGAATTACTTTAGATAATGAAATAATAAAGATGGTAGATGACTTTTGTTACTTGGGCAGTAAAATAATCACACCAACTCCTCGCCTCCATCAGTCTCCAATGTTGGGGAGTACTAAAGGCATAGTATAAAACCGACTAATTACTAACAGTAGATTAAACATGCATTTATGATTAGTGTGAACATCAAGAAATGCCACTAAAATATTCAGTTCAAATAAAATGCAAAGTACTTTGACTACTCACTTTCGCTGAACTTAGAAAATTCGAAGCAAACAATCCTCAAGTGAAATGTTTGTAATCTTAACAGACTCAACTACTCTAGTTGTTTCCTACATTTACAAACTACTTAAACTAACTTATACTAAGGACAAAACACACACACACACACACACACACACACACACACACACACACGAACGTACGATGCGAGGGGCCGTGCAATCTGTAACATGATGACTCTGACCGCATGGCCTCAAGTCAGCTTGCACCTCAGTATTTGCATCACACACACAGTATGCTGTGTCTAGAAGTTAATTTAAATTAAGTTCATGATATTTAAAACCTGTTCAGCCAGCACAACAACATATTAGATTCGTCTGTTTAGTTGGAATGTGGTATGTAGTAATGAAAGACACAAACAAATTGGCTAACAAAACAATATATTTTTACTAACAGTATTGTGTTTTCCAACACACAACTATTTCACATTCAGGTTTCATTTCTAATACTGAAGCACAGTTATTAAAACATAATCATGTACTCAAGCTCTCATCATTATTGCAATAAATATGTGTGGGAGGGACAGAAAAAGTTAGGGGATACAAACAAGAATAACAAGCTCAAAGCAACAGATCATATCTGTTCAACTGCTTTGAAATATGCCTAACATATAAAACCTCTATTTATAATATTTTATGGATCACAGTTCACTGCACAATCTGTGTGACATAACTATTACTTAAAGCTATAACTAACACAGAAACACAAATGAGTATTTTTCTCACAGAAAAACACAGTACTGGGAGTAAATGAAGTAAAAAAACAGAAATAAACAACAAACAAAGAAAAGGAACATTTTCATCTAAAAATACGTGGAATGTTTGAATGGCAAAGGAGACCAACTTCAGTCTTATATTTCTGCAAAGAAATGGTGCCAAGATTTTAAGGTCACTGAAATCTGCATATTGACATTGAGATATTGTCATTTATCCACCAAATAAACAATTTTCTCAAAATAGGAAAATATCCTTTAAAATTATAAATATTTTAAATACTGTCTAAGATTTCTGTCATGATAGTACAAATACATTATGAACTAGACTTTGATAAATTAATATTTCACTGTACAAACTACATCAACACATTACAATATATTGTTCGTGTAACATGAAATTACCAACAGTACATAAGTATCAGATTTTCAGTAATAAATAGTTACTCAGTTACTACAAACAACTATTCATAAATATATTATGCACATTGTATATACATTGTTGCTTGAGTTCTAAGTATTCTTAAAAATTAATGCCTCTCTTTGTTCACATACTTTCTGCACTTAAATAGAAAGCTACGTATGATATATCCTAAACACTTTCAGCCTCACAGTGGTTCTAGGAAACTGTGCTGCAGGCCATTTCTTTACAGCGTAAAGTAATGTCTCAGCTTTTTCAACACTTTTGTAACTTTAAAAGAAATACATCTGACTGTTGGTAAACTTAATTTTTTTTGCTAAACAGCATACACCGAAGCTCACGTGCAAACTGCACTATTCCAGGTACCATAAACTTTAATAATTTTTCTTACAAGGTTATAGAAGATGCAACAAATTTTTCATGAAATGGTTCTGCGAGGGGTGACAGGTGGAGTGGAGTTGACGGTTCCTACCCTTGCAGGAATTGGAGGAGGAACACCAGCCCTTGCTGGTACTGGTGGTGGTTGTGCCCTGTCAGGAATGGGAGGGGGTGGAAGCTGCCGCTGTGGTAGAGGCGGCGGCTCCATCTCTTGTACATTATTACCTGATGAGTCTAATCGTGGTGGGGGTGGAGGGGGCCCACTTGGTCTCGTTGGACAGTAGTCGTCCTGAATCTCTTCATATATTGCATTGTTGTCTTCCTGTTGATTGTAGACTGTCTCTGGAGGGGTGGTGGGAATTTTCTGTTGCACAGGTAAAGGTTTTGAAGGAACACTGATCACGCCTGCCTGTAAGAACAAGGTTTGAATCATCATGATACTCAAATAATGCCAAATTCATTCTAATGCATTTATACAATACATAAAAAGGTTAAGGTATTTGAAATAACAACACTAAATAGAAAGTTTCAAGGATAACAGAGATAATTAGATCATAGTTGAACACATTTCATAATAAGGAAAGGTTAACGGGTTTTATTCAGTTAGAAACACATTCCTTATGTTTGTGAATTTATGGTCCTGTCTCTTCAATTCATGCAAAAAGGAAACAATTATTTTATCAATTTATACTTGTATTTGGTTACAGTTTTATCTGTCTGTACAATAAGAACGCTGGAAAAGAAGAAAGATTATAGTTTTAAGGATAAAAAGTGCAATGAAGCAAATGTTTTAAGAGATGGATATAAGTTTTGATACAGCAATAAGTAAGAAGATATTACGCCACAGACTTCAAAAGAAATATGTCAGCACTCAATCAGTCAATGAAGGTAATCAATAAAGAGAGTAAATCAGTATGTTATGTTTGGAATTTGGGCATTGTACCTGCTGAATGAAGTCCAATTTGAGAGAACATATTATTAGGTATTACTTCAGTTTGGAAATAAATGGAAGACGTAATTAACTATAGTCTTCCTAAGACTTATCAAGCCTAATCACAATATGTTATTTCAGAAAATCACATGAAAAATAAATCACTATTAGAAACAGATTTCCACCTCATGCCTTCTGTATTTTTTGAGAATGCTTCGTTTTAGTCACAACACTGACAATAACAATGGAGACATTATGCAAATTTAGAAAACATTATAAATGAAGTACGCACAAAATTCCAAAGTGCATTTCATTCTCATGTTGTTTAAAGGCTGATTATAGTTTAAAAATATATATTCTGTCAAAAAGAAGTAGGTTTGTAATTAAAACATTTGTTTTGTTTAACTGACTACATTTTATAGTGTATACAGGTGCAACTGTGGAAATTCGCTAGCACAATATGGGAAAAATAGGTGATATGGTGGTAACACTCAGGAAGCCAATTTTGCAGTGGAGACTCACCATTTTCATCAACAACTTGTGTTTCCATGGCTTCATAAAAATGGAACGGATGCATGTGGTATTGATCCCAACAATAACCACAACATTCTAGAACTACAAGACAAGCTGAAATGAGGCTAAACACAGTTGATGCCCATTAATATTCTGATGACTCTGAAGTTGTGTGACAATAAAGATGTGTTATGTTGACCACTTGTAACAGTAGTAATGACTCAGATGGAGAAGACTGTTGAAAGAAGCAGGAATCCTAAGTGTGTTGCAAATTGTAACCCTAATACAGGGATAGTTGACTGTATTGACATGCTGCTGAGTCCAGTCAAATCAATGCAGAACAGTATTTTGATCTGTGCATTTTAAATGCTCATGTTCTCTAATGAGTAGTAACAAGGTGAAAAATAAAAATAGCAGATTTTCATCCGTCTCTTATAAGAGAAATTGTGAAGCCTTTGACACAGAACTGAGGAAAGAACTGGCATGGAAGGTGCTCTAACAATGACTATTCTTTACTTTTCACCGACAGACATTGGGGTAATTTTTGTTAGGAAATATTCACCAACCAATGGATGTTATTGTATAACAACAATATTCATGAATAATCGCAGCTTAAATAAACTGTTTTGCTGTCAAACTGGACAATGGGAGTTTGTCACAGTCATACCATTATCACAGTGGAAGTACTATAGACATGCAATTTATCACCTCTGTCCAAGTACTTAGTTTCTATCATATTTAAAAGAAGTTGTACATGAAATGATCAAAGATATCGCATCAAACAAAATAAAGAAATATGGAGCAATAAAGTTATTACTGTTTCTCAATGACTATCAAATACTGAGAGTGATATCACAGATTAAAACTTTCCTTGGGTTATTACAGTGATAAACATATGGAGGACAGTACATATTTCAGACGAGTAACTATGAAAGAACACAAAGTTACTTTTATCACTGGGTAGCAAAATTTTATTAGAAACTACAGCAAGGATCTAACTCTTAGGTGCAAAACAGTACTGACATATTTGTGTATTTGTCCACACTAATTCATTTCAAGAGAAGCTTTAAAATGGAAACAAAAATTGTATTGAGAATGACAAAACCCAGAATGGTAGACCAAGCTGTCAAGCCAAGCCACTCCAGAAACAATCAACAAAGGCAAGACAAGCCAGTCAAGGAATCCAGTACACAGGTATTCGCGAGATTCGCCACTATTCAGGACAGGTGATGGCACTAGCCGACGGGAAAAGCACGCTCAGTGTGGCATATAGGGTGAAAGCTTGTAGTAGTAAAAAGTTTAACAATGAGTGATGCTTTCAGTAATACGTGTGGAAAGACAAACCTTAGGAACTTGTTTTCTGTGTTGGTATGGTGATGCTCCAGGTGACACACTCGGCAGAGGTGGTCGACCAGGAGGAGCTGGTCGGGGAGGTGCCTTCAGCGGCACATCAGACTCTTCACCGGGACTTGGACTATATGATCTGTCCACACTGTACACATAATCTGCTTTGTTTGTGCCTAGAAGAAAATTTGTATTTTAGTTGTACAAATATTAATTATTATTATGTAATTTAGCTTATAACTTTTTAGAAATGCAAAAATATTTTTTTTTTTTAAATTCTATACTGGTTTTACAGCTTATCAATGTAAGGGGAAGTTGATATTATCTTCTTCTTTCTGTCTATTCTTATGTGACTATTACTTACACTCCTGATCAGTTGTAGATGAGCCATCTGTTGTTAGCTCTGGCAAAGGTTCTGTGTGATCACATAAAGGAATTGTGTTATTGCTGCAGAGCTCTACTTCCTTTAGGGCCTGATCTTGCCAATTTGGAGTTTTTAAAGAGAGAGTCAATGCATGGCCACAAATCTGAAAAAGAGATAGTGATCTTTCAACAAGAGAAGGCTTGCTATTTGTGTGTAATATAAAAAATAAATAGTTTTGACAAAAACAATAGACTCCATGATGTGTAATTTAGTTGCCTTTTTTAAAAAACTTCAATCCAGTATGCAAAGTAGACCTCATGCAAGTAGTCGTAGCCATCTGCAGAAATGCTTTCTCGACTTGTATGCTAGGAGAGTCCATTCCCTTGTTTTGGAGGGGCGACCACCTCAGTTGCATGATGCCTGCAGGGTGCAGGTAACAGCCAACTCACAAAGCATACAGCTCAGCAGGCAATGTGCAACTGAGCCGGCTGCCCACTGAAACAAAGGAATGGACACACCCTGGGCACAGCTCAAGAACGTGTTTTTGTGCACAGGCCATGACATCCTGCACAAACTCTACCTGTAGTTCTACCAGAAGGTGTACATTTCATTGTTATATTATTAATTGCACAGAAATTTATGTTTTGAAGATACTGGTTTTACTTGGCAATGATGTGCATATAACATTTACACCAAAGACTTTATTACAACAGATACAAACACCACTTGTACAAGAGAAATGAAAATAATTTCTAGAGAAAAGCTTCAAATAAATGAAAGCAATATATTGAAGAAAGAACCTGTTCAACAGACAAAGACAAAAATACATAAAGGATACAAATACAAGGGTTTAAATGAAAGAGTGCGGTAGATGGCAGAAAGAAGGAAAATGTGAAAATGATTGTGAAAAGGACTGTGGCATATATGGTTGAAAGTAATAGACAAAAGCACACTGAACAAACTGATAATTTAAACAAAATATGAAAATGGAAAATGTTTGTCCAAGTTGGACACATTTTTATTTCGAGGCATTGTGATGCACTCTTGATGGTGTGTATCGAATAAACTGATGGTTAAAGGGAAATAATTATCTGATAGTAATAGAGTGTAAAAACGTGTAGTATAAATATGTGCGTGTGTATGATGCTCTAAAGACGTAATAACACACACACTGGGGGTTGACTCTCTTAATTTACATCAATGAGCATGATCTTTTTGTCCTTAGAATACCAGTTTCAGTTAGTGGTGACCACCTTCAGTTCTGTTATGGATCCATAATGAAGTTACAAAATAAACATATGCTCAAAATAATTTTGTCATAAATTTTAAAATAACTGAACTAGGCTCCAAGGCTGATAAGTTGTTCTGAAAAATAGCACCAAAAACAAGATTTTACTGCCAGCCTTGTAGCCTACTTTATATAGTATTTTAAAAACCTATAGTGAGGTTATGTTGATTATTCATTTATTTTGTGACAATGTCATTATGATTCCACTGTATAAAAACATGTTAAGGAGGCCACACCCTGCCTATCTAACCCATGTTGCAAGTATTTGACACATTTATGGAAAAAAAAAATATCTGATAAGGAATATACAACTCGGTACAAGCCAAACACAGCCATGAAGTCAAAAATGTGACAACGGAGGCAAAGGTATAATGATTTCATTTATTTCTGAAATTGTCACTTTAAAACATCATCATTGTATTGAAATCCAGGTTGAAGTCAGCTTCTGATTTGAAGACAATGTTTGTGATGTTTTAACTGTATTAATCTGAATTTTGCTGTAACCATGACCAAGAACAAGGATTCCCAATTCTGAAATATGAAGGATCACTGACTGGATCCAAATCCAGGTCACTGTTTTTCATGGAGAAAGAGCAATGCTACATGCTGTGCCTTGGCCATTGTGATGTAGATGATATTATCACAGGGTGGATATTATTAGGTGATCAATTGTTCCCGTCTTCTGACATGTTTTGGAACTTATTAATGGAATTTTTTTATTTGCTATTAACATTCTATGTGCATAAACATAAATCACAGTGTTGAGGCAGGCAGTTCAATCCTGTGTGTACTCTTATGGGAGTTCAATAAACGGACTTGCTTTTAGTGTGAATAGTTCATTGACAACTCTGCTCCTGTAACTGGTACATTATTATTCCAAAACTTCTGTCCCATCATCCTCTCATTTTTTTTTTTTTTTTTTTTTTTTTTTTTTTTTTTTTTGAATGATTTGTTCCCCTCTTTATCAAAGATTCAAGAGAATTATCAACAATATTTAAGTAAAGGAATAATAACTACTTACCTGTGTCTGTGACTTGCTGGCTGCCACCAGTGCACACTGCCCATCACGAAATGTCACCCACATAGTGTCTTCGACAAATCTGACAAGAATAACTTCTCCAATTTGACTCAGTTCTTGTAAAAGTGCCATCATAAAATTATCATCAAAGAGATCTTCTCCTGTTGCTTCAGAATCAACTGCCTGCAAATTAAATACATGTATATTATGATATAATACTGCCAAACATAACTGATGCATAAAATTATGGAACAGGTAGCATCAATAAAATAATCTTTGGCATATATGAACAATAATAAAGGCAGGTACATATAGTGGTATTATGATTCACCATAATGAAGGGAGTGATAACAGAACTGTCTTAATTAAAGAGGCAAGTAGTAAATTAGAAGTGATCGATTGTTTAGAAAAGATCAGTATTATGAAATTAACACAGTTTGCTATAGGAAACAGTACATGGGAACAATATGACACATGCCAGAAAAAGAAAATGTTCACTGAAAGAGAAATACAGCAGAAGGACTCTAAGGAAGTTTCCTGTCTTTCCTTGTATCACCTCACCTCAACTAATCTAATCACCTAACCTCTTCCTCACATCTCCTTTGGCTCCAAAAATTATTTACAGCTATTCTAATGATGGCAGTTCTTTTATAGATTTTGATTTTCATTAAGTAATACTTGGCATCCTTCAGTTTAATGATTAATTGGTCAGCTATTGTTTCCTGTTTCTACAACTCCCACACTACATCCATGTACAAATTACAGAACTTTACACAGTAGTAACAGACATGCCACAGTAACTCTGAGTATCTAGGTACAATAATGCCATGCTCAGTAATCTTATTTTATGATAGTGATACACGGGAGGTATGCAACATATAATATGCTGTATCAACTAAATGTGTGATCATTAGCTGTTCATAATTATGGAAGTGTTGCTGGTACAGGATTTTGTGCACAAACTGATCTCAATTGTTATGGTCTTCAGTCCGGAGACTGGTTTGATGCAGCTCTCCACCCTACTCTATCCTGAGAAAGCCTCTTCATCTCCTCATAAGAATGGCAACCTACATCCATTTGAATTTCCTTACTATATTCATCTCTTAGTCTCCCTCTGCAATTTTTACCCCACACACTTCCCTCCAATGCTAAATTCACAATTCCTCGATGTCTAAGAATGTGTCCTACCAATCTACCCCTTCTTTTAGTCAAGGTATGCCAGAAATTCCTTTTCTCCCCAATTCTGTTCAGTACCTCCTCATTAGTTACATGATACACCCACCTAATCTTCAGCATTCTTCTGTAACACCACATTTCTATCCACTTCCTGTCCGCACTGTTTATTGTCCAGGTTTCACTCCCATACAAGGCAACACTCCACACAAATGCCTTCAGAAAGGATCTCCTTGTATTTAAACTAATATTCGATGTTAGCAAATTTATCTTTTTCAAAAACATTTTTCTTCCCATTGCTACGCTGCATTTTATATCCTACGACCACATCATATGTTATTTTACTGCCCAAGTAACGAAACTCATTTACCACCTTTATTGATTCGTTACCTTATTTAACTCCTTCACCAATGCCTGATTTTTTAAGACTGCATTCAATTACCCTTGTTTTGCTCTTGTTAATGTTCACCTTATAAGCTCCTTACAGCACACTGTCCATTCCATTCAACTGCTTCTCCAGGTCCTTTGCTATCTCTGACAGAATTACAATGTCATTAACAAAATGCAAGGTTTTTATTTCTTCACTCTGAACTTTAATTCCTTCTCCAAATTTCTCCTTGCTTTCCTTTATAGCTTGCTCAATGTACAAATTGAATAACATTGGGGAAAGGCTACAACCCTGTCTTACACCCATCCCAACCTCTGCATCCCTTTCAAGCCCTTCAACTTTGATAACTGCTGTCTGGTTTTTGTGCAAGTTGTAAATAACCTTTGGTTCCCTATATTTTACTCCTGCTGATTTGAGAATTTGAAAGAGTGTGTTCCAATCAAGGTTGTTAAAAGCTTTCTCCAAATCTACAAAAGCTAGAAATGTGTGATTGTCTTTCCTTAATCTATCTTCTAAGATAAGCCGTAAAGTCAGGATTGCCTCCTGTGCTCCCACATTTCTCCTGAATCCAAATTGGTCTTCACCAAGGTTGGCTTCTACCAGGTTTTCCATCCTTCTGTAAACAATTTGTGTTGAAATTTTGCAACCATGACTTATTAAACTGATCGTTCTGTTATTTTCACATCTGCCTGCTTTCTTTGGAATGGGGATTATTACATTTTTCTTTAATGTCTGAGGTATTTCCCCTGACTCATACATCTTTACACACCAGGTGAAATAGTTTTGTGATGGCTGGCTCTCCCAGAGACTTCAATAGTTCTGAGGGAATGTTGTCCACTCCAGGGGCCTTCCTACAATATTGTCTCCGAGTTCATTTCCTTTGTAAAGACCCTCTATATACTTTTTCCACCTTTCAGCTTTCCCTTCTTTAATAAGAACTGGTTTTCCATCTGGTTCCTTATATTCATACACCTGCTTTTCTTGTCTCCAAATGTTTCTTTTATTTTCCTGTATGCAGTATCTATTTTTCCCCTATTTATACATTCTTCAACAGACTTGCATTTGCCTTTTAGCCACTCCTGCTTAGCCATTTTGCACTTTCTGTCAATCTCATTTCTTTGTCGTCTGTACTCCAATTTATCCAGGACCATCTCCTTATTTTCCTACCTTTTTGCAGGTTATTTTCAGTTTCAGCCTACAGTTCATGACCAACAAGTTATGGTCAGAGTCTACATGTGCCCCTGGGTAAGTCTTCAGTTTAAAACCTGGTTCTGAAATCTGTCTTTCACCATTATCAAACCAACTGGTACCTTCCAGTGTCTCCTGGTCTCTTCCACATATACAACCTTCTTTCACGTTTTTAAACCAAGTGTTTATTATGATTAAATTATGTTCCGTGCAAAATTCTACCAGGTGATCTCCTCTTTCATTCCTTTTGCCCAGTCCATATTCACCTACTATTTTTCCTTCCCTTCCTTTTCCTACTACCAAATTCCAGTCTCACATCACCATTAAGTTTTCCTCCCCCTTAATTGTCTGAATAATTTCTTTTATCTCCTCATACATTTCTTCGCTCTCCTCATTATCGGCAGAACTAGTGGGCATATAAACTTGTACTACTGTGGTCAGTGTTGGCTTTGTATCTATCTTGACTATGATAATGTGATCACTGCGCTGCTCATAGTAGTTTACCCGCATTCCTATTTTCTTATTCATTATCAGACCTACTTCTGTAATACCACAACCCAACTGATTTTGTATTTATAATCCTGTACTTGCCTGACCAGAAATCCTGTTTCTCTTTCCACTGAACTTCACTAATCCCCACTATATCTAACTTCAGCCTATCCATTTTTAAATTTTCTAACTTCCCTACCCAATTAAGGGATCTAACATTCCACGCTCCAATCCATAGAATGCCAGTGTTGTCTTTCCTAATGATCACAACCTCCTGTGGAATCCCCACCCAGAGATCCAAATGGGGGACTATTTTACCTCTGGAATATTTTACTCTCAATTATGACCCATTAATGTTCAATTAATGTCAGGTAACGTGGGTGGCCAAGTCTCATTCTCTTGAACTATTCAGAATTTTCTTCAAACCAATAGTGGACAATTCTGGCCCGGTGATATAGTGTTCTGTCAACCATAAAATCCATCATTTTTTGTGACCATGAGATCCATCATTGGCTGCAAATGGTCACCAACTGAACCCCAGTACATTCAACATAAAAACACCCACACCATTATGGAGACACTACCACCTTACACACTATCTTGGCAATAACTTGGGTCCATGGTTTCACTTAAACCCTGCCATCATATCTTATTAACTGAATTTGAGAATTGTCTGAACAAGCCATGGTGTTGTGGCATCTAGAGCCCAGGAAAGGCACTGGAGGCAATTGTGTGATATTAAAAAAAGCACCAGTGTTAGTCATCTGTTACCCTTGCGCATTAACATTAAACTGAGCTCCACTGCCATAACGGATACATCTGTCGCAATTCTCACATTGATTTCTGTGGTTATTTCATGTAGTAGAGCATGCCTGTTAGCACAGAAAAATCTACATAAATAGTGTAGCTGTCTGTCATTAAGTGCAGGCTGTTGGCCACTGAATTGTCTGTGGTAAGAGGTAATTCTTGAACATTGGTATTCTTGGCGTACTCTTGACTCTGTGGATCTCAGAATACTGATTCCCTTAATATTTCTGAAATAAAAAGTCCCATGCATCTAGTGCCAACTACCATTCCACATTTAAAGTCTGTTAATTCCCATTATGCAGCCATAATCATATCAGAAAACTTTTCACATGAATCACCTGAGTGCAAGTGACAGCTTTGCCAATACACCACCCTTTTATACCTTCTGAAAATGATACTGCTGTCATCTGTATCCATGCGTACCACTAACCAATGGTTTTTGTCACTTCAGTGTATTATAAATTACTTTTAGTGTGCTTCCTGTAATAGTTCATTTCAGAAAGCTTATTCATTGGTTACTATCTACTTTCACTATACCTGAATTACTACTGTTGCATCTGGAGGTCCAATGTCCTGAATAACTTCCATGAATATTTGGCTCCGTCGTTCTTCATCTACGTGGCCCACATCAATGTCAATTATAGCTATAACTGGTCTATGGTCACTCTGTTTCAACTCAGCACGTCCATAATGCACTAATCTCCCTGGATTCCAATCACTAGGTAAGTCTGCCAAAATAAAAACCGTAAAAGAGTTTGAGGTCTAGCACAAAACTAGAAAGATTGATACTGAGTGAGAAGGTACAATTAGACTCTATTTTCATCTAACATACGGAGAATTAATGCTAATCAGTAATTTACAGTCACTAAAGCAACCTACTAATTATATCTAACAACTGAATGTCCAGGTAGAATGTCAGTACTACAATGAGGATAGGAATTAAATTCTAGATAACTAAAATTGTATTTATTTATAACATTGTTTTGGCATCTGCCATCATCAAATCTGTAATTAAGATGAAAGGAACAAGTCTTGGTTGTACATTCCAATCACATAGAAAGTTTTAAATACAAATAAAAAATAGAAACATTTTTATAAGGTATTTAAATTGTTCACTCACATAAAAACCTCTGAACTTGCAAAGTAAAGTTAAGTGTCAATAATAAAATCTATACCTAGTAGGGACAACAAAGAAATGAAAACTATGTGCGCATACACACACACACACACACACACACACACACACACACACACACACACTTTTCCTTCTTTCTTTCTTTCTTTCTTTCAGCATGTATATATAGCTGACAGGTGGCACTAGTGCGGGACATTACTTACCAATTTTTAAATTTATTACCCTAGTTTTACTATCAATTAGATTTGTAAAAAGAAAAACAGATACATTTTAATTTTTACATATACCTGGCTAAATTGTTTGTTTTTGAAACTCATGTTAAATTGATTATATGCAACTTTTATTAACATATGTGGTAAGTACAAAAACTGTTTTCTACTTACCACATAATAAGTTAATGGAAGTAGCATATAATTTTAATCAATTTTGTGTGTGTGTGTGTGTGTGTGTTTGTGTGTGTGTGTGTGTGTGCGTGCGTGCATATTTAAGGCTTTAGTAGTTGGCTGTGTTAGGCAAAGATTTTATTATTGACACTGAACTTTACTTTGCAAGTTGAGAGGTTTTTAGGTGAGTCAACAATTTAAATACCTTATAATTTTTTTTATTATTTTCAATTTCAATTTAAAACTTTCTGTGTAATTCAATTATGCAGCCAATGTGTCTTCCTTTCATCTTAATTACAGATCTGATGATGGCAGATGCCAAAACGAAATTATAAATAACTACAATTTTAGCAGTTTAGCTGGTTTGTTGTTTTTATTGAGAAAAAATGAAGATTGCAGACTCATACAGGAAATTAATTTCCTTTATACAAAAACAATGATGATAGGTTGCTACTCAATGCAAACAGTATCGTGACCTGCAAGACAAGCTCGTATTAATTACAATTACACTCACACAACTTAAATTTTTGGCTTTTGCTGTGGCTCGATTGATATCTGACATATTAGAAACAGAAATCATTAAATCAGTGATTACTATACACTGAATAGCTGCCAATAACAAGAGAATGCATGCAGCCCCACAACAGGTTTCAATTAATATATCTAAAGAACAATTCCAACACTTTGCAGCAGCACCCACAACTGTTCAGGTGTTGTTTGCTGGGTTTACTGAACACCGTCAGGTATTAACAGTATCCAATAAATACTCAAATGGAGTGAGCTAACTGGATGATTGGGAAGTCAAGCAATAATCAAGAATGCATTGGAGATTTTATGAAACCACTTGGGAGCAACCAAAGAGGAGTGATAGTTCATACTTTCCTACTAAAATATGCAATGTCTACCAAAGTATTAATGTCAGAAAAGGAACACACGATTTTCAACAAGAATGTTCACACAATATCCACGAGTCGATGTCAACCCTAAAGCCAGACACTGGGGTGCAACTGTGAGCATGTGGAAACAGTCCACACTGTTACTAAGTCATCACCTGCCTGGACACTTTCTTATAGACTCACATGGTCTATAGTTTCTTGTAGAATCCACAACACTTGTGTTAGCCATCACCTTAATACACCTGAAACAAGGATTTAATGGAACATGCTACTCACTGCAACTATTCAATGGTCCACTGACAATGTTTGTGGGCTTATGCTTATCTTTTATGTCTGTACTGACCTAAAGGTTTACCTCCTTTTTAACAGTTAAGCCTAAAGGAGTGAGTGTACTGAAATTAGAGATTTCTACATTTTTCACTAACTTTACACTTTTTGAAGGTCTACAAACAGTTTCAAGTTAGACATATTTCGATTTACTGATCTGATGATATCATCTCAGAGAGAGATGGACATATTAACCTCAGATATTGATTGCACGTGATTTATAAAAATCATGGAAAACTTAAATCTGTATAATCAGAAGGATTTTTCACCTTTGTTCCCTCGAATACAGAAAAATGTTCAACTGTTTGTAGAGCTTATGGGACTTAACTATGGGGTCATCAGTCCCTAAACTTATGAACTAGCTTATACTAAAGACGGGACAAACATCCACCCCCGAACGCAGTGGCCATGCAGACCACGACTGGCATACCGCAGACCGCTCGGACACCACGGCCGGCCGAATACAGACCCAATGCCTTAACCACTGTGACCTCTCACTGGATATTACTTCCATTACATCTTACCCTTCATAAAATCCATTCAAGCAGATTTCGAGCCAAAGGGATATTTTTAAGGTGGGTTGTGGATGAGGTGGGGAAAGTGGACAGTTTCTGTAGGTGGAGGCTCTTACTTTTCCCAATGGACTGAATACATGTGGTAATAATTTTTACTTTTGTCATGTAGTTGGCCTTTCTTAAATTGTGCACATTTTCTTGAAAATACAAATCCAGTATTCATTAAAAACAATGAACAAGTAAACTGAATTGTCCTGTCTGACATGTCTGCTTCATACATGCTCCACAGTGTTATTTATCTTCTATCTGCAGTGTACATCCTTTCGATTCTATATAATTTAAGACCCTCTGACAGGTCTGTCTGTAAATTCAGGCTAATCTCAGCAATTACTGTAGGGGCTTTTATACAGTTATCTGTAAGTTATAGACTGAGTCAAAAGGCAAGACTGTGCATATAATTTAAAAGTATTTCATTGAAACTGGTGAAACTACTATTGATTAAATTTCATCTTTGCTGTGAAAACAATGCCATCACCATGCAGTGATGAAGTGCAGGTCTCATCAGATGTGATGATGTGTAGCAGCCCCCCCTCCCCCTGCAGGGGTTGCCCCATGCTGACACTGCAAGGCATGGCTCCATACTAGCACTGCACGACAGACGGTGCTCTACACCAATGTGTGTTGCAGAGGGTGCTATGTACCACATTGTACGTTGAGGGTGGTCTCCGTAGTAACTGGGTGTGGCCAAGGGTGTTGTGCTGATGTTGCATTGCAACAAGTGCTTCATAATGTTCTTAGTACACATGTTGCATGGGAAAAAGTCTCTCATACAAATGTTACTCAGGAAAATGTCGCACAGAAACTGTGAATGGTACTGGAGTGGCGTGTCCAGCAAGTGGCCTTGGCTCGAAAAGCACTAATAACCTCAATACAAACGTTCTCTCTTACACAACAATTTTTAAACAACATTAGTATTCATTAATATGGATCAAAAATAAAATTTCTCACTTTACATGACTTATCTCACTAGGTCACAATATGAATACTTAAGTGAAAAAGCACTCTTACCCACGTCTGGAATCTGCTTCCGCCTCTTCCATAACACCCTATCTGTCCATGCAGGTGCTCTGCATTTTTCACTTGTGTCATAGTCATCTGAGAATAGATCATATTTGTATGTTGGAGGGAAATTAATATTTCCTTCAATAAAATTTTTGAACACAAGACCTTGTTCTTGTTGATTCTGGAAAAGAGAGTTTTTGTCATTATTTACAAGTAATTACATAATCACTTGAATGGAATTTGAGACAAGAAACAAGAGAATTTACAACACACAGCTCTTACTTGATAAAACATTTTGCTGGTGGAGCCGATAGTGATAGCTGGTGAATTAGTGACTTGTCTAACAGTTCTCCCCCCCCCCCTCCCTTTTTCTATTAAATCTCTTCTTTCTGTCACATAACTGATTCACATTTGGACATTCTGACCCCAGTGCTTATGAATCTTAGTAAATCCTTGTAGGAAAAAAAAAAATGCCCCTTCTGTGTTTCGCTAGCACACTGGCACAAAATCTACTGAACAAGAATGAAATCATCTTCTCACCAACTGACAGGAAATAGTGCTGATAAAAATTTCTTCATAGCTGTGTTTAGAAGCAACTACCTATAGGTAGGAATTCATTTTTAGATTATGGTGTCACATAATGTTGTAAACAATTTTCTTCTGATCATTCAATACGAAACAATATTATTGGATCTATATCATTAATATAGAATATGGATTGCAGATGGTCTGCATATGTTAAGTGGCACCAACAGTGGTATATTTAATAATTAATTTGCTCAACAACCAGTTTCAGCCATCTTCAAATGTTCGAATGTCTGTAAATCTATCGGACCAAACTGCGTGGTCATCAGTTCGTAGCTTACAAACTACTTAAACCTAGGTAAACTAACCTACGGACAAACACACACACCCATGCCCCAGGGAGGACTCAAACCTCCACGGCGAGCAACCAAGCGCTCCGCAGCGAGGTTCTTTTGACCGCTCGGTTACTCCACCACGGCTCAGCCATCTTCAGGCTGTTCCATGCACTTCTACAAAATATTAAGAGCCTTTAACTGATATCATGTACTGCTTTTTGCATAATCTCCCCACCTGTGGCTAACAACTACTTTCAGGATAAGCAGTTGTGTCCAGCAGAGTAGTTGTTGCTGGCAGGTGGAGGTATTGTGTAAGAAGGAATCCACAACACCAGTTGTGTGGCTTCAATGTGAAGATGAAACTGGTTGCCGAGTAAATTAAATATGCCATTCCATTTACGTTAACATAGTATGAGGCATGGTGATTCTCGAAACGTATGTTCAGTAGAACAGTCCAAAAGACAATACAACACAAAAATACTCATGAGCAACACGTGTTTTAGTACAGCAAAAAGAACCAAACATGTGAAACATGAAACAGTTTAGCCAAAACACACACACACACACACACACACACACACACCAGAAACTTTGCAAATACATTCTTCCCCATTCTCCATCACATACTTAGAGAGACAGTATTTTACTTGAATAGTTTACTAACCCTAAGCTGATCACACTGTAGAATTTTATCATATTCTTTCTTCTTAATCAATTCCTTCATTTCGTCTTTATCCATGTCCACACGATAGTTGAAGTCGCCACACCAGAAAACATAATCATGTGAATTAAGCGTTCGGCTCTGAAACAAAAATTTAAAGAGAAAAAATGTGTGCTGTACTGTTGCTGTCAATAAGTGTTAGTGACAAATACTGGGCTGTTATAATTAAGGTTGGAAGTCATCAGGAAGGAGTGAGGATAGGAAAGGAAGGGAATGGAAAGGAAATGCAGTCCAGGGAGCAAAGCAGGAAGAAAGACTACACTATCTCGGGGCCCTGTGCTCGTCAGGCACGTACTTGCGAAAGAACCGCGAGTCCCCTGGGGAGAGGGTTGTTATAAAAGTGGAGATTGTGGTGTCGCACAAGTACAAAGTGCGCGCCACCTGCTTTCGCCGCGCGCCGCCATGCACGCACGGCGCGGCGTTCTCACGACGACAGCCACGAGCGCCCTCTGCTGCAACTCCGCTCGTGGCCACGACTGAAGGACACCGGTCACTTTGGACTGAGATAGCAACGAGTTAGGACCTTCGTAATCAGATAGGCACCATTGAAGACTTTGCTATTGTACAGGCACTAGGCAGGCCTCTAACAACTATGTATCAACATTCTGCAGTTCTATGTAAAAGTTAAGTATTGTTACATTCTGTGCAATATATCTCTTTCTAATTTACTCGAGTGTTTATAGTTTCTGGCTGCTCCCCTCCGTACCTGCACCAGCGTGTCGGTCTCATTCCACTCGGCCACCAACACCTACGACGAGGCTGGGACACAAAAGCGGCGACGAAGTTGGGACACAAAAGAGATAAAGTGTGGACTGTAATCAATTCATGGTAGTGAAACTTGGTTGGTATTTTAATACATTAATGTGGAACTGACTTAGGGATTAGGAATGGAAAGTGGGCAGAAAACATCAACCAAGTATTCAATATGAGCACTGGAGACATCAATGACATGTTGCATTAAAATAAATAAATTATGTAATGAACACTTACTCATAGCAGTACCCACAGAATCTGAAAAACATGTTCCTATATACCAGCTTTCAGATCAGGTAGAGACCAAATATTTCCCTGGTAAATGTGTTATTTTCAATATCTCCAGAGTCAAAAGGTAAATTGATTAAATTCATGTGATCTTGTGGGTGATACGCCTCTAAAACCAACACATTTGTGGAAGGTAAGCAAATTTTTCACTGGGTGAGTGACATGAGCTGGTGTCCCGTCTTGCATGAAATCTGTTCCTATACAGCTGTGCTCTTGCAAAGCACAAATCACATGCTGTACAAGCAGATCTCGCATCGTGCAAATGTCAAAGTACAGGCCCTTTGGGAATATTCTCTTCAATGATGGACTGAGAATAAAGGAATTTGCGAATCCACACAACACGGTCACGTATGGCGAGTACAATGGCTTTTTATGCCCAGGTTGGTTGGTTGGTTGGTTTGTTTGGTCTGTTGTTTAAGGAAGCAAACTACATTTGTTAGCAGATGCTGTCTCCATCCACAGAAAATGTATTGAAAAACCATGTTAAAACTGAAAACTAATAACACATCAAAATTGAATACCGTAACTAAAATGAAAGAAGGGGGAGAAAGATTTTCAATAAATCTGCTGTTCATGTTTGGTAGAATATGAACTACTTAGGTGTCCTTACCGTGAACTATGAACATCAGTGTTTTTTAATGTGTGAACGGGATAGAATGTGACTATATTCGAACATGATTTGTATCAAGAGATTAATAATGTCTTTAATGTAACAACACAATGCATAATGAATAGCCTATTCAAAAAATGGTACATTTGTTTGTTTATTGTGTCAAGCTACGATTGCATTTGTGAAAAAGACAAACGTTGAGAGGCATTTCATAACTATGCACCCAAGTGTGAATGCCGATTTTCCTTTCTCCAGTTAACTAAGAAAAGAAAAGAAAAAAAAAAAAAATCAAGAAACTTAAAAATCAGTTAAGTGTTCAACAAAATATGTTCACAAAACCAGTAGATACAAGTGTTGCTGCCACCCTTGGTTCATATTGTGTTGTAAATGTACTGGCGAAGAGGAGGAAACCGTCCTCAAGTTTCACATTAAATGTAAGTTATAAATATTTGTAAAATATTATGAAATAAAATGTTCATTTTAAACAACTAGTGAACATGTAAAAGTTTTATTGTTAAATATAGTTGTTTTACAATATTGAAAACACTAAAATGTAGCAATCTTAGTATTTTTAAAAGTAGATCACTATGGTATGGTGGTACGAAATAGTAGATTGTGAAGGCTTTGTGGTTGCCTACACCTGAGTTAAATGGACTATAACTGCTATTACAATCAAATATTTCTTTTTTGGCTGAGAATCTCAATGGTTCATCATCATCATCATCGACAACGACGACACATACAGATGGGGTGGACAAAATAATATGAACACCATTCAATACACTACATCTTGTTGCAAGGGAGACAACAAGTTAACACCGAGATGCAACCACAGAAGTGCATAATTAACATACAAAGTCTTGGATGTTACCTTGCACTATGTTATACTGTTTGTTCTGTGACACGGCTACACAAATGATCGGTGAAATGTGTAATCTCTCAGACTTCCAAAGAGGGCAACTCAATGGTGCGCAGTTAGTGGGAGCATCTGTGATGGAAACGGTTGCAGTGTTCACACAACCACGGAGAAGAGGAATACTGTAGTGTGTGAAACCCGAAGTTAGCTGACAATGACCGATGAGCATTAAGAACAACTGTGGCCAACCAAAAAACTAACATGACAAAAGTGACTGCAAAACTCAACACTCATTTGAGTAATACTGTTTCGATAAAAACAATACAGTTCGAGATTAACATTCATGAAAAGGGCCGCAGTTGCAAATCCCTTCATAACAGAAGCCAATACAAAGCTGAAAAGAAAGTGGTGTCATGATCATAAATCCTGAACACTTCATGATGAAGTATGAGGTACGGTCCAATGAACCATTCTTTACATTGCTTCCTAAAAACTATCAGGTTTATGTATCAAAAACTCTAAATGCAGCTTACAATATGGCACACCTACTTCGTACAATGAAGCATGGGGGAGGTTCTGTCATTATTTTGGTATCAATATCATGGTATGCAAGTATATTTATCATCACCATCACTAGTCTGAAAAATATGAATATATATGTCACTATCCTTGACAACAAACACTGCCACATTCCAAAATGATAACACACCAATATACACAGCCAAAAAGGTTCTGGCATGCTTTGTATAGCATCAGAAAATTATCAACCAATGGTGAGCCAACTCCTTACTAAAAAACAAATATTGTGTCTATGTTAATGTTTAGATATTTATAAGCATCTACTGTAGGACCACTGAATTCAGATATTGAAACATTCAAATTCATATGTGACAGTAGTGTTGTGGTCACGGAAAACAACTCTCTCACTGCTACACAGAACACTGGCGTGCACTGGCTGTACGAGTACCCGCGAAGTGAGCTCGTACCTCGTAAACAACACACTGCGCGCAGAGCACAACTCCGCGCTGTTTGGGTCATTGACCCACCCGTGGCGTGCTCTGGCGTTTGCCGCATTTTCCCGCGGCGCACTCTCGCGGCCGACTTCCGACGTATGTTATTGGCTGTGTGTGTGCCTTACAGCATTCCTTTCCCCTTGGGGAGGCTCGGATGCGAGCAATGTCCATGACGTCGTCATCTGTTGGGCTCTGACTGAGGTTGCGGGCAGGCACCGTTGCGTAGGGTCGGAAGTACTTGGAGCGCGGGCAGCGTCGGCGCCCCTCCCCCGACAACCCATATGGCAGGACCGGTGATGGTGGCTCGGTCTCCATCTCCACCTCAGTCCCCGGACCTGGTGATGGTGGACCCGAAGGGAGCAATGCATCAGGAGGAGATGAATCCAGCATGGGTGTTGGCTGTACCCGCAAAGGTGTAGGTCCCTGAGAGGAGGGACCTGGGTCAGTCCCTGGCGGAGGCAGACAACTTGCAGGTAACGGCAGGAACCTCTCTTCGGCCTGTGGGCTGGTTAGTGGAGCAGAATGGTGCGAGAGCATCGGCTGAGGGATGGGGGGCTCCCGCTCTTCCACACGCAGGCGCAGCTGGTCGTGGTGACGTGCAGTGATGCCGTCTTCTGTGCGTATGTCGCAGAGACGGCGGACGCGGCATCTGGTGATGATGGCAGGAATCCATTTCGGTCGACGTCCAAACCCACGTGCCCAGACAGCCATCCCTGGTCGGAAGCGAGAAGATGGAGAGACAGATGAATGTCCCGGGCTCGGATGCAGGAGATGAAGCAGAGTCCGGGGCTGCCGGCCATGGAGAAGTTCCGCAGGACTCTTGTCGCCAAACGGGGTGAACCGAAAAGATGAGAGAAATTGATCGAGGGCAACATCAGAAGGGTACCGAGCCACATATTTTTTTAACTGGGTCTTAAAGGTGCGAACAAATCTTTCAGCCTCCCCATTTGACTGCGGATGGAAGGGTGGGGCCAGGACATGGCGGATACCTCGGGTGTTGCAGAAGGAGGCAAACTCGCGGGAAACAAACTGAGGACCGTTGTCGGACACCACTTTAGTGGGAAGGCCTTCAGTCGAGAAAATGCGTGACAAGGCGGCAACCGTGGCCGTGGCTGAGGTTGAAAGGCAACGGACCACGTAAGGGAACTTAGAGAAGGCATCAATAACCAGCAACCAATAGGCATTAAGGAAGGGGCCCGCAAAATCAATGTGTAGGCGATCCCAGGCCTGCGAAGGTTGAGGCCATGGGGCGAATGTTGCCCGAGGGGAGGCTTGATGTTGCGCACAAAGCGAGCACGAGGTAACCATACGAGACACGTTGCTGGCCAGGCCCGGCCAAAACACATGGCGGCGGGCCAATGCCTTAGTACGAGATACCCCCCAATGATCGGCGTGTAGCAGCTTCAGGACCTCTGAGCGGAGGGCCGATGGAATGACGACCCGAGGAGAGGAATCCTCAGAATCAAGGAGAAGCACGCCATCCACAACAGAAAAATGGTGTCGAAATGCGTAGTAGTTTCTGAGGGGGTCCGATGCCCGTTTCGGCGGTGTCTCAGGCCAGCCCTGCTGGACCAGACGGATCACCTTGCGGAGGACCGGGTCTGCGGCACTAGCCCGAGCCACCTTGGCACCCGTGATGGGAAAACCATCCACTGCTTGCTGAGCGGCTAAGTCGACATGAAAGCACAGCAATTCTTCCTGGTCAAAGTCTGGGTCTGGTCCAGCCGGAAGCCGGGAGAGCGCATCCGCGTTGGCATGTTTGGATGTAGGGCGGAAGTGTATCGCATAGTTATATCGAGAGAGGAACAGCGCCCAACGCTGAAGACGGTGAGCGGCCTTGTCCGGTAGTGACGCCGAAGGGTGAAAGAGAGAAACCAGTGGCTTGTGATCAGTTACGAGATGAAATTTTACGCCACACAGAAAGACATGAAACTTCTTCAGAGCGTAGACAATAGCAAGGGCCTCCTTCTCAATTTGCGAATATCTGGTTTGGGCCGGAGTGAGCGTTTTAGAGGCGAAAGCGATCGGTCGCTCAGATCCGTCTGGATATTTATGAGCGAGCACTGCCCCAATCCCATGTTGAGAGGCGTCCGTTGCCAAGACAAGAGGGAGGCCGGGTTGATAGGCGACGAGGCAGGGAGCCGATTGCAGCAGCTCCTTTAATTTGCAAAATGCTGTTTCACAGGCCGATGACCAATGGAAGGAAGTCCCTTTGCGCAGCAGGTCATGCAAGGGTTTCGCAATAGATGAAGCCCCCGGCAAGAATTTATGATAATAAGCGACCTTTCCTAAAAACACTTGCAGGTCCTTGACTGAAGTCGGCCGAGGGAGAGACAACACGGGAGAGACATTCTGACTGAGGGGCTTGCTGCCCTCACTAGAAACCTCAAACCCCAAAAACGTGATAGAAGGCTGAAAAAAGTGGCATTTCTCCAGGTTGCACGTCAACCCCGCCTCTTGTAGTACCGTGAACAGTGCCCGTAAGTTGCGTAAGTGTTCATCGGCTGAGGACCCGGACACTACTATATCATCGAGATAATTGACACAACCGGGCACAGACAGAATGAGTTGTTCAAGGAAACGCTGAAAAATTGCTGGAGCGCTGGCCACCCCGAAGGGCAACCTCAAGTATTGGTACAAACCAAAGAGACCTGGTCAGAGACAATGTTGACGTCGTCGGAAATAGTGAACCCAAACCCCTGAAAGGCGTCAAGACCAAACAAGTTGTCCGTGTGAGCATTGTTTACAACAAGGAAAGTGAGCCTACGAGTGACAGATTTGTATGTAACAGGCGCTGAGAACTGTCCCAGGATCGGAATATTTTGTTCATTGTAACTGACCAATTTCCGTGACACCGGTAAGAGAGAGGGAGAACCCAGATCCAAATAAGTCTTTGAGTTCAATAAGGTGACGGCCGCGCCTGTGTCCACTTGCATACGCAACTGTTTGTGGAAAACAGTGACGTCAATAAAGAGCTTGTTGGGTGCAACCGAAATCGCTGAGACGCAATTTACGTCCATCTCTGCGTCGGAATCTTGGATTTTGGAGGCACAAACAGAAGCAATGTGACCTTCCTTGTGGCACTGATGACACGTGGACCACCGCTTGGGGCAATCAGGTCTATCATTATCGACAAAACAGGAGGGACACGAAGGAAGCATTTTCCGGTCGCGTGACTGCACGCCGCCTGGCCCGAGTTTCCGCGGCCGTGCACCTGGCCGATCGCTCCGGCGCCGAGGCTACGCGCGGACTGCCGCGACCTCGTCATCCCTTTGCGACCCTGCCTGTAACGGGGAAGAAGAGGGTTGGATTTCCGCCACCTCACACCAAGCCTCAATTTGGTTGCCCGCCGCCCGCGAAACCTCGAAAGACTGCGCAATGTTAAGAACCTCTGACAGTGAAGGATTTTCGCACAGGAGAGCGCGTTCGCGAACCTCGCGATCGGGAGCGAGCCGAATAATAGCGTCCCGGACCATATGATCGGCATACGATTCTTTATGCACATCCATAACAAAATGACAACGACGGCTTAAACCGTGGAGGTCCGCGGCCCACGCCCGATAAGACTGTTGTGGCTGCTTCCTGCAGCGGTAAAACTCAACACGGGCCGCTATCACATGAGTCCGTTTGCGGTAATATTGTGAAAAAAGGCCGCACATTTGATCGAAAGACAGCGACGCAGGATCCTGCAAGGGGGCGAGTTGGCAAAGCAGCTGATACAGATGAGGCGACAGCCACGACAGGAATAACGCACGACATAAGGTGCCATTAGACCAGCCAAAAGCTTGAAAATGTTGTCTTAACCGTTTTTCATAAGCGTCCCACTCTTTGACGGATTCGTCGTACACCGGAAAAGGTGGCGGATAAGACAGGGGGGGCGCGGGGGGCGAAACAACCTGTGGGGTGGACGGGGGTTGGGACCCACTAGACAAGGCTGTAGCAAGAGATTGTAATACCTGGTTCTGAGCGTGAATCGCCGATGCAAAAACCTCTTGTTGTTCGACGAGGCGACGCAGAATCTCATCGGAAGAACCAGTAGACATTGTGTAAGACGAACAACCACTTCAGACGGAAAACGCGCGGAGGAAAACAAAAAAATACTGCACTCGTCGCCAATGTTGTGGTCACGGAAAACAACTCTCTCACTGCTACACAGAACACTGGCGTGCACTGGCTGTACGAGTACCCGCGAAGTGAGCTCGTACCTCGTAAACAACACACTGCGCGCAGAGCACAACTCCGCGCTGTTTGGGTCATTGACCCACCCGTGGCGTGCTCTGGCGTTTGCCGCATTTTCCCGCGGCGCACTCTCGCGGCCGACTTCCGACGTATGTTATCGGCTGTGTGTGTGCCTTACAGCAAGTAGGAAGATGAAACAAATTAACAAAGACAAATCATACAAAATATAATGGATTTGTCAGATTTTTTAGACATTCCTTGTGTACTTACAAGATAAAGTAAAGTACATACCATTGGAAAATTAATTTTTCTGGTGATTTCTGCATAATCTGCATTCCTGTCAGCAACCTGTGACTGTCCTGCAGCAAAGTGTGCACACACGAAACACAGAGATGTGCTGTAGAAAACGCAGCGAATTGCACAAGCTCCTTTATTCCCTGCAAGGAAAAAATAAAAGTTGCAATAAATACATAGCTCATATAGAATTAGAATATATGTAATTTCTTACAAATAGTACATACATTCTTTCAAATAGTATGTACATTCTTTCAAATAGTATGTACATTCTTTCAAATAATATGTACATTCTTTCAAATAATATGTACATTCTTTCAAATAATATGTACATTCTTTCAAATAATATGTACATTGCAAATGTACATATGTATCAATGTACTACCCCCCCCCCCCCCCCCCACACACACACACACACATCTGAACAATCTCATCACACTTGGGCAGCTGAACTTTATGGCCTAAACTGAAATCTCATTTTGTCACATTCATCTCAGGAATCAGATGTTGATTGTAATACCAGAGACACCATAATTCACTTTGTAAAGGATAGGCAAACTTGCCAGAGAGCTCTCCATTGTTAAGTTCCATCCCATGGAAAGTTTTGAAAACTGCTCAATCATTTTTCATTTTAAGTTTCTCAAATTGCAAAAAATGTTCAAATGTTTGTAAATCTATCAGACCAAACTGCATGGTCATCAGTCCGTAGCTTATAAACTACTTAAACTAAGGTAAACTAACCTAAGGACAACACATACACCCATGCCCCAGGGAGGACTCCAATGTCTGACGGTGACAAGCAACCGTGCGCTCCGCAGTGAGGTGCCTTAGACCGCTTGGCTACTCCATCACGGCCTCAAATTGCAGGCCATCATATTCAGTCATGGAGTGACACAGGTATCACTGACAGCAAACCACACGACAGTGTTGTCAGAGACCAGCTAGTCCAAGCGAAAGTAATTTAGTGCACAGTCTGATGAAAAGAAATTAGATTTAGTGCAAACATGTTATCTCTGCTGCAGAGGACAACCAAGGTGAGCATTCCATGTTCCTGCCTTGCCAGACCTGGTTTGTGCATCATGATGGAGATGGCCTAGAGTAACAAGTGACACAGGAAATGACTTATCATAACCGTAAGCTGTTCACACCCACCTATTCAACCAACCAACATGAACATTCATGTTATTTTATCAGTGCTTGTAGGACAAACGTTTCACTGAACAAACAATTACAGTATCTTCACAAGTGGACACCAGACCAGTTGTTTCATTTTCAATTCAGAAATATATGCAGAGCTGAGATTTCAGCTGTTGTTCATGGTTGAATGTCATTCGATAAGCTACAACAAACGGAAAATTCCTGTGATTGTTCAATTTACTGCTCATACAACATTCAAATCTTGGTTGTTAATTATGTTATTACCAAAAACCTGTAGGGTTTAGATGCTTTCATTGCCTTTGGTTTTCCTATAACTGACTCATTGCATTTGGCCTAAAATCAGGTTCTTTATCATCAGCTAGACTTGTACACAGAATTATCAGATTTTTTCCTGCTTGCCTGGGTTTTATAAGAAACTATACAGTGCACTTCACAAGTAAGCCATTAGTATGATCCTGGTTTTTCTGGGCATGCCCTATTTAAGTACCATTGTATAAACAAGTCAAAGTCGATTTGGCCCATTTGTCATCACTTTGACTAATGAAATGTTTCTGTTTTAGTTAAAGGGTATAACCCTTATAATACTAAGAAAACAGGCCAGCTCCAACTGCATGGATACATTGAAACCATGACAAATGGTTTGTCATTCAAACATATTTCCTTGGTCTGGAGAATTGTTTACTAGACTTTGTTGGGTGGCGGTGGAGGGGACAAATAATTCTCCTGAAATTATTAGGCAGATAATAACAGGTTCCATACCATGACATGTTATGCAGTTTCCTCACACCTTTTGCCTTTACCAGTATCAACATTTAATGTTTGGTACAGCTAGTGCACCCAATATTTCCCAACACTTTCTAGAACAGCTTAAATCAAAACTTCCTTGTTGCTTAAACTACCTTCACAATATTGTAGCAACACATTCATCAATGAAGAAGCACCTATATAAACTCTTCAATGCAATCCTGCCAAAGTCACAGTTTTTTCAGCCTTTAGTTTGAACTTTGGAGCAACATCTTTTCACCATTACAAAACTACAAATTCTCTCTCATTTCTGTGAACTACAGGCTTTCCATGAAAAAGTTGTACAATATAACAAGTTCATTCTGGAGGCAGCTTCTACTGTTCACATTCTGCATCAGTTACTTCACAAAAATCTATCTTTTCTGTGATCTACAGTACGTGAGAAGGATTTTGAGCACCTGAAAGATTACATTCTGTATCTTCTCTTGTAACACTACAACCCAATAAAAATTTTCAGTCACATACACATCCCAGTATAGAGTAGGAGCAGTCCTGGCCCATCGACATTTCGAAAATGTTCAAATGTTTGTAAAACTAAGGGACCAAACTGCCAACATCATCGGCCCCTAGACTTGATAACTACTTAAACTAAATTACGCTAAGGACAACACACATGCCTACACCTGAGGGAGAACTCAAACCTCTGGCAAGAGCAGCCACACGATCTGTGACACGGCGCCTTAAACCACGTGCCCTGTTAACATGCAACTGGCTCAAAGCAACTCATTGTTTTGCATGCAACGTACTTAATATGGCTCAGCAACATTAATCGGCAAGTTGAGAAAGCTGTGCTTGCAATTATTGAAGCTCTCAATGAAATATCATGTTTTCATTTATAAAAATTTCACCAACTTACTGATAAATGTTACTTGTTGAACCTGGTCATCAACTTTTGTCCAGATACAACTATCAAAATTTGTTACCAGCCCACATCAGAGTATGCAACTGCATTATGTCAGTTACGTATGCAAGCCACAGCTGTCATTTGATCAAGAGGAAGCCCTCAAAATGTTTCTAAGTTCTTGAACAAATTCCACCAAAGCCAGACACCCTGCTGGACTTTTACACAATAGGCAATAAAAATAGTTCCTAGATCTAAAACCAGATGAACAGTGTGCTGTGGCACCATCATCACCAATTTTCATACTTGGTACTCCAGTCTGGCTCAGGGATTCAGTTCTTGACCACACTGGATTCCAGGCACTGTTTTCAGTCGGAATGTGCAACAGATGTTTAGTCTGCATACAAAAGCTCACCTGACAGTGTGCCACTAGAACCAGCTGTGAACCAAATTGGCCTGGGTCCCCTGTCGAGTACAGTCTCACCAATGCTGCCAGTCATTGCAGGCAACATGCTGGCTTGGAAATAAACAACCACCGTCTCAGTGCCCAAACACCAAGCTCATGAACATCAATGCATCACGGAATAGTGCTGGAGAATCCAGCTTCAGCAATGATGTGGCCATCCTCAGCTCTCCCCCTATCTCTCCCCCCCTTCCTGTACTGTGCACACTGGCCAGTATTCTACCATCAGCAAAAACACCAATGCCCTCAGCAGCATCTCAGCTTTCATTTCTGTCCTCTCCTCACAGGGAGCCATATACCTGACAAATGTAAACATTCACTTCAGAACTAGATGTAGAAATAACCTCTGCCTATTAAGAAATGGAGGCTGTCATCAGCTCTGATGAAAGAAGTGGAAGATAGTTTTGCCTGCATGCTTGTCACTTCTGCCCATATGTTCCTGTACAGGTGGAGCAAATGCTGCTTGCAAATCCAGCCACATCTGGAGACACAATGGACATCTCTACTGTTTCAGTACTGAGAAAGATCTGACGCTATGTCAACCTTTCCCCAAAGAAGGGAGGAAAGCATTAACTCTCCAATTACTGCACGGTCAGCTCACATCCACATGTATTAATCACATCCCTGCCTGTGCCTGTGCACATACGAACTTCGATTATCACCTGCCTGTTGCACCAGGCAGCCCTCAAAGTTCGGCCCATCTATGGACAGGCATCAAAACACACACACACACACACACACACACACACACACTCCCCATATGTTAATGACAATAAAACTTTGTTATTGTATTGCCCGATTTTTTATCATGTTCCACGAGAACAGAAATTTCACTGATGTAATCAAGGATAGAAATGTACCAAACAGATTAGACATCTTGTACATATCAAAACAGTAATAACAACAAACCTGTAGCACCACCTAATCCTGTCTTCACAGAGTCCACAGCAACATCTCTGATATGAGGAGCATGTTCAGGCCGAATAAATAAGTACAGACACACCCCAACCAATTGCATGTATGTTACTAAAACATACTGCGAGTCTCTGGACAAGACTTTCTGTAGTTCTTCAGCCCATGCTTTTGCATTTTCTGAACTGGAAAAAATGAAAGTTTTTCATAGTTATTGTCATAGGTAAATCACAAATTTTACTAAAAATTCAATTATGTACATTATTTACCCACAGAACTATAGGAATTATTCAGTGTGTAATTAGAATGACAGAACACAGAACTGAAGGAAGGGACATTATGGATAATTTCCTGAATCAGTAAGTGGAAGAAATAATGGAATCACTGCACAAATGTACAGCATAAGCCAAAGGCAGACAGTTATTTTCGAATGTAGGGCGGAGAGAGGGGCATGGGGAGCAGTGGAGAGCAGAGCGAAGGTATGGGGGGGGGGGGGAGGGGGAGAGGGAAGAGATGGGGGGAGAGGGAAGAGATGGGGGGGAGAGGGAAGAGATGGGGGGGAGAGGGAAGAGATGGGGGGGAGAGGGAAGAGAGGGGGGAGAGGGAAGAGATGGGGGGAGGGAAGAGAGGGGGGAGAGGGAAGAGAGGGGGGAGAGGGAAGAGAGGGGGGAGAGGGAAGAGAGGGGGAGGGAAAGAAAGGGGAGAGAGAGGGAGCGGGAGAGAGGGAAGAGAGGGGGGAGGGGAAAGAAAGGGGAGAGAGGAGGAGCGGGAGAGAGGGAAGAGAGTGGGAGGGGGAAAGGGGGAAGGACGAGAGGGTGGCATATATGTGTACAGAAATGCGAGCTGATAACACAAATAGTGATGGTCAGCCTAATCCATATTTACAGAGTTATGCATATCATAAGAGAGAGATAATACGAACAGCATGTGCCACCACTGACACACACAATAATATTATTACTACTACCAGAGCACCTTCTTAATATTACTCAAGGTAACAGACCTCTACATATTAGTAACTGTCAATAAATCAGTTGCATTGAATGGAGTTAAATGTGAATAATGCACTTCAGTTTATTGATCTACACATCTGAGGAGTTATGCCTGAGAACTTAACAATCAAAAAAGAAAGAAAGAGACTTACCTTGCAGCTACTATGTTACTGGCATTAAGATCAACAATTTCTTCAAATCCTATTGCAAAAATGTCAATTGGGCGATCAGCGGAAGAACTGTTCACTACATCAACCAGAGCTAGACAATAAAAAAAGAAAGTTCAGCACAGAAAGCACACTGGAAATTTATTAGCGGCCAATATTAGTTTCTTTTCTATAAATAAAAACTGATAAATGAGTATACAGTTTTCTATGGGTACTCCATAGTCAATGTCAGTTTTTCCCCTCTACAAAACTATTGAATTAGTTGAGGTAGTCAACTATCATGGACAGTACTGCATGGAAAAAGCAGCTAATTTGTATAACTTCTGAAACATATATCTATGAAAATGTGATTTAATACAGAATAATAATCTTTTTCCACATACATTCATACCTTGCAAACCACTGTCAAGTGCACAGCATAGGATACTTCCCACAGTACTAGTTTAAAGGGATCCTTCCCATCCCATTCAATAATCAGGCACAGCAAGAATAACTATTTAAATGCTACCGTGGGACTTTATTTATTTACTCACTTATTTAACCTGGCCAAATTAGGGCCTTCAGGCCCTCTCTTACACCTAATCAGGCATTCTACATATTTTACATTTCCAATATTACAGAAGTTTTAATAAACAAAGAATAATTAAAAGTTTTAACCACTATATGTAAGAAAAAGGTGTACTACAGTTTATATTTCTAACTGATAAATAACAAACACATCAGATATACAAAATGGAGGGGATTCAATTATGGCTGCTAGCAGCAATCGGCATGGAAGAAGAGGTGGAAGAGAGAGAGAGAGAGAGAGAGAGAGAGAGAGAGAGAGAGAGAGAGAGAGAGAGAAGTGAATGTAATAATACAGAAATGAGGAGACATAAAGGAACAGCAGGGGCATGATTTATCATGAAAGAAAAATGACAATAAAAAAAAGAGAAGAGCATTGGTTTACCTATTAGACAGAGAGGAAGTTGACTTTATACACAAGTTTTGAGGAAGTTTTGAAGAGGATGACAGAAGGAAATGTTTCAAATTTTTCTTATATGTAGTGAAAGACTGAATTGCGTGAAGAGAGGAGGGTAGCTTGTTCCAGAGGCAAACAGCAGTGACAGCGAAGGAGTTTGCAAATGTTTTCGTTTTATGAATGGATGAAGCTAGGGAACTAGGTAAGTGGGATCTGGGGCATACGAAGCACTAATGAATGTTGCATATGCAGTATACATATGCATTTGTGGTTAACTCTAACAGACTTGTATTTTCGCTACTTGTGCCGTGCTGAATCATATCACAATTGTGAAGGTTCAGTAGAACGAGTGATTGGACCAGTTTGCATTTTAAATCTTGTGGGAAGGTATTACGAAATTTTTTGAGGGCATAGAGAAAAGTGGAGGTCTTTCTGCATACGGTGATGGCATTAGCAGCTCAATTTAAATGTTCGTCCGTAATTATACCCAAATTCTTAACTGTTTCCTGATATGGCATTGAGATACAGTCAAGGTAACTCGTCACATAATTTTGAACTTAGTAATTTTGGATGACTAAGATTAGTTTTGACTTTTTTTGCATTTAATTTTCATCCCAGGTTTTTTGCCCATGTTACAACTGAAGACAGATCATAATTCAACTGGGAAATCACAGTATTTATATCTTCAGGTCTGGTACTTTTGGTAGATCTGGAGGTTGTCTGCATATAAGTGTTATTCACAGAAAGTCAAAACTGATGAAATATCATTGACATACAACGAGTGCCCTGTGGCACAAAGAATTTTTCCAGGAGGCTTTTTATTACCACAGACAACACTTTGCTGTCTCTTTTTTAAGTTTGTTTCAAACCACTTCACTGCACTATTTGAGAAATTTGGTAGATGCATTTTATTCAGCAGTATGTAAAAATTGACAGTATCAAAAGTTTTGCTGAAATCTAGTAGTGTCAATTGGTAGCTTCACAAAAATGTTCAAATGTTTGTAAACCTATTGGATCTCAAACACACACACACACACACACACACACACACACACACACATTTACACATGTGTGTGCGCACTTAAGGTAGGACTCCAACGTCCGGTGGGAGCAGCTGCCCAGCCTGTAGCATGATGCCTTAGACCACGCGGCTAGTTCTGCGCATCTGGTAGCTTCACAGGGTCACTGCGGTAGTGTTGCTGCATATGAAAGAACAATCGTAACCAATTTTGGCATTTCAAATGCACTGTTTTATCTTGTTCTGTAGCTTTCTGTACTCTTTGTCATGTTCAGGTTTCAGACATGTCTTGAATTGTCTATGAGCAGCATCCCTATTGTTCATCATTTAATGTAATTCTTTTGTCAGCCATGGATCAGGAGGCTTTTCTTACATGAACAATATGTATATTGCATACTTGTCATATAGGAAAGTAAGTTTATTCGTAAGTTCAGAAATTTTACCAACATTCGTGGGTTCTCAGTTTATTTCATACCATGAGATTTCTGAGCAGTCGGCTGTTAGAGTATAATGGTAAATTTGTTTCACATTTCTGCGAGTCATACATTGTGATTTGACTTTTGGTGGTTGCATGGAGTAGGCCATGAATATTACATAATATGCAGAGAGACCTGGGATTGAAGTTTGACCTAGATCTATTACTTTGTCGATCACATACAGTATATAAGAGGGTGACTGTGCTCTGTATGGTGAGTAGGTTCTAATGGCAGAATGGAGTGTCTCCTTAAAAGTCTGTTAGAGTCTCCCAGCATGATGACAGGTTCATATTGATAATGTAGTAAATGTAATTCCAATTGAAAAGGCGACATTGAACTGGCTTTTGGTGGTTTACACACAATGTGAGTTAAGAATTTCTGACTATGTACATTTATTTCAATGAACATGAATTTAGCTTGACTATCATCAGTAGGGCTTGATGTGCTTAAAACTTTGGGTTCGAGATCTGCTCTTACCCCACCACGTTTTTTCTGTCCATGCTACGAGATGTATATCCTAGGAGATGAACATATACAGAGGATTTGTGTGCTCTTAGGTACGTTTCAGACAGGAGAATTACATGGAAATTGATCTGATAGAAGCGAAAAGTCGGTTCTTCATGATGTGCAGATAAAAACTGCACTTTTGAATGAATGACCAACAGATTTGACGGATTCCAGACAGCTGTTTCATGAAGACTGTTGCACATGTAAGTTCTTGAATATGACCCTACCTTTGTTGAGGAAGAGTGGCCAGCCCTTAGCAGAACTGTCATACTTTGCTAATGGGTGCCCAAAATGTTTGTGCATCATAGTGACACCCACTGTTGTGCACTTCAGCCATAGAAAAATGTGGGTCTAATTGTACTCTGTGGTTAAAGAGGAATGGAAAACAAAGTATTCTTGGCACAGAAATTGGAATTTGAGAAATGCAATAAGTCTGGTGGAATAAGCTGTTTGTCTTCATGATCCCTACAGGAGTGATACATAGGGATTGCAATATATTCCTAGACTCTCACTATTTAGAGCTGGTTATAGGTAATGTCTTAAATAGGCTATCTAAGTTCCACTTAAGATAACACTTACAATTAGATCTTGAGAGCTTTGGAGCATCTAGCAACCAGTCTGACAGTGAAAGGTCCTTGTACACAACACTGCGAAAGTGTCTGCCACCATTAACATTGTAGGTGCCAACCGCAATGCGTGCAGTTGACATGAACACATACTCATTGCAGCGTTTACACATCTCCCGTAAAACACTTGTTGGCGCTATAAAATGACAATAAACACAAAAACAGCTACATTTCTATTTTATTCCACAGTATGAAAATATTGTTAGCACAAAAACATTAAAAAAACTGGTACAACTAGACTGTTAGGACACTAGATTAGATTACCTGTTCATTCCAAAGATCCATTTTGAGGAGATCCTCATGGATGTGGAACATGTCATTATTCTTATATGTTTAGGCTGAAATGATAATACTAACAGTACAAATACAACAAATACAGCACTAGGTTCTGCTCAAAAATTTTTCAGAGGAGCAGAAGGTGTTGGCCACTAGTAAGTCTTTCAGGCTCCTATTAAACTTTATTAGTAGCTAAATGTTTTATGGTTTCTTAAAAGTGTGTGTTCTTAAGTAGTGGACCTCTTTTTGAATTAATGTAAGTGCTTTTAAGTCCTTGGGTAGATCATTTTTGTTCCTAGTATTGTATGTATGAACTGAGCAGTTTGCTGGAAAAAGCAAAATATTTTTAAAGGAATTTCATTAAGGAATAAATATACTGAGAGGCAATAGTTAGTATACCCAATTCTTTGAGGAGGCTTCAACAGGATGTCCACGAATATACTCCACAAATAATACGTATTATACACTTTTGAACTCTGAAAACTTTTGGTTGACTTTAAGAGTTACTCCAAAATATTATACCATATGACATTATGGAATGAAAGTAAAGTTTGCAAGCTTTTTTATTTTATGCCACCTATATCTGCTAACACTCTAATTCCAAATATAGCTTTGTTAAGGCATTTCTGCAGTTGTGTGGGATGCTACTCCCAATGGAATTTATTATCAAGTTGTAATCCCAGTAATTTAATACTGCCAACCTCTTCTATCTGCTCTTCTTCATTCTTTATGCATATGTTCAATGGAAATCTCTTACATGTTCTGAACCGTGTATACTGAGTCTTTTCAAAGTTTAATGTCAATGAGATGGATTTAAACAATTTATTAATGTCCATGAAAACATTAGCAGACCTTTCTAGAACTATGCTGGAGATGCTGCTTACTGCAATACTTGCAACATCTGAAGGGGGGAAAAAAAAAAAAATCTGCTTCAGGCAGTGTACTGATGAGAGGTCATTAAATAAGAAAAAGTAACTGCCCAAAGATGGATCCTAGTGGGACACCACATGAAATTCCTTCCCAATACGATGATAACTGATAGCTTAATTCACTAGTCCCTACGACTAACACCCATTGTTTCCTGTTAGCGAGGTATGGTAATTTATTATTCAAACAACTTACGGGTATGCTGCCAGGTGACGTTGTTGACAACTGCAGATATTTCGACAGAAGGACACCCTGCCATTTTGAAGGCACAACTGCACTTAAGGAAGCAATGTGCAAGCGTATTTTTTTTACGAGAGAGTGTGCCAGATTCCAAGAAGAATTTAAACAAAACCACCATCTCTGTTTATAATGTTGCTTACAAGTTTAATTTCAATAGCTTCCTTAATAACACTATCCCAATAGGTGGAAATGCATGCCAGAATCTCCGTGTTGTATTCCATAGGATGACCAGTGCCAATACAGTGTTCTGCAACAGCAGATTTGTTTGGCTGTTGTGAGCGTGTGTAACGTTTATGTTCAGTACACCGGTCTTCCACAGTACTGATTGACCAATACACGACATGCCACAACTTCAATTTATTGTCCAACAACATAATTTCAGTCTGCAGTGGAGTGTGCACTGATATCTAAGTTTCGTATCAGTACAAACTCAGCTGCAGAGTGAAAATATCATTCTGGATACATCCCTTAAGCTGTGGCTAAGCCATGTCTCCATCATATCCTTTCTTCCAGGAAGTGCTAGTCTTGCAAGTTTTGCAGGAGAATGTCTGTGAAGTTTGGAAAGAAAAAGGTGAGGTACTAGTGGAAGTAAAGCTGTGAGGATGGACCGTGAAGCGTGCTGGGATAGCTCAGTTGGTAGAGCCCTCGCCAGTGAAAGGCAAAGGTCTCAGTTTTGAATCCCGGTTCTGGCACACAGTTTTAATCTGCCAGGCACACTCCTCTGCAGAGTAAAAATCTCATTCGGGGTTGTAAGTTGTTAAGTATTTACCACCAACACATATCATAGACTTTTCCAAATATTTCAGCCTACATACCTAGATAATTATACTAGTTTTGGACATACGAGGGTTATTTTTAAATTAAGAACCAACTTGTAAGGGAGTAAGAGAAAATATATTTATGAATGAAAACTATATGACTGCCCACAATATGCATATTTTTTTTTCACTTGTGAACATACTCACCATGGAAATTTAAACATTTGTCAAGTTGTGGCAGCAGATTTCGGATCCCAGCATCAAGGAACTCTACTGCCTGACCGTCACATTCTTATGTGATGAAGTTTGTTAGCAACAACATGATAAAAACCTGTACTGAAACTTGTGTAAATTTCTTATGTAGCTTGTCAATTGGAAAGCACCTGCTTTGATCAGGACTGCCTTCTGTCATGAATGAAGACATAACATGCGACAATGACTCAATTCACCAAAACAAAACACTTCACTATTGATGAGCTACATCAGAAACTTCCACAAGTTTCAAGACCAGCTGTTTAGCACTCTGTTATCGACAAACTTCACTACAAAAAAATGGCGGTGAAGCAGCAAAGTTCTTTGACACTGGGATCTGTAAGCTAGTGTCACAAGTTGACAAATAATTTAATCATCATGGTGACTATGGTAAAGAGAGAAATGAATGTGCATATTATAATTTGTGGTACAATTTATGTTCATAAATAAAGGTTGGTTGGTTGGTGTTTGGATGTTTTAGGGGGACAAAACTGCGGAGGTCATCAGTTCGCCATTCCATCATTGGGCGTCACAAGAAGAGGTGTGAACATGTAAAAGACCCAGAGTTGAGAACAGCTAGGGGGACGAATATCCCCGAGTCAGGAAAAGGACAACAAAGTCAGCAAGAGCCAACACAAAATGTGACGATTACACAAAGTCGCTAAGCAACGACAAGAAATGGAATGCAAAAGCCAATGTCTGTGGTAGACCGACCGCGAGACTAAAAATAGGAAAAGTCAACCACACGGGCACACATGGAAACCTTCAATCGGAGGAAATGAGAGGAGGAAACAGACAAAATACAGACAGAATACTGATGAAAAGCTTTAAATGGAGAGGTAGAAACCACTGCCCCAAATAAAACTTAAAACAGTATCAGCCATTTTGGCATTGTCACTTAAAACATGGGATAAAAGTACCGAAAAATTAAAACTCTGTTGCAGAGTGGCTAAAACGGGGCATTCCACCAAGATGTGGGCCACCATCAGGTGGGCGCCACAGCGACACACAGGCAGGTCCTCGTCACGAAGGAGATGGCCGTGTGTCAGCCACATATGGCCAATGAGGAGCCGGCACAGGACTACAGAGTCCCAGCGGCAGGTCCGCATGGAGGAACGTCACACAGTCTTCGTCTCCTTTATAGTCCCGAGTTTGTTGGACATCAGGCTACGCCACTCGGTAAACCAAAGCTCACGCACTCGATGTCGCAGCACTGTCCGGAGATCAGTATCCGGGAGGCCGATCTCTAAAACAGGTGCATCAACAGCCTGCTTGGCCAGCATATCAGCAGACCAGAGGAACACCATTAATCGACCGGACCTGTCAAGGGCAGATAGGGTCTCCTGAATTCAAATGTTCAAATGTTTGTTAAGCTTATGGGACTTAACTACGGGGTCATCAGTCCCTAAACTTACAAACTACTTATGAACTACTTACGAACTAGGACGGCACAAATATCCATGCCCGAGGGGGGATTCGAACCCTCCGACCGTAGTGGCCGTGCTGACCGTGACTGGAGCGCCTCAGTCACCTTGGCCACCGCGGCCGGCGTCTCCTGAATTCCTAACATCAGGTGAGAACACAGATAGCACTGGTCGAGGACTCTAAGGCTGCTGAGGGAGTCACTGCAGATAAGGAAGGACTCACCTGAGCAGTACCGGATGTGCTCGACAGCGCAGGAAATTGCCACCAGCTCTGCGGTATAGACACTGCAGCCATCCGGCAGAGAGTGTCGTTCAACTTGGTTGTCATGAACGTATGCAAAACCAACCCGGCTCTCAACCTTAGAACTAGGGTTGGGTCCGAGTGGTTCGGCCGAATCCAGATTCGCCGAATCTAGCACACTGGGTTCGGACTCTAGATTCGATGCATAATGACCGAATAATACTGAATGCCGAATCCAAAGTTTATATGGAAACCTTCAGTTATGAATGTTGCAGTTAACTTTGCATAATAGTGTGCTTTTGTTTGCGTTATTTACATTATTGTTTCATAGACCCGCTGAAAGACGTGACGTCATAAAACGGGGTTAAATCGAGTATAAAACGAACGAAGTTTTAAATGGCACTAGGAGCCACCACAAGTTAGTTTTCCGTCTCGTCGAAGCAGTGCTACGCACACCCCATTTACGTGGGCTCCAAAAACCGGATTTCGTAAACCGATTGCCCAATTCCGCTTTTGGTTGGTCATGTAAACACTCCAAAAGCGGAAAACGGTTTACGAAAATCGGTTTTCGTCTTCCGGAAGATGTATTACATGTAAAGGTAGTGAGTGGCTTGCTTCGTAGGCACAAATGTAAATACTGGCACTAAAACTTTTGCACTCGTAAAAAAAAAGGATGTCGAGTCTAATTTCCACTTTATTTTCGACTATTGAATTTTAACACACCATTCAACGAAGGAAATAGAACCTTAGTACTGCTCAACTTCAAGTGTAGCAGGTCACGTTGGTTAACAGGTAATTTCCTAGGAACCGTAAACATCGAATGAAACGGCAATACAATCGATATATATCAGACATTCAACTCTCACTCCGCTAGCAGTAGCAAGGAACTTTATTTTTTTCGCTTTAAAATAGATGTCGTCGTTTTGACATGTTTCAGTTCCCAGCACTTTACCACATTAAGTTAGCCCAAAACATACATTGTAAAGTTGATTTTGGCAATCGATAACATTTAGCGTTGTTGTTTCTTCAATTACAGTATTATAATATGACTTTCTATATAACACGTCACCACTCATAACCTCACTTTCAATGTGGAGTACTGGAAAAAGCGAATTGACGTGACGGACAGTGTGAATACGACTTGATGTGACGGATCCGTGACATGACGTGACGTTGGTGTGACGGACAGTGTGAATCGGCCTTAATTCGTTGTCAATGGACTTTTCAGTCAAAGCTATGGTCATTAGACTATAGGTACCAGTATTCGAACAAGCAAATGCTATGATTTTTACGAATATATCATGATTTTAAAGGATGTGGCTAGGCAGGAACCTAAGAGTACAACTAGTTCACTCACAAGTTACGTTGTACTCTTAGGTTCCTGACTAAACACATCCTTTAAAATCATGACATATTCGTAAAAATCATAACATTCGTTTCTTCGATACCTATCGCACATACCTATCGTTTCTATATGAAACACTATCCAATATATATCGATCGCACTGCCGCTTCATTCGGTGTACACGGCTCCTAGGACATCACCTAGTCACCTACGATTCTTGCACGAGTTGTCTCATTCTAATTTTGCATATTCTTTTGTCGAATTTTGTGAAGTGCTGGGGTATGTGAACCTTAGAGAAGCATTAGGATTTCAAAGTTATTTACTACCGTATGTGGAAAAAAAAAAGTTTTAATCGTGCGCCATTCAGGCGGGATAATGTCAATTCAACAAACATCTGACGTCTGTTTCAATAAATCCGGTTAAATTGTATGACGCTTCTCGCTGGGCTGCAGTGGTTATGTTGGCACCAGTGGTAATGACGGCAACTCAGATGACCAATAAATGTTTTTTCATGACAACTTCAATTAAAATAAAAATTATTATTATTTTTTTCTGAATGGACAAGGGTACATACAATAACATGTCAACCATAGAGCAGGTACAGTATTAATTTAACTGCGAGTGAAACGAGCAGCAATAACACTCTGTACCTCGTGAAAAATATTAACGCAATTCTACACTTCATTCGGTAAAATTTTACGATGCTTCTCGCCGGGCTCCAGTTCTTATGTTGGCAACAGATGAACAATAAAGTGTAAAATTGCGTTAATATTTCTCACAAGGTACAGAGTAAGTGTTTCACTCGCAGCTAAATTAATACTGTACCTGCTCTATGGTTAACAGGTTCTTGTATGTACCCTTGCCCGCTCAGAAAAAAATAATTTTTGTTTTAATTGAAGTTGCCACGAAAAAACATTTATTGGTCATCTGAGTTGCCGTCATTACCATTGGTGCCAACTTAACCACTGCAGCCTGGCGAGAAGCGTCGTACAATTTAACCAATGAAATAAATTAGCTTTGGATGTATAATAAATTTTATAATGGCTTATATAAGTGACTATAAAATCATTAAACATTTACACATCCTATTTTTTTAAGAACCTATTTTTCAAACTTCCAAAATATCTACTCACATTTTCAGGTTTTATTTTTGATTCTTCACCTTTGAAAAAGGAAAAAAAAGTAATTCTTTCCTTTGTAAGACTTCATTATGCAATTATTTTTTATGTCATCAAAATGAAATAGTTGCTAATAGAGTGAAGAAAGTTTCTTATTATCTTTTAGAGCATCTAAACAACATATATCTCAAAATGTTTCATAAAAATTTCTTTTAAGAGGATAAGGGAGTATTAAAAAATTCTTAAAATTTAAAATATAAACCCAAATGAAATTTTAATTTCTTAAATTTTACTGTAATATTGTCATTTGAGATCCCTCACAGAAGGCTTTGTCTTCATCACTGGCTGTGATAGGGTAGTAATTCTTTTTAAATACATATACTTGAGTTGACAGATTATTTGGGTTCGAGATTCGATTCGGGTTCGGGATTCGGCGCATGTTATATTTAAGATTCTGTATTCGGATTCGATTCAATAAAATTGGGATTCGACCCATCCCTACTTAGAACCATCCGTGTAAACCAGGTCATGTCCAGGGAATCGAGCCATGACTGCTAAGAACTGGCGACAGAGAGATTCAGGAGGAACTGAATCATTGGGTCCACAGGCCAAGTCCAAACAAATACATGGCCTTGGTAGGCACCATGGAGGTGTGCGTGCATGGGCCCAATATGGGGGCAGTAGTGGGTTAGACTCAAGTTCCAACAGAAGTGACTTCACGCAAAATGCGATCCTATGACCTGACCTAGGTTGTCGGCGGTCACGGACGGCAACATGAGAGAAAAGAACACAGTGATTCGGGTGGCCTGGCAAGCTATAGACATGTGCTGCATAGGCAGCGAGCAGTTGTTGGTGGCGGATCTGCAAAGGTGCGACCCCGGCCTCCACAAGTAAGCTGGCCATAGGACTGGTGCGAAAGGTGCCTGTCGCGATGCGAACGCCACAGTGGTGAACAGGGTACAGCAAGCACAATGCTGATGGTGATGCCGAACCATATGCAAGGCACCCAAAGTCAAGATGCGAGTGCACCCGAGCTTGAGAGAGCCGCAACAGGGTGGAGCGGTCAGCATCCCAGGAGGTATGTCCCAGGTGGCGGAGAACATTGAAGTGGCGCCAGCAGTCCTGTTTCAGCTGACGAATGTGGGGGAGCCATGTCATCCGGGAGTCAAAAACAAGCCCTAAAAGATGATGAGTGTCCACGACCTCTAATAGGTGGTCTCCGAGTTACAGTTCGGGCTGAGGGTGAATCATTTGAAGCCGACAAAAGTGCATGACACTTGTCTTCGCAACAGAGAACTGGAAGCCGTGGGCAAGAGCCCAGGACTGCACCTTCCTAATGGCCCCTGCAGCCTACGTTCGGTGACTTGGGTGCTAGAGGAGCTAAATGAGATACAAAAGTTGTAAGCATATAGTGAAGAGTTTACTGACGACCCAACTGCTGTCGCTAAGCCGTAATGGCGACTAAAAATAAGGGGACACTCAAAACAGAGCCCTGAGGAACCCCATTTTCCTGCACATGAGAGGTGCTTTGGGAGGCACCAACTTGAACTCGAAAAGTACGGAGAGCTAAAACGTTTTTAGTAAGAATTGGAAGGGAGCCCCAGGGGCCCCACCCACGTAAAGTAGTGAGTATGCGGTGTAGCCAGGTGGTATCGTATGCCTTGTGCATATCAAAGAAGATGGCAATGAGATGTTGGCACCTGGAAAAGGCTGTGTGGATTGTGGACTCAAGGTACACCAGATTGTTGGTGGTGGAGCGACCCTGGCGGAACCCGCCTTGGCATGGAGCCAGTAAGCCCCGAGTCTCGAGGATCTAGCACCGCCTACTGACCATGGGCTCCAACAGTTTACAAAGGACCTTGATCAGGGTGATGGGTCGATAGCTATCCAAATGAACTGCATTTTTGCCTGGTTTAATCACTGATATGATTATACCCTCCCACCACTGCGAAGGGATTACCCCATTGCACCAGATCCGGTTGAAGACAGCGTGGATATTATCCAGGCTTTCTCCGGAGAGGTGTCTCAGCATTTGGGCATGGATGCTATCAGGTCCAGGTGCCATGTCAGGACATTGTGCAAGGGCACTAAGTAGCTCCCACTCACTGAATGGAGCATTGTAAGTCTCAATGCGTTGGGCGGTGAAGGGGATCGTCTGGTGTTCCACCCACTCCTTTAATGTACGGAAGGCTGGTGGGTAGTTTGCAGAGGTAGAAGCACGAGTGTAATACTCAGCAAACATCTCCATAAGCTTGGCTGGATCCGTACATACGACTCCATTCACGGAGATCCCGGGGATTCCTGCTGGTGGTAAACACCGAATCCTGCTCCAGACCTGGGAGGTGGAGATACTTCACCCAGTAGTGGAGACGTACATCTCACAACACTCCCATTTCCGTCTTCTGATTAGCTGGCGAGCATGAGCGCAAAGCCATTTAAACAGGATGAGGTGCTCCTGAGAGTGGTGCCGTTTCTATCGCTGTAAGGCCCGCCAGCGGTCTTTAATGGCCTCAGCAACATTTGGTGACCACCACGGCACTGTCTTACGCCGTGGGCACCCTGATGAATGCGGAATAGTAGCTTCTGCAGCATAAATAATAGTGTGTGTGTGGCACTCTCGACCACCACATCGATGTTCTCGAGTGGGGAAGGGCCAATGATGGCAGCAGAAGTATAGTCTTCCCAGTTAGCCTTGTGCAGAGCCCATCTGGGTGGGCGTGCTGGGGACTCGCATTGTGGGAGTGACAAGAAAATGGTCACTTCAGCACAAGTCATCATAGGCTCTCCAGTGAACAGATGATGGAAGGCTCTGGCTGCAGATGGATAGATCTATGGCCAAAAATGTGCCATGCACCATGCTAAAATGTGTGGAGGCACCTGTATTTAAGAGGCAGAGGTTGAGTTGAGTTAGTAAATCCTCGACAACCCTGCCACATTCAGATATCGTAGAACAACCCTACAAGGGACTGTGGGCATTAAAGTCGCCCAACAGTAAGAAAGGAGGGGGGAGTTGAGCTATGAGTGCAGCCAAAACGTTCAGAGATACGTCACGATCTGGTGGCAGGCAGATACTGCAGACAGTTATCTCCTGTGTCATCCTCACCCCGACAGCCACTGCTTTTAATGGTGTTCTAAGGGGCATGGGTTCACTATATACAGAGGTGAGGACACACACACACACACACACACACACACACACACACACACTCCACCTGAGATCCTGTTATATGTGCTACGATTGCAGTAGTATTCCCTGTAGCCATGGAGGGCAGGGATCTGCATTGCTGTAAACCAGGTTTCCAGGAGAGCAATGCAGAAAGCAGGTGTCATACTCAAAAGTTGCCATAGCTCGGCCAGGTGGGTGAAGAAACTGCCGCAGTTCCACTGGAGGATGACATTTTTCAAGTGCCGGGAAGACACGAATGAAACAAGGAGGTGGATCATACCTCATCATCACTTGCATCCACCGATGGAGCTTTGTTGACATCGGTGTCCATTTTTTCAGAGGCGTCTCCGAGAGCAAGGCCTCGGGAGACGCAAGAATCTCCACCTCGTCCTCAGAAGTAGAGGTGGAGGCGGAGGGGTGTGGTGGGGCGGAAGCCACTGTGGTATCTGTTTTATGATGTCTGTTTTTTTTTTTCTTCCTTGTCCTCCTCTCTCTCTCGAGGGCTTTACCGGTGGGGAGGGCTTCTCGGCCTCAGTCGCAAGGACTGAGGAAGAATGAGAAGTCCTGCATCCAGCAGCCTGCAGTGGTGCCTGTCAACACCAGCAGAACTCTGGGAAGGGAGTGTCCCGAGGGACCCCTTCCGATTGACGGAAGCCAGAGAAGGCTGGTGTTTCTCCGGCAGAGGGGTAGTGGGTGCCACAAAAGTAGTAGCTTTGGGAGCAGCAGAAGGACGGGAGCCCCCAACCGCCGTGGGGGCAGGCGTGGGTCGTTGGCCCTGGGGGCCCCACAGAAAAGTATGACTTAGGGAATGCTGTCATCGCCAAAGAGGGTGGCGATGATGTGACCGCTGCAAACAAGTTAGCCATCATTACAGGGTGCAACCTCTCATATTTCTTCCTCACCTCAGTATACGTCATCCGGTCCAGAGTCTTGTATTCTATTATTTTCTGCTCGCAATGAAGGATGGTGAATGCCGCCGAGCAGGGAGGATGGTTCTGGCCACAATTTATGCAGATGGGAGGCAGTGTACATGGAGTGTTCGAGTGTACTGGACGCCCGCAGCCCATACATGTAGCGCTGGAAGTACAGCGAGATGACATGTGGCTGAACTGCCAGCACTTGAAACACCTCATAGGGGAGGAACATAGGGTTTCACATCACAACGGTACACCATCACCTCGTCCTTTTCGGACATTGTATCACCCTTAAATTCCAAGATGAAGGCCCCGGTGGCAACCCTATTATCCTTTGGCCCCCTATGTACACGCCGTATGAAATGAACCCTTCTGCGTTCAAGATTGGCACGTAACTCATCGTCAGTCTGGAGCAGCAAATCTCTGTGGAAAATAACACCCTGGACCATGTTGAGAGAGTTATGGGGAGTGATGGTCACTGCAACATCACCCAGTTTGTCACAGGCAAGGAGCGCTCGCAACTGGGCAGGGGACAATGTGCGGATCAAACAGAACCGTTGTGCATCTCCGACAGTGGCTCCACTTCCCCAAACCTATCCTCTAGGTTCTCAACGAAAAACTGAGGCTTGGTCGCCGAGAAAGAATCCCCATCAATTCTGCTGCAAACTAGATATCGTGGAGCATATTGTTCACCCTGTCTCGTGGCCCTACATTCCTCCCATGGCATGGCCAGGGAGGGGAACATGTGGGGGTCGTACGCTGAGGCATTAAACTTTCCTCACTTCGAGACGGCCATTGTACGTCCGCCAATATCACCTGACTTTGGTCTCTTCATTGCGGGTCATCCGCCCCAATGCCACCGACTCTGATCAGGGCCTCTCCTCACGGGCGCCACCTACCTGCAGCAAACGTCACCTGGCAGGATGACCGTTGCCGGGAGTCCTGATGACCCACAGAGACAAGCATCTGGCATTGGTAGAGTGATCCCTGTTTGCCAAGGGGCTACAGCCAGGAGGGTACATGACGACCCCACCACAACGGACTGGCTACCGTGCTAGCTTTCAAAATGTTCAAATGTTTGTGTAGCTTATGGGACTTAACTAAACTTACAAACTACTTATGAACTAGCTAACAATAAGGAAGGCACAAATATCCATGCCCGAGGGAGGATTCAAACCCCCGACCGTAGTGGACGTGCTATGTATACCATTATGATGAGGGGTGCATGGATGTTAGTGCACAATGGACATGACGTGCGCGGAAAGGAGATAACCTGCCCAACGGCTGAATAAACGCTGCAGTCATAAGTCCATCCATAATGGGTGCCAAGGATGTTATTGCACGATAAATATATGATGCACTACCTAAGGTGTCCTTCCCTAAATGGTTCGCTCTTCCGAACAATTTGGATGATGGAGGGTCAAACCCACATAGGGGGATTAGGTAGTACTGCTGTGAAGCTGGTTAGGTCGCAAATTCTTTGTTATTGGTCACACTTCATGTACAGCGTGCTCTCAAAAAAATGACGCGTGTTTCGGAATTACCATCATCATATTAGCATCTCTTTCATGCCATGTGCACACGTGAACAGATGGAAGATGTTCTTCAATATACATACAAAAAGGTAGTCTGTTTTTGTATGTATATTGAAGAACATCTTCCATCTGTTCACGTGTGCACATGGCACGGAAGAGATGCTAATATGATGATGGTAATTCCGAAACGCGTCATTTTTTTGAGAGCACGCTGTACATGAAGTGTGACCAATAACAAAGAATTTGCGACCTAACCAGCTTCACAGCAGTACTACCTAATCATTTCATCATGATCACCTACCTCCTCAGTGACTTTATGTCGCATTTACAACCACATAGGGGGCCTTAGATATATGGCCGAAATGTGTGAAGACTCCTTTTAGTTGCCTCTTATGACAGGCAGGAATACCGCTGGTATTATTTAGGATGCATGACATCAAGAGGATTGGGTTGCCCAAAAACTAAACTGAAATTGATGTTAAATGTATTCCATTATTTCTTTTACTTGAAGTTGCAAGTAGCCCTACTACATACACTTGTGTTCACTGCCCTTAATTTTCTCTGTGGTTGCAGTTCTGCAATGTCCTGCTCAAGTGAAAGCCATCCAAATTTGAATTCAGCCCTCCATTTTTCAATTGCTGAATATTAATACACATAATGCTTGTAACTTTTCAACAAATACAGGTTAACTTCTGTTGACTATAAATGATCCATAACAAAGATCTTTTTTTTACAGCATAATACTCCAGTTTATATAGTTTAAAAAAGCATGTTGCAAGTATTTAAAGAGGGTGGGGAAAAAACCCCATCCATTACAAAAATCAAGTCAAATTTTGTTTCTAAAGTGTAGAATAAGTATCAACACAAAATAAATGACATGTTTGTCATCTCAGTGTTTATTTTAGAAGAGAATGTAATGAAAGGAGACCAATCTCACATTGAAAATAATGAAGACCCACTTCAACGATCCAAGGTTATATTATATAATATCCAATAATACTAAAAATATTATGTCATAGCTAACTTACCGTGAAGTGTATTAGCAGGAAGAAGAATGCGAGCCCTATCAGCCAGCTCGGTATTTAATGTACTACCCAATAGAAGGATATCAATTGCCTCTTGCTTACTATTATCTAAAAGATTGTTTTGAATTGTTCTAGCTGCTGATCTGGCTCCATCCATGAGCTGAAATAGTTAATTTCTTTTTAAAGACAGCAGTATAATTTCTTCTATAATTATAAAGGACTATAATGTGAAAGAAAAGAAAATGACTACTGTAGCTTATTCACTACTATCAGAAATAAAAAATTAACAGACTTTTACTATGTTACAGAATGACTAATGTCACTGATTTATGAAACCAATGTAGCCAACTATTATAGGTGGTGTGATGTTTTAGGTACCTGGTACAAATGCAATGTTATTTGCCTCATTGTTCCTGTACCTTTATAAAATGTAATTATTAGCCCTGGATTTTAGGTTTTATGTAATTACATATTCTGTTCCTTTATTATTTTAAAAAAGATTGCCATTTTTTGGCAAAGGCTATAATCTGTAATTGCTGGGGCACTATTCCAATATTGGAGAGCCTTGGAAATTTGATACATATTGCACAGGGGAACATTGAGGAAGAATTAAAGTATGTTTTGTGGAGGGAGACATGCCTTAAGACAGTCCGTTTAGCTGCATTATCCATAAGGCTGTGGTAGCTCAGTGGTTAAAGTGTCTGCCTAGTAAGCAGATGGTCCCGGGTTCGAATCCTGGCTGCAGCACAAATTTTAATTCAACAACTCTACTTATTTTCGATGTCCTTGATCCTATGATTGTTTTGACCAGTGTATATGTAAACTCATTTACAAATGAATCACATATTCTCAAATTCTTCCAACATAGCAAAGCTGACCATCCACCTTCCCTCACAACAATCTTTATATGTTTGTTACATTTCATATCACTCTGTAATGTTACATAAAGTATCTAGCCCTTTCACTGCTATGCCCGTATAGATACAGGTGGCAACTGCTACACGTCATGTGCTACGCCCTTGAATATACAATTTCATTTTCCAACTGCTATCCCCATTTGAAATCTGTGTCATACAATACTGAAGGCCTTGACGTGACTCTAGCATCTCACTCTTAAGAACACATGAGAGGACAGACACATTGCATACTTACATTGAGTAAGTAAATAGCCTTGTTACCCATGACACAATATCCACACAGACTATGCTACAGTACCTGTCAGCACAGTGGTCACTATTGCAGCTTACAGCAACAGCATGGCCCACCAATGAGAAGAAAGATTAGGGTTAACATCCCATTGACATCACCATCATTAGAGACAGAGCACCAGCTCTCATTAGATTTCACTAAGGATTGGGAAAGAAATTGGCCATTCTTTTGAAAGGAACCATCCCTGAATTTGACTGGGCTGACTTAGGGAAATCACAGAAAACCTAAATCCGGATGGCCGGAGGTGGATTTAAATCCAGTGTGTTATCATTGTGACAACTCGCTTGGTGAGGTATTAAGTGCTCCTGTCCAGAGCGAATTGTCTCAAAGATTAGGAACCACCGTTTAGATGAATTCTTTAAGGGAGTTAAACTTATATAGTATAAATACTTTAACAGATTATCTCCAAAAGGAAAAAAAGCTAAGATTACAGTTTGATTTATTTATTGATTGACGACCAATTTCAATGTGCTATGCCATTATCTTCTGGTCGCATATATTTTTTTTACAATGTGGTCATGTTTTTGAAAAGATGGAGGATAAACAGAATTATTTGTTGAGGATATATATATGCCAAGGTCACTTGTTGAATATTTATTTTATTTTAGATGACAGATTTGGTCAATTTTAATTGTCATCTGCAGATATCTAAATTTTTACAAAATTAACATAGTTCTTGTCGTCTACGTTATAAAACTCACATACATATTTTAAATTACTGTGTTAATTACATATAAGTAGATTAAGGATGGAAAAGATCCACCGTGGTATAATACAGTAAAACCTCATTTTTACGTTCTCGGTTTTTACGTTTTCCCGCCATTTACACTATTTTTTGTCAGTCCTGTCAAATTTCCTATGTTTACAATGTTAATTCACCCTCGATTTACACTTTTCCTGCATTTTACGCTTTTTGAAAGCATGTTCATGAAAAAAAAATGACGTAATGTACATAAACTGATGCTAGCATGGCTTTCCCCTTAAAGTATGGCACTTAAAAATTATTAGCAGTCAAGTTGATTGACACTTTGCATTTATTGAAACGTATATTTCGCATTTCATTGTTGACTTACAATGTGCCGATTTGTGGCGATGTAGTTCCTCTTTCCACTAGCTTCTTTGCCAGAGCGGCTGGTGTGTACTCAAACAATCCGAACTAGCTGCTTTGTTGATGTGAGAATAAAGAGTTGCATTGTTTTTGTGATACATATTTCTGATTAATAAAGAATGTTATCTGTCAAAGTTGGGTATCATAATACCCAAAACCTCAAAACAAGTGATAATAGTGAGAGATGCTGATCCTATGCAAACATCACAAAAATACTTATGTATATGTTTGTACTTGAGAACCTGAATAAATTCTCTAATATCGTCGTGTGAAACATCGAAAAATAGAAAAAGATCACAACTTTAGGAGTTTTACTACATAAATAATTAATGCCGGTAAAAGGCAGTAATTTTGAAGATGTGTTACATAGCCTGGTAGCAGCGTGCAAACGATATCTATCAAAGCAGTTCAGGTAATTTTGAAAATGTGTTACATAGCCTAGCAGCGGCGTCCTCGATTATAATGAATGAATTACGTCAAAAATTTCTACTTCCCATAAAATTACAAGTTTTGCCTGGCGCTTAAAACAGTAAAAATTTGGATGACCTTTATTGTATAATAAACTCCTGGCGAGTATTTAGATGCCTATTATGTACATATATCACAAATAAACTATGAAAATGCAAGGCTGATCCAGTAAGCATATTTTACCATTTAAAACATTATTTCCTGCATTTTACACTATTTCACTAAAGTCCCTTGAAAAGCGTAAAAACGAGGTTTTACTGTAATAATGTTAGAAAGCTACTGAGAAAGCAAAGACTGTTGCACTCTTGGTTCAAAAAAGAACACACAAATGATGACAGGCAAAAGTTAGTAAAGATTTACGCGCCTATAAAAAGATTGATGTGTGAAGCATACAATAACTACCACAGCCATACCTTAGCAAAAGATCTTTCCGAGAACCTGAAAAAATTCTGGACCTATGTAAAATTGATAAGCGGGTCAAAGCCCACTATCCAGACACTTTTTGATCAATCTGGGGCAGAAATAGAAGAAAGCAAACAGAAAGCTGAAGTTCTAAATCTAACCTTTAGGAAATCTTTCGCGCAGGAGTACCGCACAAATGTACCATCATTTGATCAACATACTAATTCCGAAATTGAGGTCATAGTAATAGATATTTCCAGTGCAGAGAAGCAGCTGAGAGAGCTAATTACGAAAAAGTCTCCTGGTCCAGGTGGAATACCAGTTCAGTTTTACAACAAGTATTCTGCTGCATTGGCCCCTTACTTAGCTTGCATTTTTTGCGAATCTTTAATTCTGCACAAAGTTCGTAGTGATTGGAAAAAAGCACAGGTGACTCCCATTTATAAGAAAGGAAACAGAACTGAACCACATACTGTATATTTCCACAGATAAGACTACGGCTGAATCATAAATAAAGGCCACAAAATTTGAGGTCATCTTATATGAACGGAATATATATATATTATATATTGAAATTTAGTCTGAAATTGGTAATTTCGTAAACATGCTGCATAGCGCGGCTTCGACCCCAAACAATATATATCGAAGCGGTTAAGTATCAAAATGATACGTATCGGAATATGAATATGTTGTGATTTTAAAGGATGTGGTTAGGTATGAACCTAAGAGTACAGCTTTCAGTGTAATTTACAAGAAAGCTTACACTCGAAGTAGCTCGGCCAGAAGTGCTATATATATCAAACGTACAACTGTAATTCGATTTAGTGTTTCTGAACCATAGATTTGGACACTACACGCCATCACGCACTAAAAAGCCTTCTTGTCTAACCTATACCTAACCTCTTAAGGCTACAATACAGATAACTTTTTTAAAAGCAAAAGTTAGGTTAGGTATAGGACATATGAGAATTTTTTTAGTATGTGAGGGTGTGTAGCGCATGAATCTCCAGTTCAGAAACATTCGTTTAATCCATACATATTGTTTTGAAATGTATTGATTCAATATATATCGTTTTGGAGGTCAAGGCCACACTATGCAGAACATCTGCGATATTACCCTGATGAAATTTACATCATGGAGGAAGGATTTACGAAATAAAGTTTTGTACAATTAAAAAAAAAAAAAAACTATCCCATTTCAAACTTTATTAATTTACTGAGTGGGCAAGGATACATACGATAACCTCTATGCCATAAAGCAGGAATAGAATTAATTATTTATTGCACAACTTGATTTTACAATGTCGCTTGTCCAGAGTCGCACTGAAACGATTAGAGTATATTTACGTACGGAGCAGTGAAAGGGTTAAAATATTTCAGAGCTATACGCAACAATTGCAACTTCCTTCAAAATCCTTTGTCTTTTGTTCTTGGGCCATTTTGTATGTTTTCACCCGCATAAAATGTGCATCGGCGGGATCAAATGTTGTCTCGGCAAAAGAAACTACTTTTTTCTTAAACTTCGTGGTGTAAAAAAACATGCTTTTTCACGATCGGATACAATGTAGCACTACATGCACGAAGGTTCAAAACCAGATTACAAACACTGCAACAAAGGGTGAAATCTAGGTGTACCAATCACAAAAACTACTTATGGTGGCTTCTAACAGCATTTTTGGAACTTTCTGAGAATCTAAGTCACAGGCATATTTTTAGATCCCGAAAGCTGGAAAAAAGTGCGGCATGCATTAGGGTAAATACGGTGACTCGGGGAACGTCTTATAGGCCAGACACATGCTTAAACTATAAAATTTTGATGACAATTTGTACCTCGTCTTATCTGAAGGTCATCTTACCTGTGGAAATATACAGTAATTACAGGCCAATATTGCTGACATCAGTTTCCTGTAGAATTTTGCAGCATATTCTCAGTTTGAATATATTAAATTTCTTAGAGACAGAAAAGCTTCTTTCTATGAATCAGCACGGGGTTTAGGAAACATTGTTCATGTGAAACTCAGCTTGCCCTTTTCTCACATGACATCTTGCGAGCCATGGATGAAGGGCAACAAGTGGATTGTGTTTTTCTTGACTTCAAAAAGGTGTTTGATGCAGTGCCACACTGCAGATTGCTAATGAAGATACAAGCTTATGGAATAGGTTCACAGATTTGTGACTGGCTGGAAGACTTCCTAAGTAATAGAACGCAGTATGTTGTTCTCGACGGCAAGTGTTCATCAGAGACGAGTGTATCGTCAGGTGTGCCCCAGAGAAGTGTGATAGGACTGCTGTTATTTTCTTTCTATAAAATGATCTGATGGACAGAGTAACTTGTATTTTGCGGCTGTTTGCTGATGATGCTGTGGTGTATGGGAGGGTGCCATCTTTAATTGACTGTAATAGCAACAGGATTACCTAGAAAAAATTTCAAGTTGGTGCGAAGAATGTAGAAAAATGTAAGATGATGCGCATGAGTAGGAAAAACAATCCCGTAACGTTTGAATACACCATTAGTAGTGAACTTCTTGATGAATTCGCATCATTCAAATATGTAGGTGTAACATTGCAGAGCGATATGAAATGGAATGAACATGTAAGGACAGTTGTGAGTAAGGCAGGCAGTAGATTTCGGTTTACTGGGAGAATTTTGGGTGGGAAGATGTACTTCATCTGTAAAGGAGATCGCGTAACGTCTTGTACAACCACGTCTCAAGTACTGCTTAAGTGTTTGGGAGCCCGCAGCAGATGAGTTTAAAGGAAGACATAGAAGCAGTTCAGAGGCAAGCAGCTAGGTTTGTTACTGGTAGGTTCCACAAATGTGCGAGTGTCATGGAAATGCTCCAGGAGCTCAATTGGGGATCGCTGGAGGAAAGACGATGTTCTTTTCGTGAATTTATGTTGCGGAAATTTAGATGGCTGGAATTTGAAGCAGAGTGTAGTACGATCTTCCTGCCGCCTACTTATATTTCAAGTAGTGATCACAAAGACAAGATTAGAGAAATTAGGGCTCGTTCGGAGGCATACAGGCATTCTTTTTTTCCTCGTTCTATTTGGGAGTGGAATAGGAAAGGAAATGCCTAGTAGTGGTACAGTGTATCCTATGCCACACACCTGAAATCCGGAATTTTAATCCCTTTAATAAAAGGACACGGATACTGGGCACAGGAGGGTATCACTGATGGACATTTTCATCAAAATACCAAGACAATGTAATTTATTAGTAAGGACCAAAATTTAACATCACACTTAACATCAGATAACAGCTGGCATGAATAGGTAAACATACAGATGCTCAGAACAATACAATAAGGAGATCCTCAAAATTGAAAGGAAGAAGGGAGCAATCATTTGCCTTTACAAAAAACAGGTGAGATTAAAAAAAAGCAATATTACAACAAGGATACAATTTTTAAATGAAAGATAGAGCAAGGAATAGCCAAGGCTGTAACACTAGATATAATAACAGCAGCACTACAGGCTTTGCTTAGGCAAGTATACAAACACCAGCAGTGTAAATGAACCGTGCTTCTAACATAGGCCAGAGCACATTGTCCAATTTAGAATGAAACCTCACCACATAACATAAATGACCATTTGCAATAAATAAGATTACAGTTACAATCTACTGGCCCGAAAGACCGCAATGTATACGGCACAAGTCAGTTCTGGAAGTTTCACAGTGAGCAGGATAATTAAATAGCACCTTTTAAGATACTAGGCAGAGCATGTTACACGAAGAGAGAAAGCTTAGACCCTAGTAACAGTGGCGCCAACAAGTTTAGCTTAGGTACTTATGCAAGCAAACACCAACAGTGTAACTGAAACGTGCCTCTTAAACACTAGCCAGAGCACCCTGTGCAATTTAGAATGAAACCTCACCACATAACATAAATGACCATTTACAATAAACAAGACTCCAATTACAGTGTACTGGCCCAAAAGATGCACACAGTAACCCTAGATAGATTAAATAATGCCCCTTCCCCCTTAAAAAAAAAAAAAAATAAATAAATAAATAAATAAATAAAAACAACCACATATGGCACAGCTTAAATTTGGAAATTTTCACAATAAAAATACCTTTTAAAAAAACTTTGGCCAAAAATAGACAATTAAAAGGCAGTAACACTAGATACATTAAGGCACCCCTTTGGGTTAATATATAATTATACTAAAAGCATCAACAGAGTAATTGAACAACACCCTTTAAATACTGGCCAGAACACGTTGCGCAACAGAGAGAAGGCTTAGACCTTTGCATAAATGGCCATTTCAACTCGACGAGTTACACTAAACATCAGTTGGCGCACAAAAGAAGGAAATGCAATAACTCTAAGCGACGAGAGGTAAAAGGGACAAACCCTAAACTCTGACTACGCCTGGGGGTGGCAAACAAGCCGCAGAAGGGCAAAACGCCAAATAAATTCTGCTCGTTTCCCTCAATATACCAATTCAAAATCGTCCTCACATAGGAGGCGAGACATTTCAAAACACGTAACTAATGCAACAGCAAAGTCAAACTTAATTCCAAAGCACAAAACAGCCGGTGACGCCAGACACAAAACCAGCTCAGTGTCCACACCCGAGCGAAGAACGTTCACGGACACTTGGGCTGGGTCCGCAACGGCTGTCACAGACCCACTCACTTGGCCGTCGCGCCCCGGCGGCCGACGGAAACACCAATGAAGATAGCTTCACTACAGTTAGGAGGAGAAACAAACACAAATCAGGGTGTGGATTTCAAACAGAAGGACACCACGGCTCAGCACCTTACAGTGGATTGCGGAGTATGTACATAGCTGTAGATGTAGATATAAACTAGATGTGTGAAATTTAAAATTATTTGTAAAAATTTAGAAATTTGAAGAAGACAAGTAAAACTGTTGAAACCATTCATATAAAATAAAATATTCAACAAGTGATCCTGGCACATATATTCTTAACAATAATTTTTATATCTTGACTAAGTGCAATGTTGCACTTTCTGTTTATCCTCCATCTTTTTAAAAACATGACTACACTATAAAAAAAATGTATGTGACCAGAAGATGATGGCGTAACACATTAAAACTGGTTGTCAATCAGTAAATAAATCAAACTGCGATCTTGGCTCTTTCCTTTGGGAGCTAATCAATCATTACAGATTGGCCCCTCACTGCAATGTCAGGTAATGTAAAATACTTTAATACTTTTGTCATAAATTAAATCAACTACTATAAATAGCTGCAACCATTAACACAATGAAGTATGAAGTACACCACCAATTTGAAGTAACTTGAAGATGATCTTAAAATGTGGCTTGTGACATACTTCTTATAAGTCCAAGTATTTTATGACTGGTTGCAGCATGATGATTAAAAAATATCGCAGGAGCAGATCAAAGCAAAGTTAATTGAAGTTCAGAATACCAGGACACTAAGCTTAAAATTTTACACAATGTGCTTAGCATTTTTTAACATACCTTGGAACCACCTTGTATTGCTCCTGTTCCTGCATATATCTTACTCACTTCATTACCATTATTAATCCACATCTGCCGAAAAACTTCTTCAAAGCGTGATACTATTTGATGTTTCTCCATCAAGTTCAACAAGTGTAGTTGTTTTCCTAATATCTGCAGAAAGAAATCAGAATGTGAAAGTTCATTTTAAGCAGTGCTATAAGGAAATGAAATCTCTGAAATTATTTGCAAATATAGTATACACACAACTGATTATGCTTCTCCTCTCTCCTCTTTATATGAACAACTATAGCAATCACTGTTATAATTGTTTGATAATAAAAATAAAAGAAAGTGGTTCTGTTTCATAAAACTGTCACTATTCAACAGGTATATATTGGAAGAAAAACAGAGAGCCTACATTGTTACAGTGAGGATGGAGTTGAAATTACCATCCTATAGCAATATTATTACCATCAGAGTTATAATTTATCTTCACCTTATACTATGCTGGCCATCCAAAAATACAAACAAAGGAGGACTGGAGATATCACAGCCAAATTTATTTGGGAGATTACATGTTGTACAAAGATTACATTATTGAAAGTACAACCCTGTGTGAAGCAAGGAATACGATAAAGTCAGTATTCAGTGCTGTCGCCATGGCTGGCTGTAACTGTTGCTACATGTCTTGGCATCAAAGGGGCTCTGGACATATTGGAGTATAGCAGTTCATGCTGCTGCTAGATATTGCCAAAGTTGATCTACAGTACCGGTGGGTGGTTATTCTGGGCTAGTCATTTCACAATCATCAACCAAACGTTTTCAGTGCATTAGATATTGGGAGAACAGGAAGGCTGAGACAGCAATTCAATCAGATAGCTGAAAAATATATCTTTCACACCCTAAATTTATTTTATTTATGTGCCCCGCAGATGTCAAAGTAGTAACAGTCATTCTGAAATCTGCTTCATTGAACTTCCCTTGCAGTATCTGCCTTATTTTCTACAACATCCAGTGAGCTGAATTTCTGGGCTTGATTCTCATTTGTATTTACTATGTGCTTTTACATGTATGTTGTAATGTAATCACTGAGGCCAAACTAATTTTATTAATTTGTGAATTCAATTCATTATGTCCATTTAAACTGTAGTATTTAGCAACAGCTAAATCTGACAAATTCTAGTCCTTTAGGAAATGGTGGCAGTTTTCAGGAGGACACAACAAATAGCAATTTATCTCCACTCCTCCCCCCTCCACACACGCACACACACACACACACACACACACACACACACACACACACACATTATTAACAACGCCAATGAGTAGAAATGGTACTGGACACAATTATTTTTGTAACAAACATCAAAGAGCTTTTTTTATTAAATATGCTAAGATTAACTGATAAATCAACTTTAAATTTAAAGTACATTTTCTTCTTGGTATAATACTCTACTCAAAATAATTTACCACAGACGTGACCAATTGCTTTATAAAGCAAATTTGTAACCTTGTCACCGGCAAAGTTCAAATATTTGTAAACCTAAGGAACCAAGCTGCTAAAGTTATTAGTCCCTAGACTTACAAATTACTTTAACTTACGCGAAAGACAACAACACACCCATACACGAGAGAGGACTCTAATCTCTAGTGGGCGTGGCCACGCAATCCATGGCATGGCGTCTTAGACCATGCGGTCATTCCCACGTGGCACCAGCACAGTAATTTGTTATAGTGCCAGTGACTCTTTTTTATATTGGCATGAGAGCCAGACAGTGCCAGAAAGTAACAACAGCAATTAACAATGGGCAGCCCTCTTACAGAACGGTTGTCTACTTATACTGGAATATAGCAATGTTCATGACACAAACTGCTGTGGATGTTAAAAACAGTGTAAAGAGTTTGAAAGAAATAACAATTCTATATGAAAAGTAAATTATCAGGCTACAAATAAATATATGGATGTAAGAAAACTAAAACAATAGATTTTATGTACCTCCAGTCCAAAAAATGTCTGCACACAGTTGGTCCGATCCAGACAGTCTAAACAGTTGGTCCTTATGGCCCCTTTTTGTTCACTGGAATGTGAAAGGAGAAGAAACATCAATAACTTACATGATATTAAACTGATTAAATGTCCAATGGATGGGAAAATAGTTGACAAAGGGGGAAATTCAGACAAACAGTAAATTTTTTATATTGGTACCACTGAATGTACGCTGTTACACTATTTAGTGTGTGCGTTTTGATGTTTTACAACGGCTGTATCGGAGTGGATACACTGGTTCCTACTAGATCACTGAAGTTGAGCACTACTGAGCTTGGCTACCACTTACCACTTGGATGCCGTTTGCATCTACTGAGCACTGTTGGCAAATGGGGTGCATTTAGCCCTAGTGAGGGCAACTGAGGAGCTACTTGATTGAGAAGAGAAGCTGTGATCAAGAAAAGCGACAAAATGGCAAAGGACATACATTGTTGGACTTCAAAGTTGAGAATGGTGTTTAGGCGTTTTCAGTGAAGTGAACAATTAATGTCATTTATCATTATGTGAATACTTACACCATTGACCTAGAATAGAAAAGTGTAGTAAGAATAATTTCCATATAATCTACTTATGTAAAAGTTAAGAAGGAAATGAGAATGTTGTTTAGCTACATCTTTCACTTAGTCATGCACTGATATCTATACAGTTCAGGAGAATATCGCAGATAATGCCACAGACATATAAAAGGAGGCTTGGTGCTCTTTCAAAGGAAAATTATGAGCCTCAAAATCTTGAAAAGGTGATTCCTGCTATAAGGTCAGGGAAACAGTACTATGAAGCAAATTTAATGCACCATGTTCAAAATTAGAGAGTAAAGTTAATAATTTAAACAATGGAGTGATTGGAAAAATTTCTGTTTCAAGCACCACTGATAAGAACACACTTCTCCATGGTACTTTAAGGGCTGCACCTGGGGATTTTTCTGTCTCCTCTGATGATGTCAGGTACATAGTTAAAGGACAGCTCAACTGATGTGGACAAACAGAAAAACACTTATAACACGCCAAAAATAGGGTGGGCACAATCATTCTTACAGTATCATTTTTATATATTACACAACAGTCTTGCTGATAACATCAAATGACAACATGCTGAAATTAATAAGAAAATAGTGAAATGCTGTGCCCAGAATGTTGCTAAAAATGGAACATATATTTTTTTAAATATGTAACAAACCTTTCTAAGCATATTAAAGTTAGTTTGTGTCCACTATTACCACATTAGATGGAAATAAGCAACTCTGAAAAAAATTTGAAGACTGCCCAAAATTATCCTACAATATGGGGCACTATCAGACAGTTTTATTTGTCAAGATATGGTTATTTAAAACTTCAGCTCTTGTTCTTTGATCATATTATTTGTCAGTGTTACCTTAAATATCTTGCACTTTTTGCCATGGATATTTAATATTCTTTGGAAAGCAACCTTGAAGAATACAAATTTTCAATCCAATAATTCCCCATTTTATGGTAATTTACAATTTCACAGTAAATATCTAAATTCCAAAACAACATTTTTAAGCAGGGTTTGCCCCAACTGATAGGAAGGCGACTCTCAGCAATTCTGGAAAACTAATATAACATGCTTCAAATTCAATTAAGATCAGTAGTCTTTGTAATTCTGTTTTTCTAACTGATGTTTCCTCCGGTTTTAGTTCTTTTCATCACAGTTGAAAATCACATGGCAACCCATAAACTGATTCAGAAATGAAATATTTTGTTGTTTCTCAGTGGTCAGTACTCAAATAGCTTTAATGATTATATACACACATATGAAAAATCTGTATCTTCATACACAATCAGGGCAAAAGACTGACATACTGTGACATCAAGCAGGCATGAGTTCATGCATTGTCTTACTGAAGGTGGTGTCTGGGATATTGTGTACAAAAGAGTATGGCTATGAGTCACAGACTGCCATTTGAACATATCAAACTGGTTGCAGTTTCCTGAACATGTACCAGTTGGGATGCATGGCTGTACCCAATAGCACCCCACACTATAAGGCCTTAAGTTGCTGCTGTATATCTTGTGTGAATGCAGTCACTGTGATATCATGGATCCTGTCTGCAATGAACTAAAATACAGCCTTCTTTGTAAAACAGAACATGGGTTCATCCAAAAACACTACCTGATGCCATTCGTATCCCCAGTGACGTCATTCCATACAGTATTGCCATGTAACATGTATCTGCACATTAGTCAAAGGGAGGCTGAGAAGTAGACGTTGCGCACACACAACCTGTGTCATAATAAGTGCTGATGGACTGTCACCTCTGATAGTGTACAATGTGCTACACTGTTCCAACAGAACCTAGGATGACGCAGATCCGTTCTGCAATGCCATTTGGATGAAATGCTGATCGTCTCAGGGGATGCTCTGGGTGGTGCAACCTGAGCCATCTCTTCACGTTCTACAGCCTTTTGTGAACCATTCTGCATACTCCCATTGCACTGCAGAATGGCAACAATGCTGCCTCTTTCAAACTCACTTATTTGACAGTACATCTGTGAGGCATCCTGCCCATCTGCTCAAGTCACACTCATCCATCACCTTCGGTTTACGGTGACAACGAGCCGCAGGCACATTTCACCAGTACGGGGTGCTACGCCGTGATATCGATGTTAACGTTGAACCTGCAGTTCACCAAATGCTGATCATTTCTGCAGAACATACTATTGTACAGGCCTGTGAATATGAACTTCCTATCTCTAGTCTTTCAAGGTGTTTGTGTGTTTTCTTTTTTAACACGAGTAACTTACACGATGAGCTGCTCAGTTTGGCAGAAGAGTCATCTTCAGGTGTACATGTCTGAACCTGCATATAGGAAACTATTGTTCTTTTTTATTTGTAGCTGAAATGACTTTATTGAGAGATGTATTTATAATTATATACCTTGAATATAATTGCTTTTGTTATTTACGACCTGCAAAATGTCTGGACGGTGGCCTATACTATCTATGCGCGTATTTATGTCGATGTCCAGTATCGAATGCTCTGTGTATTACACGGATAATGTTATTTCTGGTGTTGTACTGGATCCCTCACAGTGATTGTTTCACTTAAGCAAAGAGATCGTAATCACAGGGACTTGCGTCAGGTGAGTATGTTGAATGTTCCAGAATTTCCCATTGTCAGTTGTCAGTGTTGCAAGAGGTCCGGGAGAGCAGCAGTGGTGTGGCAGCACACACTGGCATGCAGAATGATGGGGTGCTGTTCCATGAAAAGTAATCTTTTATACAACATCCTTGTTCAGCACTCAGGTGAAAGCAACAACATTTCAGGGTACAATACCCCATCATTCTGCGTAACAATTCACGATGCTACACTGTGCTGTCGAGGACCTTTTGCGCCTCTGTCAAAGGGAGATTCTGGAGCATCCACCGTACTCACCCGAAAGCTGACCCTGTGATTAAGATCTCTTTGCGAAAGTGAAGGAACACTACCAGGGGTCCAGTATAATAACAGAGATGACGTTATCAATGCCAATAGGTGTCAATACAGGAAATAAACAAAAATAGACACACAGCTGGTACACAACACCCACTGAAGCTTTGGCGAAGGGCCATAAGTAACAAGCCTGATTATATTAAAGGCATGTACCTATTAGTACCTCTGTCAACAGTCATTTCAGTGAAAAATAATAAAGTTATTTCATTGTGCATAATGCTTTCGTCATACTGTATTGTACAGGTATAATGTACATACACAAACAGGTAATATTACACATATAGTATTCTATTTGGCTGTTATTTTACTACTGTTGTGTCCTACTAGTTTTTGTAATACTCTTGTATCTCATAAATCTGTTTGGACAAATTCATTTATAAGATACTGATCTTGGTAAGTTCAATTTATAGTTTTTGACAGAATCTCAGAGATATTTAATGTTTCTAAGTTCTTATTGGTTGAGAAATATATAAGCCAAGATCACTTGCTCAGTATTTTTCAGGTAACCAGTTTAGACAAAACTTGTCATCTTCAGATCTGCAACTGTTAATATTTTGAACTATGACAATTATACAATTATTACTTTGCAATTCAAAAATATATATACAAGGTGAACATATAAACATACTTTCCTTACCTCTACAGTTCAAGTTTTTCTGCAAAGAAGGAAGATTAGGATTTAACATCCCGTTGACAGTATGGTCATTAGAGAGAGATCTCACACTCATATTGTTTAAGTAAGGATGGGAAAGAAATAGGCTGTGTCCTTTCAAAGGAACCATTCCCACATTTGCCTGGAGTCATTTGGGGAAATCATGGAAAACCTACATCTGGATGGCCACAGATGGATTTAAAGCACCGTCCTCCCATATGCAGGTGCACCAGTGTTCTAACCACTGTGCCTACATTACTCAGTGTTTTTTCTAGTGTAAGGAGAGAGGATATAATATTTGTGTGTGTGTGTGTGTGTGTGTGTGTGTGTGTGTGTGTGTGTGTGTTTAAGGTAGCAAGGTGGCAACATTACACATGGATATTTAATCAATGTCACTCTGTCAAACAGCATATCACTAATATGTAATGTGTTCAAACATTACAGTATTGTTTATACAACTCATTTGCATTACTTACATTTTTTCCTATGTTTAGAGTAAGGTGTTATTCACCACACCTAATAAAAATTCCCTGGGGCACTCCTGACAATTCCCTAGTCTCTGGTGAACACCTGCTGTTCATTATGATGTTCTTTCACACAAGAAATATTCAAGTCACTTACATATCAAGACTATTCTGTATTCTTGGACATTTGTTATCAGCCTAAGGTAAAGCACTCAACTATCCGAAGATTGGTTTGAACACCACAGTGCTTTACTAGGCATGGTCCTGTTCAGAGGTGGTATGCCATTGCCTTCCACCGACCTTCGAACTGACTTACCCAGCCAGTTATGGGGGACCTACAATTTGATGTGGGTTCTGAACCACGAGTTATCAGTCTACAATCAGGTAATGTCACATGATTTCCAGAAACCTAGTAATATGGAATCTGCCTGTTGCCTTTCATCCATAGTTTACAGGATATTGTGAGAGAAAAGTGCTAGCCAATTTCTGCATGTGCAATGCTTTCTATATCTGTACTGATTTGTGGACAGAAGCTTTTTGGTCTCAAGGAAATGTATTATATTTGATCTCAAAGTACAGCCAAGAATCCTGTAGCAAACTGATGATAATGATAATCATCTGTGATTTTCTTTTAGTTGTCTTAAATAGAAGAGTAGTTTCCGCTTTATTCCAGTTGCTTAGCATTTTGTGCTGCGCAAGATATTTGCAATAATTGCAACCTACATAAGAGGTCAATGCCAAAAGTTATTCTCTATAAAAGTAAACATGGATTCCATCTGGCACTGATGAATTATTTTGTTGTAACGCTTTCAGTTCCTATCCACAAAATTTTGCTTTTCATTCAATATGATGACCTTCTACCAAAGACCATTGGAAAAATCAGTGAAAATTTCCTCATTTGCCTTTGCTTTAAGTCTGTTTGGGTTACATGCTAATAGTTACATCTCTGTACTCAATAAATGTTGGACACATGCTATATGGCCTTTTTACTGCAATTCACCCATACTATCACAACATAAAATATTTACTTTTGTTCCTGAAACACCCTGTACACCTGCATCTGAGTCACGCTACATTCATACACATTGCAACAATGCCTTCCAACATAAACTTTTTGATCTGCCATCATAGTTATCAATTATCTGATCCTTTAAACTATTTCATTTCTGACACAAGAAATATGAATTCATTACTCACATTGTCAATTTAGTCTGAAGAATGAAAGATACCAAGTAAAATGGTAAAATTAATATCTGGAAAATAAATAAATTGTAAAAGCATCACAAGCCCACATTAATAGTAATACTGTCCAAAAACTACTACTTTCTAACTGATATCATTCCTTTCTATTGAATGACACACCATTATAAACACATTAAAAGTAGACTATACTCAATCAATAAAATTCTTCTGGGTGAGAAACTACATTGGCAATCTTTAAGAATCTGTCCAACGTTTCGTCCACTCCGAGAGGGCCACTTGCAACAGTTGGCAAAATGTACGTCAGATTGTTAAAGAATTACAATGCAGTCTCACACCCAGAAGAATTTTATTGATTGTGACAAGAGCCATGGAAGCCTACATTTACATATACTCCAATCAATTCCACCATCTGTAAAACACCCACAACAGTCAATTCCATTTACAAATACGTACTTGCACCAGTGATACGGACAGGTATTACCAAATAGTGTTACATAATTAATTAGCATAGAAGAAACAACACAAGTGACAATAATTTCAACATGTAAGACACTAGCACCGTTCCCTAGAAGCTGAAGTACAGTACATTTCAGTACAGTGAGACACACACTGTTCAGCTCTCATGACATATCCTGCTAGTACATTCGTATCATTATTTGAATTCTCCTGTGTGATAATTAGATTCCTGCTTCCTTTTTTTCTTTTCTTTCAATTCCACAGAAATATTATTTTAAATCGTGTTTTATGCATCCTATTTACAATCTTGCCAGTAATGTTTTGTGAAAGGTTCCGTATCTTTTTTTAAGTGTTATTGCACTAGTACTGATCATATAATATTGTGATCATAATATTTTGTATCAGCTTACACAACAGTGCCTACTTCAGTTATCAGTGGGTACAATCAAAAACAAACTAAGTAAGAAGTTAAGTAGTTTCTGACAAGAAAACCAATACATGTACACTGCTTGTACAAAAGCTATAAACAAATCAAAACTGTATATTTTTAGATGTTTACCAAATTAAATATGAAAATTCTTGCAAAAGGGTACTAAAAACAAAGAACCTTCTTACTCAAAACAATTTAAAAATAATTTTTTCCTCTTAAACAATTTATAATGTGTGTTTTTTTTCCCCCAAGGTATAATGAAAATCACATTGAAAGTTAACTTTCAGGTCACTTCACAAGTTGTCAGTTATAATTACTTTTCCTTTATTTAATTGGTAATACTTTCATATGTATAAATACATTTCAATTATATCTTAATCTGCACGCCAAAACTAAAGGTTACCAAAAATGTTAATCATAGAAGAAATGCCTGGGCACATTATCTCTGTTTCCAGGCTACTTTAAATTTTGATTTAAAAACTTGGCAATGGTGTTCAGACAACCATTCAATGTTTTGCTCCACAATTATTGTTCTACTACTATGTATGCCAATTACTGCCAATGTAGAACACTTGCAGATCACAACTGTACTACAGAGGTTGATATCAACAGTCTTTACAGTCAACTTCTCCCGGCCAAAACCAAAGCTGTATCCAGGATTCAGTTTTTTATGAATAACGATTGTGAGACTTTTTACATTATATTTAAGTTTATGTTTAATTACAAATAGAACAATGATGAAAAACGTCACCTGTTATGCAAACATGTAGCACTTATTTGTTAATGTTTTACAGTTTTATGACATATAACCCCTATATATAACTTTGTAACAACAGTTAATCTCCTAGTGCTCTACCAGTGTAGTTGGCGCTCATCTTCCCTGTAATGTCAAATCTTTTCAAACATTTTGTCTAAACTTACAGTTATTATTCTTCTAAGTGTAAATTACAGCCAATTAATAAAGATCTGATGCAGAACAGATACGAGTACTCTTCAATTTATCTACTGCAATCTGTATATGCATCCAGTTACTATATTTTCTTTAATTTGACTTGAAGGTAACCTTACACTGTCACTATTTGTATCATATATTTTACTAGGTCTTTAACAGCTAAATCACGTACACTTCACTATCCAAATAAATAAAGTAATAAAAATGGATATGCATACAAATTATTTTACATTCTGAATCTGTACTAAACCTACTAGCTACTATTGTTTTTTATCACTACAAACACACCTCTACCTTCAACATTCAGTCTATCCTATTCCTAATGCTATCTGGTCTCACCAGCTTTCTATTCCTAGTACTGTTTGGGTATTATGGCCTTTTATAAGCAGTTGTAATTTCTCCAATTCTTTCACTGATGTCATTTTGTGATACAGCTGGAACAAAGTAATATGTCATCTTGGAGTCTACTCCCTTGGTATTTTAACAATAAACCTGTGATGAAAAACGCCTCATCAAAGGCTCTGTCACTGGAGATTGCTGATCACCTCAGTGATTAACTGAGTTCCTTAAAATTCTCCTGATGGATCTAAACCTAGCTCTGCTTTTCCTATTACTTGTCATTTTAGTAAGTAGCTCTGTGTTAATAGTCTTATACAGATTTCAGTAGTTACTGCCCCAGCAGTTCATCAGATGTTAATTTTACATCTGAAGACATCTGTTGGGAATTACATGCTGGATCTTTTTGTTAGAACCTCTTCAATCCATTCAGAAAAATGGTCTGATATCCCATATGCTCATGTTCTATTCATTAGAGATCAGTGTGGAACTGTAATAAATGTCTACCAGGTGTCAAGGAACATGGCATCTACGTACACATCTGTATCTGCTGCTTTCAGAGGTTTTTTTTATTTTTTTTATTTATTTTTTATTTATTTATTTATTTATTTATTTTATATAATTAATGCGAGTTGAATTTTACTCTATCATTGTTTTCAGAACCCAATTTGATTTCTATGGGGATGTGTGGTCTCCAGGCATGTCACAGTATGGAAGCATTAAAAGCATTCCAAAATTCGACAACCAACTGAAGTCAGAGATATGTACCTATAGTTTAGTGCACGTGATAGATAAACCTAAATGCTTTGCTCCTCCACAGGCCCACAGTACACTGTTGCTTCAAGAGGGGCAAGTTCCTGCATCTGCTCAATGGAGAATTGAATTGTTATCCCATCAGAGCTAGAGAGAAATTTCATATGCTTTTTTATCTATTTGTCACTTACAGCAATAAATGTCACTTTGTCATCCATGCAACAATTTAAAAAAGGACCTACAGAGCAATATTCCCCCTGTGATACAGTTTTAGAAAAAGACATTTAGTATTTAACCTTTTCTATATCTTTTTTCATTGCCATTATTTTCATGTGCTGTCTGGTGTGATGGTTTCAATCCATTTATTGATTCATGAGCTGATTACAATCACTGTGCTAAACAAGCAGATTCAATGATATGGCCTTCTTTCTGTCGTCTTCCATTCCATTTCAGCACCAGTTTGTTAACTGAGTGACAAAAGATAATGCAATTAATTTACTGACTTAATGTTAGACATAAATCAAAATGATTTTTCATCACACAGCTGAAAAACTGAATTGGCTGTGAGAGGACCAGCCCGGACTTAAACTCCCTAATCTGAAATGATGGAGTTGTCTTAAAATTTGTTGTACTATCCACTCCTTCACATGGCTCACAGGTGTTTCGTCATCTAGAGACTGTGCAGACACTTGAATTTTTTGTTAAAGATAGAGAAGTAAATCAGTTGTGTCCTTTCAAAAGAACCGTCATGGCATATGCCGGACAAATGTGGGGAAATAATTAATAGAAAATCCATATCTGACTGGCCAGAGTTGAATCTGTGCCACCAGCCTTCCAAAGGAGAGTCCAGTGTGGTAACCACTGAACCTTCTTGCTCAGTTTAATGTCACTGGTCTTTGGTAGCTCTACAGTCTTGAGGATGTGGAGAAGTATTAATGTTTCTCCAGACACACTACATGGGTTGCTGTTCTTGTAGCATAAATTCAGGAATGATTTTGATATGTTCTGTTCCAAGATAACATGTAACAATAACTTTCCATATTCAGCTTCATAACATATTCTGCCAGACCTTGAAGGTGTGTTTGATAGTCCTTATTTTACTTAACTGCATACCCACCTTGCCATTTGTCTTTTGCAGAGAATGACATGAGTACCCTTACATAAGCACTTGGAATTTCTAAATTGTGTATTTCCACCTCATTTGATTCTTTGGTTGGCTTTATAGTTAACTCAATATCTGGAATGCTCAAGTGACTCATTATCCAAAGAAAGGCAGCAAATATCCATGTACTGCTGATGGCTTAAGCTCGTCATGGATAGTAGATGCTAACAGATATTACAGGTAACAATACACTCAAGTAGTTGTTGCATATCATGAAACTCTGTTGCAGGTAAGTTGTTATGTTCTGTAATGCCCTATGTATGGTTAATAACTCTGCAGTATACATACCAGGGTTTTTGGTAAGAACACATCACCAATTAGCTGATCATCTTTGGAGCCTCACTAACTGCTTATCGCCATTATTCTCCTTATGTTAATTTTGGTTTTGTTCAAGTTTTGTTTGTCAAAAAGATATGGACTTCACTTGGATCATATATATTTCCCTGCTTAAGCAACAACTTTCTAACACAGCTATGGAACTAATAACATTCAAGAAATGAACTTAAATCTTGTAGAAGGGTTGGCAAGGAGTGGGTGAGCAAAAAATGGAAATGCTTCAATGCATGTCTCACATGAAATTACAATGCAGGATTGAATTTGAAATGACTCGTACCTTATAACTTGATCATCCTTCATGTAAAAAAGAGAAAATGACTTCAAATATAATTCAACTTTGGATTTGAGTTTTGAAAGATTTTTTGTGTTTCCACCACGACACTCCTGATGGTAGTCAAATACAATATGTGGAACATCTTTGGCATGTTCTGAAGACTTATGATGAGCCTAGGGACAGAAAAGAAAGAAATCTTAGAGTACCCCAAAATTCAATGACTAAAAATAGATGTTACAAGTATTTCATGAATCAGGTAGCATTGTATTTTATCAAACAACTGATATAGAATGTGTTCAAAATGGAGGTTTTAAAGATTTGGTCAACTTAGTAAATAAAATTTTGATTAGGTACCCATGTCTGAAAATATCATCCAACAACAATGAGCACTTCATCTCCCGCACTATGAAATAAATCTCTTCTACTGCAAGCTCTTTGCTTTTCAAATCTGGAAAGTGGTAGTATGTAACACAAAGAGAGAAAAAAAAAGAGGAAATTTAGTAAACATGCACTCTAGAATGCATATCTTGGAGCTATAAACACACAACCGATAGAAGAGATTTGTTTCATAGTACCCAAGATGGAGAGCTTTCACTGGACAACATTTTCAGATGCAGATTTGTCATCAGAACTATTTGCAAAGTTCCCTTTACAATCCTCCAGAGTTTTAAATAATAATTCTCAAGCACCCTGTATAATAACAAATAATGAAACATAGCTGAACAATAAGTGAGACAATTTGTGTATATACCGTGACAATAATAATTACTCGAACACTTATATACAATATTAATTTATCAAGTAATATCATTTGCTAAAACAGAATAATGGTTATGATTCGTTATACACTTCCTGTGTGTGTCAAAAAGTCTATCATACTTGTGATGTCTTACTATAATGTTCAATTGCTGCTACATATACATTCTCAAAACAATTAGGGGATCAGGTGAGATGATATACACAATATACATATGGTAACATAGTTTATTCAAACATTGGATACAGTTGTAATTTGTGTACGGTACAATATGATCTTTTGCTGTCTAAACTTTTTACTTCAGGTTTACATGGTGTCTACTTAGAGTGAAGCATCATATGAAAGTCATTCTCGTTGCCTTCTGATATGGTGTATCACCACCTAGGATAGCCAGTACAGATGCACATCTGCGTGGCATGGACATTAAGAGATTATCAATCACATTTTGAGGCATATTTGGCAATTCTTCCAGAAGTGCAATATCCATCTCTACAACCATTGTGGGAGGTGCTGGTCTTGCTTCAATGTGTCTACTAAGTGAATCTCAGACATGGTGAAACAGGTTTAAGTCTGGTGGACAAGCTGGCCACTCCATTCACTCAATTCCCTCAGCTTCAAGCATGTTGTCCACCAGTGCAGCTCTGAGGGGAAGCATTATCATACACCAAACTAATATCTTATGGCACCAGTATAGGGCACAACAGAAGGTCAAGAATCTCGGCTATATACCTCTGAGCAGTCAAAGCACCATTCTGAATGACATACAGGTCCGTACATCCACCAATAATGACTCCTGCCCACAGCATTTGTCCACCACCATGACATGGTGATGTTTCCTCCACATAATCTGGATTGTTCTGAGTTCCAAGTTCTCTCCAGATGAAGGAAATACAATTGTCTGGCTGAATACAAAATCTTGACTCATCTGCCAACAGAACCCAGCACTATTCATTACAACTCCAATCCTGATGTTCCTCCACTCAGTTTTTGTGGGCTGAACAGTGTTGATTTAATGGGGCACAACCATAGGTTTTTGTGCATAGAGAACACATTCCCAAATGTGTTATCTGACTATTTGTGTTGGTATCACATGTCTTGCCAATGTTACCCGTGATCGACCTTGGCCTTGCCTTTTTTTAAATGGTTCCTGTTCTTCAAAATCACATCCAGGTCTTGAAAATTACACTTTGGAACACTCCAATAGCTGCAGCCAACCCCCTGTGTGTCTGTCCAACTTCAAACCTTCCTATGGCTCCTCATGTCATAGCTTCAGGGTAAGTCACAAATTTGTTGTTTCATTGCATGGCCTGCTCACTACACTATCTAAGCCCAATTGCTTGTGTAATTCATTTGGTAGAGTAAACAAAAGTGCACACCAACCCCCTCTGCAGCAAATGTTCAAATGTTTGTAAAGCTTAAGGGGCTTAACTACGGGATCATCAGTCCCTAAATTTACGAACTACTTATGAACAACCTTATACTAGATATGACACAAACATCCGTGCCTGGGGGGATTCGAACCCCCGACAGAAAACAATCTCGTGCATCTGACCAGAGCGCCTCAATATGCTCAGCCGCTTCGCCGTGGCCCTCTGCAGCAACTTGCTGTTATTACCACTATGTTATTGTATCCAATACATAGAACTGACAGAAAGACATAAAAATATTTTAGTTCATTCTGCCAATGACAATACTTCATAACCTAGATATAACTGATCCCCTAATTGTTTTGACCAGTGTAGTTATTAAGAAACTTATCTTTGTAGTAATCATTTAAAGAAAATCTCAATGTTGCTTTTACAATAGATTTTATTGTATATCAATATCTCCAGTTAACAGGTGGGCCAATGTGCTAACTTTTGTGTAAATTACATCATCAAGGCTGATGCACGAGGCAGATTAGCATCTACACATGTGGGGTCGGGGTCTCTCTCTCTCTCTCTCTCTCTCTCATACACACACACGCACACACACACAAAAGTGGGCCAATGAGAAGGGACAACAAAGGGAGGATGATTACGGTTTAACATCCCCACAACAGTGTGGTCATTAGAGATGAAGCTCATACTCGGATTGTTTGGTTAAGTAAATCTGCACTGCTATTTCAAAGGAACTATCCTAGCATTTGCCTGGAAAGATCTAGGGAAATTACAGGCCAATGAGATCCACATGTACTCTGTCCCAAGGGTTTTCCAGATTCAACCAAGTGGAAAACTGGCATAGCAGAGCAGTGTAAACTAAGAAGAGTCTGACAAGGACAATGCGCCAGTCAGAACTCGGGATCTGGTTCTAATCATACAACCACATATCCAAGTTGTGCCCATGCAAGGTCATGTAATGGCTAGCACATTGGACTCGCATTTTGGAGGAAGACAGTTCAAATCCGCCTCTAGCCAACCAGACTTAGATTTTCCTCGATTTCCTTAAATCAGTCCAAGGAAACACTTTCAAAGAAAATGGTCAATTTTCTTCCCAATCCTAAGGAAAACAATCTGAGCTTGTGTTTTATCACTAATGACCAAGCTGTTAATGCGATGTTACATCTTAATCTTCCTTCCTTCTTCCAAACTATCAAATATTCATATGAGGTAATAATAATTTCATGTGGCGCATTGGTCTGGTGCAAATCTTTCAATTGGACGCCACTCCGCGACTTGAGTGTCCTTAGCCTACACCAGTTATCTAACTGGGGACAGGGGACCTACAGCTTAACGTGGAATCCAAACCACGTATCATTTATGGCGACTCCTCACATCACTGAGAGGTGAAGGATGGGTTAAAACACAGACTGAAAAATCTGAGGTCCCACTGGGTTTCGAACCCACGACCCTTCGGTTTACAGTCGAGCACTTTACCCAAAGACCACCGGACCCGACCATATGTGGTAGCACATTTGGAATATTCAAAATGACATTTGAAAGAGAGGCTCTGCAGATCTGAAAATCGTGCCACAAAATGTTGAACCAGGAACTTGCATTGCTGATAAAAAAAGCAACCATGCTGCCACCACGAGTTTGATGTTTGTAATACTATGTTTGTTATCAGTATAATTAGCCAAAAATGATGTTTTAGAGCTCAGTGGGTGGCTTCAAATTTTATACAAAAATGGAAATAATTTGACTCCACAATATATCTTACCTAGTAGTGCAGCAAGAACATTTTCTAAGCTTACTGTGGGCACATTGAAACTTGAAAATAGCATTGGGTATGGCAGGGGCAAAGATGTCGACTCACAAACAGTCCCTGGCAGTCCACCATCGCAGCATGGATACAAAGTACTTTCACATTCTAATATAATAACACCTGCATTTGCTCATGCTGCAGCTGTTAAAGCTATTGATGCTCTATCTATAAGTGTGACTGTTTGTGCCACCAGTGTGTGAAAGCTGAGTTCATAAAAACCTAGTACTAACACTATGTGGAGAGAAAGACACCTTAGGAAGTCACATATATAAGTATGTCCTTCATCACGACTTTAGAACCTACCCAGGTGTAAAAACAATGCAGTGATGCAAACATTGTTGGCATATGACTTGAGTGACCAAAGGTCAAGAGATAACAAGGGACAGAATCTCACAAGAGAAAAAAAAAGAACTCATCGTGCTAGTCCACTTACAGGCAGTAGTGTCCAAAACCACATAAAGATGAGTACGGTAGGACACTTGAATGGCAAGTCGAATGAGTGACAAGTGCACTTCTGGAGACAGTACACGGTCACACACAGCATTAAGAAGTAGTCCACTGTAGTTGAAGGCACACAAGCAGTTGTCCATCTGCCCTAATAATGGCTTCCAGAAGTCCTCCCTATACCATGTGTCACACCCACCCACCATGGAATCTTTCAAAGTTAATTTACTGCTCTAATCTTGCCACCACCTCAAGCTCCAATGGGCTGTCCTCTGGCAAATATTCATAAAAAGGATGCATTCTCTCTTCAGTAAAGATGAAGCTACACTGCAATACTATAGTAACCCTGATCAATATTTGAACTCTATTCTTCATCAAAGGAAGAACTGGATGAATCTTTACACTGCTTATGTGGTCATCAGAGTTTCAGATGTAGCAAAATGAGTGCTGTGAAGTTTGAGCTAAGTGCTTGGATGATTTAACATAAAAAGCTTTAAAACAAACCTTATTTTTGTAAAAAAAATGGTTTAAGTGAGGAAATCATACCTGCAAACATGGATTCAGATTTTCAAATAAAAAATAAGATAATGGGCAAATCTGACAAATTACATAGCATAATAGTGCTCTACTGCAGAATCACCATCATCTGACATTATAACAGTGAACTAACAACAAATTTGTAATAGTCAAGATTTACAACGCCAACATCTGCTTCAAAATTGGTCACATTGACACAGCTGGAGGACAATTTATTGTTTCCTATTTTGTAGATACAAATGCAATAACTAAAGAGCTCAACCCTATTTCCATTACACTACAACTTATGTAAGAGCATTCTATTGACACTGTAGCCATATGCGTTCATTAAATCAACATATCTCACTGTTCTGAACTTCTAATTTTGTCTAAAACACAAAGTAATAGAAAACTGATACGCTGACACTCCTATTTAATGCACAACTGTAAGTTTGATACCAGAGATGAACTACTACAGTCATTATTTAGTCTACTCAAAAATCATAAAAATACTGTCAGAAGAGTTATTTCCTTTTATTTGCAATTTGTTTCTTCAAATGTTCAAATGTTTGTATAATCTATGGGACTTAACTACGGGGTCATCAGTCCCTAAACTTACAAGCTACTTATGAACTACTTACGAACTAGGACGGCACAAATATCCATGCCCGAGGGGGGATTCGAACCCCCGACCGTAGTGGCCATGGAGACCGTGACTGGAGCGCCTTAGTCCTCTCGGCCACCGCGGCCGGCTGCAATTTGTTTCTCAAAAGCATATATTAACCTTCCTCAGAACTGACCACAACAAATAGCGCAAGTGAACCAAACTTCAAACTACTGAAAATTTTGCATTATTAATACTTAAGGTAGCATAATACAAACTAATGTTCAAATGTCTGTAAATCTACATGGTCATCAGTCCGTAGCTTACAAACTACTTAAACTAAGGTAAACTAACCTAAGGACAACACACACACCCATGCCCCAAGGAGGACTCGAACCTCCATGGCGAGCAACCGCGCGCTCTGCAGCGAGGCGCTTTAGACCGCTCGGCTACTCCACCGCGGCATAGTACAAACTAAATGTAGTATTACAAACTGTAAAAGATATAAAAAAATTCTGATTTACAAATGCTAACTGCTAGATAGTTAATACAATTGGTATTATTTTCACATTAAGTGCATTAAAACTACCTGGAATAGCTGGCTCAAAATAGCTTCTCCTTCTTTACTTCCAATGAGACTAGATCCAAGCAAATTGACAATACACTGGTTCCCATAACGCTCTTTTATCATTTTCATATGCCTATCAAAAACAGGTGCAGATGCTTCAAATCCTCGTGACATCTTCACTTTGTGGGATCCAACCTGAAAGAAATCAGAAGTATCAGTGAAAACATTTTTCTTACTGTTCTGTTTCTAATCATCTCAGTGGGATGTTAAACTCTAACCTACCTATCTTCTTTTTCTTGGTGTTATGTGTATCCAATTATTATATTAACAGCTCACAAACACTTCAGCAGTCTTACAGAATAATAAAAGGATGTCAGAAAAGAAACAGTGAGAGCTATTTTAGAGGTAACTGCCCCAGCCATAAGTAAATGTGATATCTACGAATATAACAGGTTCAAGAATACCACATTTATGCTCAATATATGAAATGTTTGTATGACATTTAATGAACACAGTAATTTTTATGACTTGAACAGATGAACACACACAAAAGTGTACCACAATTTACTACTGCATTGTTATAGTTCATCATGTAAAATAAGTAATCTTGTGAAACAGCTAACATCGCCACAGTTTTAAACACCGACAAACATAATCAAACATAATGTTTGCATTTTCCCAGTGTCCAAGTGATTTGCAATGGACTTTGAAGTAATATAAACTTGTCAAATTTGCAAGGATCTGCATAAAGAATAGAGTATGGAAAACTACAGATTACTGTATACAAGATTCTTTTATTTCAATGAATGAAGTGTTGTTCATTTTCTCAGTGCATCTTGATGCAAATCCTGTTACGAGACTGCTGATGTTGGTGCAACACAAATTATCACATGACAAAAGAAACAGCCAAGAAAGAATGTATGTTTCATGACAACACCAAAAGCAATTAGGGAGCATTTTCCTTAATTAACTACAACTTGTATAAAAGTTTACCTGAACACCTGGCTGCTCCCAAAATAGCGGCACAGAACCTCGGGTCTGAACATAGGATGTTACTTCATTATCCAAGAAGATCACCTGTTCAGTTTCCACAAAATTTGCTACATGCCCATCATCATTACTACCACGAACATTGAACCTGTGTGAACAATGTTTTATTTCTGTAAGGTAAGGGCACAGAAAAAGCAAATGCAATAATAATAGTGGAAAGAAAAGTCTGCTTTGATAATTAATAAATAAAAATATGCAAATATCAAATACTGACAGAATAAATCAGTTTATTGCAACAGTGCTTTATAATGATTAAAACAAAACAAATAAATATATTCACTGTTTGAATGGAAACGGATAATCACAGTGATTGGAAGTGCATTTTTACACTGCTCAAAACAATTAGGGAATTAGGTGAGATATCATACACAATATACATATGGTAATGTATTTCATTCAGATATTGGATACAGTTGTAATTTGTATGTGTGACACAGTATGATGTTTTGCTGTCTAAACTCTTTACTTCAGGTTTACATGGTGTTTACTTAGAGCAAGGCACCATACAGTGAAAAAGTCATTCTTGTTGCCCTCTAACATGGTGTGTCATCACCTCGGACAGCCAGTACAGATGCACATCTGCATGGCATGGACAGTATGAGGTTATCAATCACCTCGAGGAATTCTTGAATGGTTCATGGGAGTACCGTCAGATACTATTGTAATAATCACACAATATTTCTGCGAGACAGCTGCTCGCCATCTTCAGGTGAACTGCCGCTGTTGATTCTCTGCTTGCGCAGGCGCCGCTGCTGTGACGTCATAGTAGACCAGAGCGTCGACGGCGTAAACATGGAGAGCCCTCTACTGGAGGGCCGTTGAGTGGGCCGCTGGTGGTTGCGCAGGCGCGGCGCGGGCAAGAGCGGCCGCTGGCGGTGGACCCCTTGTGTGCATGCCAACCGGAGGAAAGAGTGCGTGTTTTACATGTCTTGACTTCGATGACCCATCTGCGTCGATTGGTGACTATCGTCTGTCTGCGGCTAGTGCTGCCTCAGTACTGCCAAGGCCGGTTCCCATGCTTTACTAAGTTGGAATCCCGTGTCTCTATTAATTAAATCTTTTGCAATACATATTTTGACGGCCTCTTTAATTATTGAGTCCCAGTAGGTAGAAGCGGAAGAAATGATCTTGGTCTCTTCGTAATTCATGCAGTGTCCCGATTCAAGACTGTTCAGCCACAGCCGATTTTTCTGGTTGACACAATCTTGTGTAGCATTTATGTTCGTCGCATCTGTCTTTCACAGTGCGACACGTCTGTCCAATATAAGACATTCCACACTGGCATGGGATTTTGTATATTCCCGGTCTCCTGAGGCCGAGGTTGTCTTTAACAGAGCCCAGCATTGTCTGCACTCTCACTGGAGGGCGGAAGGCACACTTTATATTATGTCTTTTAAACAGTCTGCCAATCTTGAAGGACACACCACCGACATAGGGAAGAAAAACCATCTTAGTGGAGCTCTCCATATCTTCTAGTTCCTCCTCAGATTTCGAGCCAGCTGGTCGAAATGCAGCACTAATCTGTTTCTCAGTGTAGCCGTTCTGGGCAAACACAGAGCGAAGATGGTTGAATTATGCTTGTATACAATCTGCATCTGAGATTGCTCTTGCTCTGTGTATGAGTGTCCGTAGTACACCGCTGCGTTGAGATGGATGATGACAGCTCGTAGCTTTCAGATACAGGTCGGTGTGTGTAGGTTTACGAGACACACCATGGCCCAAGGAACCATCTTCATTTCGGCGAACCATGATGTCCAGAAACGGGAGCTTACCGTTTTTTTCCAATTCCATGGTAAAACAGATGTTCGGGTGGAGTGAGTTGAGATGGTCTAAGAATGAAGGCAGTGTAGCAGACCCATGTGGCCATACAATGAAGGTATCGTCTACATACCTCCAAAAGTATTTAGGTTTCAATGGCGCCGTCTGGAGGGCTTTGTCCTCAAAATCTTCCATAAAAAGATTAGCTACTATGGGAGACAGAGGGCTGCCCATAGCAACACTGTCAGTCTGCTCAACATATTCATTGTTAAATAAAAAGTAGGTCGAGGTGAGCACATGTTTAAAAAGATGTAAAATGTCCTCTTCCAGCACGGCCCCAATGAGTTGTAAGGAGTCCATTAAAGGCACCCTTGTGAACAGGGAGACCACGTCGAAGCTCACCAATAGGTCTGTAGGTTCCAGGCGTAGGTTCTTGAGACGCCGTATAAAATCTTCCGAGTTCCGAATGTGGTGTGAACCATTCAAGAATATGTTACGTCGGGGAAGCCAGAAACAGCACACCTCGAGGGATATTTGGCCATTCTTCCACAAGTGCAATATCCACCTCTGCAACCATTGTGGGAGGTGCTGGTCTTGCTTCAATGCATCTGCCAGGTGCATCTCAAACATGCTCAATCAGGGTTAAGTACGGTGAGCAAGGTGTCCAATCCATTCATTAAATTCAAGCATGTTGTCAACCAGTGCAGCTCTGTGGGGACGAGAGCATTATCTTATGACAGAACCCATCCCTCATGGCACCCATGTACGGCACAATAAAAGGTCACAGGATCATGTCTCTATACCCCTGAGTAGTCAAAGCACCATTCTGAAGACCAAACGGGTTGGTATATCCACTAATAATGACTACTGTCCACACCATTTGTCCACCACCATGATATGGTGATGTTTCCTACACATAAGCAAGATTGTTCTGAGTTCCACGTTCTCTCCAGATGACATAAGACAATTGACTGACTGAACAGCAAATCTTGACTCATCTGTCAACAGAACCTGGCACTATTCGTTATGACTCCAATCCCGATGTTCCTCTGTCCACTTTCTGCAGGCTAGACAGTGCCGTGGTTTTAATGGGAAAGACACCATGGGGCTCTGTGCACAGAGGCCACATTCCTGAAGGCAATTGCAGACTGTTTGTGTTTACATTCCACATTCTGTTGCTGCCTGAAAGTGTGTTGCAGCCGAGTTTCATTCAGCCTCCTGTCTCAAAGGACTGTTAACCGGAGATAAGTCATCTCTTGCTGATGTTACTTGTAGATGACCTTGGTCCTGCCTTCTTTTAATGGTTCCTGTTGTCTGAAATTGCATCCAGGTCCTGGATATTACACTTTGGGACACCCCAATAGGTACAGCACCACCTTCTGTGTCTGTCCCGCTTCCAACCTTCCTATGGATCTCTATGCTACAGCTTTGGGTAAGTTAGATTGTTGGTCCATTACACTACTTGCTCACTACACTATATGAGCCCAACTGCTTGTGTAATTTGATAGAGTAGACACAAGCCAACACCAACCCCCCCCCCCCCCCCCCGCAAGCTATTCGCAGTTATTACCACTATGTTGTTGTCTCCACTCCGTAGATCCGACAGAAAGACACTGACCCATTTTAGTTCATTCTGCCAATGACAATACTTCAGAACCTAGATATCTCAACTGATCCCCTAATTGTTTTTACGAAATTAGTTCTTACACCAAGACCTGATAACACAAATATCAAAAACAAAACTGGATATTTTTCTTGTCAAGATGTTTGCGTAAGCACTTAACACATTGCAAATAGTTACGAGGAACATAATGCAATAATACACAGTGTGGTATTACTTTGGAGTGTTTCCCATTAACAGTGTTCTCATTAGAGGTGGAACACATACTTGAATTTATTTTTTCTAAGGATGGGGAAGGAAAAGGGCCATGCCCTTTGAAATGAACGATCTGTCATTTACCTGGAGTGATTTGGGGAAATCATGAAAAACTGAACCAGGAAGGCCGTAGGAGGGTTTGAATTGCCATCCTCCCAAATGAGAGTCCACTGCACCACCTAACATGGTTGGTTGTTCAACATGACAACATAGAAAATTACACAAGATGTAGTTGGGAGCTTGAAGAAGAAGAAGAAGAAGCAGCACATTTTTGTTTTTTCACTGTCTTGTCTAATACAAATTTGCCAGGGGTAGAAATGAACCCTGCAGGGGTTTTGGGTACTGTGATTGATGGAGACCAGAGGTTGCACATCAAGACAAACATACTTGGCAAAAACATTACAGAAATTAACAGTTGCATTGAGGGAATTTTATGGTGACAATGGACCATACTACAGTTTCATATTGAGTTAATCATTTTTCTGATGGTCATATGAGCATAGTGATAATCCAAGATCTTAAAGGTAAAAAATATCAATAGAGAAATAAATTGTGAAACCTGTGGATGATGCTCTTAAAGAAAATCACAGTGCAATTTTTGAGGAACTCTTTGAAACCGCTGGATTCCTCCCAACATCAGTATTCCATATTCTGGTCAGTTTGTGGTTTAAGGAAGCAAACTACATTGATCGTCCTGTCCGTCTGTTTTTCCTTCCAGAGTGTGCGTTAAAATAAGAAAGGAATATGCTTGCTACTAAAAATATACAAACAATGTGTGAAACCACATTAAAGCTGAAAACATGAGTAATGTATCAAAATTAAAAACAGTAACAAACATGAAAGAAGTGGAAGAAAGATTTAAAGCCAAATAGCAAAGTGTCTTGGCTGGCTGATCACAGATAGGTAAAGGACCTAAACTCAAACTTAAATGGCATGATAAAAACCACTTGCATGAATTAAATTTTAAACTTTATCAGCCCTGGGGTAATGCCATCAAGTGATAAAGGAATACTAAAATTCTGCCTCAAAGTGATATGAACAGGACAGTCTAACAAAATGTGGATCACATTCAAAAGAGAATCACACCACCAGTGAAGAGGATCCTACAATGGAGAATGTAACCATGTGTCAGCTAAGTATGGCCGATACGGAGCAAATAAAGAACGCCAGTGTCCCTGCAAAAAGCCCACATGAAGGACTTCCACACATTTATTGTTGCCTTTATTAGTCTCAATTTATTAGGCTTAGTGATTATAGGCCACTTGGCATTCCACAAACCAAGCACTTAGCTGTGTAATATTGATCCTAGGTCAGTTGCCAGAATGCCAATCGCCAGAGTTGGTTGACTGGTAGCCTGTTTGACTAGCCTGTCAGTAAGTGCATTTCCTGTTATTCTTGCACTTCCTGGGGTCCATGAAGAAACTAGTGATTGCCCATGTTTCTTAAGGGTGTAAATGGACTGCTTGATGGCCCTGTACCAAGGGAATCCGAGGGTAGGACTGGTTGAGGGCTTGTAAACCAATCGTAAAGTTGCTGCAAATGAGGAAGAACTTTCCAGTGCACGAACAGATATGATCAAGTGCACAAAAGATGGCTATCAGTTCGGCAGTGAAGACACTGCAGCCATCTGACAAGAAGTGTAACTTGGTATGTCCTGCATGGGCATTGGCATAGCAAACATGACCATCAACCAATGAGTGACCTGCGTAGACCACTTCTGAACTCCATGATGCATCAAGAATGGGCAGAAAATTTTGACTAAGGGTCTCAGAGTAAACCGAGTTTTTGGATCACTGCGATAATTCAATTTAAAGCTGAGGTCTACATATATACTAAGGAGGTTACGTGATTGGAACTGGAAAAAGAGTTGGTATTGGGGAGGGGGGGAACTCCAGTACACTGAGGAGATAACAGACAGGGACTACAATTTTAATTCCCCATCTATGCCTCTGTAGTGGGATATGGAGTGCAACATTTGTGAAAAGGATGCAGTCATTCCGGTGGTCAGGCAAACCACAAACATGAGCAGTGTAACTAGTGCCACCTAGTTCATAGTGGAGGAACACCAGCCTCTATGAGTAGATTGTTAACAGGACTCATTCTGAAAGCTCCTGTTGAAAGCCTTACTCCACAGTGATGCAATGGGTCCGGCAACCACAATGCTGAGGGTGATGCTGAACCACATGCCAGGCACCCATATTCAAGCTACAACAGAACAAGGGCTTTATAGAGACACAGCAGTGTACTACAATCTCTACCCCAAGCGGTGCTGCTCAGACAGCCGGGGGCATTAAGGTGCTGCCAGCACTTCTCCTTAAGCTGACAAATATATGTGAGCCACATTAGCAAGGTGTCAAATAACAATCCCAAAAAGTGGCAAGTTACCACTACATCCAATGACAGTCAATATAGTGTTTGGGTGTCAATGCCGACAGAATTGCATGACACATCTTGGCAGCAGAAAACCGAAAAGCACGGAAGAGAGCCCATAACTGTATCTTTCATATGACTCAGCTGACATTGAGCTACACATATAATGAAGGAAATGAAGTAAATACACAAGTTGTTAGCACACATTGAGGGAGATACTGATGTCCCTATTGCTGCTGCTACACCATTAATAACCACTAAAAACAGGGGAATGCTTGATACATAGCCCCAGTGAAGGGGGAGGGGGCACTTGTGTAATGTAGCAAGGATGCGGTGTTGCCAGGTGGTGTCGTAGGCCTTCATCAAAAAAGAGAGAAAAGGAATAATCACTACCACGTGGTGGTGGCTGGAGAAGGCTGTCCAGATGGCAGACTCGAGGTACAGCAGATTATTAGTTGAGGAGGCAGCCTGGTGGAAACCATCCTGGCACTGAGCCACTAGGTCCGAGACTCAAAGAACAGCACAACCACCGACTCACCATATGTTCTAGCAGCCTACAGAAAATGATGATTAATCTCATGGGCCAATAGCTATCCACATAAAAGCAGTTGTTTCTCTGAGTTTGAGCAGTGGAACAATGATACACTCTCACCACTGTGATGACAACAACACAAAATCACTCCAGTTGCAACTGAACATAGCTAGAACATGTTGCCTATACTCCACATACAGGTGTTTTAACATTTGATTGTGGATGAAGTCTGACCCTGGGAGGGGGGAAAAAGGGTGTCAGGGCAATATCCAAGGGTACTGAGGAACTCCTATTCACTGGATGGAGCACTATATGCCTCAGGGTGGCATGTGGTAAAGGAGAGGTGTTTGCAATTTACATGCTGTTTTAATGTACAGATGGCAGGTTGGTAATTGTAAGATGCAGAAGTGAGAGCATAAAGCTCAGTGAAAACCTTGGTGACTGTATCCAGAGCATTTGTAAAAATGAGGTCTGGTTTTTACGTTTGATCTTAGTTCACACTGGTCAAGCCAAGGTACAATGACCCAATAGTTGAGACATCTCTCTCCCACAAAATCTGTTTTTGTCTTCTTATCAGTTGGTGAATAAAGGCACACAGCTATTTAAAACCTATTAAGTCTTCCAGAAATGGGTGCTACTTATGTCACAGTAGAGCACACCTACAATCTTCAATGGCCTCAGCAATCTCTGACAACCACAAAGGTACTCTTCCCTGCTGGAGTGGGAACCTGAAGAATTGGGGATTACAGTCTCTGCTGCAGAAACAGAAGAAATGATTAAATTTTGAACTTCAACATTGATCTGGTGGAAATGCAACAGTGGCAACAAAGGAGAAAGCATACTTGTCAGCCTTGTTAAGAGCCAATCTGGGCAAGCGGTCCCACAGGACCAACGCTGGGGAAGTGGTCACTAGCTCACAAGTCATCTTCATGTACATCCATACTCCACCAGCCATCCATGGGGTGTCGTGGAGAGTACTTTGCGTACCATCGTCATTTTTTCGTATTCCAGTTGCGTATGGTTTGTGAAAAAAATAATTGTCCCCATGTGGGCTCTAATCTTTCTAATCTAACCTTGTGGTCATTTCACAGGAAATGACATAGGAGGGAGCAATGTATTGGTTGAATTTTGATGAAACGTACACTCTCGAAACTTGACAGAAGCCCATACCGCGATAAAGAACATCTTTCTTCCAATGTCTGCCACTGCAGTTTACTAATCGTCTCCGTAATGCTTCCACGATTACTAAATGAGCCTGTAATGAAACGTGCTGCTCTCTATTGGATCTTATCTCTGTCTTCTATTAACCCTACCATGTACAGATCCTGCCCTGATGAGCAATACTCAAGCAATGGCCGAACTAGAGTTTTGTCACCTATTTCCTTTGTTGATGGACTACATTTCCTGAGGATTCTTAAAATGAATCTCAGTCTGCCATCTGCCTTAACCATGATTGATTTAATATGGCTGTTCCATTTAAAATCACCCCTTATGTCTACTCTCAGATATTTTATGCAAGTAACTGCTTCCAGCGTTTGTCCTGCTATTGCATAGAGATATAATAAGGGATCTTTTTTTCTATGTAAATGTAGCACTTTACACTTGTTTGTGTTGAGGTTCAATTGACATTCCCTGCACCAAGTGTCAAGACACTGCAGATCATCCTGCAATTTCGTTACCCTTTCCCAGTGTTGGAACTTTCCAAGAAATTACTGCATCTTCTGCAAAAAGACACATTGAACTTTCGATGTTATCTATGAGGTTATTTACATATATTTTGAAAAGAGCTACGGTACACTGCTGCTAGGAGGAGGACAAATTCCTTTGCATACTCTGTGTAAAATTGAATTGGTATCACGCCAGGTCCAGCGGCCTTTCCTCTGTTGAGCGATTTCAGTTGCTTTCCCTATCCCCCCTGAGATTTATTTCAATATCTGCCTTTTTGTCATTCATATGATGGCCTAGACAAGGAGTACAGTGTACTCTTCCTCTGTGAAACAGCTTTGGAAAAAGACATTTAATATTTTGGCCTTTGGGGTGTCACCCTCTGTTTCAACACCATTACAGTTACTGACTGTCGTGTTGAGCAGTCAGGTACTCTAAAATCTGACCCTTTTTGCTTCTGCTAAATAAGATCTTACTACCTTTCTCGATATTTATATTTACAACTATATTCATTGATGCTGTAATGGCCTTGTGAGTGCTGATTTCCTGCTCTACACTATCTGAATTGAAAAGTTTGGGTATATTTGTCATCAGTAACTCTAACACAGCCAATGGTCATGCTGCAGTGGATACCCAGTTCCCATTAGATCACCGAAGTTATGCACTGTCAGGTTTGGCTAGCACTTGGATGGGTAACCATCCGGGTCTGATGAGTACTGTTGGCAAGCAGGGTTCACTCAGCCTTTGTGAGGCCAATTAAAGAGCTACTTTATTCAGAAGTAGCAGTTCTAGTCTGGCAAACCGACAATGGCCGGGAGTGCGAGACGCTGACCACGTCAACCTCCATGCCACATCTGCTGACGTCTTCAGACAGAGGATGACATGGTAGCCGGTCAGTACCTAATGGGCTCTAAAGGCCTGTGTGGGACGGAGAGCTGTAACACATTATATCCTCGAGTTGGACCTCTATTTAACTGAGAGAGGTAATTGTCAGATACAGTGCTTAGAGCAATGTTTCTCCATTCTCTGTCTTTGCCACCTCACAAACACATTTGTCTCACAGCCTATATCCAGCAAGTTGAAATCTCCACCTGAAACTTATAATTAGTAAATCTACAGGAAATATCTTCCACGTTTTCTCTCAGATGTTCTGCCACTAACTCTGGCAAGTTAGGTGGTCTATAAAAATTACCAATTACAATGTCTGAGCCACTTTTCACATTGATTTTCAAATAAATTACTGATCTCAATCAATATAATTATTTATCACCATAAACAAGCCTTCCCCTTCAGTATTCAACCTATGACTACAGTATACATTCTAGTCCGAGTTTAGGATTTCATTACTATTGACATCTGACTTTGTTGTTGTTGGATGTTTTAAGGGGACAAAATTGCAAGGTCATCAGTCCCCCATTCCATCACTGGGCGGGACAAGAAGATGCATTAATGTGGAAAAGAGCCCAGAGTTTGAAATAGCAAAGGAGAGGAATACTGCCCTAGTCAGTAAAAGAACAACAGAGGCGACAAGAGATAACACAAAATAAGACAATTCTCACAGAAACATCAAACAACGACAAGAAATGGAACGAAAAAGCTGATATCCATAGTTGACCGGCCATGAGGCTAAAATAAGAAAAGGCAACCACGCGACAAGATGTAAAAACCTCTAATCAGCAATCAGAGGACATTAGACAGGAGGAACACAGACAGTGTATGGAAGTAAAGCAATTAAAGCGAGTGGTAGAAACTAATGTCACGAATAAAACTTATAACGGTATCAGCCATTTCGGCATTGCCGCTTAAAACATCTGATAAAAGTGCAGGAAAATTAAAACTCCGCTGCAGGGCGACTAAAATTGGGCACTCCAGCAAGATGTGGGCTATTGTCAAGCGGGAGCCACAGCGACACTCAGGTGGGTGCTCACCATGGAGGAGATGGCCATGGGTCAGCCAAGTATGGCCAATGCAGAGCCAGCACAGGACTACGGAGTCATGGCAAGTTGCCCGCATGGAGGAACGCCACACAACCGTGGTCTCCTTCACAGCCTAAAGTATGTTGGGCACGGTCAGGGTACGCCACTCCCTGTCCCAAACCTCAGAAACCCAATGGTGCAACACCACCCGAAGATCAGAAGCTGGGAGGCCGATTTCCAGAATAGACTCAGCGACAGCCAGTTTTGCAAGCCTGTCGGCTTGTTTGTTGCCCGGGATGCCAACATGACTCGGAGACCGGACGAACACTACCGACCGACCAGATCGGTCAAGAGCAGAGTCTCCTGTATGGCTAACACCAGGGAGAACACAGGTAGCACTGGTCCAGAGTTCGCAGGCTGCTCAGGGAGTAACTGCAGAGAAGGAAAGACTCACCTGAGCAGGAACGCATATGCACGAGAGCTCGGTAAATGGCCACCAGCGCCACAGTACAGGCACTGCAGCCCTCAGGCAGAGAGTGCCATTCGATATGGCTGCCATGAATGTATGGAAAGACAACACGACCCCCAACCATTGAACCATCAGTGTAGACCAGGTCATATCCGAAAACCTCAGCTACAACAGTGAAGAACTGATGGCACACTGCCTCTGGATGAACTGAGTCTGAGTCCATGGGCCAAGTCCAGTCGAGTACACGGCCTCGGCATGCACCAATGGGTGTACATTTGTGGACCCGATATAGAGAAGGAATAGGGGAAGACCCAAGTTCAAACAGAAGAGACTGGTTGTGAAAGGTGATTGTATGACCTGATCTGGGTCACCGTCGTTGGGTACAGACGACCACGTTAGAAAAAAGTGGACAATGGTTTGGGTGGCCTGGTGAGCTATGCACGTGGCCTGCTTAGGCCACAAGCAGTTGTTGGCAGCGGATCCACAAAGGTAGGACACCAACCTCCACAAGTAAGCTGCTCACAGGGCTCGTGTGGAAGGCACCCATTGCAATGCAAACCCCACAGTAGTGAATGGGATCCAGCAAATGCAATGCCGAAGGGGATGCAGATCCATAGGCTACACATCCAGCTTGATAAAGCTGCAAGAGGGTGAAGCAATAAGCACCCCAGGTGGTATGGCGCAGGTGGCGAAGAACATCGAGATGGCGCCAGCACTTCTGTTTCAGCTGAGGAATGCTACGTCAGCTGGGCATCAAGGAGCAGCCATAAAAACCTATAGGTTTCCACTATGTCCAGTAAGTGGTTGTCAAGATAAATTTCGGGCTGTGGATGAACCGTCCGACATCGACAGAAGTGCATAACACTAGTCTTGGCCTCAGAAAACTGGAAGCTGTGGGCCAGAGCCGAGGACTGCACCTTCCGAATGGCTCCCTATAATCTACGTTCAGCAACTTGTGTGCTGGAGGAGCTAAAAGAGATACAGAAGTCATCAGCATAGAGGGAAGGGGATACTGACGTCCCAAGTGTTGTCACTAGGCCATTAATGGCTACTAAAAATAAGGGAACACTCAAAACAGAGTCCTAAGGAACCCCGTTTTCCTGCACATGAGAGGTGCTATGGGAGACACCAACTTGAACACAAAAGGTACGTACAGCTAAAAAGTTTGTGATAAAAATCAGAAGAGAGCCCCGGAGGCCCCACCCATGTAAAGTAGTGAGTATGTGGTGTTGCCAGGGTGTATCATATGCCTTGTGCATATCAAAGAAGGGGGCTATAAGATGTTGGCGCCTGGAAAAGGCTGTGTGGATTGCGGACTCGAGACACACCAGATTATTGGTG